>CM062600.1:82322589-82985922 GCA_031468815.1 Morus bassanus
GGGCCCTTGAATTCTTGTGTGCTCCTTAAAGATACCCAAGAGATAGTCGGGAGCTTTTTTAATAGTCAATATGGGCATGTTTAAAGCTTCAGTGTTCATCAGCAGGTCCAAAACTTTGTTGTTAAGCAAAGGGAAAGAGAGCTTGCCTTGCTTTGTGCATCATCTTCAGGTGGGACATGCTGAGGTCTGCCAGGGTTCCCTTCTGCTGGCCTTGCCTTACAGCTGGCCCTGGAAAGCTGAGTGACCAGGCTGGGGTGATACTCCTGCTCCTGGAGCAAGGCAAGGGACAACTCTTTTCTAGGTGCACAGCCACAAAGCAGCTGGTATTTTGGGTTGCTTCACACTGCAGATCTGTGCCTTGATTCAGGAGTCCTTTATTAGGACCCCTGTGGTGGGAGTAGGGAGCATGCTCACCACCTTACAGTGGGAAAACTGAGGTACTAACATGCCTCCTCTCTGTGTAATGCTCTATATCAGCAAGAGCTGAAAGTGAAGCCCCCAGCTCATTCAGTCACCAAACCATCCTTCTGCCTTTAAGTCACGGGTCTGTCTTGACCTTCCCGTACCCCCCTCAGTTGCTGCCTGGGTTGCACAAGTGAGAACAAAGTGACACTTGTTTGCCTCATCCAAAGAGCTCACTCAAGCAGGTGATTGTCTTGCCTCCTTTTTCAGTTCCAAAACAAAGTGTTGAAAGTGTTGTCCTGGGATGTAAAACATCCCGTATATTCCCCCAGGACTGGATTTTTCCTTACTGAGTGCATGTTACACTGAAAGGAAAAGAAGGTCAAAATTGCAGGATACAGGAGAGTAATTCCCAGGTGCTGAAATCAGGAGAAAGATGTGAGCATTCATCCTCCATGCTCCTCACACGGCAGGGAGCAAGAGAGCTTTAACAGCTCTAGCTGCAATCGCTAAAGAGCAGATAGTTCATTTGCAACCCTGCCAGAAAAAACTGAGAAAGAGGATGAGAAGTCAATCAAAATCAGTTAAAAAAACCCTAATTGTTTATTTGGCTTGGGAATGTCGAGAGGCCAACAGATCCGAGAACAACACAAAACTGTGTCTTGCAGCAAAGACTATGGTTCCCAGCCGTGAACCCCTGTTCACCTCCAAAAGGGAAGCTCCTCCCTTCTGTGTCCAGCAAGGGAGGTTTGGTTTTGTTTAATCATGTATATTTTTAGCACATGTGCTGCATCACATTTGCATGAAGGTTTAGGTCTTAAACTGGAAAGGTGTTTGGACCTCAGAACCCAGGTGCATCCAGTAGGCAAGCCAAGGAATTGGAAACATGGATTTTGTGCTTTAAATGAAAATATCAAGCCATTAAATTTCCTCTATTTTGATTGCCCTCTCTGTAAATAAGGGATATGACAGCACACACCATCCTCTATGATAAAGGACGTAGCTCCTAAGGTCTACAAAGCATTTTGAACTGCAAAGTGATATCTAAGCGTCATTTCATTTTATTTGGCCTCCTCTGGTTACTAGTCAAAATGAGAGAAATACAAAACGACATTGAGTCAGCGATGCTTTTGGGTTTTGTTTGAATTTGAAGACCGAAAAATGAAAGGGGGTGGGGGGAGCAAGACGGGAAATATAAATTGAAACTAAAAGGGGGACTTGAAGAAGCCCAAGAGAAATGGAAACTCTGAGCTTTGCTGGGGTGTCATCAGCTGTAACGATCTGAAGGATGACCTCACCCCGGAGCGGGAAATCATACTTTTTCACGTAACAAAAAGGGAAGAGCTTCCCTCAAGGGACTGGTGAATCCAGCCATGTCAAAGGTTTTCGTTTCTAAAATAATACCCTTAATATTGGCCTCTTTTAGTAGAGCTTTTTTGTAAGGAGAGACAGACATCTTTGGAAATCATTTTTTCAGGGGAAACTGAGGCTCACAGCTGTAACCAGAGTTGTCACAGGTTATTCATACATGACAGTGCTGTTCCAAAAACTTCAATTCCACAATTTCCAGGCTAGTGCTTTATCCTCCTGGCCATAATGTTTCTCCAGGGTCATCTACTCAGTTGCTTAGGATTTTATGTTGAGAAGAACTGGCTTCTGACCAGAAGTTTAGAAATTTGCCCCATACACAAAGCAAATTTATTTATTTTTTTTCTTCCTTGCATGTGGTTTCTGCTTCTCAGTGGCTTATTTCTCTGGAAGAGGTTAAAAGAGCCTCCTGCCATCCCCGTGACACAGAATTTCAGCGAAGAAGTGACGGAAAACAAGTCTGGGTAAATGTCTTGTTTGGGTGTTTGTAAACTGACTCAGCAGCCCAGACCTTGATTTTTATCTTCTCAATTAAGTGGGTGGGAAGGATGGGTGATAAGAGTTCAAAGCAATGCAGTTGCTAGCATCTGGGCCTGAAAGGAGGGATGGTATTTTATAGTAAGGGCTATCAACATTGTGATATTATTAATTCAGTCACTTGCCCCATTGCTGTAGCATTTTGTGACCAGGATAGCGGCTCAGTTCATTCCTCTTTCCTCCAGGACACTTTGTGTCTTTGGAATATTTTAGGAGTTATAGATATACTTCATCTTTCCCCCACTGACTTTTCTTGTTACACCTGAGGCAAATAGAATGAGCAAGTGTGGGTTAAAGTGGACATCGAAAATGAAAAAGATGGTGAAGTAACATGGGTGGGAGTTGAAGAAGAGGAAGAGTTTGGTAAAATTTGATAAGTCTTTTTGGAAAGATCTCACTCAGACTTTGAACAAAAAAAAAAAGTTGTCCTTGCCTTCCACAAAAGTATAATTCTTTTGTCAAACAAAGAAATTGGAGCGTTTTTCAGGCTTTGGACATCCAAAGAAAGATCTACAATGCCTTTGGGGAATTTAAATGAAAAGAAACACAGGGTTTTTTGGCCACATTTGGATAAATAGGGAGAGCATTGGGCTTTTTTTTTTTTTTTTTTTTTTTTAAAAACTGACACCATTATTAAACCAAGTCCAAACTTCCAAACTGAAGATTTATAAGCATTCAAGTTCCTCCCGCTGGTTTGGTTTAGGCCTTTGAAACTCCAGGCAGGCCAGGGAGGAGGCTGGCTCCAGCAGGCAGGAACCATGGCCGCTGTGGGGCTGTCCTGGCCCTGCTGTTCTGCCTGGGCTGCCCCCAGTCTCTGCTGGGAATTAAGGGGCTTTCTGTCGTGCTTTGTTTCCTTTGCCACAAATTAAACTGCCTGGCAGGCTGTTGGTTATCTCCTTGTGCTCGCCACTGACATGCTTATTACCACTCCGATTCCTGTAATTTTAGATCCAGCTCTTGCAGAAATGTGAAATGATGTGCTTCTGGAGTGGCTAGTCAGAAATCTGAAAGATGGTACTTGCTGCTCCTTGACCTGCTGCAGATGCCATCCTGATAGCAGGCATATCGGGGGATGTCCTGGGGCTTTAACTGCCAGCTGCAAAATGAGGAGCATCCTGATTCTCTTCACAGGATGAATTGGTCGGTTTTGTGGGAATCTGAGACCCCAGGGGGGTGCACAGTGTTCAGGAGTCAGCCTGGATGCCATTAACTCAGTGTTGGTCGCCCCCAGCTCCCACATCTCAAAACAAAAACACAAAAAAACCCGCCCCACCCCCACCTCTTCCCAGTTTTCCATACTGCACCCCCTTCCCTTTGACTTTATTGCAGTTCATTGTTACCCCTAACTGGGGAATTCTGATTTAATGGTGTATTAGACAGATTGCACTCGACACTGTTTCTCTTTCTTTTCGTCCTATTTCCATAGAATAATGTAAGATGATCTTTGGCAAGTCTCCTTTTGTTTAAAAGAAAATCCAGACAGGGGAATCAGATTGATTGCTGGCTCCGTGTGCTTTTCTGTTCACTGGAACATCTTCCCATTGTAGTAACATCAAATGTAAAGACTGAGGAACTTGACCCAGCAGGTGCCAACTCTTGGGAATACAAATGTTCAGCTGTAGGAAATATCTCTGTTGCAGCGGTGCTGTGGAAGCAATTAGGTGAAGGATAATGGATGGGCTGCAGTAAGATAGGAGGGAATGACTCCACGGAGGTGCTTTGTGGTGAGATCATAAACCACAAGAGCAGAGCGTGGATGGCCTGGTGATGTCAGCCGAAACCTGCAGTGGAATTCATCTCCTCGCAGAGGACTTCTCTCTGGCATTTGTTGTTGTTGCTGTTTTTAATGGTTCCCAAAGTAGGAGGCCCCGCTGTGGAGTGACTGCATCAGCGATAAAGTCGGAAATGCTGCTGTGTTTCAGTTGTAGACAAACTTCTGGTTTCTGTTTCTACTGTCACAAAGTATTTTGCATTCACAAAGCATTTCTTCCTTTCTGAAGGCGGCATGCAGGCTGCTTGGATGCGTTCTCTATTAGTAAGGACCACAAACCCAACTGCTGGAAAAATCAATGCAACCTTTGCTTTGGGCCCCCATTATCTCACTCTGCATGTTACCTACCTACATGTGCAGATGCAGTTGTAGAAAAATGGGAAGCCTTAGACAGGCAACACTCATTTCGCTCAGTGGTTGCAAACAGAGGAATGATCATGCATGAAAACATTCAACCTGCTCAGTTTTGCTGTGTTGTAGGGTCAGGCTGCAATGGGAAGACATAAGGGTGAATCAGAAGGTACGGTCTTCAGGCAGGATCTTCTCTTCTTCTCCTTTGTGTTTGTGAAGGACTCAGGTGTAGGCACACAGCTAATGGAAGGGCTCTTTCTCTAATGGTCTGTGCAGCAGCACCTTTCCTTCTGGGGAGCACCTGGGACTTCTCTGTGCTCGCACGCAAGCCCTGCTGCCTCGGAAGGAGGAGGTCTGCTCCTCCCTGGCTGCCTTTCCCCGCAGGGGCTTCCCCACAATGATCTCATGGAGCTCTAATGGTAATTATCGTTGTCTCACGGCTCAGCGGTGTCTGCCTTGAGACAAACGAACCGTATGGCTTTTGATACCTATCTCAGTGCGAGGCACGTGTTTTCGCGCACACGCTTGTGTACTACCCGCAGTTTGCATTCTGCAGACAAACACGAGCTGAATTCTGCTCCCACTTCTTGGAGGTAAATACGTGCAAAACTAGGTAAGAGGACTGGAACACAGTTAAATTCCTTATCACTCCATGCACCAGCCTTTGCACATGTATGCAATGTCTCATTGCAAATTAAAAAAATAAAAAAGTAGTAAAAGGTGTTTAAAGAACAGTTTTCTTATCCCCTTTTCATTCTGCTGAATAAATGACTTAAGAGTTGCCTTTTTTAGAAAACTGTTTTTCAAATTAATCTATTTCTTTTTTTTTTTTTTTTGATCTTGAGGTTTTCATTTCAGCTTGAAGAACAAACATAACTTCTGTTATTCCCACAGCTCCACTCCCAGACTTTCTCTCCAGCCTGGCACAAATGTTCAGTGATGGTGAGCAATGCAGTTTCTTCAGCTACCCTCTTTTCTTTTTCCTTTTTAAAAAAACCATCTCTGCCTCAGCACCTTGCGGGGCTGAAAACTTTTCTCTGTTTAGAAAAGCAGCATGGAAATAACGAGGTGTTTTGGGATCATTTAGCTTTTTCTCTTCTGGTTTCTTTTTTTTTTTTCCCTTTCTCCCCTTTCCTTTGGTTTTGCAGAGTCAGGCACTTTAGAAGTTAGTGTACATCAGAACCAGGGCAGACCTGCAACTCCCCCCACACCCAGTCACATCTCTCCTTGCTCTTCTGCTTGTGCTGCTGTATAAAAAAATAAGGTGATTTGGAAGGTTAGGGAAAACCTCAGCCCAGCAGCACAGCTGTGCTTTGAAGAATCTGGGGGGGGTTTCTCCAGCCTGGTTCAGGAGATGAGGATCTCTCTTTGCCTTCTCTGGCTGGAGGCTTCTCGGTGGGAAGCTCCTTGCTGGAGCATGGTGCCTCCTTGCCAGGGGAGCAGCACATGAGCTGATCTTTCTGAACAGGTTAAATAAACAGGACTGTGTCTGGGTTAATTGTCACTGGTTCTGCTGCTCTCCATTACTGATCTATCTGGGAGCCTGGCCAAGGAGCAGATGCGAGAGACAGCATCATCACCTCCCTCCTCGTCCTCATTGTGTCTGGCTTTATCCTTCTTCTTCCTCTCCCCCCACCCCTTTTTCTTTTTTTTTCCTAATTTTTTTTTTCCCTTTGGCTGAGCAAATAGGCCAGATGGCAGTGAGGGGAACAGACAACAAGTGAGCCATGGCATATGGGCAGCCTGTTTAATTTCGACTCCTGTTGGGAAGTAGTTTGCAGGGAGATAAGTTACAAAAGCAGAAGAGGAGGAGGAGTGTGTGTTGGAGGGGAGGGACAGGAGGAACAGGCGACCTCTTTTGGGATCAAGCAGCCCAGCTGAGGGAGTCTGGGGCACAGGGGACCGAAGCCCTGGTCACATTCCTGACACAAAGCAGTAAATTAGCTGTTTCCGTGTCAGTTTGTGTAGGAAGTGTTGTCGGCTGCACATGGGAAGAAAGATGGAGATGTCTGTCCTCAAACAAGGAGGAGAAGGAGGACTTGTCTCTGATTTCTGGCTCGCCCACCCTCCTCCAGGCAAGCTCAAGCCAGGCTTAGGAGGAGGGATGCAAAGAAGCTTGCCCAGCTGCAGGAGAGGAATCATGTTGCCCATGATGATTTTTATCTGTGCATATGATTCTGTATGTTTTGCTGATACATTACTTTGGGTATCAACGTGACATCATCCACAGTAGGCTTCTTTGAAGCAAAAGGCTTTTAAAGGTTTTAAAGTTTTGCTACAAACCTAAGTAAAAAGTTGACACACAGAAAAATGAAAGGCAGCTTAGTAATAATGTAGTTTACAGCTACTGCCTTCCCCCCTCCCTTTTCTTTTCACACTCATTTTTCTCTCTTCTGTTCTGCTTTTTGGATTCAGTATGTTAGCTATCAACTTCTTGCTATCTATGCACATCACTCATGCATTCTGGATTTTGCTGACTGAGACCAAAGTGGGTCTTGCCTTGAATGTGTCTCAGCAGTTGACGGACAAAATTAGAGTTAATTACACTAAATTATATATATGTGAGGCTTCCAGACTTCATTTTGATGAACAGGGGCTTTTGCAGACAGTGTGTGTGTGGGGGGGTAGGTGTACTTTTCTTAGTTGTTACAAATGTGTTGATTTTGCATCAGAACTTAATTGAAATGTAGTTAAAAATGCCTACACAGTTTAGAAACTTCAGAAGTTTTATTCTCATTGATGTTCAGTGAGATTTGGGGTCTCTTGGTACAGGCTCTCATCTCCTTCACCCCAGAGAAATTTTTAAAAATCTCTCATTTCGGCCAACAACATCCAAATTTTTTTCTGTTTGCTCCTCTTGATGGGAACAAGCATGGAATCCCAATACAATCATCACCTGTGTGGACCATTCAGAGTTCTATGAATATTATCAGCATCCTGACTAGTGGCGCAGGACTCCGTCTCAACATGCCCATGGATGGGATTCAGCTGTGAGCTCCATGCTTGTGCTTGGCACAGTGGGAAAACTCTACAAACCAATTAGCTCTGGAAATCTCGAGCCCTGTTGGCAGGACACAGATGATCCTGGACTGGAGTTTCACTCTGCGCGTACACAAAGAACTTTTTATACAACATTAATTCTGCAGAGAAGTTCTTATTCACCAGAGAGTCTGCAGAGAAATGATTATGCATCACTGGCTTGGTGGAGCAGAATTTTAACTTCCAGCTCAGGCATTCCCCCACTGATTAGTTTTAACATGAAATAGAAACACAAGTCTGTGATTTATTGGTGAAATATTTAGGATAGATTGTTGAATTATGCAAATAGCAGAGTTTAAAACAGGCAAGCAAGCAAAAAAATAAAGGCAGCTTATCCAAATAAAAGCCTGGTTTTCCTGAATTTGAAAAACACGTATTTGGCCTAGCTAGATATTTGGAACAAAAAGTGTTATTTCAGAGAAAAGAAAAGCATATTTAAAATGAAATATTTCAACATTATTATCCACCCAACAGACTTAACCTTGAATCTTTCTCCATCTGATCCCTGCAAATTCTGTTTCATTTGCAATGCTACGAATTATTGCAACCCTCCATTGTTTCCTACCACTCAGCTACCACATCTTTGGGCACTCACCAAACCTGGCTGCAGTTTTCCTCTTTCTATGAATGCTAATCAAGAGGTTTTTTGTCTTACTGTCGATAAACCAGGTGGGGACCTCTCCAGTCTTTCTACCTGGGGTTTGAATATCACCTCATCTTGTCTTGCAAGTAGAGTTGGTCTTCCATCCTATCCTGTGCTGGAGAAAATGCTTGTTGAATCTGCTATACTTGCCTTTGCCCAGTTGCCTTCTGATATCTAGATAACTTGCTCACAAGGTGAAACTAGAGCTGTCTTCTCAGAGGAGGAGATAAGGATCATGCTCATAGTCTCTAAGGACTCCAGAGTTGTGGCAATAGTAGCGTAGGCTCAGTGAAGTAAAGGAAGACAAAAGCATAAATTTTTTTTTGCAGAGCTTTAATGCTAAATTCCACAATTTTTGAGAATAAAATATGTTGAAATTGCTGTGTCCTAAGGAACATTTATTGTTGTTTTCAGTTTCTGTGCACCTAAGTTTCTCCAAAATTGAGGGAGGTTACTAGCTCCTACAGCTGTATCTGTTGTGAACGTAAGTTCAGTGTGATGCTTTAAAAGTTCATTAGACTTTGACATGTCTTCAGTTAAAATGCTTGTGAAATGTGCATCAAAATCTGTAGATGGCTTTGAAAAATTCAGCCTTTTCTCTTCACCTACTCCCATTTCAGCACAAAAAAGAAGCATTTTTCAAGTCTGACCTCTTCTAGCGAGTGCTCCGTCTTGAGCTGTGCAGCTGAGGAGGAGAAAACTTGCAAGGTCTGACTCTTTCAAACATGTGGCAGCTGAAAAGAAGGATAATTAGGACAGGCAAATCCAAACAGTACTTTTGCAAATGGTATTTATCTTTTTGTGTGTGTGTGTATATTCTAATTCTCCACCTGCCTTCAAAGGGAAGCTGATAAAAAGGATTTGCTTGGCCTTTTTGTTGCTGTAGGGGGAAGGGTGCCATTTGTGTATGGTGCTGCAAGACAGATGCTGCAGGTGAAACTACCCCAGAGGGGGCAATCCTTCCCGGAGGGGACAACTCCTGGGACTGAAGCACTTCTTTTTCTTTTTCTCCTCTTTGTGGGTTTGTTGTGCTGTGAGACCAGGTCCTTTATGGCATGTGGGAGCGGACAAGGGTTTATGGAGCAATCAACTCCATCAGCAGCAGTGGCAATGGCATAATGCTTCAGCCTTTTGTAACAGATTTTGTGTGTGTGTGTGAGCTGAAAGTATGGCCAGGAGGGAAGGGGATGTGAAACGTTGGGCTTTTTTTTTTTTTTTTCCTTTGGAAAGAGCCTGTCTGAGCTCCTTTATGCTTTTCAGGCTCAGGGATGAGAGCGAGCGTGCGTATGTGCGAGGGCGTGCGCGCGTCTGTGCCCATACAGTCGCTCAAGTGGGAAAAAAAACCATTTGCAGTTCACACAGGAGGAATTTCTGATGGAGACAACAGTGCTAAGCAGAAAGGCACATCCTGATCTCTAGCAAGTGAGGGGCATGCTCGTGCACACACACACACACATACTGTCCGGGTGCTCTGCATAATACGTGCAAAGTGCTGTCCTTTAATGAACGTAACCTATGGCGGCTGGGATGCAGCCGGCCAGACCTCACCATTAATAAACTAGGAACATTCTTCTCCTTTTTAGTCCCTTTCAATGCCAGCCCTGCGGTTTGATCTCCCTTGAATGCTGCTCCCCCTCATTTGGGGCTCCAATTCTGAGAAGATTTGGTGCATTGTTTGAGGTCGCAGGATGTCGGATTGATTTCGAAGCTTTTGTATTGACTCCGGGTTCCTGAATGAAGCTGTCATGTGTGTCTGTGGTTGGCTAGCAGGCTGTCCGGCTGCAAGCTGTGCCTTCCTTTGTTGTTTAGGCCTCATTGAGCTGAGGGAAGAGGCTCATTTCAGGGTGATTTACCACCACCCAAACACCAGCTGTCTGTTGTACTGCCGCTTGCCTCCCCCTTGGATTCAGTTCTCGTCTCCCTTCGTTTCCCCCTTCTCCTCTCCCACTCTACCACTGTAGGCACTTGGGCACTGGTTCTTCAAGATGCGTGGATCACCCTGACAGAACAGTGTAAAAAACATAAGCACTGAATACGTAGTTCTTCCCAACATCATTTATGCACCCATGGGGATTTTTTTTTTTAGGGTTCACTGTTGCAGTGCTCTATGCATGTTTTCTTCTTGGTGAAAGACTGAACTATGGCCCCAGGGAAAAAAATAAATAATAAAAACACCATGTTCCTCTTGGCTTGTTACTAAGTAGCCCATAGTGAAAAACAGTAATGATTTTATTTTAAAATAACCATTAAGCTCAGTGTCAGGACAACAGACTGAATTGTACAACATGCCTGGTGCAGGATGTCAGGGAAGTAGCTGCAAATGTGCTCTCTGGTCCTGGAAATGTTGGAATATTTGGATGGATGGAGAAGTAATCAGAGAAGGGCAGCATCACCTCCCTACAGGCTTGTCATTCCTGAGCAACTACGATCACTGTGTTTATGTGGGTATCATGCTGGAGAGCTATTTTGGTGGCGTAAGACAAGAGAGGAAGAAAAAGGAAGAGGCTGCAAAGTGATGCTCTGCTCAGCTCAGCTTTACAAAGCTCTTTCAGAAAAGTACTTCTCCTTGAAGAGCCACGCTGCTTCAGCAGCTGAAATGCTGATAAAAACCTTGGAAAGTCCATGCTGGAAACTGTGCTTTTCCCCATGTTGCCATGGGCGAAGACTCAGTTATCCTTTCTGCATCTCATGTTTTCATCTGTTGGTGGGGGACATTTTGAGGGTAGTGCAAGGCAGGAGAGATGGAGAGAACATGAACGGCTGAAACTCAAGACCAGATTTGACCAGTGAGACCTTCCGGGGGCCAAGTGGAGGTAGGTTGCGCCAGGTCCGTGGGGGTGAGGCTACTGCCAGTATTTTCAATGGCTGTTGCTCAAAACAGAGGAAGTCTGATGGGAACCAAGCAGGTCAGAGCCCAGCTGGACCTGCCAGCAGCTGCAAGGTGCATGGCATGGTGCTGATGATCCAAGCCCTCCTCTCTAGCTGATCTTTCCAGCCACAGACTTTGGAGAGTGGGAGGAAGACAGGATCCTTGGGTTAATCCCAGCCAGCTCCTCCAGAGCACAGAGCCTGGCAGCTCCACAGAGGCCCGCTGGTGCCATGTGTGTCATGTCTGACTCCTTTAAATGGGGCTGGCAGCTGCGCATGGGACCTCTCTGAGCAATGCAGCAGAACCAGAGCTCACCGCAGCCTCCGGGGCTGCCCCAGCAGCAGTGATTTTTGTGTGCCCCTGTGCCTCCCCCCAGAGCTGCTGGCATGAAGTGAGTCATGAACGGCCCTCATCTGACTTCTGGGTGATGCACTTTGGTGTTTCTCGACCACAGGCTGGTAAAACTAGTGACTGATCAGCTCCTGTCACCCGTGCAGCTAAGATAATTAAGCCTGTTACTATAATTATTTTTCTTTTTTTTCTGCAAACTTTGGCCAACTGATGAAGCCTGTGGTGCAAGGAGGAGGGTGAGGCCAGCGAGACTCCCTATAAGAGGTGGGATAACGGGACCTATGTGCTTTGCTCTTTAGTGCTTGCCGAGGAGCCTTCTTGTTCTTTGGCTTGAGAAGGCAGATGTCTTGACAATGGGTGGCAGCCAGCAGAAGACAAAGACAGCTCCGCCATTGGAAATTCTTGTGCCTACCTACTTCTAAACCAGAGCATCACATCAAGAGCAGGTGGCACTTATGTGTTAGTAGTGGTACATCTGTGAGCTTTCAAGACCACTGTGCTCATCCCCAGTCCTGTTATGCAAAGGCCACAAAACATAGAAATGATGCTCCATAAATTAAGACTGAATGTCTCTAATACTCAATGAGACAAGACTCCTCTCTTTGCACTCTTTGCAATGTTCTCCTCTCCCTCCCCTGCAAGCACCAGGCGCTGCTGGACAAAGGAGGGAGGGATATATTAGGAGGCAGCAACCACAGCAGGATAGACCCAGTGAGGTGTTTTAATTTCTTAACAAACTCCTTGGGCACTAGAAACTGTAAAATAGCATACTGATAAACAAACAAAAACTCACTGACCCTTAGCACCCTGGAGGGCTCTGTTTCAGATTGCTGAATAAGAGCTGAAGTTGCATATGCATGTTTAATGTAACACAAAGCATGTGCTGCGGAAAAGCATGCTTTCTTCTAATCTGGTTCCAGACAGAAGCATCCAAACAGAAGCCCCTTTCCCTATCCCCAGTGAACTGCTTGGTGTATGCGAGGAAACCCCTGAATGACAAGGCCTCCATCTGCTCTTGAATGGAGTTGCGACTGGCTGCAAATGTTGTCCATATGCTTTTTTTTTTTTTTTTGCCTTTCAACTTAGCTGCCTAATGTTAGACACCTATCCCCAAATTAAGCATCTGCTCATAATAGGCTTTCCTAAAAAAAGGTGGAGGTAGTAGCTAATTCAGGCAATGCACATTAAGAGAGGTGCATCTGCAGTTGGAAAAGGAGATGGGATTATTCATCCAGTGCACTGCTTTTCTTTGTTTTTTAAGGAATGGAAGAGACCCTGCATTCTTGTACTGTCAGGGAAAAAGAAAAAACTGTCAAGTTTTAGGTTCATATTCTCCCTCTGCTCTTGATTTTCCACTTGATTATGGGCAAGATCTTGCAATTCCTCTCTTAAATAAAGCTGGTGCTACTTCCAGCCACACAGGAGAATGTGGCCATGGTTGGCTATGTGCTCAGCTCAGGTTGCATGGCAGTATGTCCGAGAAGCCAGAATAAGGTCTAAAAATGGGAGGTTTTCCTTGGTTTGTGGTGTAAAAAGGGCTTGAGTATCTTTTTCAACATAATGACTTTACAGTGGATACTGGGACAAGTTGACCACCAGCAAGTCATGTATGGATCCATTTTCCTAAACACAGGTGTATGTTGCTCCGATAGGCACCCTAAGGTATCCTGGCTGTCCATCAGCTGCCTGTTAGGAAATGTGTGGGTCTCCCTTAGGTCCTTTTTTATCTCTAACTTGTGTCATATACTGTGGGGTGTCTACAAAGTCTGCTTTGGGTAAACAGACAGGTCTCTCCAAGTCTCTCCCTGTGCCTCAGTTTCCTATCTCTAACATAATAATTTAATACAATTGCTTTAAGTTTTAGTTTAATCACTTTTTTCTGGGGAATGGTTTTTGAATTTAAGAGATTACAGACTAATTGCTGAAGGACTGTAGTAATGGGGCAAGAGCAAAGTACCTTCGATACATGGCAGTCACAGGCAGAGGTTGCCAGTTGGAAGTAGTCCCCTGAAAACCTTGAGGTTTGACAGTTGCAATCAGCCTCCCAAACATTGGGTGTTTTGATTAGGTGTCAGGTCCAGGTACAGCCTTTTCAGTGTCTTTTTTTTTTTCCAGTGTCTCTTCTGGAAAGAAGAGAAAAGATAATTTTTGCACATTATCTGACCTTGCTGGAACTTGTGAGATGCTGGGGTCACCAAGTAAGAGACCTCACCACACCTGGCAGGTTGCAGGCTCTCCGGAGGTGACCAGAAGTTTATCTGCCTGTTTGTAATTCCTGCCACCAAGGGTCATCTCTCTGCTGTGCCCTGACATTGAGCAATGGCTGCAATTCCTTTTAATTGTGCCCTTTCCCTTCCTCATCATTTAGGGCAGAGCGCTTCCACTTGGCTAAACTCATTAACTGCTTTAATGTTGAGGTCTCCTTTTCCATATAAATTCATCCAGCTGAAATCTCGTGACTGTCCATGGCTGCATGCAAGTAGATTCTCCCTCTGTTGCCCAGCAGATGCTGAGAGTGTTTATTTTTCAGCTGCAGACACCAAAAGTCTGAAAAAATGCAATGTCTTTGTGTGTGCGTGTGTCTATGGGAAAGCAAGTAATTGTGACGGGTTTATGGGGACTCAATTGTCTGTGTTACTGTTTAAGCTCAAGGAGCATTTTGACCAAACCTGGAATCCCAGCCCCTTTCTGCCATGGTGATTTATTCAAAACGTCCAGGTCTGATAAGCTCCAAAAATGCTTTGGTAAAGATCCAAAGCAACTCAAATAGTCCCTGGAAAAGAACCAAGTTAACGTGAGGGATTTTGCTGCTCGAATCACGTTCGGTCAACCTGATGGGTTGTCAATGAAAAGGAGGTGGTTGAGCTCAGCTTATTTCCCAAACTGTTGGCTGTAGGCAAAAGGAGGGAGAGGTGACCTTGTTTCTTTAGAAATCTCTGTCGGCCCTAGCATGTTATCGATGCTGCAGGGTCCGCATGAGCAAAGTGCAGTGTTGGGTGAGGGTGGGCTGTTGAATTCCTTGCAAGGACTTGCCAGTGCTTATATGGACCAGTTGTCTAAATGTGAGCAAGTCACACCTGTAGACTTTACTTCGCCAAATCCAGCAGCACTAGAAGCAAGTAAGCACTGGCTTGGTAATGCTGAACAGAAATGCTGGTGAATGAGTTTTACCTCAAGTCACTCCAGTTCGGTAATTGTACTCCCTGGGTGTGGTAGGCTTGTTCCTGTTCAGGTATGTGCATGAAAACACTGGGTTAAAATAACCCGTTCTTTTTCAGTTTGGCTTGCCTGTATTTCCACTGTGTTTTTCTACACACCTTGCTTTCCTTCTGCCCCTGTCTATGTGACATCCCTGATGATGTGATATTTGGCCTTCAGGGAAGTCTCCTTTGCAGCTTGGGAGCTACCCTTGTGTGGAAGGGTATCTCCCAGCAATGCAGGATGAATCCACAGGCTTCCCTAATGTCCTTTCTTCCCCTGCTTCTAGTCATAAATAAAAGCCTCTTGATCTTCAGTGGCTCAGATTGTGCTGATGTTTTTCTTGCCTTATCTCTTGTAGGGAAAAGTCATTGGAGATGCAAAACTGCTCATGAGTTGTGGTTGCAGAAAAGGGAAAAATGCTCAAGTGAAAGACTCAGATCAGGTCAGTCAATATGTACCTTAACTGATGGAAATAAAATAATATGTTAACATCTGATTGATTTGAACTGTGCTGTTGCATATTGGGGTTCTTGGACACAGAGTCTTTGGTGTAGCTGACAATGATACAACATTAATGTTTTTATATTTGTTATTTGTAGAAAAAACCCTCAAGCAAGATCAGGGATTCATTGCACTAGGAGCTGTTAATGCTCTAGCTTGACTTATTCCTATCTGGTTTATTTATTCATGAATTCTGTTCCTTTATAAAAATCCACTCCAGGCAATGCCTTTCTTTAAAGAATATTGTACTTTTTTGCTGGCTAAATGCATGCAACATTTGGTCTCATACTGTAGCTGCCTGGATGGGCGATAGTTACAGAGAAATGTGCCATTCAGTACATGCTTTTGTTCTGAAGTGACACCATCACAAGAACATTCTTTACTGAGGTTCCTCATGACAGACATGTAGAAACTTGTTCACAAAGTGATGGCCAGGTTTCAATATTCATTATCTGGAATGAATGGCCCCTTATTCTAAAATTGGTCAAATTGATGTCAGTGGGACCACTGGTAGGGTTCAGTAATTGCAAGCAAGGTGGACTGCACTCTGAATGACAGCTAGCTGGTGGTCTCTTCCTACCTCCTACCATTTTGCACTTATTCAGACCAGAGGAGTTTGTCCCTGTCAAAATTTTCAGTTACTATGGCCTTCTGGCTTTGTGGTTAAAGAGAAGTTTGATTCCAGAGATTATTTTTTCCAAAGATGAAATAATAATTGTTTTGAGCAGAAATGTTTTATAAGTATTGGGTCATCCAGTGTTAAATGTGGTAGAGTGAAGCAGCTGATCTCAAATATCAAATAACTTTGCTCTTTAATGTACCTTGTGAACAACCTGTGACCAGGTATAGATCTGAAGCAGATTCAATGCCCACAAAGCTCCAGGAACTCCTGATAATTTACTGATGGGAAAAGAGATGAATTCTTAGGCGGAAAAATGTTTTTCAATTTCAACATGCATGTTCATCAACCCTAACTAATAACAATGTCTCTGAGCCTTGTTTTGTTAATGTCTGAGAAGATCTGAGAACACATCTATCCATTCTGCGGTGGACTCTGTTGTGAGGAATGTTGGTCACACTTATAAATGCTTTCTAGGATTGAGTCTTTCACTGATGTTGGGTTTTTTCTTTAATTAGTATTTTCAAAATAACAAATCCATTGTCATGAGCTATACTATCAGTTTGCCGTCGAGACAAGGATTCGTATTACTTTTCTTTAAAGAATAGCTTCCCATTCTCTCAAATACAAGCTTAATTTTCTCATGTTAAGGTTCTCACACCAAAAGAAAATTAATTTAGAAATGAAACACTTTTACCAATTTTAGTCTTTTTTATTTTGATGTACTCTGGTTGAATCATTCTTGATTTACAACAGGACTAGAGCAGAGTCAGACCGCTTGTACTAGCAATTAAAAATGAAATGGGAATGTCTTGATTGCAAAGAGGTTTTACAAGACATGATCTCTAACAAACTCTGAGTGTTGGACCTAAAACTCATTGATGGCAATACTTTAATCATAGAGTAAGCAATAGTTTTTGGAGGGAAAAAAATCCCATTCTCTTTTATGTTTTCTGCGACAGTAATAAATTTTTCTTTGCGTTCAGTTACTTCCTGAAATCTAATTTTTGTCTAATGATGTGTTGACCATCTCAGTAGATCTTTTTTGCTATATCAGCATAAACTATCGGACATGTGCTTGCTCCAGAGGTTGTAAAGCTTATTTGTTGTGCCCCTGGCAGGATCCTGTCAGTATTTCAGGGGATAGGATGTGGATGGGGAGAAAACTAGTACAGGAGGGTGGGTGGCAGCATGGAACATTTGTCTGTGAATGCAGGACCTCAGCTCAGCTTATAAATTATCCCCTGGGCCTTATAGATAAACACAGACTTCTATGGTGGCATTGGCTGGGAAAGACAAACACTTGCCGATGATTGTAGGCTAATCCTTCAGGACACTAATTGCCAGAAAACCAAGGAAGCATTATTTTAGAAACAGCTTGTTTCACTTTGTGAAGGGGAAGAACACTACACTGGATTTAGTTTTGTTTGCTGAGCTTTACCCCCTCCTCCTGCATCCAGTCTCAGATTTTAATGATTTACCTTCATCATTGTTGCTGGGGGCTTTTTCTTTCTCTTCTGTTTTTTTTTTTTTCTTTGGTCTTGCTTTGTGTTTTCCTGGGATGCCTCTGTAAAGTTGTGTAAAAAAGCAACTTAGTTTCCATTTTCATGAAAGTACACTAAATAGGCATGCGGGTTTTATACCATTAACTCTTTAAAGGTTTGGGACTAACCAGCTACATTTTGGCTGAATTTTTGTGAAAGGGGGTGCCTTGCAAAGATTTTAATTTTTTTCATTTTTTCAAGGCAATTTAGAAACTTGCAAAAAGTCCTAGACACACTACCCTACCAGTGAAAAACCCCAGGTGAACCAAGTCATTACCCCATTGCTGAGGATTTAATTTGCTGGCATTTCTCCAATATGCCTCTAGAAGAGAAGACATCTTAACCTCCTTGCCCTGAGACCTGCTTCCCTGAGTCTGGCATCCAAAAGCACTTACCTGCATGGTATTTTCCATGGTGCAGGTCACCAGTGTATAAATCCTGGCCTTGTCACTGTTGAGGGCAGAAGTCCAAACAGGCTCACATGGGGCTGGGATTTCACAACAGTCACAAGGAACTTAACCTTCATGTTGGATTTGCACCAGAGCAGGAAAGGGAGTGGTGGTCTATGTTGTGTGGCCTCCCAGTCCCAATCAAACCCTACAAGATGAGGCAGAAAGCTAAGGAGTGCAATATAAATCCCATAGAAGCTTTGAAAACCTCAGAGGAAATACAGCTGAGCACACTGAAGAGCTACAGTCCTATCTTCCATGGATGGTCTTGATTAAGCTTTAGGTTGGTGAAGCAGGATGACTGAGAGAAGTCCCAAAATAGGGCCACCTCTTGGCAGCAAACCCCCCGTGTCCTTGGCTGCCTTTGCCACAGTTGCCAGTTGTTTGTGTGCTTTGTGGGAGTGAAACTCATCCATGCTCCAAGGCCCAGAACCAAGTCTCTGCACCACAAACATCCTACTGTAATTGTAAGGTTCATATATGCTCTTCAGAGTGGTTATTATTTTTCCAGTAATTTATGCCTCCCCATAAATTATTATACTGTTGCTTATTATTTGAGGTGCGTTGTTGCATAAGAATGGCGATCCTGGATGAGGATTTCCTTGTGCTAAGTAGTATGTTAACATAAAGCATGGAAGATGTTTCTCAGGGAATTATTTCACTTGTGTGCTTTCTGAGGAAAGTAAAATATCATTTAAAAACAGGGGGAAAATATGTGGGTGGACAAATAACATACATATTAGAGGTATGCGTAAGGTTGAGAACCAGAACAGGCAGAGCGCTCCATATTCTCAGCACATGCAGCTCTGACTTCTTGGGGTTTAGTTTTATTTGTTTTCTGTTGCTTCTCCCAAAAGGTAGGTGGCTCATCAATGTTTAACTGCTCTTACGTTTTGATTTTTTTTTTTTCTTTTTACTCTTTGCTTAACTTTCCTGGTGGCTCGTACGAGCCTAAGTATTACTGATAACTCAGATCCTCCTGTCCTTCTGTGTGTTTGTTTTTGGTTTTAATATGACAAATGTATGCCTACTCTGGAAATGTTATCCATGCTGCAGAGTAATTATTTAGTGAACGGTGGATCCAGTTCATGTTGGCAAGGATCAGATTAATCACTATTCATCATGACCCCCTCAGACAGTAACCTCATCCCTTGCCTAAGTGCTGCTCTTTATTGAGAAGTAATAGCTATTAGGGGATGGCTGGGCCACTGCTCTTGTTGCACCGGCCTCAGGACTTCTGGCAGGAGGCAGAGGAACTCTGTTCAAAATTAAAAATAGATGCACATGGTCCACATTCCAGAAATAAAATAGGCAGCTCCCCCCGTGGGCTTCTTCGGCCTCATCGGAGTGTCCTCCTTTCCCCTGAAGCCTCCCAAGAGTTTGCCTCTTTCCAAAGGTTGAAATCAGTGTTGGAGATTAAATACTCCCTCTGAAGCTTTTTTATTTGTCCACTTGATTTTCTTTTTTAAACTTAGGTAGATCCCAGTATAACCTAATGTACTTGCCATCCTTGCAAGGATAAGATTTTAAGGTCTATTCTAGTAGTTGTAGCAGGTTTCAACAGCTGACGAGACTGCAGGTGAGCTTAGCTCTCTGGCATTCCAGTTGTAGCAAGCAGACTTCAAACCAACCACCTTTTTTGAAGATTTTTGGATTCCTTGAAGAAACACTGCACTGTTGAGATGAGGCGTGCAGCACTGTTCACCTCATGCACAAAGTTGTGAGGAGTTCATCTTCTCTCTCCAGGTCACTGGACTGGGGATTACAGGCCCGTATATATGTACATACATATCTCAAAATATATCTCCTTACCACTTGTGTCACCAGAGATCTGCTGAGAGTAGACAGTACTTTAATTCATCATTACTCTGGTTTTCCTAACAATACAGGTTCTTTTTCAGAAGGTGAGGCAATGCTATCAATGGATGCCATCATTATTTCAGCAAAAGCACAATGACTTAAGTACTGGATTGAAACAAATCCTCTCAATCCCTCACCCACCAAAATCCATCTTAATTACTTTTTAAAATGTTTTCATTAACTGCATGGAAATCCAGGACAAAACCCTTTAGAAGAGAGCAAAGGAAAGAAAAGCGTCTCCATCTAGCTCTTCGATACCTGGAGGGTAGCAGTAGAAACTTGGAGCAAGTTTTGCTGCCTCACTCTTTTGATCTCTGCCAGAGTTGTTGTAGGAGTAATGTTTTTTAATGGTTGGAGGAATTTATTGAAGAATAAAAGTACCAGCAAAGACAAAGGGACCAATACAAATTATCTGGTAAACCACTGTCAAATCTTACATGCTCAAGGGCTACTGGTAATTTCCCGTCTTAAAAAACAGGAGGGTGGTTTGGAGGGGAGGGAAGGAGGGTAAAAAGTATATAAATAAACCCACCTCTTTAAATAGCTAACTGGCCTGGCCTGAACTGTGTCGGAGCTAAGTTCCTTTGGCAGCTGGTGCTGTAATATCTGTTGAGGGTGTAGCAGAGGGCTGAGACCAGGTTTTGGAGAATCTGCCTTAGCTTTTCTGGCTCTCCCTTGCATTCTTCCACTTGTCAGCAAGAAGTGCACTGAAGCATGAAATGAGGGAGTGCAAAGGCTCCCGCACTCCATCCGAGCAAGTCTGGATCACACCCCCATGGTTAATGTTTCTCTCTGCTAAAAGAAATAAGGGTAATAAAAATAAATGAAAGCTTTGGCTAACTTGGAAGTACATGGGTGGAAGAAAGCAGGAGGAAAGAATTGGGGGAGTGAAGGTATGCTGCTCACCATCTCTTCCTCCAAGTTTATGGCAGAGTTTGAATCTGCTTGAAAAATCATTGGTTCTGAAAAGCTAAAACAAGAAGTAAAATACAAAGATAGAGGATATTAAATGTCTGAGGTGTCTGGGCAGTAAAGCACCCTTAAAAATAAGTGATCAGACAAGGAACGTGGGACTATAGGAAACTGTCCTAGATCATCCAGTCCTTTGAGATCTCAGGGAACTGTTACACATAGCACAACTGATAAACACATCCCTTATGGCACTGGTACCTGTTAAAAGCAAACCTTGTAATGCTGTCATTACGCTCATCACACCAATTAATCTTTTACTTTCCTACATTACTTCTGCATCTTGTTCCTGCTGCCGCATCGGAGCATTTTTTCCCCCCATGATATGAGTGTTGATCTCATATAAGTGGACCACGTTTGCTTCTCCATTCACCCACTACTATTTTCTTGTTGGGGGTGCTGTAGGGGGAAACAGTTCCACTTGGTGAACCAAAATTCTGTAGAAAATTTAATCTCAGAAAACTTTTTTAAAAGCTGGAAATCCCTTCCTCTCAATGGAATCTGACTGGGGACAAGAGGTATTTGAATGAGAGAGTCACCAGCTGCCTTTTCTCTGGACCTCCCAAATTCATACAGCAGTTGTGCTTTGGTAATTGCTGAATCTATTCCTAAGCATCTGTGTTCCTGGTGGCTGGCAAAGTTTTTTGGTTTCTTTCATCTGTTGCGTGGAATTGAAGCAGTTGTGAAATGGAAGTTGGGTGGGTAAGTCCTCATTCTTTGGATTTATGTAATTTTTGGATGAATGATGTTATGAAAGAAACTTCCTAAATATTCTCTGAACAAAAGAGATTGACCTTGTGGGTGTCTTTTGCAAGTTCAGCTATAACGGGTTTGTGTTGCAGTGGGTTACACCTCCGTTCATACAATGCCATTGGTAAGCTGACATTTCTAATGACCTTTTATAATAACTTATTTCCTTTTCTCACTCATTTTATGAATAGTCATGTACTCACTTCAAGAGTTTCCCACCTTGTGGTCTCCTCTTACAGTTCATATTCATTTCAAAATGGGTTGGGCTTCCTGTAAAGTGTAGCACACTGTAGACTGAAGTTCAATAGAGCCTTTCCTTTCTACAGGAAGGGGGGGACCAAAAAACTCATAGTGCCCTTTTATGCAGGAAAGGCTTCAGAAATGACAGTCAGAAAATTGCTTTTCTTCTTTTGAGGCAGTTCTGAATGCATGCTTTAACATGGTGCCCTGCCCCTGTTCAAGATGTAAAACTTTGGGCTCTGACCTTTTCTAGTGAGTGATGATCCCATGGCACTCTCCCTCCTGAGTTAGAGCATGCAAGTTCCTGGCGATGATGTTTTGTCCAGGCTCTCATTCAGGAAATATATTCTGCCAACTTGACTTGACCCTGCGCCCTCAGTAGGACACATTATTCTTCACTTCCTGCCCTAAATTGCTGTGTACTGCCACCTTGCCTTGAAGGGTCCTTTGTTCCACTTCGGAGGTAGGTGGATGAAGGGAAGCTGTATAGTTCTGAAAAGCAATTTGAGAGCCCTCTGAATGAAAAGTGCTTCACACATGAAAAAATTAGTGTTATCAATTGTCATCGTCAGCCTCAAATCCTGAATTTGAAAGGGTCATTTATACTCCTTAAAGGCAAACACACAGCAGTGTGCTAAAAGACAACTAAAGCAGCTGAAGAAAATGCTGTCTCATGTCATTTCAGGCTCTGTAATCCCAGGGACCATTAATAATTATTTTGTTGTTTTCAATGATCTTTCTACACGGGCAGAGAGGGAAAGAGTTGGAAGAGAGAAGCTGTACTGCTGAACTACTCCAGGCGGCCCCGTGCCTTATCCGTTAGCAGCTTACCTGCTGCAAGGAGACTCAACCAGGGCAGCAACAACAT
This sequence comes from Morus bassanus, assembly GCA_031468815.1. Lineage (NCBI taxonomy): Eukaryota > Metazoa > Chordata > Aves > Suliformes > Sulidae > Morus > Morus bassanus. The sequence goes on from CM062600.1 coordinate 82,344,922, forward strand.
GCAGATGAATGAGGAAAAGGCATAGGTGAAGACTTGGACTCGTCCCTTTGATTCTGATATAATAAGGACCATCTTTCCACATCACTCCCTGGCATTCTGGCTGCATTTGCTGCCTTTCCCACTCTCTCTTGTTCCTATTTCTCCTTAGCAGATGCCAATGTGTGAAGAGAGCATGGCAAGGTCAGCATCAGTCAGCCATCTTTTAGATGACAGATGCCATGTGAATCCAGATCCCATCTACTCTTGAGGTTCATGCAAACTGAAGAGCCTGCTCAGAGCTGCTGAGAGTTGTGAGGTGCAAGGAAAGTGCAAAGGCTTTGTGGAGGGCAGCAGATGGAGAGGAGGACCTGCTTGTTGGTTGGAGTGTTGCACTTACAACTTTGTGGAGCACTTCACGCCTATCTCAGCATGGGTGCAAAATGCTACCCAAGCAGAATGGTGGCAGTTTACACCCTCCTTTTACTCATATTGTACCAAGGTCAATGTCAAGACAAGATGAAATTCAGGTCCTAAATCTCAGCAGGTCGTCTGTCTGGAATTGTACCCAATACGGTTGTTATGCATTCAACAAATATTCAGTCACGACAGTGGTTATTCATGGAAAATGTATTCAGCTGAATTTTCCAGCAGCTCGGGTGATGACTCTTCGTGATTTTCTCATGGGAGCCTGTTCTGCTGTTGGGTTGACCATGCTGATAGGAACATTTTTGTGTTGCTCCATCTAAACAGTCTTTTGTTCCTTATATCCTTTTACTCTTTGCTATATCCCACTTGGTGAGTTTCTTGTTTGTGCATACAAGTCTGGTTTGGTGAGAGACAGTAGCAGCCTGAGATACCTGTATACCTTGGGTTTAAAGTTTCCTTATATAGGTCAAAATCAATTTTTAAAACATTGCCTCCTGGAAACCACTCAGAAGGCTCTGTCAGGTAAAACTGTAACCAAAGTGGTCTTTGTAGAAGAAAAAAACTCCCTTGTGCAGGGGAGAAATTGTTCAAGTTATAGTTTGAAAGTCTTTATAGCACGTGGAAGAAGAAGCGGTTCAGTGTCTATGGAGTCAGCTTACCCTTTAGAGATGCTGGTTCAGTCCTTCAGTCTGCCACAGGTTTCCTACACAACCAGATGTGTGATTTAATTCCCACAAGACCTCAGCTCTCTTTACAAAGAAGTGAAAGCAGCATGGATATCCTTCATGTTAAAGACTGGGGAGTACTTGGATATTGGCATGGTGTAGGCCTTGCCTGAGGTAGGTTAACATTGGCTGGAAAGATAGCATGGCTCCTACTAGCATCATGACAGAGGGATGTTTTATTCTTTTTTTATGTTGTATCTTAAAAAGAACCAGACAAAAATCTGATCTAAAGTAGGAAAAGGAAAAAAAATAGAAAAAAACATATGATTCCCTGCAGGGCTAAATCCCCTCTGCAACTAGTTCCAGCCTGGAGAATATATTCACAGCTGGGTTATAAACCCTCAAAACCAGACAACATAACCTTAACTAACACAACATTACTAAGGCACTGCTGTAATGGGATCATTCTGCTATGGCTCATGGGCACATTTTAAGTGTCATCAATTTAGTCTACAACTGGAGGCTGTTAAGTGCAAAACCATTGTAGCAACTGCATCTTACATGCGGGAATGATTGAATATTAATGTCTTTTATTTTGTTGAGAAAAAGTGCAGAGGGGAAAATGAAAAGCCACAGGAAACCTCACTGTCCTTCTTCAGGTATTGAAGTTCATTTTTGGAGGGCAGCAGGATCAGTCTAGCAGCTGAGTATTGGTGTAAGCGGCCAGGAAATAATCTCTCATTCTCCAATGTTGTTCTGTTCTAAAAACAGGCAAGTTATTTCACCTTAATTTTCCTTCCTAGTCTTATCTCTTCAAGGATGTGAGTTATTTGACAGAGTAGTTATTTCACTGCATTGTTGGAATGGGTTAGACTCTACCTGCAAAACACTGAGACTGAGCAAATGGAGAAAAAATATGAGGGATGAGGCCCTGTGTTTTGTCCCACCAAAGATGCCTGTCATGACTATTTTGGTAGTTGATGTCAAGACCTTTAAAAAGAGCTCAAAATGTTTTGCAACTGAGTGGGAAATATGATTACCTTACCCCAAAGCTGGGGTGAGAAAAGATGATAAAATTAACTTTCCCACCCTATTTCCTTCTCAATATCTCCTGGGTTGCATAGTATTTTAACTTGTGACGTTGTAGGCATATGAAAACGTGTGATGATGAGGTGGTGCAAAAGTTTCCATTTGGATATGGATACTTGTGTTGTCTATAGGTTTAATGGGCCAAGACTTGGGTAAGTGTCCTCAGGCTGCCTGTGTATCCATGTAAACAGAATGACAGGAGATGCTAGCCACTTTCCATAAGCTTTTTGTGCCCCGGTGCTGCAAGGTTGGAGTTGTTGCAGGCTTTTTGCAGGGCACTCCTATGGTTTGACTTTATGTGACTGACTGACTGACTGACGTGTTGTTGAGGCATCCATACCTCCCTCCACTGACTGTGTCAGGAATGGAGGCTTTGAGTTGAACCACGGCTATCTTCATAAGGAAGTCAATTGAAATATCTCTCTCCCTAGAGGTCAGTGGTTGTACTTAAAAAACAAGGGAATGATTCCTGATGAATAACAGCCTGCAAAAGCTTTTATATTATCTTTTTATCATTATCAAATCATGCTGAAGAGGCTGCAAGGCGAACAAACTCTCAAGCTTCATTTTTGAGAAGCTGCTAGGATGAAGAAAGGGCATTTCAAAATCAATACTGAAGCTTGTATTCCAAAGAGCAAGTGGGAGAGTCATTATAAGCTGCTTTACTTCTCATCTCTAATTCCCCATATTCATAACTTAAGCCCTGTCATTTGGATTTATCCTCTGTGGCCTGCAGTGACACCAGGAAAAGTCCTTCTTTTTAATTCTGTGGCAAAAAAATAACAATGCTGCAGGGTAGGATCATATTCCCACAGAAGTTTAGGGCTTAAATGTTTCATGTTGGGCACCAGATTTTGCTGTCTTCTCCCCCTCCCATTTGTCCCCCTCCTCCCTCCTCTGCTGTTGTACATCAATCATCCTTTTTCCTAGAGGCTAGGATACAAACAGTGTAATCCCAGAGAGAAAGAACACTGATGCAGCCAATCCTGCACATGACTATTGTGCCCTTGGAGACGCTTTTGCTGATGGGAGTGTTTCAGCTAGACTGGAGAAATCAATAGGGCTGGTAATGTAAGAACCCAGCTTTGCCATCATTGGGTGATCTGTGGTATCTCCATCCACTTCTCCTATTTCAAGCGGCTTTCTAAGCTTCTCTTTCTTTTATTACTTCTTGGTTTGTCTTATCTTGGCTCTTAGAGCATCATAAATACAGTTTCCCCACCCGCATTATTTTTAATTATGACCTGCAAATGAACCTTAGACCTGACTCAGCCAACCCAACTAAACTATTTATAACACATAAAGGATTGATGTTGAATTAACTAATGTCTTTGAAATAATGAAGGCTTCCTGTATAGGCTGCTTTTTGGAGAAAATACCACAAGCTCAAATGCTATTCTGTTAAGCAGCCTTCAGAAGAGATTTTTGGGTTTGCGACGGGGGGGAGGTTTCGGTTGGGAAGTCAGGAATGTGTTTAGAGGACGTGGTGTTACTCACCTCTAGAAAAATCCCACAACAGTATATTCAGGAGAAGCTGATGAACAATGGTTGATTTCTGGCAAGTCCAGGCAGTGACAGCTTGTTCCAGCAGCACCGTCTCCCTGCTCCTGTGTTTATTGAACTGGACTTGAGATCACATGATATTCTGCTGGCAAGTTTGGGAATGAACTTTGGTGGGAACCCAGTATTTTCTCTCATCTGCTAAGCTCTTATTAAACCCCACTGTTACTTTTTCTAACTCCCCTCTGGACTTTGAATTACGCTGCAGTGAACATAGCACACGTGAGTAAGAGCTTAAGGTCTTGCTCACTTGGGTGGTCCCATTAAAAAGACCAGGTTTGCTGTCTTGGCTGCAGAGCCATTCCAAACATTGCTGCTATTTTTCTTCCCCAGCATTTCCCACCTGTCTTTTTTTTTTCCTTCTTTTTTTTTTTTCCACGCACAATATATTAATATGCGTTTTAACCAGTTAGCTTTGGAACCAAAATATTAACTGCATAGGAGGCAGCTTTTCTGAAGGTTCATAAAATATGTATCGGAGCTGGGAATATAAAATGCTCCCATTTTGTAGCAGATGAAATGTATAAAGTGCTGAGTGAAAATTGAGAGGGACCCAACTTAAACCTTTGAAAATCACTGCCAGTTCCAATATGCTGTATTTATTTTGACTTGGAAGGCGCAATCCAGCCCAGATGAGGTCATTCGGTTGGGAGCACACGTGTCCGTGCAGAGCCGGGAGGGAGGGAAGCCTGCAGGACGCTTCAGCTCCGAGGTGTTGAGCTGCCAGGGAGCAGCGGTGGGAGCAGGGTGGGCAGCCTGTCTACGTGTTGATCCTGGCATCAGAGCGTAACGCTGGGGTGGAGGTGTTGTAATGTTTAAGTCGATTTCTTTTAAGGCAGGCAGGACAGTGTAGCTTTTGTATCCTCAGCTGTTTGCTGGGTAGGGTAAGTGGAGGCAAAGCTGGACATGCTCTCAGAATTTGGGGATGGGAGAATATATTTAGGTAGGGGTGTCTGTAGTTACTCATTCCTATGACTCCACATGGCAGAGAGCCTGTTATTTTATTTGCACAGCTCTGTCTTTCAGTTTGCTATCTTTAACCTCTCAGGACCTGATACCTGCACAGCACCATTTTACTTTTCCCTCCCTCTGCTCCTGCATCTTCCCTTACTCTCGTCAACAAGATTAATAGTTCAGCCATTTGTCTCTATGAAATTTCACTTTTCTCTCCTGGAGCTCCATCTCCGCAGCTCACTGCTCCATCCCAGCAGGTGGGAAAGGCTCTTGTGCCCTCCCCAAGAAGCCCCATCCCCCCCACTCCCCCCTCACCGACTCCCTGCCAGCAGCCTGTTTGCCAACACTTTGCACGAGGAAGCTGCCTCTATAAAAATAAATCGTGCTGAAATCTGAGAGACAGAAACCACGCCAACCTCACACTTCATTATTGGTAATGGCAACCTATTTGATTTCCATTTGCAAACAGTAGCCTGCATGTGTTCCTCACCATGAAGCCCTTCTCCCTGCACTGTTTTCTGCGCAAATTCAGGTTCCCCATGCCTGGTGCTTAGTCTGCTTTGTGGTTTGCTTGCTCTGAGCCACAGACACCCCTGCTTCACAATTAAAGTATGGAAAAAGCCTGTTAAGTCACCGACTTAATTGCCTGGTTACTCACTGCCAACACAAGGTTGCCATCTGCAACAGGCCTGAGCCTCTTCTACCTCTTTTACCTTTATAAGATTTTTTTCCTCGCAGACAGCTTTTATTGCTGATTTACACCAGAGAAAGCCAAGAGAGACAGACCTGTATTTCCTTTTCTTACCCCCAGCATTCACTGCCACATTGGCATTGCTTGGGGTCAGCCGGCCATACAAACACCGCATTCCTGCACCTCCAACACTGCCCGTCTGTTATGGCGTAATCCTGGTCAGAGAATTTAGGATGAAACTTGATTTTCCAGGAGATATCTCTGTTTAAATAAAAATGAAAAAAAAAAAAAAGGGAAAAAGGTGAAGGGGAAGAAGTAAGATAAACCAAGCCTTGTATCATCAGGGTGAATGCTGCATTGCTGCCCTTTAAGCCCACAGGAGCTGTCGGTCCATGTCTCTATCACACACAGGGATGGGGCCCTCAGCTAGGTCCTACAAAAGATGGTAGCAGCAAGGGGCCCTCAGGAGGGCTCGAGGAGGGGAGACACACTCAGGGCCCAAGGAGGAGCTGCCTGTATTGACTTTCACTGGATTTACTGGAGCAATTGAGTTTGTCAGTGAAATGCGAGACAAGCTCAATCAGCTGTCACACTGAGACACTCCTGTCACTACTGTCAATAGCATCGAGTTTCTGATCCTTTCTCAGATTAGCTCTGTGCCAGAACATCAAATGAAAAGCTGTTTGGGGCATGGGGAGGGGAGAAACTCTAAGCAGTTACCTAGGAATCAGTTTACAGACTTCAAAGCGCTGTCAGGTTTATTCTGATGGCATATAGCAATTCGCAGGGAGCAGTAATGCATCTGGAGTGTAATGTAGACTCTCCTCTTCAGCCCCGTGTTCGCTCACGGACTGGGAGGCAGGGGTGGGAGAAGAATAGAAGCATCTCTCCTGGTGAACCCAAATGGCATGCAAATGGCCTGCCTCCCCTGGAAGAGCTGCTCTTTAGCTTAATGGAATAAGTTGCTTTTCTTATCTCACCTTTCATCCTGAAGGACTCTTCTACATTTCTCTCGGCACTGAAATGAAGCCTTTTTCTGGTAGAGCTAGGTCACAAAAAGGCATTACCCCCAACAATAAGACAGGAGTGAAAAGAAGGGGGACAGGTTTGTCATGCAGAAACGATGAAGAGAGTGTAGGGGGGTCCAGCCAGCCCATCTGAGCAGTTTTTGGCAGTGCTGAGCCTCAAGTGTGCTTTTTTTTTTTTTTGCTTTTTTTTTTTTTTTTTTTTTTTGTATAACAAGTCAAGAGCTTTGTATCCAATTAAGTTCTTCCAAGACCTTTTCCTTGAAGTTTAGCCGGTTGGCTCTGGGATAGCCTTTATCGAGAATGTTTCCGTCATGAGGGATGCCAATATGAATGTCTCTATTTATCAGAAGAATAACCCATCAGGAGACCTTTTTTTTTAAACTTCAAGGATTTGAGAAATCTCTTTTCTCTGTTCCAGCTGAAACAGCTTATGGCAAGGTGAACTCACCCATTTACACAGAAGCCAAAAGGGTAATGTTAATCCTATTAGAAAAATAATCTACCACCAAAAAATAATAATAATAATAGAGGTGGAGAAGGAATCTTTTTGAGGCAAATTCACAGAGTAATTCCTGTGAATTTACTCTTTTCTTCTCAGGGTTGAGATGTTAAACATTTTGCTATCAATACATAAATCATAAAGATTACAATTTTAATTCCACTTCAGTAAAGAAATTAAACAAGGGAAAAGCTGCATTCTAACATTATTGCTAGAAGGTTGTTTAGAGAATACTGCTGGTTTTTGATGAACACTGTCTCAAAGAGTGAGGCAGTGTTCACAGAGAGGATTACCCTGCACAGCACTAATCTAGATTTTTTTCCTTGAATGCAATTTTAAGATTTCTAATTTTTTCCCTGTTACCTGATTCCATTATTAGGTTGCTTTTGACCTCAAAACATCAAAATGTTCATCTCTTCCTCATTCAGGGTCACCACTATCCTTCCCAAGTACCAGCTACAACTCCATTTCACTGCTTAATATTTAAGCAACTCCCTCCTCCTTGATTGCTCAAAAAAAAACCCCAAACAACCCAGCTCAAAGGACTATATAAGTGATCTATAGTATCAGAAGCAACTCTTTTTGCTTCTCTTGATGGCATGAATGTGAAAGTGCCATGTAGCAGTATGGGAAAGACAACAGAAAGGAAAAAACCCACCACATTCTACTTATAGAGTATTTCAAATCAGATGCTGGATACATACCTTTCTTTGACCTTTTCCTTAGATTAGTGGTATAGGCAGCTGCTGTGCTTGTATTACACATTCCAACGCAGGGACTGACTCGCGAGCAAGGTAGGTGTGTGTGTGCATGTGTACACGCGCGTGTGTTTGTTATTCAACCTGTCAGCAAAGGTCTCCAATGCTGGTTTTAGCTCTTTCTGTTTTTTCATAGTTTCCAAGGGGAGGTGTGGTTGGTTGTGGGCTTTGTTTATGTTCTCTGGGTGACAGGAAACCTAAGAGCTTTTAGTGAATTCAGATATGCTCTGCACCCAAGGTGTGAATTTCCAGCCATTTGTGTTTAAAACCTTTCATTAAGTCTGAGAAAAGAGGAAGGAAATAAACATCTCACTGCTTTCTAGCTGCAGAGGGTTGAAAGGTTTTCAGCCTGTGGGCCCACCAGGACAGTATAGATGCCTACAAAGGGAGAAGTTGGAGGAGAGATAAAAAAGGCTGGAATTGCAAAAAAATAAAAATAAAAATCTGAAAGCTGCTGCTCAAGTTGGATTTGGTCTTTATTTTACCAAGCTCCTGTTAAACTGGCTGGCCTTGGTAAGACTCTGATGGAGTGGAGCATGCCCATCGTCCACTGAAGGGGCTTCATGGGAGAGTTGATGGTTCTAACGAAGGCATGAAGGCAGCCTTAATGACTCCAGCTAATTGCATCCAACCCAGCAGAAAGGGCTCCGCTCACCCCCTCGTGCTTGACCTCCCTCACCTGGAAAGCCAGATGGGCAATTACTGCCACAAGCAGATGCTGCTGGCGGTACAGAGATGGGCACGTAGTTGCTCTGTGTCATGGCAGAAGGGGTTTTGTGTCACCAAGCTGAGAGCTGGCCCATACACCCAGCTCTGCCTTGTGAAGTGGAGCAAGATGGTTTATCTCCCGGTCTAACCCTTTCCCTGCCTCTGCCCATCTGTGGGCTCCTTGGGGCAGGTACTTCCCTCCAATTGCGTGTTTGTGCAGTGCCTAATTGCAGATGTAAGGGTAATATAAATAATAAGGTTAAAAGTCGCTCTTCTTGAGGGGAGGTGAAAAGGGAACGGAAACGGAGCTGCTACTCAGCTTCCCAGCTTTTCCTGGAGTCAAAAAGAGAGTGCAAAGGGTATTGCAGGATATGTCAGACTATTTAGTCCTGAATCATTTGCCATCCTGTTTTTATTCCCCTGCAGATATATTTCAAAGAGAGTGTTTAGACGGAGCTGATGACCTTGCTTATAGTTGAGGTTGCTTGTCACTTCCCATGATAAGTCCCTGATTTGGTTGTTTGGGCTGTGGCAACTTACAGTGTTTGAGCTGAAACTTCCCCTCATGCATGCCAGATTCACACCAAGTTCATTTCAGAGGAGGGGAATTTTCAGTGCATTGCTAAAACCATGCTGGTTCTTATTATTTGAGAAGATGACTCTTACTTTTTCATCTTTTAATCTTTAAAATGCCCAAACTATTCCAGTTATGCTGTTATACACCAGCCCTTAAAGCAATGGGGAGATCTGAGATGAAGTGGCCCCACATGCTGGGCACTGCCCAGGGTGCTGCCTCCTCTTCTCCTCGGCAGGAGCTTTCCCTGAGTGGCAGTGGCAGTCCAGCCATCTTTCCAGAGACAGCAATATCATGGAAAGAAACCAAATAAACAGGGAAGGCAGCAAGTGAGTTGCAATATCAGGACATCAGTGGAGGTGAAGGCTTCCCCTTTGTGTGTTGTATAGACACAATAGACAAAATTTCAGGTCAAAGTGAAGTACTGCTAGATGTGTGTTTAGGTTTTCCTTTCTTTTTCAGTGCTTTTGGGTGATGATGAAGCAGGTTTATGGATGAGTTTTCTGGGAGAGTGAATCATCCATTTGTCTTGGTTTTTTTTTTCCTTTTTTTTCCTTTTTTTTCCTTTTATTTTTTTTTTTAAATGTGCGTAGGGTTATGTGAAAGTTCTCGGGTTTTGTTCAATCTGCATACCATTATTGGTAATTCATTAAAAATTGATAGCCAGAAGAGTGAGTCACTGACCCCATGGACAGGTATGGCAGTTCCAGAAATGATCAGTGGCTGAACAGCAGCATGTCAATATTGCCGTTACTCAGGTTTCTATGCAGGAGTGTTGCTGTCTCTCATCCCATGTGCACACCACCTGGGTGTTAGAGGAGTTGCACCCCATAACTGAGAGTTAGAAGTAAATTACTATTTCTAGTCTTCAGCTCCTCCAAGTCTTTTGACCTGTATTTCTTCAAGACCTGGTACAGTGACATCTCAGTTGAACAAGGGCCCTTGCATTTCTTCCATAATAATTATGAAGTTTTTTGTTTCATACTTATTTTAACTTTTCATTATCTACCTAAGATTATGAGATAAATTGTCCCCTGCTTAAATCAAGTCTTTTCTGGACAACTGAAAATCATGTTTGAACTCTGTTCATCTCCGGTCTTGCTGGGTCACCCTGGAGTTTGTCTCTAAGTGGGTTCACTCCTCTAATAACAGGGGTAGCATAACTTCTGTTTCTCAGAGACTGGTGCCAAGAGAAATCCATTAGTGATCGTGATAACAGATACAGTTATTCCAATAATTCAGGTCAGAAAACTATTGAAAATAAGGTTTGCATCTAAGTGTGGACTTATTTACATACATACATGATTGAGTCCTTGAGATTTAAGACTAAAAGTAAATGAATTTAGATCTTCTTCTTAAATAATGTAGTTGTTCTTGAATTGTCTAATTAGTGTTTACTCTCCAGTTAGAATTTTTTTCCCCCAGTATTATATTTGCTGCTATGGAAAAGATGCTCACAGCAGAGCTTAAGCAAAGATCATATCCCGTACTGGAGAGTCCCATTTACTGTTAAAGCATCATTCTCAGCTGTTCTTTTTTGTACAATGTACTTCTCTCCCTCTCTTACTTCCCTTCTTCACTCCACCTCCAGCAATAGTAGCAAATTGTCCTTCTATATCAGCTGTCATTTACCCAGTAACAAAAAAGGTGGTGGAGCACAGTTTCCATTTAGTCTCAGCAAACTCGGTATGCAGCAATGGAAAACTTTCATTCTTGCCATGCCAAAGTTCCTAACTTTGCTGATTCATTTCAGTTTGCTTGAGCATCAACATTTGAATCTTTACCTCGTGCCTACGTTATTCAGTTAGCACTCAGATGGATCCAGGAGTGGAAGGAAAAATGGAACCAGAAAAATGCTGCTTTGTGTAGGCTGAGTTTTGTTTTGGGACTTGCATAGCCAACTCTTGTGATTTTTAAGAGCATTATGATGTGAGGTATGCGGTGGTTTCATTTTTCCCTGTTTCTTTTTTCCTTTTAAATATCTGTAGCGGCATCAATGAGTGATGAGGCTTAAATTATAAAGTCCCTGAAACTCAGAAGCTACATAAATAAGATCTAATCTGTGTGATTTGAAAGCTAATTCAGTGTTTCTAAGGAGCCTGGCCCACAATCTTCCAATATTTTGACTTTAGCAGTATTAGCAGCTCCAATTATAGCGCTGTTGATAGTGGCTCACATATAGGTATGATCTTTAATCCTAAAGCGGGTATGATTCACTGCCAAATAACTATCACTTCCATGTTGGCAGCTACAACACATTTCCTTTGTAAAAGCTGGGTCCTCTTCCTAGATCTGTTATAGGTATATTGGCCCAGCTCTCTGCTTCCTTACAAAACTCCCAAGACTAAATATCTAAAAACTAAACTACAAATTTTTATGCTTAGTTGTTCTGATGAACCCAACTGCTCTTTCCTATCACATACAAATGGAGGTTTTACACCGTGTAGCTGCCTTTTCCTATAAAAAGAGAGTATTGTGGTTTTCATTTTTACACTCTAAAATAGCTGTAAAAAAATGAACCCTAGGCTCTAAAAGACTATTTAGGAGTGACCCCAGATTTTAATTATTTTTCATTCAGTAGCTCCAAAAGTACTTCTCTGGTTTAAAAACTGGGCTGAAATTTGAATTGAAGGAACCACAAAAGGGTCTTTCAGTTTTTCTGCTGGATTCTGAAATGTTAGAAAATACTAGAGCTGCATTTTAAAGATTTTATCTTCAGCAGCAAGGCTGACAAATTATTGCTTGATGCAGGCAATGGGACTGTAGGTGTAATAAATTGCAAATTTGTGGGAATGTCATTACATTCATAAGAATTAGCAGTAACACATATTATTTAAAAAAAAAATGCCTGTCTGTTGAGCATGTACCAGCTCCGCCAAATGTGATGGAGCAGCCTCAGGGCAGGTGCTGACAAGACTTTCCTGATCTCCCTCTGACCCCCATTGCAGGAGGTGAGCTGGCAAGAGGAATTAGCAGGAGCAGGGAGGAGAATGTGGTTTGTTTGTTTCTTCTTGCTTGGAAAATGTGTAGAGGTGTCAGGGCCGAAGTGTTTTCGTGACATTTGAGCGGCCTCTCCGGCACTGCTCTCTTGTGGTCTACATACTCATCTTTTATCAGAAGGATGCTGGCGTGGTGAGAGACAGCCTTTTCATAGAAAGTCAGCTGAGTATTTCTGCACAAATATTCAGTGGACTCAACTCTTTTTTTTTTTCCCTCTCTCTGAAGAACCCTTTGCCCATATTTCCTTTCCCCCCCCCCCCCTCTTTTCTGAAGGCTGAGAAATGCCTCAGGAATGCACTTGCTCGTTCTTTTGCAGGCCAGCTTTCCCAGTGATGTATTAATTAGCTGGAGCACTGCACACTAACGAGTAACTGCAGGCTGATCTCGTTAAACATTAATGCTTAACTAGAAAAGCAAGAGCTGTTAAAGATATGCCACTCAATGTCATCCATGTCTGAATGTAAAAGAAGTCAGCAGCTGAGCTACTGGCACTTGTGTTTCCAGAGGGAGTGAGAAGGGCCGCGTAGCTCCGATCCCTTTTCCAGAGCCAGCTGGGAACACCTCAACCACAGATGGGTTTCCATGCTCCTTTGATTGCCTTTAGCACTGATTCCAACCCTTTTCCCATCATCAGCCCTCTCTCAAAGAGATAAACGAGCAAGTCCTTGTGCCCACACTGCTTTTCCAGCCTTTTTCATGCCTTGTTTTTAGTGGTTAAATCCAAAAGCCAGCACAGGTCTGCTCCTTATCCTCTCTTTAACCATGAGCAAAAGGTTATGGCCAATGTTTTCAAACATGAAAGTTTCAAGTCATGTAGTTACACCCTAATAGAGTCATCCAAATTAGTGGTTGTCTTGATTATTATTGACTTTGCTGGATATTTTAGGCAACCCATTTGAAAATATTGACCTTATCACCATTTTGCTTCAGTTTACCCTTGGAAAAACTTGTTAGGACAGCGTTTTATATTGTGAGACTTGACTGATACTAGGAAAAATATCTTGACTACCTTATGAGAAAGTTTCAGAGTGTTTATTTGTTCATCGAACAGCTGGAAATGCTGCTGATGAAAGTGAATAGAGCAAGAGCCTTCTTCCCCAGAAGATGCTCTTTTTCAGGCATGTGCCATTACAGCTTGGCTTTGCATGAGCAGTTGCTTGCAGCACTTCTACCGTTTCATTTGCATGGGCAAATATGGGATTTTGTATGCACGTCTTAATAACTGTCTACACGCAAATCAAGTACAAGAGTTTTGCATGAGTTTTTATGCTCGGCTTTCCAAAGGGCTACCTGGCATAGCCAGCGTATGGGATACATTTCAGGATCTATAGTAGACACAGCAGCCTTCTAACTTACTTTCTGCCTCCACCTTCCCTCTAATATAATACTAAAGACAGCAGCCAGTACTTTTCCTTACCCTCCAACAGTATGCATTATGCAATTTGATTGCTATTGATAATTCATTAATCATTTCCTATCATGGTTAATATTTACCCAGCTTGCTACTGTGCAGCAAGGGTGATGGGAGGGGCAGGAGCAGGGAGGTGGAAGATAGAGTCAGGGAAGCACAAAATGTATGGGAACACCAGGTCTTGAGAAACAGTCTCTCTTTTTTTTTTTTTTTTTTTTTTTTTAAGATGGATGTTTCCGTGGTGCTGCCACCAGCAGTTCTGTAGGGCTTGTGTTGATTTTCTTAAGCCAAATCACAGAATGTTCCTTGGTTGTCATTTGTGGCAGCCTCAGCTTTATGGAGAAGGTTTTTTCCTGGACCTCCAAGCACCGCCTTTTTCTGCCCGAGGAAGTGAAAGCGAAAGGGTTACTGCTGCCTGTTGGGATTTTTTTTGTTGTTGTTGTTAGGGAATTTTTTTGGTCTCCTAGAGTGATGCTTCCTCAGACTGTGCTTAAAAGCCACCATGCTTGATTTCCCTTCTAATGATGTTAAGACTGGAACTGGAGCTGCCTATGCTGCCTGGTCCTCCTCCTGCCCATGTCTTCAGACATTATATCACAGCTCCCAGGGTTGCTTGCTGACTCCAGCCAGCGTCTCTGGGGGCTGGAAACCAGGTTCCCTTCCCTGTGGCAGCAGCAGTGCCCACATTTAAGAAGCTGCAGTGCTGAGCCGTGACTGCATTAGTTCTGCTACATTAGAACAGAAGCAAAGAGCTTAATTTAATTCGCTGGCCTGTATACTGACACCTGAGGGTCACTAATTCACTGTCACGTATTCTCAGTGAAACCAAGCTCTTCAGCATTCAGATTTTCTTTTCTTCTTTCTTTTTCTTTTTCAAGAAGGCAAATTTCTCATTTTCTAGGCAATGCAAGGCAAATGCTCATTTTCTAGGACTGGAGAAAAATATCTTCTTGCATGGGTCATGGTAGGTCAGGATGAATCACTTTTTCCAGTGTCCACAAGGGATGGAAGGTCACATCTCTTTTTATTTTTTCTTTGAAGTATATAAATTGATCTCTGTTCTTTCATTTTATGATTAACACCATCAATAAAAAAGTTGATTCACAGTGACATATGATTGACTATAAAACATTTATTCACCACAGGCTGTATTTGGACATCATTCAAGGGCTTTGAGCCTATCAGATACTTCACCCCACTCTGTCTTCGCAAGTGATAGGATCAAGTCCTGTAGCAGCATTTGCTACGCGTAACTTCCAAGAATTAAACCTTGCCTATGTTGTTTGTGCGTGAAGACCCATTAGGCTAAATTAATCCCTAGGGTAAATGTACAGACTTCAACAGAATGTTATCAGGGATAAATTAGGCCTATTGATTTTTAATGAGGCTCTTACCTGAATAAAGAAAATAGAGTTTCTCTTCTTTTCAGGTCTATTCTACAGCAAGTGTTACCATATGCACCTGCTTTGATCCTAAATTTTTAAACCTGGAAATTTTGCATTTCTAAAAGAATTAGAAAACATACTCTTTTTTTCCCCTGCAACTTTGGCAGTACCATTACACAGTGGGGTATGTTTCCCAGAATTTACACATCTCCAAACACCCTTTTTTGAAAAAACAAGTGAATAGACTGCCAGAAAAACTACAGGCTTCCCCTATTTTAAGACTGATCTCCTCCTCCAGAGAGCACCCTCATTGCAAGGGGTTTTCTCCATGCTAATGAACTCTAGAGGAAGCATTTTGAGAAGTACAAACTGATTTGTTTTATTGAGCTGATCTGGCTGAGGTAATCCATACCTTGCTGTTTCATGCCAAGGATTCTAGCATCACCCCATCCTCCAACCAATAATCTTGAAATGTTTTTACCTTCTTGCCCTTATTACTGCCTGACCTACCTGGGGCTTCTCTGGTGACTCATGTCCCAGGTGCAAGTTTCAAACAAGTGTAAAGGGCAATGCTTTCAAGCACTTGGTCTCCATGTCTTTGTAAAAAGCAGCCATCACCTTTAGAAGGTGAATTTGGGGACTTTTTCTGTGACCTGTGATGTTCAGGTAGTGATCGATTTTAGCCTGACTTCCAGAGGGTACTACTCCCCCAGCTGAGGTCTGGTTCTGCAGAGATGGTACTATCTCTCTGGTTCATCAGTAGCATTCAAAACCAAGTGTGACCTGTGGTGTCACAGGACTGTGGTGTCATACATGGCTGCAGGGGGTATTTGTGAGTGTCCAGGTGCGTTTTTGGGTGTCACTTCACTGTATGTCCTAGCATGACCAGAGATGTTTTTTTGTGTTCTGGGCTGCATGGTTAAGGAAACTTTGACATTAAACTCCTGATCTCTCTTAATGCATCAAATCCTGGTTAATTTGCATCCTTTATAGTGTTTGATTTAAATTATTATATTTAGAAATTAAGAAACATCTGTTCATTCCTTAAAAACTGCTAGATAGACATCAGTTGGGAATAGACTTTGCTTAATAACTGGCTGGCTTGGCTTTAACCACTGATCTAAATGGCAACATGTTTGCAGACTCCTGAGTCATCATTTTGTGTTTCCAAATGTACCTTTGTAGTGGAAAAAATATTTATATTTACTAAGAAATAGGTTATCTGTGTCCTTCTAGCACGCATGGTGGTCAAGGGACTAAACACAAACGATATTAACTTCAGGTATAAGCCTGTCGTACTTCTTGAGTATTTCTTGAAGTGTGTTTCTTTTACAGGACTCTATTTATTTGTTAAATTTAATGTATTTTGGCCATTTTCACTATGTACATCATCATGGAGAGGGATGGATTGATCTTTTGCAGAGATAGTTATATGAGATTTCCTCCCCATTCATTTCAGGTCTGTGCCTTTAACTTTTCTTTATCTTGGTAATCACTTTAATTCCTGTGCTTCCCTGGGCTGTGGTAGGAACTACAATTCTCTAGTGCATCCCTAGGCATTGCAATGCCTTCTGTAGCATTTCATAGCAAAACTGAAAGGAAACTCAAAATATTTAAACTGGAATTTTACTTTGGAAAAGCAATCATAAAGGAATATTCATACAGTGCCTGGTGCAATCCCTTAAGTAATACAGAACACCAGATGTAAACTTCTTATAGGCTCAAGTGTGGGATTTGCAATGTGATTCTTTCTTACATGCATGTCTTCCTTCCCAGAAAACACTACAAAACCCTCCACAGAACCTGTCATCGGCAGCAGAGATAAGGAATGCTCCAATGCAGAAACATACCCTAAAAAGGGAAAGGCCAATATTGACTTGCAGCAAAGCTTAAGCCCTTTGAACTCACCCCTGGACAAGAAGAATCAATGTCTCTTTTAAAAAAAGTGCCACTGCTGTTATATAGCAGACTGTTAAACTATGCTAACAGTTGCATATTTTCTATTCAAAACTGTACCGCTGTGAATATAAACATGGGAAGGTTTTGTAGCTGTATATGTCCAGGATTTTGACATGCGTAGGTGGAGCCAGCATAGGAGAGCCTATTCAGGGGTTAGAAGCAGCTGCCCTAATGGAATATTATTGACTTTAGTTACATCAGGGGCTAAATATAGATGGGGCAGCAACGTACACAGGGCTGCATCTGACAGCCAGGACAGAATGTGCTGCTCAACAGACAGACAGATGGATGTTGTTCTGTGCAGATGCTCCTTTAAGGTTGGGGAGCTCTCCCAGGCTTTCACCCGCTGTTGCTACCCCTGTGATAATCCTGCTACCAGCCACCCAGGGCTGTGGATCTGGTCCCAAGGGAAGACGTGGGGCTGGTCTGGACACAGGTCTCCTGCCGGCGCCTGTTGGCACGGCTCCCTGTTGTCAGTGGTGTTGCATTGATTCATACGTGGTGGTTGACTGATCCCAGGAGCTACAGTCAAAGCTGTGAGGAATATTTGTACTTCAGATATTTTGCCCCACCTTTCCTCTGTTGCCATCCTCTATCCCCCTGTTTCTCCCTCACTCCTTCCCAGTTACACTTTCTTATGCGCTATTTAGAATTTGAGAAAGGACTCTGCTCCCAACCTTGCCCCCCACCCATGTTGTGCTTTTGAAGGCAAAATCTGCATTTCCAGAAACATTCTTCAAAAGCCCTTTCCCAGCCTGGACCAAGAAAAGATGGTCAACACGTACCACATCTGTGCTGTCAACATGAGGGTCTGTCCCTCTGCTCGACTTCATGGAGAAGGAGCATGGAGAGATCACCTCTGAGATTTTATCTTGATTCTTTGGAACTGGAAAAGCTAGAAAGCAGCCTGTTCTTTCTCTTACTGTGAATGAAGATGAAGCCTTTTGAGGTAATTGGATTTGAACCTTTTTTTTTCTTTCCCCTTCCAAGCCTTTACTTCTATTTTTAAGCCAGGAGAGCACCGGTGTTGGAAGGAATGCACTCATCCTGACAGGCTCTATGGAGGAGCGTCACAGGGTTACAGCACATCTCAGCACAGAGGCGTTAAGGAACTCTGAAGACTTGGCAAGCCATGGGGATGCCGAAGGCAATACCCAAGGTGCCCAGAAGTTCAGACAGCCTTTTTTGTTTTTTCCTTCCTGGGAAGGAAAGCCCAAGGCTGTTGTATCAGAGGAAGTGGTGGTTTTGAAGTGAAGCAGACTTGATAGTCCAAAAGCACCAGATTTGTAATTCTTTGGGAGAAAGGAGTACTCACCTCCCCCTGTAGCTGTGTGCTCCTGTGGACTTAAATCTAGCTAATGTGCACAGACAGGACCTGTACGGTGTCCCAAATGATTTATGAATGCACAAACCATTAAGGTCAGACTTTTTGTCCTCTAAACTTTCTCCAGAGCACAAGTTACAGAAAATTATCTAGTCATATGTGCAATAGTTAATACAAACCAACATTTTTCCGAAAAACCATTTAAAGACTTTGGAGTCGTAATGAACCCTTTAGCAACATACGGCAGGGAATGATCTGTGTTCCAGGACTCTATTCACTTTCTCCTTTATCATCTGTAAGAGGTCTAGAACATTGTACCTTTGCTTTTCTCTTCTCTCTAGTCCTTCCACATTCACTGAGCATACACACACTCAAGCAAATCCTGGCTATGTGGAAAAGCCATATTATTCCATTTGGTAAATTCTAGTTACAGCCCCTTTACAATATTCTAGGCATTACAGATTATACAATTTTGATATTTGCTTCTCATTGCTTATAGAGAAAAAGTGCATGTTCCCCTCCCATTCAGTCTTGGG
The DNA here is from genome assembly GCA_031468815.1 of Morus bassanus. NCBI lineage: Eukaryota > Metazoa > Chordata > Aves > Suliformes > Sulidae > Morus > Morus bassanus. The sequence continues at coordinate 82,363,468 of CM062600.1, forward strand.
ACAATCACTTTTTGGTTTAGAGTATGAGGAGTGAAGCAGAATGAGTAGTACATTGTCCTCTGAGATTTATAGTCCAGGAGACAGGTCACAACCCTTAGCCACTCTAAAAATGATCTATACTTCAGGGGCCTGGGGGACAAACCTGTAATATATATCCTAGTATTTCTTAAGCCACCCTGGGCTGTGAATGTGGTGCTGGCTTGAGCCAGTCGTTAAGCAATGGCATCACACCATGGGGTAAGGAGCATGTGAACAGAAAGGATGTCATTTCTGGGAAGCTGATATTGCGATGACAGCGGCGATCGATGATCCCAAGTCCCAGTGGCACGCTGATACCATTGGGACCATCTCCCCTCTCTAAAAGGAGTTTTACAAGAGTAAGGAGACATGTTTGATTCTGCATGAGGCTCCTCCAGCAGTGTTACTACCAGTTAATGTGATTTCAGTGCCATGGAGCAGGACTAGGAGTTTCAGCTGAGCAAGGTGCTGTGCCACCCTCCACCGCAGCCTCAGAATAACATTACTGCCAGTTTCACCATGAAGGCTGGACCTCCAGCTGAGCCTTACAAGTGAAGCCGCTTCACTCCTTAACCCAGCTTTTTCGTATCTGTGCAGTCAGCTGCAGCAAGGCGTGCTTTGAACCGCCAAAAGTGGAGTTTGAGCTGCTTGGTTCAGAGGCAAAAATCTACCTTTCCTTCTCCTCCAAGTGCTGAAGTTGGACTTGGGGGAGCCCTGCAGTGACTCTGTAGTCAGAGTGCGAGGAGTGAGCGAGCCCTGCGCCACACTGGGGAGGTCCCTTCGAGTTCTGTGGTCTGTGAGCAAGTTCTCTGAGGCTTGAAAGCATCCACTCTGTTGAACACAGGATATTGAGTATCTTCATCTCCTGCTGAAATCGTTTGGCCTTTGCAAACACCAAGATCCATCAGGATCATCCCTTGCATGCCCCAGCCCAGTATATTGTGGGAGCACCCAGATAACCTCAGGATTGGATTTTTTTTTCCCTCCTGGAAGCAAGGAAAACACTAGTTAGACATGGAATTGGGGAAAATTAAAGATGAAAAGTTTAGATTTGTTACTAGTTACAAAGCAATTTTTTGCTTGTTCTTGTCAGGTATCCTGAGACTTGAGAAAGTATTACAAAGAGTCCTTTCCTTGCAGAGGTTATGTTTATCCTGTGATCAGTATTTCTTTCCCCATCTTTCTTATGTTGCTCTTATCATCCTGTTATCAAAGACTTCAAAACAGACCAGCAGAGCTTGGCTCTCATATCCCCTTGAAATTCAGTGAAAGGGTTACGTTTGGGTTCCTAGGAATGCCAGAGATGGTTTAAGGCAGAAATAAACCACTAAGGATTTCTTTTTTTCTGGTCTTCTAAGGTTTCTTTTGTATATGTGGAGCAAGATTTTCAGAAGGGCTTGGTATTGTCTGTCACTGCTGATGGATGCAGTGAAGCTCCCATGTTCCTGGCAGTGGGAGCAGGCTCATGCAGGACACTCCTGAATATCCCGCTCCCATCTTTCTCCTTCAAAACCTAACCCTTGGGCATGATTATCTAATAGAGGCTTCTTAACTTACATCAACACCCTTCACCACAACAATGACTGTACAGAAATCTCATAGCTTATATAAACCCTCTACTATGCCCAACAACACACACACACAAACACTCTTTTTTTTCTTTTCCTCTTCCATATCCATTCTTGCTGGCTCCCTCAGCCCCAGGCTATGTGCCCTCTTGGAAAGGAAAAAGGAGGGATCATTTGGCTACAGATGCTGTGCTGGAAGAAGAGGAACAAGAATGGGGCTTGAGGAGGCTGCTGTGGTTTAGTTCTGTCTATTCTCCATCGCTTCATCCACTCTTTGTCTTCCCTTCCCACTAATCCCCTCCTCAGACGACCCCAATGTTAAACTAGGCTGAATGCGACCAAGATGTCAGGGAATAACATAATATCTACAGCTGTCACAGTGTTCATCCTACTTAGACTGAATCTCAGCCCTACATTGTGCCTGCTTTAGATATTCAGAGCACACACCCTGTAAGAAGCCCTGCAAGTTTTTATTGCACCTTGCTCAAAAAGACATTTTACTGACTTTAGGCACCTGTGCCATAAGCAAAGCATTTGTAAAAATTAAGATATGATCTTACTGCTGTGTTGTCGGTTACTCCACTTTACTTTGCAGATTATATGCTGAAAATCATTCCCTGACAGTCACAAAACCAGTGCAGCTCGCAAGGGGTTTCCCAGTCTTAAGTACTGGGCATACTGCTGGAACACAGCTAAAGCTGGAATGAATTGAAGTAGGCCCATTGTATGGAAATATCTGTGGCCTGTGGACTGATGCAATACTAGTTTTGAGATGTTCCAGATGCCCTTTAATGGTTAGAGCACCCTTAATGCTCTGCAGCTGCTGCATTTTGGAATAGCTCTTGCTGCCTAATTCCTTCATGAATAAAAGCAAGGGTGCTTATCTGATGTAAGTGGAGAAATCAAATATTGCAAGTGAAAGTATGAACATGAAGGGATTATGAATCACCATTCACTTTTACTTAATGTTTGATTATTATTTTTTCTTTCCTATGTGCCCAGTTACTATCTTTCTAAAGCAATCCACGCTCATGTTTGTCCAATGTTCCGAATTAAATAAACACAGCAGATCTCCCCACACCCCACCAAAGCTCCACAACTGGATGCTCCCACTTTTAAATGTGTGGGCAGCCTTTGTGTTCATTTGCCATCATTTCCACTTTCCATCACGTTTGGCTTGCTCCAGAGAAAAGGTCTGGTGCCAGGATTTCTGCTGGCTGAAACAAGGGTGAAGTTCTGGCCTGATTAAAATCAATGGCAAAGCTCCCAGTGACGAGTAGGAGAGCAGACTGTGATTTGGAGTACTTGGAGGATACACACAAAGCAATCATACATAGCAATATAATTGTGGCCATTCGATGGATGCTAAAGTTAGAGATCAACAAGCTAGCAGCTATAAATAGGCAGTGATTTCTGTTGATTCCTAGTTCTGTTATTTTAACCACTATTGAAAATCAATTCTTTTCCTGCCTTTTAGGAGAGGTAAAAGCATGTTGCCTGTTCTCCCATAGTAGAACTTGAGCATTTTGTTATCTTAGAATAAATATTACCCTCCTAACCATGCTGTTGTGTTGGTGTGCTTAATATTTTCCACACGTACACACAAAACCTGTTAACATGTTAATGGATTTGTTTGCTTGTCAAGGAAGATTTTGCCCCCTGCAATGACAGCTTCAAACTCATGCTGCAAAAGGGCAGGGCAAGCAGTTGCTCAATGGACAAGCACAACACACTTCTCTCAGCAATAAAAGCTTCAGAATCGAGTCGGGTGCGTTGCCACTCTGATCCGCAGTGCTAGTTTAATCATGTTAATGCGCTGTCTAATTATGGTAAACACTGTATATTATTCAAATTAAAAATGTATATTGCCATTCTTATAGTCAGCCTGCAGACATTTTTAGGCATTAGTGTCTTCTAAGCTGAATGCCCTCTGGTAGGCACCAGAGGCTGTGTATCACCCTGTTAGCTAGAAAGGAAGGTCGATGGTCATATATAGTGGCCACCCGACTTGGAAAGTGTTTTACCTGGCACACTGTTGGGAGGCAAATGTTTGCTCTGAAGTGAAGTTGTCCCTGCAAAATCCTTTGCAGGATGCAAATCTAAAAACAACCCTGCAGCCTTCCTCATTAATAGGGCAATTGTGAACAGTGTGGTCTTGGTTGTATGAGTTTGCTTGCTTGGGGTCTCACCCACCTTGGAAAACAGAGATTTCCAGAGTCAACAGCTAAGCAAAAAGCTACAGGTTTGGTGATTCAGGCTCTTATCCTTCCCCTTATGGTGTTCACCAGTTCTTGCTCTCCCAAAAGTTGTCCTTGCTTGGGGGCATCTCCAGTGGCAGACACCCACTAACCCCACTTAGGTGGGTTTCATCAGATGTGAGAGGCTGCTGCTGTAGTGGAAAGCAATCCCAATTCCAGTTACTGTGCTAGTTGCCCTGCAATTATATATCAAGGATGCCTAAATTAGACACAATTTTTTGAGATGGGCCCAAGCTGGAAAGTATTTCCCTAAATCGAGATCTTTACTTCCTCTTTGTATGGGATTGTTGGGAACATATCCTGTTATGCTGGATCCAATGACAGTATCAATAAATAAACTTGTGATTTTATAATCTTGTCAATGATTAGAAAGGAAATGAACAATAATAATAATAATAATAATAATAATAATAATAATAATAATAGTAATAATAATAATAATGATATATTGCTTCTCTGTGCTGCCAGATACCTACTGTGGCTTCTCTTGTAAGAGTAGGATCACATTCAAACTATTTCATATGACTATATAGAGTAAAAAGATTTAGTTGGATATTTCAGTGCATGCCACATTTTTATACCATGGTTGTGGGTTACAGAGGAAGCTACTGGGTGGAGTGAAAACCTAAGAGTACTTTACAGAACTGCTTAAGAAGTGGACAATCCAGAAAAGGCTGCACAATGCAATGTATATCAGTAAGCAGATAGATTTTACTAGCAGATGGGGGTTTTTTTGTGTTCAGAAATTAGAGTTGTGCATGCACTTGGCTCCAGAGTTATGTAATGGGGCCCATAAAATTCCATTTTTTTCATTCGATCAGGAATTTATAGTTTCCTTTGAGGAGGTTTCTTTATTCCTTTTTTTTCCTCTGGGATGCAAGGGTAAATGCTTAGACTTGTATACTTAGCGTGCTCTATTGTTCTTTTGATTACCTCCCCATGCTTCATTCGCTATGGTTCGAGCTGGAAAATTACAGTGGAAAGGACTTCTGTGCCTTGGGATTTAATTTTTTTAAGGAACAGAAAGTCTTCCTTAAGACAAATTATATTATGTTTCAACTATCCCAGGTCATTTGCTTGTTTGTTTTCCTCTGTTTGATTTCACAGAAATTTGTTTCAGTTTCTGGGAAACCATCACCTCGTAGAGTTGGACTAGATAGGAGTAGCTGGAGAAAGAAGGATTTTCAGATATACTAATGAATTCCGAATTTTAACTCAGCAATTGTCCTCTATTGGTTCTGAAATGGCTTGGAACTGAGTATTTTGTAGAGGTGAATGTGAAGAAATGGCTGTTCTTGAGTTTGTGTGTTAAGGGAATGCAGCTAGTAATCATGTGTAGGTGGTGATGCCTTGACTGGCTGTAGATACTGGTTTGTATACAAAGAACTTCAGGAAAAAGCTCTGTGGGTGGTTTTACATGATCATTTGTCATAGATAATCAGAATCAGAGCAGATAGCTTGCAAGTAGCCTGTTGGCTGCTCTATTTATATCCTGCTTGCATTTTAAAGATACTGAATGTATTGATAAAATGATTATTTGATCAAACTTTACAAATCTGTTTCAACAGATTTGACCACACATAGTGGAGGTCAAATTTAGGATTCATGGTGGAGAAGAAATTTAAGATTAAATGGCACAAGAAAAGTGCTGGGTAATGTTGTAATCTTCAGACAACAGGAAGATGAAAGTTGCTGCCTAAGCAAATAAATTAGAGGAGCTGTAATGAAATCATTTCATGTTGAATACAGCCTTTATGCAGAGCAGAGGGAATGAAGTTGCTGGCGGTGTATATTGAGTGCTTTGCAGGTCATGTGAGATACAACATTATAACAGATGTAGTGTAAAGGGAAAGCAAGGGCATGTGTTCATCTGCTCCAGCCCTGTGCTGTATGGAGCTGTTCCCTTTGCCATACTTTCCTAGGGAAGGGGAGGAGGGAAAGTGATCCTGCCACATGGTTCATGCACCTTGTTGCAGCCCTGCTCAGTATCACTTTATCCAGATCACCAGCACTTTGGAAAAAGCATGAGTTCAGAGACTTTTTTTTAGCCTGCAACCTTTTGCTCCCTGTTTTAAGTGGCAACAAACCAGTCACCAAAAAGGAGTCCAGAGGGATACCAGGAGTCTGCCCCTCTCCATCACTGTGGCCTTTGGCAGCCTCCGTCTCCCATGCTCCCTTCCCCATCCCACCGCTTCCTTGGTGCTGGACCTGTGGTCAAATAGGTGCTGTGTGACTCGGGTGCTGCTTAAGGGACTGCACTGGGCTTTGTTCTGCCTGGGGATCCCTGGCCATTGATCAGGGCAGACAATAATGGGTGCCCTGTGCTCCAGGGAGGAGCAGCTGCTTTTTTCTCCAAAGGCCCTGGCTGTGGCCAGGGAGGAGAGGCTGTAAATTTAACCCATCTCTTCTAGCAACAGGCTGGTTTCTTGGTCATACTTGAGTGCCTGTGTGCTGGTTTTATCTGGGATAGAGTTAATTTTCTTCGCTCTAGCTAGTATAGTGCTGGTGGCACACTGAAGTTTTAGTTGTTGTTAAGTAGGGGCTAAGTGATGCTCAGTAGTGCCTATACTAGTCAGGGACTTTTCCAGCTTCCCATGCTCTGCCATGTGCACAAGAAGCCGGGAGGGGAGGGGCCACAGCCAAGTCAGCTGGCCCAAACTGGCCAATGGGCTATTCCATATCATATGACATCATGACCAGGATATTAACTGGAAGAGTTGGCTGGGGTGGGGAGCGATCGTGGCTGGGGACTGGTGGCATCAGTCGGTGGGTGTTGAGCGGTTGCAGCACTTGTGGTTTGTTTTGGTTGTTTATTCCCTCTCCCTCCCCTGCCCCTGGGTTTCGTCTCTCTCTCTCTCCCCCTCTGTCATTATTTTTTCCTTTTCATTATATTATTATTGTTGTTGTTATTATTATTGCTTTATTTTAATTATTAAAGTGTTCTTATCTCAACCCACAAGTTTTTACCCTTCTGATTCTCTCCCCCATACCGCTGGTGGGGGAGTGAGCGAGCGGCTGTGTGGTGCTTAGTTGCCAGCTGAAGCTAAACCAGAACAGTCTTTTTTGGTGCCCAACATAGGGCACAAAGGGTTTGAGATAATAACAGTTGCTGGTCACAGCATTGACTCAGCTGTTCTCAATATTAGTTGAGAATATTATCGGATCTGCACCATGCTCTTATTTTTGCAGTACATGTTAAAGATTGGTGTTGGTTTGTGTAGTTTGCTGTCCTCTGCAGTGATTAGTGATGTTTTGCCTAGGGGATTTGTTATTCAAACACTGGCCTTGAGCTTTATCTGGTGTATGGGTTTTGCATTGAAGCTGTTACTATACTTTGGGTACCACCTCATGGAGACAATTAGCAATTATGCCTCCTCCTCTGAGAGGTTTTGTATGGAGGAAATACAGAATGGCATCTTTGCTACCTTCTTTTGTGATGTCTCCTCCTTCATTACAACAACTTTTCAGCATCTTGAACATCCTTGGGTAATTAAGATATACTTATTGGTAGTTCATGGGCATATTGTTTTGGTTTTCGCTAAGGTTAATAAGCAAATCAAGAATATCATCCAGAGATCTGCCCCAAGGCTTCATAGTTACGAGTGGCAGGGTATATGGGATAGTATGGGCAAATACCTAGGATGGCAGGCACCTCCAGTGTTTTGGAACTTCACTCCTGAACAAGTGCAGAATCCTGAAAAACTAGTTGAGTATTTGGAGAAAGCATGTTGCTACCCCAGCAACTCCAGAGAGACACAGATCACTGCAACGTGCTGGGGCCTGGCCCATGCCTACCGAGCCCTGTTCAGTATTCAGTACCCACAAGGGGAAGAGAAGGTCTCTGGATCTGAAGACAAAGCGACGGGCACTGCAGCTACTCAAACCCCCATGACAGGCACTGCAGCTGAACCAGAGAACCAACCCGTGTCAGTATCAGTCGCCCCTATACACAAGAAGAAATCTTGGAAGTGAAAGCCAACATGTTTAGAAAGAGCTGATGCAAAAGCAGGGTCGGTCATCATGAGGAGAGGAAGAGGAAGAGGAAGAGGACGAACTCATAGACGAAACAGAAACCACCTGATCCCAATCCTTGAGTGAATTGCAAGATATGTGAAAAGATGTCGGCTGTCATATAGGTGAGCACGTTGTCACCTGGCTGCTCCGATGCTGGGATAACGGGGCCAGTAGCCTGGAATTAGAGGGTGAGGAAGCCAAACAACTGGGATCCCTTTCTGGGGAAGGGGGCATTGATAAAATGATTTGAAAAGGGGCACAAGGCCTCAGCCTCTGGAGGCAACTCCTGTCTGGTGTGAAAGAAAGGTATCCCTTCAAGGAAGATGTTATATATTGCCCAGGAAAATGGACCACCGTGGAGAAAGGTATCCAGTACCTGAGGGAATTAGCTGTGCTTGAGGTGATTTATGGTGACCTGGACAATGAACAGTCACCAAAAGATCCAGATGAAGCCCACTGCACACAATCCATGTGGCGGAATTTTGTACGGAGCACACCATTGTCCCATGTGAACTCATTAGCAATACTGTCCTGGAAAGATGAAGAGGCACCAATGGTAGGGGATACGATTGATAAACTCTGGGATTATGAAGCACATGTCTCTTCTTCCCTCGTCTCGGCTGTGGAGAAACTGACCCAAGAGGTCCAGCAACTCAAAGAAGATATGTCCTACTCCTCAACCCTATGGACTAGTGTCTCAGCCATTAGCAATAAGCGTCCTTTTGCTCAAAAAAGAGGATACACACCATGGGCCACCCTATGGTTTTACCTGCGTGACCACGGAGAGGACATGAGGAGGTGGGATGGAAAATCCATCTCAACCCTAGAGGCACGGGTACATGAGTTGCAAGGAAAAACAATCACTCAGGGGGGTTCTTCCAGGAAAGTTGCTGCTCCAGCTTCCAGTGAGCAGTTCCCCAGACAGAGGAGTAGAAGTGCTGATTTTATTTCTGAGCTTAACAGAGAGACTTTTGATTTGCATTTACAAGAAGTGAGTAGCGAATACTACATTCAGGACTAGAGGGGTCCTGCCTCCACCCAGGTGGAGGAAAGGGACAACCGGGTTTACTGGACTGTGTGGATCCGATGGCCTGGCACATCCGACCCACAGGAGTATAAGGCTCTAGTGGATACCAGTGCACAGTGCACCCTAATGCCATTAAACTATGTAGGGGCAGAACCCATCTGTATTGCTGGAATGACAGGGGGATCCCAAGAGCTAACTGCATTGGAGGCAGAAGTGAGCCTAACCGGGAATGAGTGGCAAAAGCACCCCATTGTGACTGGCCCAGAGGCTCCATGCATCCTTGGCATAGACTGCCTCAGGAGAGGGTATTTCAAGGACCCAAAAGGGTACAGGTGGGCTTTTGGTATAGCTGCCTTGGAGACAGAGGGAATTAAACAACTGCCTACCTTGCCCAGTCCTTGCAAGGACCCTTCTGTTGTGGGGTTGCTGAAGGTCAAAGAACAACAGGTGCTGATCGCCACCACAACAGTGCACCGGTGGCAATATCGCAGCAGCCGAGACTCCCTGATTCCCATCCATGAGCTCATTCGTCGACTGAGAGCCAAGGAATGATCAGTAAGACCCGCTCACCCTTTAACAGTCCCATATGGCCAGTGAGGAAGTCTAATGTAGAGTGGAGACTAACAGTAGACTATCGTGGCCTGAACGAAGTCACTCCACCACCGAGTGCTGCTGTGCCGCACATGCTAGAACTTCAATACGAACTGGAGTCAAAGGCAGCCAAGTGGTATGCCACAACTGATATCGCTAATGCATTCTTCTCAATCCCTTTGGCAGCAGAGTGCAGGCCACAGTTTGCTTTCACTTGGAGGGGCGTCCAGTACACCTGGAATCGACTGCCCCAGGGGTGGAAACACAGCCCTACCATTTGCCATGGACTGATCCATACTGCACTGGAACAGGGTGGAGCTCCGGAACACCTTCAGTACATCGATGACATCATTGTGTGGGGAAACACAGCAAAGGAAGTTTTTGAGAAAGGGAAGAAAATAGTCCAAATCCTTCTGAAGGCCGTTCTTGCCATAAAACAAAGTAAGGTCAAGGGACCTGCACAGGAGATTCAGTTTTTGGGAATAAAATGGCAAGATGGATGTCATCAGATCCCAGTGGAAGTGATCAATAAAATAACAGCCATGTCTTCACCAACTAGCAAAAAGGAAACACAAGCTTTTTTAGGTGTTGTGGGTTTTTGGAGAATGCATATTCCAAATTACACTCTGATCGTGAGCCCTCTTCATCAAATGACCCGGAAGAAGATTGATTTCAAATGGGGCCCTGAGCAATGACAAGCCTTTGAACAGATTAAACAGGAGATAATTCATGCAGTAGCCCTTGGGCCACTCCAGGCAGGGCAACGTGTAAAAAACGTGCTCTACACCGCAGCCGGGGAGAATGGCCCTACCTGGAGCCTCTGGCAGAAAGCATCGGGGAGACCTGAGGTCGGCCCCTAGGGTTTTGGAGTTGGGGATACAGAGGGTCCGAAGCGCTCTACACTCCAACTGAAAAAGAGATATTGGCAGCATATGAAGGGGTTCGAGCTGCTTCAGAAGTGATCGGTACTGAAGCACAGCTCCTCCTGGCACCTCGACTGCCGGTGCTGGGCTGGATGTTCAAAGGGAGGGTCCCCTCTACACATCATGCAACTGATGCTACATGGAGTAAGTGGGTCGCACTGATCACCCAATGGGCTCAAATAGGAAACCCGAGTCACCCAGGAATCTTGGAAGTGATCATGGACTGGTCAGAAGGCAAAGATTTTGGAATATCACCAGAGGAGGAGGTGACACGTGCTGAGGAGGCCCCACTGTATAACAAACTACCAGAAAATGAGAAGCAATATGCCCTGTTCACTGATGGGTCTTGTCGTCTGGTGGGAAAGCATCAGAGATGGAAGGCTGCTGTATGGAGTCCTATATGACAAGTCGCAGAAACTGCTGAAGGAGAAGGTGAATCGAGTCAGTTTGCAGAAGTAAAGGCCATCCAGCTGGCTTTAGACATTGCTGAATGAGAAAAATGGCCAGTGCTCTATCTTTATACTGACTCATGGATGGTGGCAAATGCCCTGTGGGGGTGGTTACAGCAATGGAAGCAGAACAACTGGCAGCGCAGAGGCAAACCCATCTGGGCTGCCGCATTGTGGCAAGATATTGCTGCCCAGGTGGAGAACCTGGTTGTGAAGGTACGTCATGTGGATGCTCACGTCCCCAAGAGTCACGCCACTGAAGAACATCAGAGCAACCAGCAGGTGGATCAGGCTGCTAAGATTGAAGTGGCTCAGGTAGATCTAGACTGGCAACATAAGGGTGAACTATCTATAGCTTGGTGGGCCCATGACACCTCAGGCCATCAAGGAAGAGATGCAACATACAGATGGGCTCGCGACCGAGGGGTGGACTTGACCATGGACACTATTGCACAGGTCATCCATGAATGTGAAACATGTGCTGCAAACAAGCAAGCCAAGTGGGTAAAGCCTCTGTGGTATGGAGGACAATAGCTGAAGTATAAATATGGGGAGGCCTGGCAGATTGATTATATCACGCTCCCACAAACCTGCCAAGGCAAGCGCCATGTGCTTACAATGGTGGAAGCAACCACCGGATGGCTGGAAACATATCCCATGCCCCATGCCACCGCGCGGAACACCATCCTGGGCCTTGAAAAACAAGTCTTATGGCGACAGGGTACCCCAGAGAGAATTGAGTCAGACAACGGGACTCCTTTCCGAAACAACCTCATATACACCTGGGCCAAAGAGCATGGCATTGAGTGGGTGTATCACATCCCCTATCATGCACCAGCCTCTGGGAAAATTGAACGATACAATGGACTGTTAAAGACTACACTGAGAGCAATGCGGGGTGGGACATTCAAACACTGGGATACGCATTTAGCAAAAGCCACCTGGTTAGTCAACACTAGGGGATCTGCCAGTCGAGCTGGCCCTGCCCAGTCAGAACCCTTACGTACTGTGGAAGGGAATAAAGTCCCTGTAGTGCATGTAAAAAATATGCTGGGGAAAACAGTCTGGGTTATTCCTGTCTTGGGCAAAGGCAAACCCATTCGTGGGATTGCTTTTGCTCGAGGACCTGGGTGCACTTGGTGGGTGATGCGGGAGGATGGAGGAGTCCGCTGTGTGCCTCAAGGGGATTTGATTTTGGGTAAAAACAGCCAATGAACTCAATTGACATTTTTGTGGACGTTTGTGGGGGTGGTCCATAGACTAAGGGAGTGATGTGTGTGTATAACATCAAAGGATGGGAAGGGGGTGGCAGTTGGTGAAGTTGTATTGGATAGTATGGGACCTGGGCATGACATAAATGGTGTGGAATAAGGGGTGGAGAATGTGCTGGTTTTATCTGGGATAGAGTTAATTTTCTTCGCTCTAGCTAGTATAGTGCTGGTGGCACACTGAAGTTTTAGTTGTTAAGTAGGGGCTAAGTGATGCTCAGTAGTGCCTATACTAGTCAGGGACTTTTCCAGCTTCCCATGCTCTGCCATGTGCACAAGAAGCCGGGAGGGGAGGGGCCACAGCCAAGTCAGCTGGCCCAAACTGGCCAATGGGCTATTCCATATCATATGACATCATGACCAGGATATTAACTGGAAGAGTTGGCTGGGGTGGGGAGCGATCGTGGCTGGGGACTGGTGGCATCAGTCGGTGGGTGTTGAGCGGTTGCAGCACTTGTGGTTTGTTTTGGTTGTTTATTCCCTCTCCCTCCCCTGCCCCTGGGTTTCGTCTCTCTCTCTCTCCCCCTCTGTCATTATTTTTTCCTTTTCATTATATTATTATTGTTGTTGTTATTATTATTGCTTTATTTTAATTATTAAAGTGTTCTTATCTCAACCCACAAGTTTTTACCCTTCTGATTCTCTCCCCCATACCGCTGGTGGGGGAGTGAGCGAGCGGCTGTGTGGTGCTTAGTTGCTGGCTGGGGCTAAACCACAACAGTCTGGTAGAGTGCCGAGGCCCCTTTTGATAATATAAGACTTATTACAATAGACATGGCTAAGCAGTATTCATTACTGTGTAAACAGGGGTTGTGGGAGCAGGTACTTTCTCTCCCCCTACCTTCACCATGAGGTATGGGCCCAGCTGGCTTAATCCAGCCCAGGGACCAGGGGACTGAGGACACTGAGGACACTGAGGACTGAGACACACAGGGGACTGAGGATCAGGGGACTGAGATGCTGCAGGAGGCACCTGAACACCAGCAAAAAGCAAAACACATGACAAGTGCTGTTGGTTTCCACCACATTTCCGAAAAGGCAGGGTGGCTCAGGAACACTTGCTGGGCCCCCATCCTTGAGCTGAGATCCTATGGCCACGGTCTCTCTGTGTCCAAGGAGGAAGGGTTGGTGGGGTCACTCACAGGGGACCTCAGCTGGCTCCCAGCAGCAGAGACTTTAGATGACTGCACCCACCTGCAGACTACCTCTGCCTGAGGATTTTATAATAATAGTTAAAAAAACCGATCTCAGCTCACAGCTGGGATGAGATGAGATGTCTGTAGGAGGGCTCTTGCCCTTGACATGGTTGGCTGGGCATTTTTTCAAAGAAAAAGAAGTGGGACCAAACAGGAGGTGGGAAAAGGGGCTGCCACCCATGGGAGTTATGCTCTGCTTCTTCCAGGAGACTGTTCAGGATTGTGTCTCATGTTGGAACCAAACCCATTAAAATGGAGACACTGAGCAGTGTGGATGGCATGGTGGGTATGTACATACCTGGCTCTATGGGCCTGAAAACTAGGGTGAAAAATACACCTGTAAAGTTGAACCTGAGGTGTGGCCCAAACAGGGGACACAGGGAATGCAAGTGAGACCACATTTCCTGCTTCAGCCCTGATCCAGAGCCAAATGCTGCATCTAAACCCCTCACTATTCTCCTGAGTTGGTGCTGGATAAAAAACTAAAAAAAAGACCAGAAATGTGAGCTTTGTGGCTGTGAAAACTGGTAGCATCCTGCTGTGCTTGAGTAGGGGGAGAAGGACCATAGCCTTGGAGACAGGAGACAGGAGGGGTGTCTGTGCAACCTTGCTCTAGTTGGATTTCTTGACAACCCACTGGTCCCCCACCTCCTTGGGGCCCTCAGCAGAGAAAACTTCCTTATGCATAGGGTTTTATTCTTTCATTTTTTGAGGGGTGTATGTGATTTGGTTTCTAGATTTGGTGTTCTCACTGGGTTTTGATTATTTTGTCTATTTAACAAGGATGAGGGGTACTGCAGCCTCCAAGACTTTCTTCAACACACTTTGTAAGCAAATAATTTCCCTTGCTCTGGTTATTGCTGCCAGGTAGTGCAGGAAAAAAAAAAAAAAGAAAAAAAAAAAGAAAAAAAAGAAAATCAGGAAACAAGTAAGTAGTATGCGGGGAGAGGAAGAGAAAAAATGGGAAATTCAGTGCAGAGCATTACGAAATGGGGAGAAAACTGGAGAGTGAAGAGCAGCCAAGCATGTAGGGCAAAGACAAACACATCTGGCAAAGATGACGAGCTTGGAGAGCGGGTAAGGGAGAGCCTAGGGTGCACTTTACATCTTTCAGATGAGTCTCTTTTTTTTCAGATGAGTCCATCCAAAAGACGGACTCTTTTGAGTCCATCCCTGCCTACATCCCTGTGATGCAGGCAGGAGTGAGACCCCCTGCAGCTACATCCACAAAGCACCCTGCCAGCACCCTGACAGGGCTGGAGGGCTCTGTGGGGACCCTGTGGCAGGAGCTGAAGAGGGATAGGCCCCCCCTTTCTGTTCTCTGGACCACTCACCCCATCTGAGGCTTTGCTCTTGGCATGGTTACCGCACATGGGTGGCAGCCAGTGTGTGATGCCCACACCAAGGGCAAAGACCCTCAGTATGCATAAGCCCTTCCAGACTTGCCTCAGTCTCTGGGAATAATAGATAGTGTTTTTACAACCTCTGGGAGGCCTGTTCCTGGGTAGACGGTGAAAGGCAATACCTCAGGACCGCTGCGTTACAGGAGGTCGTAAAATTGCTCCTCCCCGTATATATATTTTTGACAATGCTTTCACTGAGGAGTGTTTCCTCTTTTTTTTATTTTTTTAATTTTATTGCTGTGGCAATCAGTCTGTCTTTTCTTTTTCTTCTTCCCCTCTCCTTTCCTCCCCTTTTCACTTTGACCTATCAAACTGTAAGTCTTATTTCGAGCTGACGGGGAGGCGTTAAATGAGCAGCTCGGCCACCAGTTTAAGGGAATTGATGATCTTTGGGGCTTACACTCTCACAGGTCAAATGATAATGTTGCCCTTCAGGTTAAATTCATATCTTACATAGGGAAAACCAGGAGCTTTCACCGAACTCAGAGTCAGTGGGACACAGACCAAGTTTGGTCATGAACAATCATTTAAAAGCTGGTTTTGAAGAGGACAGTGCAGGGATGCATAATCTTTCATTTGCCTCTTTTTGTCACATTTTTCCCCTCTAAATATCTGTTCCATCCTTCAGGCAGCCATTTTCTGTTTGCCTTCTGTAAACTTTTCAACAAAAATCATAGTCATGAAGTAGATAGAGATAGAGATAGAGAGGTATGTGTATAGGTATATAGATAGATAGATAGAGATATGATTATAGATACATACATAAATACAGATATAGCTATAGATACTCATATCCATTTTAGTGTGTCCCATACCATGGATACAACCAGAAGCCAAAGGCATGAGGTTCATGGGCCTTGGAGTCTGGTTTATTAGCACCCCAGGGCAAGGCCTACAGAAGATGACATGCTACTAACTATTAATAAGGTTTTCTGCCTTCCATATTTGTTATAGTCTCCTTTCTGCGCCATCATGTTCTCCTTATGTCAACCCTTGCAACCCACTGCTATCTTGTCTTTCCTTTGCTTCATAGCTTTGCTGCCACATACCAATGGCCAATTACATTTTGTTCAAAACGAAGTATCTCAAGCTATTTGATAAATGGGAAGAAATTACTATCCCCCCTCCCTTTTCTTTCATCCTGTATTGCATTCTCTGTAGAATCATAAACAAATAATTGGTAATGGGCATTTATTCCCCCCTGCACCCATGACAAATGAGACTGATACTATGGGTCCTTAGCTGCTAGTGGTAACAAAATAGTTCAAAACCTATTGGGTCCATTCAGAGCAAAGCCTGCAGTTGTTTCTGTGGGCATAGATTTTGATAAATTCATCCTATTCTTTTTTCCTGGGGGAGATTCCAATGATTCCACAAGTAAAAAAAGCATCAGAAATTTTGGCTTGCAGATGCAATGAGTGATTTTCTGTAGGATGAATATGAGGAGAGGAAGGGGAACTGACTCCAGTATGTTTACAGGCACTTCTCCACCTTCATCCACTGGTGGCTCAGAGGAACACTTACATATACATCACTTATAGAACCTCATACCCAAGTTCACTCTTGGGAGACAGAAGTAAGAAAGCTGCATCCCTACAGAACAGCATCTAAATTAATTACAAGAGTGATGTCCCTTAGCTCAGGCACAACCAAGTGCTAATGAGGCCATATAGTTTCTTCAAAACCCTGCCGACTGTCCCCACAGAACATCCCCCAGCCTGCTAGCCACTGGCTCAGGGCAGCTCCTCCTGCTGTGGATGTATGAAGCAGAGCAACACCAACAGGATTTTGAGTGATCCTAATGGGACAGGGATGCATTGTGCAGGGGAGAAGACATTAGTCAGAGGTAAGGGGCTAATCTCCAGTAGTACTTTGGCTAAATTTGCATCTGAATCTAAGTGAAAGATGGGGACTTATCTGCAAGATCAACCAAACAAAAAGTGGACATCTCTCCCACTGAAGTACAAAAGGCTTAGTTCATGTCTCTCTCATCCAAGAAAACATTGAATTAGTTGGGCTTTATTGCAGGGGTATGCTTAGTCCCTGTAACGGTGCCTGTCTGTGGGAGAACAAGAATACTTTGACAGATACTTAAATAGATAGTGTTCAAGTTAAGAAGAAAAAAAAAAAAAAGACATCTGTGGAAACTATAAACCCATACTGCTTCCAAATATGTGGCTTGAAATCATTTGTAGTGGCGTCACATTCGAGAGCAATGAGAGGTCTGGAAAGAAGATACCAGACAAGCACTGACAGATCCAGGAGGTTTCCCCCTTCTCAGCACAAAGTATAGGGTTGCCATTTAGCAGTTCCCTGTTTAGGGCCCAGAGGGGATGAATTCTGCACATTGGCACCCCTGGGAGCTCAAATCCCTGCAGCTGAGCCTGCTGGGGGATTGCTTGAATGGGGATGAGCAACTGCTGGCTCTGGGCCATGTTTCCAGGATCAAAAGCTGCCTCTGCCTGCTGGCAACACTCACCAGGATGGCTTCATCAGGTGGTGGGGCAACAAAGGGTTGAGTCTTACTTTTCTTAGCCAGTACTTTGCAGTATTTAAACTGGAAAGGCCATATTATAAATGCAGCAGTAGTTGTGGCAGAAAAAGTGAAATTAATTAGCAGCTGTGACCACCCAATGTTTTGAGAAGGGACATGAGCAGTTCTGTGTCGAGGACATTTTGGGGAGCTTGATGATAATTTCTTCACCTTAGGCTCCTGAATGATCTTTGGGGACCTCAGAAATCAAGAGCTTACTATTTTCTCTGGAAACAATTGAGTTTGCCAGTCTTTACATAATCAGGCTTCAGACACCAATGAATTATTTGTGAAGGTCATGTTGGATTTGTGGGACAACATTAGCACTTGCCTCTAAGGGAAGCAAGCCTTCTGTTGGGAAATTTCTCTGAAAAATGAATTATTATTGCTATTATTTTCACAAGATATGTCATTCAGTGATGCTGGGTGAGTGCTGGGTTGGTAGTCTGGATGTTTGTGTTGGATATTTCACCTCTGGTAACTACCGGCTTTGCATTAGGACACCTTCAGTGCAGACACATCTGAGGTCTCCCAATAGCACTTTATAGTTGTTTCAAATAACTAAATGAGGAATTATCTTCCCTGGATCCTGATGAGGTAGTCAGCAGCTTGCAGGAGATAGATAGACTGCTGCCTACACAGAAACGGCAAGTATCCTCCAGGCCCAGGAGAGCGAGATCACTTACTGCAAGGCCACTGAGAGTTTAATGAGCTAACAAGGAATAAATATTCAACATAGAGTTTTCCCAGGTGCTATTGACATGATGGTCTTTTGCTTCAATTTAAAAAAAAGAGAAGAAAAATAAACTTGCAGATTATTATGTTTTGTTTTCATCTTATTAAGGTTTAAATGTATTTTCTTTTAAATGCCAGTGACTTGTTTATTTTACTTTGAATTATCATGTCACAGAAACCTACCTTTTATTTTCAGGCAGAGACTCAAAACTCAGTATCTTGATTAATAAAATATGAAGTGTTTATGCTATCTCTTTCTCCTGGTTTGAAATAGTAATTTTTCAGTTACTGAGAAGACAGGTAGCATTGCTAAGAAAAATAGATATTTTTTTTCTGTCTTTTTGCTAAGGCAGTGGACTAGGGAATGAGATACGTGGACAGAAACCACAGGTCTGCCAGAGACTTTCTGGGTGGTGTTGGTTGGATTAAAGTGACATAACTTTGCGTGTCCTAAAGTCATGTCACGTCTGAGACAGACACTCGAGTTCTTTCTTAGAAAACTCTCTGGAGATGCTGGTTTGTTGGCTATAGAGGGAGTCTGGAATCAGTAGGCACTTGGATGTCTAAGATAGAATTAACCCTTCCCATCATAATTTGGTCCTTCTCCAGGCTCCCTCTGTCAAATGGTGATAGCAATCTTTCCTTTTTACCCATCCTTCTGGAACCCCCTCAGGGCTTCTCTGTCTCAGCACATGCTGCCCAATGCAATGGTGCTCTGACAGTGGTACAGGCCATGAGGTCTCACTTGCATTTCAGATGATAATAGTAATGATAATCAAGTTTTTAGTCACTACTTTAATGGGAGATAATGTGTAGTACATGTATATCGTACATATATGCTACATATATACTATATACAATGCTAAAATGACATAACGTGAAGATCAATTTTAATGAGTTTCATGCCTTAAACCCAAATGATAAAGTGAATGTGAAAATTGAAGCAGAATCTAAACATTATCATGGCATCCTGTGGTTACTTTGAGAACTATGAAAACAGGATGTTTATATGTAAGTACAAACATAATGCACAATGACATGACACATAGAATTATATATGTTTTTTGATTCTCAAGTGTAAGGTGTTAGGACTCATGTTGTCTAGCCCCTTTCCACTGTTGGAAAGACAAATATAGTTTTATTTATTTTTAAATGAAGGCCAAGATTTTCAAGTAAATGAATGGTTCCAGAAGACGTGAATTTAAGACAACAAACTCATTCATCATGACAGCATCATGAGAAGCTAGAAGCTCTGCACAAACCAAATCTTTGGGCCCCAGAAAGCAAAAGAGCAGAACAAAGCTTTCCACTCAGTTTTTCATGGCAAACAGAGGATCGGGAGCATGCGGAGGAGTTGCTTTTAATTTGTTTGTTTGCTTTGGACCTGTCCTTATCAAGGGCTTTTCCGAGCTGCTCCTTCCCCCCCTCTGCCCCCGCAAAGCTTTGCAGACTCCCTTGTGCTTCTCTCCTCTTTCCTTTTATTTATTTAATTTCTGAAAAGAACCAAAGGGGGTCCCCAACATCCCATCACCTAGGAGAGCTGGTTTCCCTACAGGGCTGCAGATGCCGGGCAGAAAGGACTCAAACAGGCAGTGCTGAGGCGAGGCAAACGTTATCAATCATTCAATGTCTTAAAAGAGAAGAAGGAGCAAGAAAAAGAGGGAGAGTGAAGGCGGGGAGCAGGGTGGAGGGAAAGAGCCTGGGCTGAATTGGAGGAATTTCCTCCCCCTGGTTGCTGAAGGGAGGTTTTTTGGACATCTGCCCAGACACATGCCGAGTTAAAGAAGCGGGATAAATTCTGGAAGAATGAATGGAGGGAGAGGAGGGGTCGGGAGGACAGAGGGGAGCGCAGGCTACAGGGGGGCAATGGCTGCTATGGGGACAAAGGAGGTCTGTGGGAGGAGACCGCAATGGCAGTGTGAGTGTGTGTGTCTGTGTCTGTCTTTTTTTTCTTCTTTTTCCTGATGGGTATTTCAAACATTCATTCCTTGTAGGGCATTACCATATAGCAGCAAGTCCTCTCTGTTGGATGATGAGAGGCAGCTTGCCGTCTCTCGAATCTTCTTCTGTATCGCCTGGAAGAGACAGATACACAAGCGAATAGAAGTTATAACTAGGCAGGCTGCATCAGGGCTGGTAAACACATTTAAAACTGTGAGGGCGATACGATTGTTTGAGCAAAACTCGTCGTAGGCTCTCTCCGTCTCCTGATGTCTCCAGGCAAGGTTGCATGACCTTCTGAAAGATTCATCAAGCCAGGCAATTTCTGGGCATGATTCAGAGATCAGAATTTAGGGGTGGGCAAAATTGTGTGTCCAGCTTGGATAACCCAGACAAAAGGTCAGATAAATTGTTCTGCCTGCAGCAGACCTGGGATGCGCAGGTTGTGCTCTCGACAGCTTGTTCCCATGCCTTCTCAGTCCCCATGGTTTCAGGAGGTCACTCCCTTGGCTCTCTCTGTTTTGTTGTTCATCCAAAAGATCTCTAGCCCCCTTGGGGAACAGATGTAGGTTAGGACCCACTCAGATGAAAAGGCAGCCAGCAAAACTGGGCAGCAATGCCTGTCCAAAAGAGCCAGCTGGACACGGATTGGTGACAGTAACTCCTTTGTCATATCTGATTCAGCCAAAAAAGTTTGTCTGTCCATCCTTTCAGGTATCTGCTCGCCTTAAGAGCTATGAACCTGTGAATTACTCTGAATGTGCTAAACGATCTGTGTAGCATCTTGTGTACCCTAGGTAGATAGCCACGAGGTATTTCTGTGGATGTCCTTCCAAAGTCAGTGGTTATGAGCCCGGTTTTTTGAACCCTACCTGAGAGAGGATCACAGTTTTGTGCTCTTGAAGCAGCTTTTTGCAGCCTTTCTTTGGATGAATCTTGCTCTGGTTGTGCCACCATTTTCTTGTGTTCCTTTGATAAGTTTCTGAATTTTTTAAACTTTAAGAGTTCCCTATTATACATATCTAGTGTGACAAAATCTTACCCGGAGCTTGAATTGGTAGGGCCAAATAAAGTACCGTGTGGTAAAACCTGTGTCAGCTCAAAGCCTGCACCCAAAAAAATGTTTTTTGCAGCTGCTGCTGAAAAATTTGCTACTCATGTGAGAAAGGATTTCATATTTGGGCAAGCTCCTTTCACCAACATAATGCATAACTATGCAACAGCAGATAAGACCTCCCAATGTGATGAGTTGACACTTACTAAATAGGGCTGGGGAACTCACCTGGGTTATGCTGATTTTTCCATGCAGAAGAAAGTCTAAGCACATTCTCTCTACCATAACAGTACTTTCATACAATAGCAATGATATTTACTCATGCCAGTGCAATACACAGATTTCTTAAATGATAAGTCTTTGGTAAATGAGTTAATTTACTCACTGAAAATCCAGATGACGTGGAAGGTAATTTTGGCCTAATCCCAAACTGAAGTTTGATCTGCTGTGATACATTTTATCACCTCTATGTTCATTGTGTTTTCTGCTCTCCTTTGTTCCAAAATAATGCTCCAGTCATCCGCTACCAAGGCTTGCCTGCAAGTTTCATGTTGTCTTTTCCAGTGACTCCTGCAAGGCTGCTTAAGGTAGAAATTTTCTCCTTCTGAGAATTCAGAAAGTAGAAGACTCCAGACTATGCTCGATACATTTGTTATAATTGTTGTCATTGTCACCCACTTAATGTAACTAAAAATATTTCTGTTTCTACAAGTCATAGTTAAATTGCAGTGATGGAAGTGGAGAGTGTCCTTTTTCCTACCGCAAGAACCAAATAAGCAGAGAGGTATCCCCAGAGCAGTTTAAAATAGAACATTTTGATTGTTCCCATAGAACAAACATTGGTTTAATTCTTCTCTGGGTAAATTGTTCTAACCCCTAAGCTAAGTTTGAAGGACCTAAGCTTAGAATAGAATAGAATAGAATAGAATAGAATAGAATAGAATAGAATAGAATAGAATAGAATAGAATAGAATAGAGTAGAATAGAATAGAATAGAATAGACTATATCAGTTGGAAGCGACCTACAATAATAATCTAGTCCAACTGCCTGACCAATTCAGTGCTAACCAAAAGGTAAAGCATGTTGTTAAAGGCATTGTTCAATTGTCTCCTAAATATGAACCACCCTCTGGGTAAAGGAATTCTTCCTAATGTTCAGTGTAAACCTCCCCCAGCGCAGATTTGAACCGCTCCCACCTGTCCTATCACTGGATCCCAGGAATAAGAGATCAGCACCTCCCTCACCACTTCCACTGCTCAGGAAGCTATAGAAAGCAGTGAGGTTGCCCCTCAGCCTCCTTTCCCCAAACTAGACAAGCCCAAAGTCCTTAGCCATGCCTCATAGGACATGCCTTCCAGCCCTTTCACCAGTTTTGTTATCCTCCTCTGGACACACTCAAGGACCTTCACATCTTTCTTAAGATGGGCTCAGAACTGCACACAGTGCTCAAGGTGAGGCTGCACCAATGCTGAATACAGCAGGATAATCACCTCTTTTGACTGGCTGGTTATACTGTGTTTGATGCAAAAGGAAACATGAACAAACAGGGCTCACATTTGAAATAATCATTGTCATAATTTTCTGTTGGTTTGCAGTGGCTTGAGGAGAAGTAGTGGAAGGCAATACTTGTATTTTGACTGCACTTAGCCTGTGTTGAAGCTTGCATGGGTATATTAATTCAGTTGTTTCATTTATCTTCAGTGTAATAACCCTTGCTTGGTAACAAAGGGTCCAATTAGGCATTCAAATTAGTTCATGTTTTGCTCAAATGAAATGCAGTTGAGCTGCAAAATACAAAATCTGAACTTAAAAAAAGTGCCCAGGTGTGGTGCTATTGGGAATTTCAGGGATCCAGACAAGCCAGACATTGACCAGATGTCAACAGGTAATATTTAAAAAAGCCAAAGATGCAGTCAAAGCTTTTAAATGTTGTAAACTTGAAAAGTTGTAGGGAAAGCTTCCTGTGCTCCTGGGAAACAAGGACACTTAAGGCTAATCTAGTCCAAGGGCTGGACTGGAAAATTTGGGAGAAGTATGAGTCAAAGAAATGGATAAAACACTTAATCTTCGCATGAAAGTTTGGACTTAAGAACGTTCCGACGTGTACTGTTCCTCCAAGGCAAATCAGTCCTCTGTTTCTCACAGCCATTGCAAGGGAGATTTTAGGACCATTGGCTTCACTTTCATATAGGTCATGAAAACTGTTCTATCAGATTTTGCAATTTTTATTATTTTTGTGGGAAAAATCAGGTTGGTGAGGGACAATTTGTATTTGAACATGGAGACCTGAACATCGAGTTTATTAGTTGAGCATCCCTCCTTGGTGTTGTGCTTGCCAGTCTGCATAGAGGTAGGACTCCGAGTCTGGTTCCTCCTGCTGTCATACTCCCAATGAACAGGATTTTTAAATTTGGTTTTGCTTTTGTTTTTTGAATGGACATGAGAAAAGGCTTGCTCCCTCACTGGTGGAGCTGTTTGAATTGAAAGTTGGGAAGTACCTTGTGGCTTGCACAGCTGTGCTGTACTACCTGCTGCTGACCTTCATGGTTGGCTTTATATTCACTTCAATGTGATAGATAAAAATAAGTGGGAAAATAGAGGAGAGCATTCAGAAAAGGCAACTTAGCTTTAAAAAATCACTTCTATTGGCCATCTGATGTTAAAGTTTTAATGCACCGAGCACATATAATGTTTTTCACAGGTAACACTTGGAGGGCTGGTCTCTATAGACCAGCATACATTTTGTGCCTGGACAATGATCCATGTTTTGTCAGTGTAATACAACAATAGTAAGTCATATAATATCTAGATTACACATGGTTCTGTGAATTAGGATGCCTTTAAAGATAATTTCTTCCCATTCTTGTATAACTGCACTCTAGAAAAATTTTTACCTTAGTATAACTCTATCCACATAGTAAAAGTAGTGCAACTTCTGCAAGATGACTAGTCCTTATCTATGTAAGTTTAAGACAAAGATGACCAAATGGTGTCCCAAGGCTATGTTAGGTTGCACAGTGTGTGGTTTATCTGGTGCCAGAGAAATCTGGGTGGTCAGTGAGTCAATTCACCAAGTATATTGTTGTGTGTGTGTGTAAGGGAGTATAGATCCAGATTGCATCTGCCTAAACTTTACTAATTCATTATAGTTCTATGCATGCCCATCTGGGAATAAAAGTAGCCTGTAGCATAGAAAAGTTGGTCACTCCTTCAGAACATTGACCCAGTGTAACTCCTCTGTCCAGAGAGGTCGAAGAATACTGGTCCTTGAGTAGAGATGAGTGTTTCCAAACCAGAATGGTACTATAATGAGGGTGTACATTCATTTTTCATCCATGTTTTCATATGGGCTGGTTTTGTCTCACAAAGTCAGTATACAGCTCTATCTAAATAAATATACATTACATTGTGGCCCACTCCCAGAATGGATCAAATCATATATGCATCCCTGCTGGGTCTTTTTCTGATGAAGGTTGACTCAGTTACTGAGCCCCAACTCCATGTTTACTAACTACTACTGATATTTAGTTTAGATATAGGTATTCAGCATAAAGAATGAGCTGGCTTCTTTAACGAGCCAGGAGGTTGACCTGCCTGCCCAGAGATTGGAGTTGACAGTGCTCTTTGTCAAGCTCCAATTACAACAGTGTTGGCAAAGCCACCGTTGTGTTTGGCGCTTGTTGGTTTTTGATTTGCTCCGCAGTGCTGTACACTGAAATGAAAAACATCTGGTTGACTCACACGCTTTGTTTAGACTGGTTACACAAATGCATGATATTATGCAACCCAGACCTGCGATCCTATTTCTCCCTCTTCTGAAGCATTTCATATTTTGCTTTTAATCACATTGGACAGACGGCTGGACAGCTTCCAGGTGCCATTTCTCAGATGGTGAGCCTTGTTGCTTGACCCGTTGGCACAGGTCAGCCTGCCACAACCTCATTGTTTTGCAAGAAAGCTGTGTGTCTTTTTTGCTTCCCTACCCATGAAGCTGAGCAGTGCTATCTCGTGCCAAGAGACCAGCTGTAGAAGCTGGTGAAGTTCTTCCTGAAGCACAATGAACTGATTCAGGCAGTGTATTTAGCTCACTTATTCCTTGGGCTTTTCCCATCTGACAGTGCAGGCTTTCCAGCAGGCAGGGCAGAGCTGATAACCCTCAGTCTCCAGCTCCAGGCAAGTGTGCCTGTCCCCTAACACTTGCAGGAGATGACCCACCTGGGGGAAGAGGTACAATGCATCGCAGCAGAGGGAGTTCAGCACAGAACTTCTAATGGCTTTGCTCCTATCATCCTCTTTGGTGTGCTTTTGGTAAATTGCTCAAACTTGTGTTTCACTGGGCTGTGTTTTAAGCTCTAAAGAGAGGAGGTTTTCTGAGCAGAGTGATTGTGAAAAGCTCAACAATGGAAAATGGCAGTGCTGCCCACTGGCTTTCCACCAGGCTCACGGCAGTTGAAAATCAAGTTTAGTAGCTCAAGCTCTGTAAGTTCAGCTTTTAATTAAAATACGTAATTTAATGTTAGAGACCTCATTCTCCAAGAAGGGTACTGTTATAAATGCCTGCATCTGACCTGGATTGCTGAAAATTGGCATATTGCCTCTATTACATTAGAGATAGCAAACCCAAACTGACTTATCATTGTAACCGTTTGCCAAGCAGACAGAGGCACTGTCTTCATCCCAGATATAAAAAATGAACTAACGCTCATTGGAGTTGACTTATTTTATATGTAAACTGATGCAACGGCATAGCATGACCATAGGAAAAGCTGTTGAATGTGAGCCTCCACACTGTCACATCAAATCATGCGAGGCTGTCTGCAAAGAGTCAGGTGGGGACAGTGCTCAGTGGGCTGTCCTAAACTCCATCTCTGGAGGCTCCCCCAAATTACTGCCACTGTCTATGGATTAGATGGTATTTGGTTAGAATTACTCCTTCTTTATATATGTGTGTGTTTCTATGTTCATGCACATATAAACAGTACTTAATATATAGAAGAGAGGTTAATGAAAAAAAAAAATTAGTGCCTGTTATCTCAGAAGCTCATGCTGTTTTTTTCCACTGCCCAGTTCATGCCTCCTTTATAAGGATTTCCTCTTTATCCTGTGGTAGGCTTTGCTATAATCCTGGGTTTTGCCAGCTGAGATGGAGGAATGGCTCCTTTAATTTTCTTGGAATTGGTCCAGTCTTAGGAGTCTGGATAGCTCTGGTTCATATCTTAATAATTTTCATGCCTTCCTATGAATTTTTAAAATGGGAAATACCCTGGTGAGCCCCTGGATCTTTCTCTCTTGGCTGGCAGCTTCCCTGCTCCATTGAGGCAGCCAAGGAAACCTCATACTCCATGCCACCAGGACCTCCTTTTCCATTCGGGAGAGGAACCTGGGTTTTAGCTCAGAGGTGCATGCACATACACGCGTGCACACATGCAGGCACACATCACTTGATTCACTGTTTCTTGCGTCCCCCTTTCACCTATTTGTGTCCTTTGAAGGATCAGGTTACCTTGCCAGTGGAAATATATGAGCTCACGGTGTGATATAGCATAACTGCAACAGCAGATCATATAATTTTCCCCCGAAGGCTTGTAGCAGACTATGTCGAGTCATTTGTATTTATGACAGCTTGGGGGTGATTTAGTGCAACCTCACTTTGATAAAAGCCATTTAGAGCTCATAAATATGGGTGACACACTGCCTTCTCGGCTGGGATTTTGAACTGCGAGCTGCATTTGCATTCCCATTGAGATTTTATTGTTTGGGGGGTGAGAAAGGGAAGGAGCAAGAGAAAACAGGAAACGGAAGGAGTGCGCAAAATGCAAAAGGGCCCTTGCGAAACGCTGCTGCGCTTAGAGCATCTCTAGCTCGAAGCACCCGTGATGCCACCTCGTCTCTGCCTCTCCTCCTGTGCATGGTGCGAGGTGAGGCTCTGACCACCCCAAGCGGGTCAGCCAGTGGGAGAAGCGGATTCTCCAGATTGGGGAGAACATGAATTTAGTACTTATTTCCCACAATAGTAATAGAAAAGGCTTCTATATGCCAGCAGGTTTTCTTTCAGCTTGGGTCTTACTGTTGTGTGCTGTATTTTTTAACTTAATTTCAAGGAGACATTTCCTGAGCATATTTATATTCTGTAACTAGATTTATAAGGAGGTAGACAATTTATGGCCAACAATAAAAGATACTTAAGCCCAGCATAGAGTTGTCAGATTTTATGCACTAGGCTTAAATTCATCATTGATGGAAGCAAGTAGGAAGATTGTTCTTGGAAAATTATAATTTTTTCATAACTTTTAATGCCCAAAGGAACCTAAGCATCACAGCCCATTGAATTTCACATGGAGATGAATATCTTTATTTTCTAAATGAGGATTCAAATGGTGAAGTGTTTCTCACCTTTGTAGTCACTAACAGAGGCAGAACCTGAGCATAGGTAGGTGTCTTGACCATCAGGTTGCCAATCAATCCAGTCCCTGCAGCCTTGACTTCCCATGTTCTCTGGTTTTCCTTTTTCTTATGCAACCAGTGCAGATCAATAGGAATGACTGGAAACTCTTCGTAGTGGCTGGGAAACTTATCTAACACATTCACACATTTAATGCCATAATTATTTATTGCAGGGAGGTAAGGACCAGGATACTTACTTTTGTGTGTAAAGCTATCCTGCTCACGGGCTTGATGTTCAGGGCTTGATGTTCAGGGCTGTGGGATACCAAATAAAACTAACTAAAGACTTTTTAACAGCATCTGCCTAGAGCAGTAATATAGGTATTTTTCAGAGTTTTACATGTGTAAAAACTTTAGATTACTATTAAAAAACTTGAATGATGTCACTTCTGAATGCTACATCTGAAATCTGTACATCAAACACATTTTAGCATATATGTGTATGTTTGAAATACGGCAAAAAGATTTAAGCTCATCAGTTTTCAAGCCCTTTTTTAGCTTTTCGGAGTACTCTTTATTAATTATAGTGATTTTATTGAACATTATTATTAATTTTTGAGATCTAACAAGATAAAGCTATCACAAAGGCAAAATAAATCTTGCTTGCCTTTCAAATGATTCCTACGGTGTGATATATCATTAGTGTTGTACCCAAATATTTAATTTTATACCTAAACTAATCAGTTAACCAGTTTTCCATTATTGTTGTTCTTTCGGTTGGGATGTTGTCCCAAAGAACAATAATAATGGAAAACCTGATTGGGTTTTATATACCCTATATAGTTTTCAAAATAACATTGTGCACAGTGGTGGATCAGTGCTACTTAGGCATGGATTCAGAGAGGGGGTTGAATACAGAGAAAGTCTCTGAAGCTGCAGCCAGAGTCTTCCGTATTAGCATCAGCTGGGTCATGCATGCCACGTGGCACCACCACACGGCTGTACCCCTCTGCGTTTACATCAGGGCTCCCACCTAATACCTAGGCAACCAAATTCAGAGGAATTAAAAGGCAGTGTGCTTTTCATTAAGCAAATGAAAAGAAAATCACAGTCCCTGCCCCGAAGATTGTACACTGTAATCAATGGCAGCATTAATGGGAAACTTCACTGCACTCCGAGGAACAGTAAAACATGCATGATGGGGCCCCGAAGACGAGACAACCAGCAAACTACTTACTCTGCTTCGGCTTCATTAGCCATTAGAGCAGGATAATGGCACTTACCTTACCCACCTCCATCCCCCCCCCCCCCACCGAGATTAGTTAGTCGTTGCTAGCACAATGTTATGAAGGGAAAAGGGAAAAAAAAAAAAGAAACATCCCTCCAATTCGTGTCTTAGTGAGGTTGGCAGCAGGTGAGGATGGAATCCAGGTCATGCTGCGTGGCTCCAGTCGCTGTCCTGGTTCTGGAGTACAGGGATGCTTGTGCATGGGCTCTTGGCTTGTGGAAGAGCAGCAATGTTGGGTGTGTGCAAGCTCTGTGCCGCTCCGGCACACACTTCCCATCATGATGGGAAGGAAGGGATTAATTTACTGGGCTGGTCTTTCACATTTGGGGTCCAAGTGGGGTTTAGCTCCCAAGGAAGCATGTTCAGAGATCGCCATTGGCTGCCCTGCAGACGTTTAGCTGCTCTGTCAAAAACCCTGCACGGCTGAAGCCTCACTCAGTAATCTGCACTGCAGGACTTGTCCAAGGCTGACAAAACAGAGGTGCAGAGCAGAATTGACACCACCATGTGGGGAGGCTTGTGCAACACCTGTCCGCACCGTGCCTGGCGCAAGCTGATGCCATTTATCTTTATAAGCATTTTTATTAAAAGTAGGTCCTAGAGCAAACAGACTTTGCAGTGTGGCTTTTTTCATTAAATGGGCTGATTCAGTCTCTGCTGACTCAAAAAGCCAATCAACAAGCCCTCTGAATCTTTGATCCATTTTTTCTACTTAGCTGTTCTCTAAAGGCTCGATTTCCTCTCCTGTCATGCTTTAGAGAGGGCGAAAATACACAGCCTAGTCCCCAAGTTATAATACAATTATTTGGTGCAAGGGAATTTTTTTTTTTCACTTGAATAAATTAGTTGTTAATTAAAGCTTTTTGATGTAGTGCAAAAGGAGTTATATTTGATACCAACAGCTGTATGCTGTTTGATTTATAGTCCTTTGGGGTGTTGTTGGTTACAGCGATCCATTTCTCCCCCATCCCCCACGAAACACACACACACAATCACTTCAAAGACCATTAAACTGGTACTGTTTTCAATTAGAAGAAGAATATTTTTGCTGTTGTTGTTCTTTTCACTTTTCTATACATCCCTTGAAAACAAAAGAGCAACATTTCACCACCTCACCCATTTCCCCCAGGCTAAAGTCTTGTACCAGTGGCAGCAAAGGCATTTGCAGCACATTTGCAGCACTGCCAGGGTTTGGGCTGATGGGTTGATGCCAAACATGGTTCCCTAGCTTAGTGTGTCCCATCTGCAAGTAGTAGGCATTGGCAGAGGATTTCCTCTGGTTTCCACCTTAAGCAGGTTAAATTGCTGCTGTGGGAACTGAGCCAAACTTCCAGGTAATGGATAAGGTGTTTGGAAACTGTGTGATGCGTTTGGGTTAAAGAATCACCATAGTCTTCAATCTGGGTAGAATTAGGTACCTGGACAAGTTTGAGGGCCTTAGGTTTGATTTCTAGCTAAGAAATTAGAGAATAGAACAGAAAATGTTGGCAGAGGGGTGTGGATTATGTACAATTCCTTTTCTTCTAATCCTCTCCAAAGAGCAGATCAAATCTGATGCACATTTGGTGCTCTTACTTAGTTGATTGATTTACCTATCTCTAATTTCTCAGCAATTACTCAACTCTCATCTGCTTAGTTATGACCACTTCTCACTGGGCCAGGAACCATGTGCCAGGGGTATTTCCAGGAGGACGTGGCATCCCAAAGGTCTGTCTTATAATGCGTTCTCTCTCTTAACCATCAGGGAGGAGAGTGGCCTGGGAAGAGCACTGGTGGCTTTTGGCTAGTTAACATGGCAGTCACACACAGGTTAAAAGGAACATTTCCATACCTGATGCTGTTTTCAGTCAATTCCCAACACAGTGTTCATCAACTGTGATGTAGGTGGTTGAGCAGAAAGTGTGTTTCTTCATACAGTTTTGCAGCTGGGCTTTTGTGCCTGGGAAATGGCAGTGGCAGTTCCCAGTCTTGTGGGCTAAAAGATAGGGCACCTTTTAGAGGTGATCCAAGCTCAGCTGAGCAAAGTAATAAGATCAGCTTCCCATGCAGAGGACAGAGAAAGCCCTGCTTCTCCAAGAATCCCTATCCCAGGCAAGGCTAGTCCTACTGCTGTCATTTAATTTGTTTTAATCTGATGGGGGGGGAAATGGCTCTTAATTAATTGCCTTCCACTCCAGGCTCAAGAGGAAAACCCGCTTCGGAACAAATTAATGCAATCAAAATCTGCAGGTTGTGAGGCTGCTGGCAGAGTTCCCTGTTTGTCAGTAAATGAGTGCAGGTTTCCAGCTTTCAAGGATGGGAGAGACATTTCTGAAAGAAGGTCACTGGAGGTGTGGGCTTTTGGCGAACATGAAGAGCTGGAGAGTAGGGTGGCTTCCTCCTGTTCCTTGATTCCCCCCAGGGAGGGAATCACTGTGGCCTCAAATCCTTTCCATAACTGGTGAGTCTGAGCCAGAGTTTAAGGAACTGGGTGATGGTGGAGACCAGCCCCATTGGAGATGGGTGACTGGAGAGGAACAGAGATGCATAGATCATGTCACTGCAACTGTGTTTTCATCCTTTCCCTGCTGTCTGTCTGTCTGTCTATCTATCTATCTATTTATCTATTTAGATAACATTATTTTTCCCTTCCTGCTACCTCTGCAGTAGTAATGGAGGCAGCAATGCCTGCCTACTTAACCCAATTTCTGGAGTCCCACACGTATTACATTGTTAGTAATACTTTTCTGGTATGCACATATGGTGCTTTGTACAGTTGCACATTGTGGACTTGCCAGGAGGGGTTCTAGGCCACTGAGATTGGCAGGAGACTTGGGGAATGCCCATAATCTCGGTGTGATGGTAAATACCTTCGTTTTAGTATTATGTTGCGTGTGCCAGTGACCTATTCTGGGAAGGGCTTATTTATCTAAGGATCAGTTTAATATTCTAGTTCTCAGGGCTGTAGAAAATATTTTTTTCTGCATTGCTGAGGGACTTTATATTTGTTCTATAATGTGTTGTTTTAGTAGGACCTACAGAAATACAGTATTTCGAGCTTCATATATAGATTTCATAGCAGAGCACAAAAAGAGAAAGGTTGTTTATGAGAAGTTTGATTTATGTACCTTTGACAGTTATTTTGCAACTTTTGTCTATTTTCTACTTTGCCTATTTGGGTTTAGTTGAAGAGGGAAAAAAAAGTGGTTACCAAATAAGAAAATTAAAATTTTGCATATATATGGAAAAAAACCCACATATTTTCAGTTGTGTGCATGTCATCTGCTTGCTGGAAACCAGGGTGGATATCTTATAGATGTCTCATTTTGCCTCATTTCTGCATTACTAATTGAAGATTTTGAACCAAGATGTATTGGGTTTGTATGGTAAGGTTGTGGTGTTGGGGGGGCTACAGGACGGGCTTTTGTGAGAAGCTGCCAGTAGTTTCCCCTGTGTCCAACAAAGCCCATGCCAGGCAGCTCCAAGATGGACCCGCCGCTGGCCAAGGCTGAGCCCATCAGCAAGGGTGGAGGTGCCTCTGGGATAACAAAGGGGAAAAAAAACCCCACCCTCTGCATAACTGCAGTCAGAGAGAGGAGTGAGAATATGTGAGAGGAACAGCCCTGCAGACACCAAGGTCGGTGAAGAAGGAGGAGGAGGAGGTGCTGCAGGCGCCAGAGCAGAGATTCCCCTGCAGCCCGTGATGAAGACCATCGTGAGGCAGGCTGTCCCCTGCAGCCCATGGAGGCCCATGATGGTGCAGATATCCACCTGCAGCCCATGGAGGACCCCACACCAGAGCAGGTGGAGATGCCCAAAGGAGGCTGTGATCCCGTGGGAAGCCCACCCTGGAGCAGGCTCCTGGCAGGACCTGTGGCCCCGTGGAGAGAGGAGCCCACGCTGGAGCAGGTTTGCTGGCAGGACCTGTGACCCCACGGGGAACCAAGCTGGAGCAGTCTGTTCCTGAAGGGCTGCACCCCAGGGAGGGACCCACGCTGGAGCAGTCTGTTCCTGAAGGGCTGCACCCCGGGGAAGGGACCCACGCTGGAGCAGTTTGTGAAGAACTGCAGCCTGTGGGAAGGACCCACACTGCAGCGGTTCAATGGAGGACTGTCTCCCATGGGAGGGACCCCACGATGGAGCAGGGCAAGAGTGTGAGGAGTCCTCCCCCTGAGGAGGAAGGAGCGGCAGAGACAGCATGTGGTGGACTGATGGCACCCCTCATTCCCCATTCCCCTGAGCTGCTCGTTGGGAGGAGGGAGAGAAATCAGGAGTGAAGTTAAGCCGAGGAAGAAGGGAGGAGTTTGGGGGAAGGTGTTTTAAGATTTGGGTTTATTTCTCCTTATTCTACTCTGATTTGATTGGTAATGAATAAAATTAATTTTCCCCAAGTCGAGTCTCTTTTGCCCATGACAGTAATTGGTGAGTGATCTCTCCCTGCCCTTATCTCGACCCAGGAGCCTTTTGTTATATTTTTTCTCCCCTGTCCAGCTGAGGAGAGGAGTGATGGAGTGGCTTTGGTGGGCACCTTGGCGTCCAGCCAGGGTCAACCCACCACACAAGAATATTTGGCTTTAAGTCAATAAAAAGCAGTTCCTGCTCGTAAACTGGAATAACATCTCCTCCAAGTATCCAGAAAAGCTATGCTGAGCTTCTCTTTGCATGACACACTCCTGTGATGCTTTGCACAAGTTCCCAGCAAGGTGCTATATTCTTCTGAGCTAGATGAAGAGGTGATACTATTCTACCGTTGCTACTATGCAGCCATAAAAAAATTGGCTAAAAAATTGGCTTCTGAATTATTCAGGCATTTGGAGAGAAGGGAGAGAATTGAAAACATGTATTAGCTGTGCGTGTTTCTGCAGGTACACAGAGCCATCAAAACTTACAGGTGAAAAAATGAACAACAGAGTGAGGGAAGTGGAGGAAAAGCAAGAACGGAGAGTATGAATGGCAGCAATGAAGGTGGTGAACCCATTAGGACAAGGCAAGTGCAAGAGAGGACCTGGCCATTAAAGGCCACTGAAGGGACTGGTGAAAAAATGTTAGTGTGGTGGGGTAGGTGACAGGGGAGGTCAAGGAGAGAACCAGGGAGGAACAAACAGGGATGGGGAGGAAGAAACCATGCGGTAAGAACTGGGACAAACTGTGCACAGCCATGTCTGCACAAGGCTGTTGGATGAACTTACTTGAGGAGAAACATCTAGGGTCTGTGTTATTTCTCCTGGTCCTGAATAAATAGCAGCAGCAGTTAGTGGGGCATGTGTAACAGGGCAGTGGCAGTGACTCCTGTACTTGGGTTATTTAACATACTCCACTGTAACATGATTTCACAGAGTTTTGGAGACCACCTTGTTTTCTCATCTCCGAAGACCAGCATTTTTACATTCCTAATGCTTTCCATTATCAAAGGTTCT
This sequence comes from Morus bassanus, assembly GCA_031468815.1. Taxonomy (NCBI): domain Eukaryota; kingdom Metazoa; phylum Chordata; class Aves; order Suliformes; family Sulidae; genus Morus; species Morus bassanus. The sequence goes on from CM062600.1 coordinate 82,397,515, forward strand.
TGTGGCCTCTTTTTTTTCTTTTTTCTTTGAAGAAGCTGTAATATCTGTATTGTTTGAAAAAAGCCTTTGAATTTTGGCAGGGACAAAAGTTTTGTGGCTGAAGACATGCCTTTCCCTTCTCCCATGAAACTCTCCGCCATTCTGGCTGAGTTATGAGCTGTGCAAGATCACCATTCCCCATTTCTCACTTGTGTTTCTCAGGAAAATGTTGGCAGCGGGTCAGAATAATAACTCAACATGAATATTCTGCAGATCTGGGCCCACAGCACTGCCAAAGCAAAAATAGCAAAGAGAAATCCCTGGGGACTCGTGGGGCACATGGAGCTGGTGTCGCACCACTTGCAACCTCACCCTAGCAGTGGTTGTAGCAAGTCTTGCCAGCCAAAGCAGTGTATGTCTCCAATGATCCTTGAAGGAAAGGATGGGTCCACTTTTGGACCCAACATAATTTCTGTTTTCTGTGTACAGGCTGCTGAATCAACCAGCTAAAAAATTAAGAAATGCCTGATTCATCCTTGTGGCTCCAGCCATGATGTGGGCTGGGGCACATACATGTTTATTCTGTGGTGACATGCCTTTCCTATCATGTGTAAGAGTGCCTTGGTCATGCTTCTGGAGAGACACCCACTCAAACAGAAATAAGTTTGCACAAATAGCTGTAAAGTTGGGAAATTCCTATTTTTTTGATGCTTGCAGTCTAAACATCTTTCTTATTGTAGTGGCCAGTGTAATAAACACACCAAAAGTGTGTATATCTATACATATATATACCCATGTTAGATGATATACATCTGGATGGCCATGTAAGCATCACCATATGGAATGCATGCAAATTTAAATTTCTACAAATAGAAATTTCATTTCACAGTTGTACAATGCAGAGCAGCAGCAGAATCCTAGCCTTTTTTGAGAGGTGAATCTAATAAAAATGTGTATTTGCTGACAAACATATAAGAAAACTCTGTGTTTACATACACGCACGCGGCGTGGAGCGCATCAGTGACGCTCGTCAAGCAAAGGCGGCCGCGCGCATCTGTGTTTGCTCCTATACAACCGCTTTATTTCCTTTTGAATAACAAGGAGGCTCCTGCTGCCTTTCCCGGAGCTGCTGGCTCCGTTTCTGACAATGTATAACAGCGTTGCTCATTGGAGTGCCTGTCATTAAGCAATGCGCTGATTATTCTGGCAGCTTCGCTACTCAAGTCCCCGTGGACAGAGTCAGACATGGAGAGAATTGAATTTCGCCAAGGACGGGGCTAAAGGTCGTTCCATGCAGTGGACAGCTGTGTCTAGTCAAATCGAAACTATTGCTCCAAGTGTTACCAACAGAATAGCTGATAGCTCTGTTGTCAGTTCATTTACACTTGCATCCTGTTACAAATTAAACTGAAATTGTGGTGCGCCGAAGGAGCAGAAAGTCGGTTTTCTGCCAAGTGACAATTTCTTATATCACCAATTTCCAAGTGCAGCCATTAGAGATCATTGCTAGGGGTTTTTGTGATTTCCAGCAATGAAGATTTAGGATCCTGATTTTCTGCCATGGGCAAAGTTCCCATTAGCACCTGCTCTCATCTTCTAATCCCATAGGCTGAAAAGAAAATGCAAAGCTCTGGTAACCATCCCCTTTCCTCAGCTCTGCTCGCGAAGAATAACATAAAGTACAGAATTGTTCCTTGGCTTCTCCCACTCTCCGAGTTTGGTTTTTTGGTTTTTCTTTTTTCTTTTTTTTTCCCCAGTCAGGACATTTGAATTCAGACAGGAGAAAAACTATGAAATATCTTGATTCTGCTGCAAACTATTCTGCATAGGGGTAGGGTGTTGCAGCAAGGGCAGCTTAGCAGTGGTGCTTATATGCCAGTGTTCATCTCAGCCCAGTACAGCATTTTCCCCTGAACCCATTCCTAAGCCATTCACAGGCCAAAAAAAATGCCTTCTAGGCAGAAAAACAGCCTCTCCCAGGATCCTAAATGGGTCCTAGCAACTAAGCTGAAAGCCTGGGACTTGACCACATTTGGAACAAACTTGCCCAGAAACATCAATGCTAATTAGCTCATGTTATGAATGGATTAAGTGAGACACCAGCTGCAACGGGGCATTTTGATTTGGGTTGCGGCTCGGTAATTAGATGCACATAAGCTGGCTGGGGAGCTGTCAGTCAGCAAGCAGCAGTTTCCTTTGCGGTGTCAGGAAGAATAGCTTTTCTGTGTCCCATCATCTGTTTTGCTATGAACCTTTGGGTGATGTACCAGTGATCAAACACGGCATTGAGTGTGAACCGAAATCCTCCCCTGAGCCACAGCCGCGTGACTCGGTGACTTCAGAACTTCGCTCCTCATGCAGCCGAGCATTGCTATTCTATTTATAGTGCAAAATGCTCCTCGTACAGTGGCTGTTAATGTTAACACTATCCCTCCCTTTGATCCATGCCAGCCTTCCCCTGTCTTCTTATCTACCATTGGTGCTTGGAATGGAGTTTGGGGGAAAATGTGCTCAACGCTGTCATGAAATTACCTACAACACTGATGATAGAAAAGTATACAGAATTGAAATTGTATATGAGTGAATGCGTGCAGCTCTGGTGGTGTGGGCATCTGTGGTGTTCCCACCTACAGCTGGGCTAGTTGTCCTGGGCTCCCTTTCTAGCCAATGAAGAGAAACAGGTAAATCCAGTGAGATCCACCTATTTCAGACATCATCTGTGTTAGAAGGAGAGGAATCGCTATAGGGAGTCCCTGGTGATTTGTTTGGACGAAGTGGTCTGTTTTTTAGACCTCTATTTTTAATAGATGAGTCAGGAGGTAAATCCTTCTTTTCCTCCCAAATCTGGAGCTTGCATGAGAATAAAATATCCAGACAGCAACTTTCTTTCATGTGAGGAAAGACAGAAAGTAAAAAGGCAGCTTGACTGCTCCTGACATAGAGCCTTTATCAGCTCCATAAATAAACAGCATATGCATGTAATGGCTGACTGCATCTCAGATTGCAATACCAATGTTTTAAAAGCCTGCTGACGGAGCATCTGCTTATTTCATTATTCCCCCAATATCTTTGCAGGTAAGTCATGCATTATACAGTACCATCTCTAGCAATGCATGACCAGAGGGGACAGTCTGTAAAAATGCTGGATGGTCCATCGCTTTCCCTTACCTTCCAGGAGAGAGAAACATAAGGAATGATATATTCAGTTAATAGGCAGAATTTGTGAAATAAAAACCTATTTGCAGTGAACTAGGATTTGCATTTTTTTAAAGAAAGGATAACAACTCTATTTCATTACTATGTTGGCTGGCTGCATGCACAGCAGAGCAAAGATCACTTTCAGTAAACTCCTGCTCAGAAAACACACTGAAGGTCTCAGTATTAGTCAGGTGAAAAAGAAAACGTCATGCTCTACTGGAAAACAGATACAGTGGTGAGTTACAAGAGCTTATGGTGAGCCTTGACATTGCAACAGCATTTTGAGAAGCCCAGGTACAAACTCAGCCTGGCCCTGACCACAGACTAGCCTGTCTTATGTTATTATCAGTAGTGTGGCAGAGCAGGCTCACGGTAGTCCTACTGAATTAAAGTTTCCCTTTAGAAACAGAATTTGGTGCAGAGTTTGTAAAATACAATTCATGGGAGAAGGAGAGTAAACTATCTCCCTGCCTGGGTTTTTCAATGGACAGGTTCATGTTAACCTTGTGCTGTGTCCTGCTGCCATGCATCACAAATGCTTCCTTTGGTTGTTGTTAACTAAAAATGCTGGATCTCAATGCTTTGTGTTTTTAAGCAGTGTGTGCACTCAGTAAGAACTGATTTTCTCAGGCACAATCTCCTGCCCACCTGTATGGCATTACTTGGCTCAGCATCCATAATTCACCGTCCTCAAGCACCCAGACATGTAGACCCAAGGACATCCACTGGCTTTCCTTGCAATTCTCCTCCCTTCCCTGGCCACGTGCTTTTGAGCCAATGTTCTGTAGCAATGTGAGCTTGCTCTGTTTGTTTGAGTACCTCCTGGGCTTGTTTATAGAAGAAGACCTAATTCAAAAGCTGTTTTGTCACTGAAGAAAGAGGCCTGAAGAGAGGATCCTTAGTACTGTGTAATGCTATGGTGATTCAGTATTGGGCAATAAGACATACTGACCCACCTACATATATATTCATACCTGTTCTAGGTCTTTTTTTCATCAGAGACAGTAAAAAGCTGTTAGCCATTGTGCTGCTTATGTGAAATGAGTTTCTAGGCCTCTGCCCAGTTGTACATAGCCTCATCCATTCGATACACACATAAAAAAATTTAAAAAAAGCCTTCTGGATCCAGCAAATGTAACAGGGATGAACATGACAAAGAGAGCCATGGAAGTGGCTTTCAGCTCTGGAGTACATGAAAAGGTAGGCAGCAAAAGAGTTTTAGCTTTATAGCCTTCCCTAATTAGCATCCGTACCTGAGGAAATACCGTAACACATTTTCCACAAGTATTCATTAGCTATGGGGCTTTTATAAGCTTGGTTAGACTTTGTACACTTTCTCCCACCATCCCGTCATGTTTGCTCTTGACAAATATTCCAGCAAACATGTTTGTGAGCAGGAGCGTTTGTGGAAGCTGCAAATACTGGAGAATATTCCTGAATAGTTCCTTTAATATTCCCACTGGAAACCTGCTTCTAGGGATCGTAATATCCCTCTGTTTGGGAGACAAACATCACTGTGTCATAAAGACGTTTAACAGCTCATGAATTGGGAAGAGATCAAGAAGAGTTTTTAGAAAAGAATTTAAAATACGTATTTTTAGGCAAACAGCAATCTGCTAATAGTTCACAAATCAACACGCTGAATGTGTCAAATGCCTGTCTCTTTTGTAGTGCCCCATTTCTGGGATTTAAGGTCACAAACAAATTTTGAAAGCAAAACCAAATATTTTATTTGCTCTCCTCAATTTCAATCTGTGGAAGAAAAGAGGTGTTTAAAAAAAAAAATTAAATTCTTGTCTGTTTAGAATAGCTTCCATAAAATTGTTTCTTATTGACCGATCTCTAAATAAGAGACTCTTGCTCTTGACTCCCACTTAGATGAATGATTTCTAAGGCTTTTCTTTTTGTGACAGCGATGAATTGGTCGATGTTTGTATTAAGCTTTCCTAAGTGCACTATTAAATGGGCAAAACTTCAACAATAAACAGGCTGAGTGGCTCAGTGATAAATTGAAAAGAGGGGGAGGTGTGTATTTTTAGACAGAAGAATCATCATGGAAATTGTCTGATTGCCATGCATTTGGAGAAGGACTATGTGGAAAAATGCTTCAAATAGGTACCAGACATTAGCTGCTCTTAAATCAACGAGACTGTGCTTTGGAAAAAAAATACTCATCTTGTCAATGCCTACCTTGTCCTAAGGCTTGCCTAGGATCTAAGCATTCCTGATAATGTTGGAAAAAAAACCTTTAGGCTTTCTTTAAGAATCCTTTAAGTTCCTCTTGTTATCATGACTTGCAAGCAGGCTTGAATATTTTACCTTTCATCTACATGAGAAAAAGATAAGGGCAATTAAAGATGCAAAGAAAAGGAAAAGAACCCTCCCTGACCTTTGTATTGTTTTGTCCAGGGTTGGTGTTATTATTAACAACTGAGGAAGGACAACTGAATTCCCAGTTTTCTCTCCTGTTTGCAATGTCAGAGGATCATATGTGTGAGTGATTGTTTCAGATGAGGACGGATGGCATATTCATGGTGTTTCTGTCCAACAGTAAGTGGGACTTAAGTTCTCTCTATCAGTAGAAGTTCAACCCTCTGTGATTTGAGCCTGTCAGACATCAGGGCATATTGGCAGTCCCGGGAGATAATTATAAGATTCAGAAGTTGCCAGGCACATCACCACATCCATTGAAAGTCTTGCGTTATTGAGTGAAGGTGAGGTTTAGGGTCTAGAGTGGCTTCCCAGCTCCGCTGCTGGCTGGCTCTGACCCTCTGCAAACCTGCACCTCTTCTCCGAGCTGTGCAAATGAGATAGTAGTATCTGTCTCACAGGGGGTGTTAAGAAGCTTAATTCATTACTGTTTACAAAGTGTTTCTAGACCCTCAGATGGAAGGCTCTATAAACAGTCAAAGTATTACTAATTGCCAGCTTCCTCTGAATTGTAAAGTGAAAATAAGGATGGCTGGAGGAAAGAGGAGGTGAATTTTCTGATGAGCTGCATCAGTCTAGTGGCTTTAAGTTAAACAGTTTAGTGGTTTTATTTCCCATTACCATCATCTTAAAAATCTCCAGTCTTTTCTGCTGGTCTAATATTTGACCTCCAGTTTACTTTGGGGAAAATCAAGGTGCATCCAAGTGTGCAAATCAGGCCTCCTATACTAAAGAATAAATCATAGGCTTAATTCAGGTAACCATTCCTGAATGTATACCATGAGGTAACATTGCTTTAAATGGAATGAATCCTGATTTACAGAATATGACTTCAGTGATGCTGTTCAATTTACACCAAAATATATTAGAAAAACAATCTTGCACATCTTTATGGCTGAGTGGCACACCATGGTGCTAATGTTCAGAGCATTTCAAAGCATATGGGTCGGGTTTTTTTATTTCTGTGGTTTAGTTTCATGGTTTTTGTCCTTTTCATTCAGACCTGGCAGGAAAAAACAGGCTGGTTTATTCAGTCCTTTCCACTTTCTGAATTTCCTGCAATATGACAGCGACGTTGTGTTTGGGTTCCTAGTTAAATTTTTGCTAGCATTTTGGAAGGTATCAGGAATGGAAATTACTTGGGTGACTTGTGTTGTTTGTATTTATAAATTGTGCTATTTATATGCATTTTTCTGCAAAGCCTGATTCTTTAGGACCAAGCTCTGTAATAGGTTTCTTCAAAAATTAATCATAACAATGGAAAGAAACTTACTCAGTGCTCTTTCACTTTTTAAAATACAGCACATTTTATTTTTTTCTCAAGCCACACTGTTATAAAAGTAGTGGATAGCCATTTCCCACTTGGCCTCCAAAGGGTGAAATCCTCATCTGGTATAAATTGGCATAGTTCTATTCAAATCACAGCAACTACATTAATTCACTCCAGCTGAGGCTCCAGCCCTTAAAAGACCAGTGAGGAGAGCGACTTCTGCGCAGGATGGATTTTTGGGCTGGATAGAAGGTTTTGCTGTGTAACTTAGTTATGTGTCTAGGCTCAGGGCTGTGGGAAACTGTCTATTTGACATCTGCAGCATACGCAGCAAATGCTTTGGCAGTTCGAGTTAATGCCTTTTGAATTTGCAGGTTGTTTACTTTCAGCTTGAATGTGGATTTGCTTTCAGCCTCAATGGGAAATCTAACATAAGAAGTAATAGGACCAGCCATCTGTCCGAAAGGGTGTGAGAATTCCTGGTTTTGAACCAATAATGGAGATCAGGGACAAGTTCACCCACTGTGTGATCTCTGGCAAATTATTGATGTGCTCCTTGGATTTCCGACCTGGGACCCAATCCCTCCGGTGCAGTGTGAGCAAGCATAGACTTAGGAGATCAGACCTTTAAAATGAACATGGTCAACATCCCTTTACAATGGTCACTTCTACAAACAAGCGTTGTTCCAACCTTTTCTTCCTCTGCTCTGATTTACAACCCATTTTGGCGTATAAACTGTGCACCTGTGAAGTGGTCTGTTCCATCATTGCTGAAGCCTGCGATCTCAGGGGAGCAGTAAACAACACAAGTGAATGGGAATCTCCATCTCTTGCAGCATTTCCTGCAAGTAAATATCAATCCTTATGTTAGTCATAGGCAGAGAATGGTGTAATAACTAGATAGATAGGGTCACTTTTTCAAAAAAGATCAGGGCCAGATTTTTCAACTATTCAGCACTCTTGAAAGGATCCAGATTTTTTACTTTCTTTCTCTCAAGCCAAAAGTTAAACCCATCCCTCCCTCCCACCAACTAAACTAAGAAGCTGCACAAGAGCCAAGTTTTGACAAAAGTGATCAGCATCCTGCAGCATTTAGCAGGACACAATGAACAGATTTTGCAAAGAGCACAGCATGTGATGGGTAATGGAGCTTCTCCCGATTCACGCACGTGGACATGAATGGGGACTTGGGCCTCTTGTACCTGTCTTGGTCACCCACAGGAAGTGCCATCAGCTTTGGTGAGAAAACACTTAGACTGTATGTACTGTGCTGACTAGAAGGCTGTGCCCTTTTTTTGGAAGCCTGTGTAGTATAAACTCTTGGTTCACACTTTTTCCACTAAATTTGTCCATCATTTCTGTTGACTTGGATTGAGTTATCCTGATTTGTACCAGCTAAAGACCTGAGTCTTGGTCGCCAAACCACATGGATGAGCTGAAGATCATTGCTTGAGTAATTAATAAATAATAGAGAAGGCAGGAAAAAAGTCTACAAGTAATCATTTAAGAAGGACATCATCTGGTCTTTAACAGCAAAACATTCATTCTTTACCTCATGTACACCAAATGTATGTGTTTTTAACCTTCCCGAGGTGAATAGTCCAGGGATGTAGGATATCTGGCAAGATCCTTAAAAGGACACTGGCCTGATTCAGATCTGCCTTACACACTGAGAAACATTACTTGAGATATCCTGGTGTAAATCCAGCCAGAGATCAAAACCAGCTCTGCAACAGCTCTGTTTGTTCAGGGGACTTAAGAAAAACATACCACTTTCATCCCAACAGGACCATCCCTGGGCTATTTTACCTCAATTACACTCTGTTTTAAGAAAACTGGAGGGCACCAGATCATGTTCAAATTGTGTTCTTTCTTCCTTCTCTGTCAGATTAGGGCTACTGCAGATCTAATGAGTTTCAAGATTGGGTGGAGAAACAGGACTCTCTTCAAAGTCCTTATTTTGTTTATTGATTCAACAGTATTCACTGACTAATAACCACCCAAGGCTAACAGGCTCATTTGAACTGGGAATGCTGTGATCTTACATGTTATCTATGAGAAGAATAGCCAACTTACAGATAAGTAAGCTGCTTAAGGTGGGAGAAACCAGGTCTTGTAGTCCTCTCTTAGGAAAGCCAGCTTGGTTTTCTGCCAATTTTCAGGAAGTCTTCTTTTAAAGTTTTCCATAGAATCACAACAGCATTTTTCCTTCTTTCTCTCGTATGTGTGCAGTCACGAGAACCACAATGGCTTGAAATTAAATAAGCACAATCCAACCTTCCAGTCAAAGACTTTGCAGTTTTAGGTTTTGCTTGGAACCAGAAACAGAAGAGCTGAAACACTGTATAAAAGAAGAAGAAGAAGAAGAAGAAGAAGAAGAAGAAGAAGAAGAAGAAGAAGAAGAAGAAGAAGAAGAAGAAGAAGAAGAAGAAGAAGAAGCTATTTCATGGTATTTTTGGCACAGACAACTGCTCTGAGAGATACTGGAAATCATGCAGGAAGGGTCCGTTCTCAAGGCATTCCCAGCCCTGCTCTGAAGACTGAGGGCTTTAGATAAGCATCTGCATGTGGGATCTTTATCCAAAACAAACCACCCAACCTTTTGTAGTTCACCCATCACTAATAGTTATTTCCCCTTCTGCATCCCTCCCTGTATACTTGCACACAAGTTCTTTGAGGCATCCTAAAAGCTTGTCCTTGACCGTAACATTTTAATTGCCTCTTGAGCAACATTTTCTTCTTGGTGAAGAAAAAGAAGAATGTGATAAAGTGCCCCAGGCTGCTCAAAGGATTTCCTGTCCTCAGCCTCACCATACACGTTGGGATTGCTTCCCTCCCCTTTCTCTTTTGCCACATCTTCTCTGCATTTTGCATGATTGTTTTCTTTCTTTTCCAGCCTGGAAAAACGAACATATCCCTCCCCCCACCACCACCCCACCCCACCCAACCCCCCCACCCCCCCACCCCCCAGCAACGTGGGTTACAGAGGCAGAGAAATCAGCACAATGTCAGCAAGAGTTTAGCCCTGCAGCTGGGACCTGAACTTTCAGCAGCGGAGCACAGCACTGGGTCACTGCACTAAAGCAAGCCAGATTGATACAAAGCGCTTGCTCACCCTGGGAAGAGAAGCATCAGAAGCCAGTTGATAAGAATCTTTCGACACCATCTATTGTAAGCTTACAGCAGCAAAGGCTGAGTTTTTCCTGGGAAGGATTACCTCGGAGTGTATATTTACTGTCGTAACCCACAAAGCGACACAATATTTGGATGCTCACTGCACTGGGGGGTTATAGCGTAGGGGCAGTGTAGACTTTAGAGCTGTTGAAACTGGAGAAGGTGCACGTGGACTCAACGTGCTGTATACTGTGTGAAGTTTTCAGCTCTGAAGACCTGAATGATCATTTCTGCCAAGAGTTAATGTGCTTAGAAAGAGGATGCTAAAATATTCTTTCCCACTCCAGTTTGCAACTGAGAACGTGTTAGTCTGTAATATCTTTTATTTATAGCGCCTTTCGACTCAAAGGATCTGAAAGTGCCTCTATCTGTGAGTCACTTCAATGAGCTACAGATATCTGTAGCCGGGGATGCTTCTCTGCAGGGGCCTCTGATTGAGGTTTCAGGGTCTGCTTTGCCAGGACACATGTGAGGGACCCAGTCTGCCTTGCCAAATGCCAGCACTTGGTACTAAAGGCTGGAGGGAAGGGCAGAAACCTATCCTAAGCCTGAGGAATAGCAAAGAGAGAAAACAGACATGTAAACCAGATGGGAGAGAGGATTTGGATGGACGCTGGCTGACTTTGGAAGCAGACGTTGGGAGGAATCATTGCCAACACTGGATGACATCATTATGCAAAGGGCCCAGGACAGGAGAGCCACAACTCAGAGGAGGGGATTTGGTGACCCTACTTGGATATTGCTTCATCCAACCCAGCCAGCCAGCCCCAGCTGTGCTGCAGTGGCCTGGAGAAAACTTCAACGTGGACCTTGCACAGGGGACACGTCCCAGTGGCAGAGGTGCTCCTATGGGCACAGGCCTGAGGCTTAGTTTAAGTATGCAAACACACACATCCCTTAATGAGTGCAGTCACAGCAGGGCATCTGCTTATTTTAAGTCCATTTCAGTGCTTGCCCATCAGCTGCTCCACATGCAGCTGCTGGCAGAGACTGAAGGACCAGCTCCTCCGTGTGGCTCCTGGCAGCTAGAGGGTGTCATCCAGCCCTCCACTTTCCTCCTGCGTTGTACGTTCAGGCCAGGGAAGCAAAAGTCAGACCAACTGACGGGTTTACGATTCCAGCCTGTGATTTCTGCTTCATCCACAGCCAGGCGAGATTTTGCCAAGATACATATTAGGCAGCTGCTCAGGACACTGCTGTTTTGTCTGTACCACCCTGAGCATGCTGGCTGGCTGACTGTTTCCCGATCTGCCTCGGCGACCCTGCTTTTGAGCCGGTTGCTCTGCTGTTCCCTGGGGTCACCAGAGAGCGTTCGGCAAGAACCAGCCTTTTCCTGGCACTTTTGCCAGGCTTCCTGAGGGACTCGTTGCTGCAGAGAGTGGAGGTGTCAGGCCTGAGACACAGCGAGTGCCCATCTGTTTCACCACCCTCTAACTCCCCTGGCTTCCAAGGAGGCCCCGCAATGTGTCTCAGTGGTCAAGGGGGTCCAACCAGACTCACAAAAAAACCCACGGATGCGAGCAGCTGTTTACAGGGCCATTCCCTGCTTTGGGACTCCAGCTTGTCTTGCAGCTTAGTGCACTCATGCCACCATGCTAAAATCTTCTCTCCTCCATCCATGCCCCTCAAAGCCATCAGCATCAGCATCAACATTGTTATATTTTTTCCTCCAAATCTCTTTCCTCCAGGCACCAGACAAGGTGTATTTTACACCACTTTATCTCCATCATGCATACGTCAGTGTTTCAAACTCTGGTTTAACTGGAGTCACATCACTGCCTGAAAGTTGGCTCTCTTGGGTCCTTTCCATGGAGAACATGCATTTTGCCTCAACCTTTTCTCTACCTTCCAACCAAACCTGCCTCGTCCTTCCTTTGCAGAGTGGCCTTGCACATCCTGGCATACGTATGTTGTGTGAACATATGGGGTTTTTTTCCCCCTTCTTGGTCCATCGAGTGTTACATCACATTTCACTCCCTTTGGTGCTCCTTCCACATGTGCTACTTTGCATCTGTGTGTGGGAGTGGGAAGGAGCCCCTCTATGGACAAGCTAAGAGGGAAAAGGGAAGAAAAAACCTAAAAAGAAAAAAAATAAGGGAATAAATATTTGGGAGGAGGGCGTTTAAGAGGAGAGAAAAACAAATCAAAGCTGGTGCCAAACTGGAACTGGCAGCTGGTTGCCAGCACAGCAGGCTGAGAACTTGGTGGTGGCAGCTCTCAGTGCCATGTTTGGGTTGCTTAAAAAAATACACCATCCCGCCCTCACTAGTCTGCCTCTGTTTTTCTCCTGGCCCCACAAGCAGGAGGAGGAATTTGGTTGCCAAATGCAGGCTTGCAGGAAGTTTGTATTTACAGCAATGCCAAGGGATGCAAACAGAGTATGTCTTGCCCTGTGACACGTGTGTGTGCACATGCATGTGTGCCCATGAGCACTGCAGCTCACCTGTGCTTGGGCAGCTGTGAGCTGGATTGGACCTGCCGGGCATGTTGTGGATGCAGTGGCTCTCCGCTCTGAGGAGACGCCAGTGCATTGGCAACCATGCCACGATTTTTTTTGCCGATGTGAGGGGAGGGAGGTGGGAGGGCTGGTGATGGAGGAGAAAGGGGGGGTGGAAGGTTGTAATGCTTGGCTGGAAAAATTTAGAGGAGTACAAAGGAGTGAGCGATGAAAAGCGGTGGGGGGCGGGGGAAGGAGGCTGTGAACTGGCTGCTGTGGAAGTGGGAAGAGATTTATGTTTGCCAAGTGGGTTCGGTTGGGAGTGGGCTGGGAGGTGCGGGGTGCCGCTGGCGAGGCGGAGGGTGCCGCGGGGAGGCTGATGGCCCCGGCAGCAAAGAGGCAGGGCTTTATTTTCTTCCTTTCTTTCCTCCTCCCTCCGCTGGGTGCTTGGAGGAGAAGGCAAGACAAAAAGCTGAACCGGTGCCAAGAAGGAGCTGCAGTGACTCGAAAATGGCACTCTGCGCCGCACTAATATTTCGAAGCTGGGCTGCGCTGGAGAGCAGCGAAACGTGCCAGGAATGAGAATGGCTGCAGCCGCAGGGCCCCCAGCGGGGCTCAGGGGTGTTCTCCCACCCCTCCGGTTCCCCTTTGCCTTTTAAATGTGACCCTCTTGTCTCCCATCGTCCGCCCCCAGTGATATTTGGGATTCTGGGAAAAAGAGGGGACCCTTGCAGGGAACCTGCACTGGAGAGGGAGCAGAAGGGGAGCAGCCCCTTGCACTCCAGGGCTGGTGCAGCGGGGGAAGCACCTGGCAGAAATGCTGTGCTTTTAACTGGTCTCTAGCCCATGTGTGTCTGTTACTATGCTCTCTGGTAAGGATTGTAAGCAGAGAAGGAGCAAGTGTGTTCATCCCCTCCTGCCATCTCCGTATTGGGGAGAGATTTTTATTTTTTAAATGTTCTTCCTAGGGAGGAAGAGAAGACTTGATTCCCAGGGAGTTTTCTGATTGTTTTCCTGTTGCCACTCCTTCCGCTCCTCCTCGCTGTCCTCCTCCTCTTCTCTCTGTACCCATAAGGCTGCTCTCGTGGTTCTGTATCCTGATGCAAGGTTACTTGTAGGACACGCAAATTTCTGCAAGGTGCAGCGTCGCCTGCGTCGGTGTTCCCCTCCGCTTCTCATTTGCTGGGGGACGAGGCAACTTCCAGGCAGCTCCACAGCTCAGCTGAGCTGGTTAATGCAGTGTTGGTGCTTGGTTGCAAAAGCCCCTTCCTGCAAAGCCTGCCTGGATAAAACAAACAACAAAAATCATGTAGGACTGAAACTTCAACAGGAATTTGTAAAGTGGATTAGTTTGCAAGGGATGGGCTGGAGTTTTGCTATGATTTTTGTCTGAGAGAAACGATTTTGCCCTATGTTTGTCCCCTCTTCCTTTCATTCACAGGCTAGGAAAAGGTACATGAAAGTAACTTTTTTATTTTTTTTTTTATTTTTTTTTTTAAAGATATTTTAAAGATATTTTTAAAATTGTTACCAGCACAAAAACATTCTTGTAGTAGTCCAATAGTTGAAGCTGAATGCGAAGATCTTCCACCACACACACACATATACTCTATGGATGCACTGGCATTTGGATCTGAAGTTTTAGGTTAGCTTTAAAGAAATTAGAGACCATAGAAAGAGAAAACCCCTGCCTTTAGGTCTGCAAACAGGTCCAGATCCTGTTTTAACAGCATTTAGGACTCATACAGCCAGCAGGTCAAGTTCAAGGAGACCTTTCCAAAGCACGGTCAGAGACTCATTAAATTGCTGCATCTCAGAAGCTTGTGGGTTGTTAGCTTGGCCCTGTTTGTAGTCCCAGGCATGGGATGATCCCTGTGACTTGTCTCTCATCTGAAACATATGCCGTAGTATACATCCAAACCACTTCAAATCTCACCTTTGGTTTCAGACATGTGGGTCTGGTTTTGGGCTCAGGTAATTCTGCTCAGGTAATGCCTTTTGGAAACACTGTGATAAATAATGGGGAATTTAGGGAAACTTAAATGTGTTTTCCAGCCTGCTCTCCTCACCCTCTTCTTCTCACAACTCCTCGCAAATCAATGGTCCTTTCTCTGCAGAGGATCGAAAGATCAGTCCCAAATTAGTGCTGCTAAGAGGTGTACTCATTTCTGAGGTGATGCTATCAGGCTTTGTACGGAGTAGGACATCTGCAGCAACCTCTCACTCTTCCTCCTCTCAGCTGTGCCTTGAACCATGTAGTTGCTCAAGCTCAACTTAAGCTTGCACAGAAGAGATGCTGTTGTCTCTTCTTGCGCTTTTCTCTTTGCCACAAGTGAAGGACATGTAGTGCTTGGCCCAGGAAACCTTGGACAGGGTGAAGAAACCATGACAAATATCAGCAAGAGGTTTGGCCAAGTAACTTGGAGTAATCTGTGTGCCATTGTACGTTCCACCAGATCCCACCTGTTCTTTGTGAATAAAGTATACGCATAAAAATATGTGGTTTTATATGGACACATGTGCTTGCTGTTTGCTTTTTAGTTGCCTCTTTTGACTTAATGAGGTGCGTATTTAAGCTACCATCCTCACCAAGGGCACACACCATGCAGACCTTGCCTGAAATTTCCAGTAGTCCTTGCTGATGGTTTTCGCTGCAGCTGCACCTCTGGCCACAACCTCCTCTTTTTAATCTGAGACCTCTGATCATGGGATGCCAACCTACAAAAGTGAATGCCAGGAGCAGAAATTAAAGCCCACATCAAAGTGAGCAGAGAAGACCCTGGCAGCTGTCCTAACCTGCCATGCACCTGCACAGAGCATGGCTCACGCTTTTAGATGTGGAGCCAGCTTGTGTTACTATTGATTTAAACCTCTTAATACTTCAGTTACCAAATAACAATTCCCAACAGATTTATAGAGAGGATCCCAACAATACAGGCAAATATTAACGTGGACCAACAACATCCTTGTGTGCAAAGTAGCAATGTGGTGCTTGTTATTCAGGAAGATAAACTGAGGACAGTGAATGAAGAGACCTGCCTAAATCTTTATATTTCAGAATGCAGACCTCTCTCATTTCCTCAGTATCTTGAAAATGCTCTGGAGTAAGGGAGCTTGTCCATCTTGGAACAAAAATGTTACTCTTATGCTTTCCAAGTAGTCCAAGTAAGCCATTCTGGGCAGCTTGGTTGTACTCCCAAGGAGCATTGCAAGGCATTGACAAGGCAGCTGAATGTCTTTGTCTTTATTTCTCCCTGTATCAGAGAGTCTTTGGATGTATTTTCCTGAATCGTGATGTCTCATGTATCTCAAGTTGCTTCCTTCAAAACCCTCATCTTTTTAACATGTTATAATGAGAAATGTTGTCTGCTTGGAGTTGTTAGGAGATGACTTGTGTCATGTCTAGAAGCGTTAATCCAGAGGACTCTTTCAAGGCTATCTTCCACCCCTTCTCCCCACACCTTCCCCACTCTCAGTCTTTTACTTTTTTGGACCGGTAACCTCACATTTCTGTAATCGAAATGTGCAAATGCTTTGCAGTCATGGTCCAGTAGCTGGGTTAATCTCAGACCCCTGGAGTGGCAGATGGCTGATTTGTTGCTGATTCCAGTTACAGAGAATTGTGCCACCTATTATCTTTGCACAGGCTGCTGCTTAAAAGGATGCCTTGGGCAAAATCAGTGAAAAGCAAAGCAAAGGAAACACTCTTTGATCTGCATCACCACAGGTGAAAATGTAAAATATTTCACCTTTGTGTGAAGGGCTCAAGAGGTGGACAAAGAGGGGAGAGGAGGCGGGAGGGGAAGAAGGGGAGAGGAAGATCTCATTTTCGTACCAGAAGTGCAGAAGAAGAGGGCAGAGGGGGTTTGCCACAGTCACGATGTTGAATCACAAGCACTTACCCTGTTTTAAAAGGTTTAGCAATGTGGTAATCTTTGGCTTCAGCCCCCTGCTTTAACTCTTAAACACAGCATGTAGGTTGACATGCTGTGACACCTTCCTGTTCTTCCTGAGCCTTTCCAACACAGGTTGTCATAGGAATCCATGATACCACTCCCTGCCATCCTGGCTCATTACATGTCCAGCAGCTGCTGGGGAAAGCTGTGATGGCCCTGTGGTGCTGCCTTGCTCACCAGGGCTACTTGGGAGGAGAAACCTACACATCTGTGTGGGTTAAGGAGAAGCTTGGGGAACATTTCAAAACAGAGCTAGGCCAAGGATGAACCCCAGCCCCGGGCACTCAGAGGGCCCTGGCTGGCAAGTGGTGGTGGGCGTTCAGAACAATGTAATGAAATGGAGAAGCAGAGCAAAACTGTGGATGCTTGTGACCATTTTCTGCACAGTCATTCCCACAATCAAGGTTTTCTCTTTTCTCTTTGGTCTGGGAAATATTACAGAGTCAGATGAAGAATTTGGGAAGAGAGTGTGGGTTCCCTGTGCAAAGTCCAGTGACGAAATCTGTGAACAAGGTAAGAACAAGGGGTTATGGCTGTGAAAGTTTTTATTTCTTCCTTTTCCCCTTCCAAAGCTATTATTGCAGTGTTAGACATGAAATTTAGGATGTGCATGGCAGAGAAAGTGATATTCCAAGTGCTAAGCGGAAGAGTCTAAAAAGATCAAGCTAAACAGGGCTTCTTTTTAATGTATGCCATTATGATGGTTTGGGTTTTAGAACAGTTTCTATTGTATCCAAATGATCTATGTGTGAATAATTGTTACCAACCTCCTGACACCAGGACCTAATTAGGAAGTAAGAGCCTTAAATAGGCCATTTGCGTAGTGAGCTTCCATATGTCTCCTTGCACAATTTATTTGCTTCACTCCATTGAGATATAATGAGAATGAAACTCCTAGAACTGCCTTTGACGCTGAGGCTCTCCTCTTCATCTCCTCTGCATTTATAGCTCACTATTAAGAAGATAATATCTATTTCCCTTTGTTCAGAAAGAAAAAGCTACTGTACTGCTACTCTTATTCCAGATTGCCCAAGTTTCCATTGGAAATAGAATGAGAAACGCGAAAACAACCTGCAGCCTAAGAAAAATGTGATGCTGTCAGAGAAAGCACAAAGAATGTTAGGATAGGATGATCTTGAAGGGATAGTACCTACCATATCTAACTCAAAACCATGTTGAAAAGCAGTGTTGTGGTATTTCAGTTAACGTATAGATGCAATTTGAGGAACTCAATATATAGATGCAATTTGAAGAGATCTGTGCTGGTTCTGTTTGGCTTTCTTTCTGCTAGGATGTGAGGAAGGGGGAAAGGTTGGTACAAGACTGCCTGACTTTTGTCTTAGTTTTGAATGTTTAGCTCAGTCTGGACCAACATGTTCTCTGGGACTCTCTGTTTATGTTATGTTGTCGAGCATGTTCTTTGAATATGGTTTGAGAAGATATCCTTTATTTCCAGATACCTCCTACATGCATGACTCCATCCCATGCTTCAAGTGTCCCGCTTCATTCTTTTACTCCCATCAGCCAAAAGTCAGCAAAACTTAAACATATGATTGAGTACCATTTTCTATTGGGATGAACTTTAATGAGTGCTCAAAATTTTGGGTTTTTTCCACCCTAAATCAGGGCCTTATTTACTTTCCCAGTGAAAGACAGTTCCAGTTGCAATGATTTTGTTTATGATAATTCACTTGCATGTTCCCTTCCAGGAACTGTCATTGCCTTCCAGAGGGAGGTTAGTGCTGGTCCCCTTGGAGTGATAATTATAATCAGACCTGTCAGCCTTCACAGAGTCTATGCTTATCACTTGCATTTAGGAGGATTTTTCCTGAAGCCTATTACCAGTGCTGCTTCTTAGGGAAAAATAGTCATGATTTTTTCTGCTAATCTTTGATGGCTCTCAGCTTTGAAAGAATGGAGAGGAGCAAAATGACTGCCAGTTGCAGTTAAAGAAACTGTCTGTTGGTCCCGGCATAGAGCTCTGCATCTGAAGAGCCAAGGAGCAGGTGGATAGTGTGGGAAATGCTGAGGGGTTTAATTTGGTTGTGACAACTCTTCAGGTGTGCAGGAGATGTAAACCAGTGTTTTTTCCAATGGTAATGCTCACAGAAACTAGCTCTACAGACCAACTAGACAAGGGCTTCAGGAGGCAGGTGGTTTCTGGCAGTGGTACCTTCTCTCTGTGCTGTTTTGGGCAGCGATCTGTGGTTTTGCCCATGCTCAACCATTTCGATGTAGGATGGCCAGAGAAGTAGCTGCAGTCAGTGCTGGAGATGATGGCTGACATCCAGGGATGGGCACAGTGCAGGATAGATGCACCCACTGCCACTGGCACACCACAATACAGCGGTGACCAACTGGACAATGTGGTGGTGTTGGGTATGATGTGGTTCAGTGTTTTATTCATTGTAGGATGTTTGAAAATTGTCCACCCTAGTGTTATTCACTGGGAAACACATCTCCCCATTTACTAGGTTATCCCCTGTTTTCACGCTATTATTCTTACTGATATGCTAATAAGCCCCCTTTCTTTGGCTTTTGCTTTTTGCTAACTTAAAAAAAAAGTAAATTTTACATTTCATTAGTCTAAGTGAGTGAAGTATCTTTCAGTCCTTCCTATGTTATCACCATGCTTTTTGTAATGTTCTCAGAGATCTGGGTCCCTTGATTTTGGCAGAATTTGAGAATGCTCAGCATTTTATAGCTTTTGTAGAAATGGAAATGGTGGGAGAGCAGGGACTCTTGCCTTCTCTGCAGTTACATATTTACAGTGTGCAGGGATATGATTTGCCTTTGTTTTATTTAAATTCACTGCAAACTAGAGATTTATTTATCAGGTGTCACTCCCTGAAGGAAGATAAATGCCATATAGCAAAGATTTCATCTATTATACAAACAGATTTGAAGGCTTTGCTACTGCGTTCCTCTGCCTGCTGCATGCAGCAAAAATGCCTTTGGCTGAACAGAGACAGGGTGATACTTAGTAGTTGCATCTTATGACCTTTTGATCAGCTGAGATCTCAAGCCATATTAGTGGACAGATTATGATGTGATGGAAAGAGGGCCAAGAATAGCCTTTTTATCATGAGATCCTTCCTGTGAATATCCTTCTTTGGTATATTCAGGTGGTTAATCACTAGGGCCAGGACAATCATTTGAAAACAAGCTAGTGAAATACTGATACAGACAACCCAAATACACTCAGGTTTGCCAATTGCAGTTGGATATTACAGCTTACAGTTTCTCCCTGGTATTCTCCTACCTTCCTGTTTCTACCAAGGCTGTGGGTGACCTTGCAATATTTCCAATCACTAATAACCCCGTTTTGGCAGAAAGATCTACACAAAATGGACCCTGAGTCCTTGGACCACAGGGGAGCTGCAGTCCCCGAATTGAAGGTATGCACATGGTAAATATGCAAAGGGAAACATCTACATGGAAATGTCTCTGTGTGATTTTTTGAGATAATAACAGTGATGCTTATACCTATTTCAACCCTTTTTAGAAAAAAAATACAGTTTTTATAAAATGCGCAACCCTGATAGTATTTTTCTTTTTTATGGAGCCAAACAGAAACAAGAACAACCTTGACATTGATCTTATCTACTGGCCCATGCAGGATTACTCCTTAAACTTTGCTGTAGGTTTAAATTAGCCTCCTTTTTACCTTAATGGCCTATGTGAATCTTCAGCCTTGATAATTGGGCATAAAGGAACTCTTATTCATGTCTGACTCTGCACGTCAGTAATGGTTATGCCAAAGTTTGATCTGGCTGCTATGATCACTTTTAGAAGGAAGGAAGGAAGGACACGTGCTTGTGAAGTCTGATCTAAATGCACTTGGGTCTGTCTGAGCACAAGCACATGCCCAGGCAGCCCATGCTGGTTATGGAGAACATAGCATAGCCCTGTACATGTTAGCACAGGGGTGTCTGAATTGTACATATTTTGTTTCTTCTTGAAGCCAAATAAGCTGCTTATTTTCCTGATAGGAAGAGGGAGAAGGGCTGGCGGTGTGTGAATACCAAACTGCTGTCAGTGTAATGGGAATGCTGATGCACCAGGTCTGGAGAACAGTAGCTGCCCAGCCCTATGGAAACTCTCTGAAAATGAGAAGGTTATGGAGGTGGAGGAAATGCACAGCAGGACACTGTCTCCTCTCATCTCCCCCAGCCTCTTCAATCAGATGCCTGCTGGGCTTCCTACTCCTCCTGCCTTTTGCACTAGATCATAGGGTCATAAAGTATTAGATTCTGCTGGCATTAAGTAATCTGCCATCCTCCTGGCATTATAGCTTCCTGAGTCAGGGAGCCACTGTGAAACATTGAGGCTGTGAGCCCACATGGTGCTTTTCGCTGCAGCTGCCAGGGCCACAAATGTGTCCAAATAGGAGCTGGGAGGAGGCACCAGCTGCCTGACACAAGTCTCTACTACCTTTTCTTTGGGAAAAGCAGACACTGCAAAGGATGGGTGGCAGCCTTGGTGCTGTCTGTTCACCAAGAAAGTGCCATTGCCAAAATACAGCCAGCTTACTATAATAAGGTGCTTCTTCTCAAGCTCCATCTGCAAACTATGAGTCAGTTGCTGAATGGGTGATGCCCATGAACAAGTGTTGCAAGCATCATGAGCGAAACCATCAGCTTCTGATGACAGCTTTGAAACATTCCATTGAGAATGTTTTGTGGCATGTGCGGTGAAATGGATGTAGGTACAAAATGTTTCCTCTGCCTCCCTCTGCTGTCTTGTAGTGTTTGGGTGCCCAGACTTGGGCGACACCATACCAAGATCTTTCTTCTTGGTGTGGGATTGTGTTAATGCTGCTGTGCCCTCTGCCAGATGGTGCCTGCCCTGATATAGTCAGTTCTTCTCAAAGTAAAGTGCGTGCTTTCATCTTGTACCTCAGAGGGACCCATGAAAACAGACTCACTTTGCTTTGTTCTGCTCAGCACAGAAATCCCTATGGGACATCTTATGGTCCTCCGGTGTAGCATGGTTAGAACAGATGGCAATTGCATGAGGTGGGATGCTTTTTTCTGGGTATGCAATTTAAAATTGCAAATGTGTTGAAGGTGTAGTATTAGGCAGATGACAGTGATGTGGGATGGGAAAAAGAGGACAGTGGTTTTGTTTATAAAGTTAGGCTGCCCATGTATAACATCTATGTCATTTTAAAAACATAACATCTTGTTCCTTGCAATTATTCTTAGATTGCAGACAGCAATAATCTACAGTTTCCCACTGAGTAAGAGTGATAATATGAACCAGCAAAAAATTATTGTTATAACAAAACCTAAAGCCATGCAACTCCCTTTTCCTCACTGGAAAGAGGTGATCTTGGGCAGGAAAAGGTGAATAAGGACATATGTCATACCAGTGTCTTAGGCTGCATGTGGCTTAAGCAAATTAAGCAGTGTCTGGAAATGTTGCTCGGCATGGGAGAGTGCCTGGATATACTCAAACTACTAGACCAGTCTTTGGCATGCTCTTGGTCCACAACAACTAACAAACTCCTAAATCATTCCTAAGCATGGATCAGGGTTCATCCCAGTGATCCATTTGTATTTAGCTGCTGCGTTAGGGAAGATAAGACATGGTTGTGAGCAGAGATACAAACCATTCTGTGCCAGTTGGCCTCAATGCCTGGAAATATTTCTGGGCACATTTAATTTACTAGTGGCTGAACAGGCTCAGGCCCAACTGAAAAACTGGACTCCATCATCCTAAACTCCATTTTGTCAGCAGTGGGAGAAAGAGGGCAGCCACCATCAGAGGCTGTCCGCCTTCCTTGGTCCTGACCTCTCCAAATCGTAGATGGCAGCTAAGGCAGCTAAGCCTACAGGGTTCAACACACTGATAGCAGAGAAAAGGCTATATTATCCCAGAAAAAGGCTATGTATAGTACAGGTGCATTTCCTGCATATTTACTAGTCACCTCCCCTGCCCCTCTGAGCTCAGATTAAAGGAGTTTTAAGCCATTCAGTTGTTCTGTGTGCCTCAAGTTATTTTTCTTCACAGAAAGTATTTTTTTCTCCCTCACCATAGGAAGGCTCCTTTTTCAATAGGTTCCATTTATAAGACTAGTGTTTTGTACAATTTCATTTTAATGGTTTGGTGGTTGATAGTTGAATGTGTCCATAGGAAACAATTGTAGACTTAGCTATAATAAAACAGCTCATAGAAGGATACAGCGTTTTGTCTTTCAAATATAAGTAAAACCTTTGTTTGATAAAAAAAAAGTTTTATTTTGAGTTTGCCCTATCCAAATAGATATACAGACACACACACACACACACACACACACACACACACACACACACACACTTTTTCACACTGTACCAAAAACCTAGGTGAAAAGGCTAACTTTGGCTCAACTACTGCAACCAAAGTATGTTTCATTATCTTTTCTTTCATTGAAATCTATTAATGCACAAGGTGATCTGACATAATGCACATTTAAACACATCAAACAAAACAGTTTCCCTTCAAGAATACCTCAAGTGTTTGGTCACAGTGGGGACAAAATTTTTGATGTAATTTGGCACATATTTGGAAACATGACCTTAAACTGCAGATTTCAGTGAAGAAGGTATTTTCTCCAGGTATTTCAGATAAGTCAGATAAGTAAATTATATATTCGACATGTTAAAGATGTTCCATTTTAGACAAAGGAAGCAATATCCCAGTTGTGTCACTGAAAGTCAACGTCCTCTGTTGCTTGTTAAAAACTGCACATTTATTGTTTCAGTGTCCCAGTTTGCTATCAAGTATCAATGCACTGCTACATACCAAATAATCAATAGCTCCATCAGCTGAGTATGCCCTGGAAATACAATATTACTGTTAATATTGATCCACACAGCAGAAATTAAGGCATCAAATTTTGCAGACATTACTTGCTAGCACCGTGTCTTTTACTTGCAGAGCAACCGGCTTGAAAATTGCTACGCGTGCTGTCTCCCAGGGACCAATATTTTCTGCACGTCCTCCTTCCATGTGTAATAAAAAGCATGAACATAAAGACAAGGGTATCGGTGCACATGCGACCTGCAGATATGGTGCATATAGTTTCATTTCAGCCTTCTGCGGTTTCTGGGTGCAGCAAACCAGCTGCAAAGAGTGCTGGTAAAATCAAACTGCATCAGCTCTGGTATCCTCCTCTAATGGTGCAGAGCAGCAGTTTGGCTGGCCAAACTAATCAACATCCCAGTACGCTCTTCTTCACAGGAAGAGTGAAATGGGCTGTGGATGGATGGCTTGAGACATCCGGCAGCTTCTCCAAGCATTGTGAGCAATGTTGTTAATGAAGGCTCGTATGATTTGCTTGTGGAGGTGACTTCAGGCTCAAGTTATCGCGCAGGAGGAAAAAACTCTTGCAACATTGAGGTGTGCTGGCAACATCAAGATCATCTGTTCTTTGCTATCTTGCCCCTCCAGACTGACAGGTTGCCTTGGCAGGAAGAAATTGCAGTGCTCCCCATTCCCACGTGTGCCTTCACACACACCCCTGTGAGTTTGGCGGTCTTTGCTGTATCTGTAATGGCTTTGCAGTGAAGCTGTGAATGAAAGTTTGGCAGATTGATTTTACAATTGTCAGTCTTCCCAGAAGCAGCCCAGAATTTCATTAACTAAGATATAGGCATGATTTCCTATAAGTTCTTTTCCGATTTTACTAGATGCAGATAAATCAAATCAGTATTTTATCTATGTGCCAACGAAATTAGTTGGCACAGTACCCTTCATATAGGAATACTATAGTTCTGTTTTCTTGTATTTGAGCAGCAGCTGAACTATAAGATGCTACTCTCACTGATAGTGTTTCTTTAATAAGTGGCTCTACTTCAATAAGAGTGCTGAGGAGAAAGTAACCTGGATGTGAGCCGAGTATAACCTTGGTGAGGATAAGTGAGGAGATGTAGACATTTGGGAGGAGGATGTGGCTCCACCATGCCACCATGGCTGGGAAAAGGTGCAGGACGAAGATGGAAGGGTAAAAACAGGAGCCTCAGATGTCTGGAAGGAGTTCATGAGAGCCCCTGCAGAGGTGAGGGAGGAAAATAGTCTTCCTTACACATGTGTTAGGAAGAGGGAATCAGGAGAAACAGTACTGTCTGCAGTGCCTCGCTCCCCTCATCAGGAAGGTGGCGTCCTCTTTGATTCAGAGTAGTCAGGACTTGCTGTGCTCACAGACAGTATCAGGCAGAAGGGTAAGGTATGAACGGAGCAGGCTGTTAGTAACAAAGAGCCTGTCGCACAAAGCCCATTGAAATCATTGCGAAGACACCCAGAAGCTCTATTTTCTTCAGGTCACTCTTGTCATAGGAACCTTCTTTGTCATGTGGCAGAAGAAGGAGCAGCGCACGTGCCCATGTGGCTCCGGATATGGAGCCATCTGAACCTTGACTCATTCTGCTAACATGGTCACACACTCAGTTGTCCTGCAGGGTCTGAGAAACTTCTCATGACATATGGAGGGACATGACTAATGGTGGCCAGGGTCCTCCCCTTGGCAGGAGGCATGTGTGCCACAGGGTGTCAATCTTGAGGGGTTTTTTTATGATATTATCAGCTTAGTTTTATCTTCCAGGTGACCTTCACCCATATCATCAGAGGTCCCCTTGTTGCCAAGGAGCAAATTTATCAGCCTTATCTTTCATCTGAGAGCTTCATTTATCTCCTGCATGGCAAACCATTTAGCACCTGGGAAATGAAGCTCAAGACAGTGTCTTGGGAAGTTTAGGTGAGGAACAAGAGACACGTATTACCTCTTACTGGGAGGAAGCAAGGTCAGGTTTGATGTGCTCAGAGCAGTCTGAGTTGCAGGGGAGATGCAATGCAAAGCTCTGTATCTCCTGGAATTTCCTAACACCTGACTTCATATCAAAGATTATGTTTCTACATTTTTTCAGAGGGAAGAAACAAAAATTCAGACAGTCAGCCAAGAGCAGGTGTAAGTTATAGCTCAGGGTTCTGTGCAAGAACATGGAGTTAGAGCTGAAGTTGTCATCAGCTGTGGCTGTGCACTGTCAACAAAAGGAGGTGATGCCATGGTTGCATGCTCTTCAAAATGTTTCTCTCTCCAGCATTATCACCTCTTCTCTGTAAAGCCTCAGCAGCCTACTTCAGCTGCTTCAACTGAAACCACAAATGATGTCATTACATTTTTTTTTTCCACTGGATGGTGAGTGAATGGCCATTTCTGCCCTTATCTTCTCTTTTAGATAAAATGCCCCAAAATGCCATCTTTGAAGTTCAGAGGTCATTGGTGACCTCAAAATCCTCTCCAATTGCCTTGGATCAAAATCAAATGAAATAAAAATCAATGTGACAGTCAAGAGGCCAAGATACCAAAAATGATGGGTCCAACACAAGCAACTTGCTGGTTTCAGAGTGTTTTTGGCAGCCATCTGCTTGTTTGAACTTGAGGATGTGACGCTTTTAAAAGTCAGAGAAAAATACACATGGTTGACCACAGTCTTCAGATATTTTACTTGATAACAGGTTTCTCTTTTTTGTGCCCATTTTCTTGCAGCCTCAAGAATGTCCTGTTTTGCAATCATACTGTCACCAGGTGTTTCTGGCGCTGAAATACTATGATGTGTAATTCTCTAGTTTAAAAAAAATCTTTCAAAGCCTCAAAACATTTTTTCCTCACCTCTCTTCTTGAATGAGGAACAGAATAGAGTCTGTTATTGAAAGTCAATAGCCACTCATTTATTTATGTGGTTAATGACTGGCCCTTTTTAGGTAAAAAGATACATTTTTTTTCATGCTACTCCTATTTCAACCCTGTGGTCTCAGCCTTGTCCTGAGTAAGAAAGAAACCAATCCTTTTATGGATGGTGTTAACGGAGAAACAACTGATGGAATCAAATTTAAGAGCTAAATTCCCCTTTTATTCTCAAAGGTGGTCAGGATCAAAACACCAACAGGCTGAGGCTGGAGAGAGAAGCCTGAACTCCTGGTGTATCCTTCCTGTGAACAAATAAAGAAATAGATTCCCTCACTGCCAGTGTGACCCCTTTAATCAGCAGCATGTCCACAGTTAAGAAGATGATATTGTGGTAGTCCATAAAAATCCCTGCCACAGTTGTAGCATCATAAAGGAAATATATTATTGTTCTTGGCCCAAACACTGTGTGACATTAAAAGGTGAAGAATGGAGTCGAAGGGTTGGCAGAGGCAGGCAGGCAGTAGTAGGAAAAGACTTCACAGTACCTATCGACACACCCAGCTGTGGCCAGCTGTTACTGGGATCGTGTGCATTGCACTGGGAGAGGTTTGCAAGAGGACTGTGGAGAAGGCTGGTGGATACGTAACAAGAGCCTTTCCTGTGCAGGAGAGACAGCCTTGGGGAAGAGATGAAGGTGTATTAGCAGAAGTTGTTTACCTTCTTACTTGGCACTTGCCTAGGGAAAACATTCTTTCTGGATTTTTTTTTTAAATATATATGAATAAGGCATTCATAAACTAATGAAAGCTACATTTTCATCAATCATAATGGACTCCATTAAATTCTGGACATTTACCACATCACAATGTTTATCTGCAAGGCAATATTTCCCTGTGCTTAATAAAAGGGAACAGTGGGAGTACCACAGCAAATTTAAGCCACTTTTAGCACTCAGTGTCAAGATTTTAATGGCATGCACATTACCTCGGCTTCTTTTTACAGCTTCATCTTGCTTTATGTGACAATTCTTAGGTTTTATGCCATGCTTTTTGCACATAAATCTCAGTGTCTCACAAAGCAGGGCAGGACACTATGCCCAATTCAGAGAACAGAAAAAACACTAAGTGAGGTGATTTGTTTGTGGAGAAGAGCAGCACTGCTGGGAGAAGACCTCAGTCTTCTTAAATCCCATCCCAGGAGTCCACTGCATCTCCAGTGGGAAGCTTTTCCCATTTGTAGACAGGCTTATATGGGATGTGAATCAAAGGCTTGCGTCAAACTGAGATGAAGGGAGTGGGTGTTTCCCCACTGGCTTCTTAGGGTACTGTCACCTCTTCTCTGACAATCAAGCACTCAGAAGTGGTAACTGCAAAAGAAAATATTCAGCTTGGTAGATAAAACAAATAGCATGAAGCTGCCTCTGTTTTCCTTTCGTTTTTTTCACTGACAGTAACGTGTTGACTCTTTCTAGTGGGATTTTCTGTAAGTCCTCTTTGGCATGGGGAAGGGAAGAGTTGACTTCCCCTGTGTTGATCTTGCATCTTCGTCTCCTTCTGGTCTCAAACTTGCTTTGAAGGCAGCTTGGGTTCAGACTTCTTCTGAAGCTCTGTAGGGCTCATCAGGTCCTGTACTGGTTTCTGGCAGTAGCAGCAGTTACTCGGGAGGCACAGAGACATGAAGGCAATACTGTAATTCCCTGCAAAAGCTAACTGTGGCACTGGATCACCCATAATTAGCCAGTTGTTTGGGGTGGAAAGGCATTTGCTTGTTTAAAATGATCCCATTCCCCAACCCTGTGCTTCTGGGGAGATTCTAAAAGCCCTGGAGCAGGGGCTTAATCCTGAAGCCATCCTTCTTGTCTCCAAGTCAGGAACCTGTGGTGTTCCCAAATTGCTTTGCTGTGTTACAGATAGCCATACTGACTGGCCTTACTGCAGACTTTGAGGGGCCATGCTTCAGCCCAGCCTTGCAATCCTGGTTGTTGAAGGGCAACTGCATCCCTTCAAATCCTCCAGTGTGTTCTTTGCCATCACATGCCAGACCACGCATCTCCCATTTTGCAGGGAGGGGTTTTTTTCAAGAAAAACAAGGGAATTGGTGGCCAGCAGCTCCAGAAGTCTCTGGGAGCCACGCAGCCAAATGCCCTCTCCCTTCAGCGTTGGAAGTCTCACAGCATGGAGCTGCCTTTGATTTGCTATGACAGAGGATATGATGGATGAGCCTCTTCGGGCTCCCTCTTCCTTGGAAATGAGCTGTAAATCTAAATGGATCATATCCCAGTGAAATCAGCTGATGAATTAATCAATCAGGCAGGTTCAGAAATTTTCCCACTGCTTCCAGGGAGAAGGCGTACTTGAAAATGACTCCCTGATAATTGAGAGCTATCTCTCCATATGGCTGCAGAGCTACTGCCACCGTGGTGTTTCCCATTAAGGCAGCCTGTGATCATACAGCTCTCAATAGACTAGATGTCCTCCAAAGGATATACCAAGGGGCTAAGACTAGACCTAGGGAGTGGTGGTTAAAAAGAAAGCTGAATGTGGGTCTCAGCACCAAGCCAAACTGCTCTTTCTGATGAAAGCTTAAAAAAGCACCATGCCCCAATTTCATGTACCTCGAGAACCTGGCTGCTCCCTACAGATTAATGATTTTGTGAGGCTTCTAAAAAACACTGAGGAAAGACTTTGAAGCCTCTAGTTGAAATTTCCCTGTCCATGCAAGCCTGGCCGATGGGGGACAGTTGGTTTTCTGGAAGAGGGCTCAAATCAAAGTGCTTTGGCCAAAGGGTCTAGCAAGTAGAAGAAGCGTTTTCTGAGCACACACATTCAGCCATTATTAACTCTTTATCAAATAGTGTGAGAAATATGCCAGTGGGTATGTGCATATATGTATGTGAGAGAGAAGGCAATTTTACCTGTATGGTGACTAAAGTACTGAAACCACCCTTTGGTGACATCACTAGATTCAATTTTCTTCCCCGTGTTTAACTCTCAGTACTTCAGGTGCTGCAAGCATAGGGCTGTTTGGTGGTGCTACATTTGAATTCACAAAGACCTGGGGGGACACAGAGGCTGAAATAATTCGACTTCCCGGGTCAGACCTACTTCTCTCCACAAATTTCTCTTGCATTGCTTAGTTTGTGCAAAGCTTCATCCCCCATCTCATGGCCAGTGGACAGAGCCAGGGAGACACATCCCAAAGTTTCTGTCTGTAGATACAAGCCTGATACACTCCAGAAGGAAAAAAAGAGCAATCAGCTACATGAGAACTGAGCCAATTAAATGTCTGAGTAGTGTTTTGAAAGTGAACATGGGCGGCATCAAAAATTTTCCATCAGCTGTAATAACGCCAATTACTTTGCCAATTGCTGATTCCACCGTGATTTGTTTAGTGCAGTCATGTTTCGGCCTCTTGCCTGGGCTGATAGGCTTTGTTTATGCTGACTGTTCATTTGCAGAGCTTCTCTCTCTGTTTTTTTCTCATGCTTTTTCTTTTCCCTGGGCCTGGCTCAGAGTCCAGAGTAGCCCTCCCGCCCCTGTGCTCGTTTCCAGCTGGGGCAAGATATCGCCAAGGGGTGATAAGTTTCTTGGGAGCAAGAGATGCTGCTGTTGATCCCAACTGCTCTGTGAATGCAGAGGTGATCCTCCCTTTCCCTTTCTGCTGCTGACTTTAAAAAACAAAGTATCTTCCCAACTAGTCAAGCAGCTTGTCAAGGAATGGACAGTTGGGATCTGCTGGGGACAGTGGCTCTGGAGCTCATCACCTTTGTCTCAGGGATAGATAGAGGGACCTTGTGTCTCTCCAGATGGCAAAGGCACATGAGGACACATGCGCACTCAGAATGAGTTTCCCTGGAAAGTTAGTGGGAGCTTTTCATTACTGTTTTCATTCAAGTCCAAGGAAATTAATGGGTGTGTCTCCACAGCCACTTTGCACAAGAGCTGTGATTCTTCCCCTGCTAACTGGGGAATCATGGGCTTTTAAAGAGTGCATCTGCCTGACTGACAACTTCAATGTAAACCACTGTGATATCTTCCAGAGATTTTAAAAGCTGATTGAATTCCCTTCCCTCACCCCTCAGGTCTGGCCTGGGGAGGGTTGGGTGACATTTCCTCCTCTGTCCTCCTACTTGAGACACCAAGGGATGGCTTCATCCCCAAGGTGCGTAACATCTTCCCCTCCGATTTTCATCCTCCCTTAGCAGCCAGGGCTGTCTTTAGCTCCTCAGTGATGGTGTATTTTGCATGTACCAGCCTTGCTCCCAGCTTCCTCATGTGGTTTTGGTGGCCTGCGCTCAGCTTTTCCTCCCGGCTTGTCTTCACAGCCATCTCCTGGGTGCAGGTGCCTGGAGAACACCACAAGCAGGGAGTAATACCAAAGGCATAATAGCACCATCCTGACCAACACTGGACTGTGAGTATTTAAGCATTGATGAACAGCAGATAGTTCATGCAGAGCTTTATTGTGCACCTGGTTTACCCTGACCTTTCGGTCCCAGGCAGCTGGTGTGATAGCATGAGCACATCCTCACTGGGATGCAGCAGGACTTGTTTCAGCCATCCCTGGGGCAGGCGCAGGAGCTCCCAGAAATGTGATCTGCCACACGAAGTATCAGATAAAAGTGAGGCTGTCAGCTCTCTATCCATACCCTGCTATCAGTTTCAGCTTTGCAGCTGACAAATATATAAGTTACACACTTTGCTGCTTGCAGCCCTCCTCATCACCAAGAATTGTAAAAGATCCCCTGGATGTGTTTTCAGCCCTCACAGTTCATACCAGCCACAAATAGACACAAAGCAGATGAGCTGCTGGCTCACGTCAGCGAAATGTGGCAAAGGAAATTTGCGGGGGAACCATCTAGTAACTCTAAATTGGGAAAATTAATGCAGAGGTAGGCTTCAGAAGAGGAGCATGCCAGGATGTGGTTCCTTTTTCCAGTGGTGTCACTGCAATGGACCTTATTCCCTTGGCCTGGCAGTTTATGTAGTCCTCCAAAATGCTACAAAATGTGAACAGGTCTGAAATGTCCCCTTGCACAGTCCAGTAGTAATATTTTTCATCCACTTTGTATTCACTGCAGCACAGCCGCCATGGACACCAGCTGCAAGCCTTGTTCCTTTTGTGAGAAACCAAGACACAACGAAAAATATTTTTTCCAAGTCACAAACCTACTTTGCGATCAAATTAAAAATGGGTGAGAACATATCCTACCTCCCGTCTTACCTGCAGGACAGTCTCACATTCAAAGACGTTTACACATGAGCATTTGTGGAACAGGTAGTAATTCAGCAGTCACTAAGTCCATACCATATTCAGTTAACTCTCAACTAAAACAAACATCTTTAATATCTTGAGGATACCCAAAGATTTTCCTTTTCAGATAGCAAGTAAATCAAGTTCAGTTAAGATTGGTATCAATGTCATTAGCTTTTTTCTTTATTCCTCCCCTTCCTCTGTATACTTACTGAGTACTATTGAGGGTTCATGGCATACTAATTGTGTGTGTGTTGCAATATAACAATTCATCTGGATATTTAAAATCGCAAAAGTATTATAAAGCTAGAGGCGGCTCTGTTCGTATGGCTGGCTTGGTGTTTATTTTAGGGAAGAACCTGTTATCTCAATGTGTTGGAGTGCTGCCCTCAGAGCCCTGACACTTCGTGCCCTGCATCTAAGGTCAAAGGCAGGCAAGTCTCTTTTCTGGTGTCTAATCTGACTTTTTTGTAGGGTCGTCTGCTGGGTAATAGCAGTATTCAGCAGAAGAAATGAAGTCAAATTTGTCATAGGCCTCATTGGGGAAACTTCACTGTTGGGTTACTAAGTCAAATCCAGTAGGTTCCTGTCTGGACACATGTTCTGTCACAGCACAAGGGAAGCCAAGCAATGGTACTTAATGCAGATCTCATGCCGAGTACTGCAGACTTTGGTTACGTTTTTTCTTTGGTCCAAAACAGCAGAATATAGTTTTGCATAGAAGGAATGGGAGAATACCAGCTGATATGATGGGAGGCAGCACAAGACAGAGAACAGGTCATGAGAAGAGATGCTGTCTAACTCCAGCTACTGTCTTGCAGACATTTCTGCATGTGTATACCTCCATCCATAAAATGGGAACATTAGTAATTCTCTATCTTGCAGAGAGTTAAGCTAAATTAATTACTGTTTGTGAAGCTAATTGAGATTCCCAGATGAGTACTGTTTGCAACATTCTAATTCTTATTATTATTTCCATTGAGATTTGGCTCCATGTAATTAGTTTTTTGTATCTGCAAACAGGTATGTTCTCTTAAGCTATTTGGAGGCATTCCTCATGGGCCTGGCCCATGCAGAGCTGTGTGGCATGAGAAAGAACTGTCAAACAGGGCTGAGCCATCTTCCAGGTCTTCTACCTCGCCCCAAGCCTGCGTCCATCTCCTTGTGTGCTGTGCTCTTCAGAAAGTCATGTTTCTGCAAGTGAACAGAAACTGTTTAAGGAAACCGGCCCTATTACAAATTTATGCACACATTATAAATTATTATGGTAAATTATACTTGTGTATGTGCAGTGGAATAAAGCCCAGAGGTGGATTATGTCCAATCCAGGGAGGGAAAAGATTTTCCAACAGTATTTAAGCATCTCTAGGTTTGGCCATCAGCTTTTGTTGAGTTTAACGTTAAATAAATTCTCATGCAATGTGTACCAGTCAGATACTGTTTTAGTTTTGCTCACAAGTGCTGTTGAGCTCAGTAATTCTGAGTTAGCTCAATATTTTCAAAAAAGTCAATAAAAGCTGCAGCTGTCATTACTGAAGGTTCACTTGTCAAAGACCTCTCCCACTTAAAAGTAACACAGCAGTAGTAGAACAAAAAGACCTGCTAAAATGGTGCTGGTTTTAAAACAAAACAACCCTTTAAGGTTATGTAAGAGCTATAGGAAGTATATTGTTTTATTTATGAATGTGGAACTCTGTCTATTCATTATTTCCTGAGTCTGGGTTGCTGTGTTTTACTTTTTGTTTCCTTTCAAAAATAAGCAATAATTGACATTGAGACATTCAAAGGAGTTTTAAGGATCTTGAAACACCAGCAGTTTTGCCGGAGGTTTCGTCTGAGAGAAGCTAAGTCAGTATGAGCTGGAAAGCTTGGGGAAGTAGACAAAAATAATCAACTCAATGTGTCAAAAAAGGCTGTGCAACTTTGGCTGGAGTTGTGCTTGTTTACCTTTCTTGTGCATAAAATCTCAGAGGAGATGGTCTCAGTGTTAGGAAAATAATTTTAAGTCAGCTGAGGTACTCTGCAGTGGTCACATCTCTGTTAAAATGGGAACATAGAGTTGTAGGCATTTTTATTCACTTACCAAGTTAGTGAAGCACTCAGTCTGATACCTGTGTCCAATATAATCAATTTTAATGTTGTGATTTTTGTCTTTCTGTAATCCTGGAGCAGTTCTTCAAAATCCATATTTTCCAAGGCAAATATATTTGGCCTAAAGGTAACTGGGAGATTCATTTTATACATCCCTGTATAATGAATGAATAGGAGGCTAAATTATATTTTTCAGGACATGTTGATGGACCCTGAGCCACCTGAATGTCTTCAAAGATCTGCCACTATGTCTGTGAAAGACTGAAATGAGCATTGTCATTGGTGTCTCCTTCAGTAGGAAATGTGTGGTTAGAAGGAGGGAGTTAAAAAAATAAATAGTTATTTAATCTTCTCTGTGTCCAGCTTGAACTTGCAAATAATAGAAGCACAGCTAGGGTTTTTTTGCTTGCTAAGTGTTTTACTGGCTTTCCCCATATTAGCTAATATACCACTGGAAAGGACTGAAATTTTAGACCTGCATTTGCAGGATTCCCCAGCGTTGCTATCAGCAACCTCCCAAACCAATCCATTCAGTTGGTCCTTTGATGTGCAATTAAATGCAGGAAAAAATAGCTTTGTGTAATGTATAAATAGAAAAGAGGAGAGATAAAGGCGGTGTTGAAGTCTCTTGCTGACAGCTTGGCATCCAAACGTTAAAGGTGCATGCCACTACCTCTGCTTAAGAATAAGTCCTGAAAAAGTCTGCTCCTTCCCAAATTCCAGCCCCCTTAAAATTAACACTTTATTTACCTTGCAGCTCCTTTTGCTCAGTTGGAAAGCAAAAAAAGAAGAAAGGTCTATGAGGCCGACTTGATTTGTCTTACCAGCCAAAATGGATTTTTTTGTTAGAAGAAAATTATGGCTGCTCTCTAAGACAGTGCTTTTATTAGATTGTTTTTCTCTTTATCTCTATAAAAACAGCATTCTTGCAGGAAGCTATTAGGTTTACCCATTCTTACTGAGGAATAGCTGGCATGTAAAATACAGACCTCTTGCATGTTGCAAAAGGTCAGAGTACGTGGCTTGTTCTTTGAGCATCAGGGATAAGGCAGCCGGGCACACTTTGATTAACCTGACAAAAGGGTGAGATAATTCAGGTGGAAGCTACAATATTTGAATGAACTTCAGCCATTAATATCTGCCGTATCCGAAGGCCTGACTGCTCTCCTGCTGGTTTTACATTCGTGTAACTCCATGGCCGAAGTGGAGCCATCATGCTTTACATCAGCAGGAAATTCAATTTTGCCTTCTGGAAGAACCAAAAATAGCTGGTGCCAAAGGATGAGGAAAGTAATTCAAATTCAGGACTATGAGGAAACATATGGAGGAGAAAACAGGATGACAAAGGGTGCAGTTATCACCCTACCATTACCTGTCTTAGGAAGGTGGGCATCTAGTCCCAAATGGACTTCCAGGCTCCCTGTACAGCTAAAACAGAGCTCTGGGCATTGGAGAGAGCCATGGATGCTAGGCATCCTAACCACTGCTATTGCTATCATCTCTGTACTATCTGAATGGCGTTGGCACAAAGGTTGAATCAGGTCAGTGTAAAGTTAGATGGGGTCTCTTGGGTTGTCACACTCAGCTCATGGTGAGTGTATCCCCTGTGTCCTGTAATCCTCTCAACACAAATCTGTTAAGTTCCATCTTAACCTTCATTTAGTTTGCTGTCCCCAGTGTTTCTTCCAATCTATACCCTAAATTTATTCATACCCTCTTCTCTCACTCAATGTGCAAATGAGTTTACTCATCTTGCTTACCTCCCTGTTGTTAAATATCTGTTATAACAGTAGAGAGCAAATGCATACTCTGTCTTTTGGACTCACACAAGCCAAGAGAGTTTTTCCTCTCTTTTGAGGAGCCCAGTGGCCAGCTGCTGTGTGACTTCCAGCTGGTTGCTCCTCATCCCGCTGAATTGCCAAAGTGTGTTTGGAAACTCAGCGCTTCCTCCTTGATACTGTGAAAACAAAATCGCAGAAAAGTGTGTTCTGAAAGACCACCTCTTCTTTTTGTGCATTTGCAATGATTTTTTAAGAAGATTTTGCCATGCATGATTTTGTGGCTGCCACAGGAAAACGTGTGACAAAATCTGCTTGCTTAGTTTTGTGGCTTCTTAGATGTAGATAAAAGTAAGTGTCATAGTTGCAACATAATCTGAGAACAGGAGGTCAGTATCTCTGGTGATAGAGAATGGGGAGAGTCAGGGCTTGGGGCTGAACTCGTTTCTAGACACATATGCAAAGCAGTAATAAATGAGCTACAGTTTATTATGGGGAGAGCATCAGATCTTCCAGCTGCTCTTTTAGGACTTCAGGCCAGAATATTTAATTATGCCCTGGCCTCCTCATTTAAGCAGATTATCACAGTGACACACTGACTGCTGTGCCCTGCCAGTGCCCTCAGGCTTTGCTCTTTCTCCTTTGCTCATAGTGGCCCTGCTGTCCAGAAAGGGAGGAGGCAGGGGCTGAGAGGAGGGATTGCTGTGGGCAGCAGGGTCTCTAGGTTTTGTCTTAGATTAAAAAAGAGGATAATCTGTGTTTATGAGAACGGTTAGGATTTTTTTATTATTACTATTTAGCACACCTGGGATCTTATAAATAAGGAGTCTTTCAATAATGAAAACCATGGCAAGCATGGAGAAGGGCAATTTGGGTAGCTGGACTCCTTTCTTCTTATTAATTCACCCATCTGTGCGCTGCAGAGAGCAGAGACATGATGGGGTCATCCCCCTTCTCTTCACCCCTGTGCTCCCATGCACAGTACCAGCTCCAAACACACCCATGCTAGGGGAACATATCCGTGCCCCCTCCCACGCCTCCTCCTGCACCACCCTCCAGAGGCAACAAATCCACAAGCTAAAGGCTCTGGTTCATCCCAGCGGGATTACAGGTGCTGTGACGCTGCCTTTCCAGGTTTGTCTTTGCTGGGTGTGGGGCTTTTTGAGCAAAAAACTCTTTTTGCTGCAGAAAAGCCCTTGGTCTGTGCTGCTTGAGGTGATCCGTCTCACCAGGGCTCCCTTTGCAGAGTGTTTATTTTGTCCCACCACAAGCTCACCAATTCCTCTGTGCAGTGGATTTCACTTTCTTCTACTTTTTGAGAGGGGA
This sequence comes from Morus bassanus, assembly GCA_031468815.1. NCBI lineage: Eukaryota > Metazoa > Chordata > Aves > Suliformes > Sulidae > Morus > Morus bassanus. The sequence continues at coordinate 82,434,077 of CM062600.1, forward strand.
TAATAGTCCTTACAGGGCTTTGAAGTGCCATGTAAGCATTGGGGTCATGGCTGATAATACAACTATTACAAGGACAAAGGCAGCAAGTGCGGAAGAAAGGCATGGGTATGTGGTTTCCTAGTGAGGACTGGCAATTATTATTTAGGTTTTTTGTATTTTTACTGGAAAATTTGTGGAAAAAAGTATAGCATTGCCCAAATAAATTGTTTGTGTGTTGGGACTAAATTCACCCAATAATTTTGGCTCCAAAAATGGAGATAAGAAAAAAAAAACACTAAGTGCTGCTATTTTCCAAGTAAATGTTTTAAATTTTCTTTTTGAAAGGCATACTTTCTACTGAGAAAGATGGAGAGAGGAGGAAGGATGAAAGAGAGGAAATGTAAATGAGATTATAAAAAGGATTGGACATTTTTTTCACTCAGAATATGAGAAAATACACTTCCTGAGATATTTTACGTAGATTTTTCCCCACAAATATATTGTTCCTTCAGCTCTTTTCCTAGATTCTGTCACTAGTTTCAGCCCTGAGTTATGTGTGACCTGCAGCAAGTGACAATTTCCATGTGCCTTCGTTCACCCTTCTGCAAACCTTGGGTTTTAATGGGCTTCATTCATTAAACTTGCCCAGCTACTTTCCAAGGTTGAGGTGAGGGCAGCATTATGTACATGCAAAGACTGCACAGAAACTGTCAGTCGTGTCTTCTTTAATGAGATTTTTCTCCTAGAGAGGACATCAGCACGTATCCCATCCACTGCTGTCATATATACACAACTTGCCATATATGCTGCAAAATATTCCTAGACGTGCATTCCTTCAGTCAGTTTTATGTCAGCTCTCTTCTGATGACAGTAAAATTGTGTTCCCTTAATGCAAGTTTATGGTAAAATAGGTGAAGAATTTTGGAAAATGTAAGGCAACTCATTTGCATCAGTGATAGGCTCCTAATTTATGCTGCTGCTTATTTTACAGTGCTTCAGCCAGGCAAGCAACAAAGTAATTGGCTCCGTAGAAGGAGCAAGAAGAGATGGGCTATTCAGGAATGAAATAGGTACTGGAGTCTATCACGACAATGGAAAACAGTAGTCATACATCACAGCATGACATAATTTTTCATCATCTTCTGCCAGCTGAGCTGTGATTAAGGTGTTAACAAGTTTGTCAATTGTCAGATCATAAAACTGATCACCAGAGTTGCACTAAAATGTGCAAACCTTTGAAAACAGGCCAGGCTTTCAGGCTGATCCAGCACTGAAATATTGGCCTTCAAGTTTCAGTTCCCTCAGCCGGAGGGAGATGATGTGCAAGCAACACTCTCGTGTCCCGCGTGTCCGTACTGTGTGCTCTGTAGCCATGCTGTGTCCATGTTAACATCAACGTGTCCTGTGCCCTTCTCTTTTTCAAGCCTTATTTCAATTGTGAAGTAAGACACCTGTGATGGTGTCTTATCTCAGCAAGACACTGGGATACACTTAGGGTTATTCAGGTCTCTTAGTCGTTTCTTAGTTTTCTCACTTTAGCACAAAATGTAACTACAACTGTTATGTGTAACTCGATTAGATAACTGACCACTGACAAAACAATGGTTACTTGAACTAACAAGCACGAGAAAAAGCAAGTGAACTGAGGAGCATGACCTAGAATGGGAGAGGGGTGAATAGCAGATGTCTTCGCAGCAGCACTTCTCTGCTGCTTGTAATGAAAGAACACCTAGTCATTTGGAGGGTAAGCCAAGACCGGCTCTAAGGAGCCCCAAGGTATTGATTTACAACCAGCTCAAAATGCTGAAAAACTTTGAAAGTATATTTACAGCTTTCTTTTCCCCTGTCTGCTTGGTGGCATGTATGGAATTACGAGGGAAGAGTTTGGGTTGTTACTGTGGTTTTACTCATTTGCTGTTGTTCCATGCACTATTTTTTGATGTTTTGTGGATCCCTAAAGATCCACAGGCCACTCCTTCAAAAACAATGGCCTGGAAAGACAAGGTGGAAAATTTGTTCTTCACGTATCATTGGAGTTCCTTGATACTAGAGGAAAATTGAGAGGATAAAAAATCATGGACTTTGGTTTTGTTGCAAAAAGAGCTCTCTTTATTGCAACAACAAAGGTTTTTCTTCTAACAAAACTAGACAAGTCTGAAGTTGTTGTGCAGTGAGCACACCGTGCTCACAGGGGAAAGCAGCGCGTGCTGCAGATGCACCCAGCTCCCTTCAAGGCAAAGCCTGTGTAGCCAACAGGTTCAGGCCAACCTTCCTAACAAGAGCAGTTGTACAGACTTGCCCATCATTCCTAGGTCTCCCCAGGGAATGGGAGGCAGTCGGGTGCAAGGATGCAGCATTAGCAATGTGGCCCTTTCCCTGCCTTTTTGTTTCCTCCAGAAGAATGGATTCATCAAACGTAATAAAGGTTTTGGTGAAAATGTCCTGCTTGGTGCCGTGCACCCATTCCTCCTGGCAAAGTTTGGTTCACTGAACACCTTATGGCTACTGTATTGTGTTATACCTGCACCTCCCATGGAGAAGTCAGCACTTGAATCACTTAAGCAAGGTGTTTTCAGTGAGGCTGGGTTACACACTGGCCACACAGCTGAGGAATGCAGGTATTTGGGACTCCTCTGGAAAGACCCTGCTGAAAGATCTCCACGGTGTACTGTACTAAGCATAAACCTACCACCCCCAGGGTTTGGAAGAGAGCAAATTCCTTCCAGGATTATAGGATTAAGAAGCTGAAAAGTGATTCAAATTCTTCATTAAACAGGAAAAAAAAAAAAAAAAAAGACATGAGGGGAAGCTCTTCAATGCATGCATCACTCGACATGTTTTACTTGTAATTAAAGGAAGTTATTGGAAAATATTTGAGAGGATTAAATGCTCAGAGTATATGTGCCGATCAAATAACACAAGAGTCTGCATTCTTCCGAGTAATCAATGGAGTGACTTGAATGGGGAGGTTCAAAAGAGCACAGTTATTGTTAAAGTGCCATTGTAGTAGTATTCACCATACTGTACTGCAGACGGACAGGCCCAAGGGTTTCCCAGCAGGGAAATTTTGCTATAGCTGAAAAACCAAGTGTGTGGACTTCATATGTGGGTATTTCCACACCAATTGTTAAAATTTCAGGTAGTCTTTTCTTCCCTTTCTGTCCTCCAACCTGAATGCAGAAAGAGATACTCCTAATTTCCTGAGGAAAGCTTCTTTGGGACTGAAATTGTGTTTCTGTTTTATGCAAGCAAAATAGGAAAGGAAAAACCTGTGGATAAGAAAGGCATTTAAGAACTGAACCCAGGACATGAGAAATGGGAGGGACTCCTACTGTAAACAGGGAATTGTACTTACCATTATTCTTTCCTCTCTCTTCTGACAGCTTAATTGTAAGTGGTCATTATTTAGCCATTAATTAAGAGGTCATTATGTCCTAGACACCTGGTGTCTAGAATAGTCAATGTGTCCTGCAGTCCGTAACATGGCACCATGACCACCTCAGTGCTCTGTGAGTGTTTTCCTGTATTTGTGACATAAATGTTGCTCTATCCAGAGGTCTTTGCTTTATTTTGGCTATTCCTTAGGGTATTCCAGTGCTGGCAGTGGGCATAAGCAGCATGGTCTAGTAAAGAAAAAGATCCATATGACATTCAAAGACCCTGAGGCTATGGGATTTTTTGCCATTTTGCATCAAACTGCTGGGAATTAAATTTCCCTGCATTACAAATGTCCTGTTTTCAGTGCTTTTAGAGGAGGAAAGCTCCTGACTTTAGAGAAAATTTGGCCTCAAGGTTGCACCTCCATCTTTGCTCCTGCTCTGCTATACAGACGGCAGGCAAGACACCTTGTTGGCTCCCTTTGCATTTTACAAATGAGTAGATTAATGGCATCCCCCTCAATCCCTGCATTTAATTAATGGTTGAAAAGTGCTTTGGGTTCTTCACATGAAAGGTGACATATAATTTCACAGAGAAAGATGATATTTGTTCCTCTATTATTGCCTTTTTATAAAGATATTCTCACATAGTTGAGGGAAAAGATCTCCTCTCCTCTCCTCTCCTCTCCTCTCCTCTCCTCTCCTCTCCTCTCCTCTCCTCTCCTCTCCTCTCCTCTCCTCTCCTCTCCTCTCCTCTCCTCTCCTCTGCTGATGTGGATAGGCCTATAGTCTTCTAAATTAGGTGCAACAAATCACATCCTCATTTACTAAGAAAATAGAGTCACCAAAGGTATGGCCATCTGGGGACTGAAGCATCAGTGGTATTGGGGCTTGTCACCTTTAGAAGATACTTTCTCTCTAGAGCTATATATGATAGCTGTCTTAACAGACCAAGCTCAAGAGGTCACTGCATCCATCCTCCTTAAGGCAGGACCAACTCTACCCTCAAAATACTCAACACAAATTCGTCTAATTTGCTCCTATGCACGTTCAGTGATGGTGAATCCTTCAGGCAACCTGCACTGACATGCAACTATCCTTACCATTTACTTGCTTCTTTTAATGTCTCATCTATATTTCCTTCACCCCAGTTTAATTACATTATTTCTTATGCTATCCGCAGCGAACAGTACCACATTAGTTCTTTTCTCTATGCTTGGCCACTTATATTAAATCAGTCTGGAATTTGATCTAGCCAGGAAATGAATCACTTTCAGACATCCCATTATCCTTGTGCTTTAGCCTTGCCAGAAATGTCCAAATCAGGTTGACTGTTTCCTAGCCAGTCACTTCAATCCTTTTTAGGCACTTAAAAGTAAACTTTCTTACAGAGAGCCTTAGCACACTGCGTACCTAAACTGAAGTTAATGGATGCTCTGAAAGTAAGTCCTGTTTATTTTGGCACCTCTCTGTACAAGTAAAAGTCTGATTATAGGTATCTGCATAAAAAAGCAAAGATAGGACTGTACTTTTTTCTTTTTTTAATATTTTTCTTTTCTTTTAAACTACTTTGGCAAGTCAACCATACATCTTCTCACTTCCTCCTTCTACAAGCTAACCAGATGGCATATGCCAGCATCAAAATTCCCCACTGATCGTTTGTTTATCATTCAGTCACCTCAAGCATGTAGTGGAAAGTTTGAACTGACCCTGGGGTATGGTATTTGTTAATAACGGAAAGCATGATTTGACCAAGTTGCCATTTAAAAAAATCACAGTCCAGTCTACTTTGCATGGTGCCACACAGTATCAATAGGTGCTGAAATTTAGCAGAACTAAGTACAAAATCAACTTTGGAGTCCCATGTCTGATGCCTTGGAGGTTAATGGAGTAGGTATTTTTCTAACCTTGCAATTCTGGTTAATAAAATAATGGATGAGGAATGGGTGAAATAATTTTTTAATTTTTTTTATTTTATTTTTTTTTTTTTTATTTTTTGGCTCCACAGTTGTGCTTAAGCAAACACAGTCTCCTGATCCTGCAAACAGCAGTTCCCTTGGCAAAACGGTTTGAGATGGTTTTGGAGAAATTTAGTTTAAGAATACATTTGCAAAAAAATAAGCTATCAGAAAGTAAATCTTTAAGTTTTCCATTTGTTTTCTTCTTTGTATAGAGTGTACCTGACAAACCTAATTCACAGCTGCTTATGTTGTAGTTAATGTCAACAGAGCTATAGCTGGAAAGGAAATTACCCGAACTGTCATGATTTCACATCCTTTTTGTAATTTCTTCTCCTGGGCAGATTGCATTTCATGACGACAGACACTGAAATAGACTGACTTGCCAGGCAACTCAGAGTGTCATACAACAAAATGCAAGTCATGGAGTTCTGTATACAAAGAAATTACCCATGGAAAGTACCCACCACAATGAGAAAAACAGAACAAAACCTATGACCAGAAGTTAAAACCAGACAAGTACAAGTTACAATAAAGGGAAAAATGTTTAACGGATTAAACCAAGTTGTTTCCTGGAGATCTGCTGCTTTGGGACATGACAGTAGATTTTTGCAGAATATGTGATTTAGTTTAACTTTACTGGACTTGATACAAGAAGTAACCAGGGTAATGGTGTGGTCTGTAATGTACAGGTGGTAAGGCTAGATGAAATCTATCTTGCTCACTTTTGATATGTGATCAACAGAGAGACTTGTTTCAGTAACCTCTCCACACAAGTTTGACCAATGTAAACTGGGGCCTAATGGACATTGCCCTACATCTTGGAAGTATTGGTACTACAGAAAATACATGGACTGTGCAAATAAAATGTCAGTTTTTCACTGTTCTTTTGCATTGGGATGAGGCAGTGGTGAATTATGCCAGGGTGTAAGGTGTATGTGAAAACCATTAGAAGGCTGCTTTAACCAATGAGACTTATCATGATAATAAGTATTAGGTTTGGTAGTCAGTAGTAACAGGGTCAGTGCCTTAGAGAGCAACTCATTGCTGAGTGCCAAGAAAAGGGAGAGTGATTAACTTGTGTTTCCAAGGGAAAATGAGCAGTTCACAAGTTCAGTACTAGATTGTGTGTAGTCATGCTAAGAGTCATTGTCTCTCTTTCCTTCAGTAGCAGAAGCAAAATCCCTGGTTGGATATGTGTCTTCCTTATTGCTAAATCCATTTGCATTGGGAATTGCTGGAATGTAGAGGAAACCCGGTGATCTGAGCAGGAGAGAGACCCAGGATGTCTTGAGTTCTTGTGCTATGGCTTGGCAAAAAAATTGGCTCCTGTAATTTCCTCTTCTCCCTGCAAAGAGGTTAACTCAGTAATTATTCTAAGTAACAAGATCTCTGCATGCTTGGCAAAAGGCCAGAGATTCATCCAAGCTTGTGGGTTTACTTCCCTGATGTTCAGGCCAATTGGTGCACTCACACTGCACAATGAGTTGCAGATGTAGTGATCTCATGCACTACAATGGTAAAAAAGCATAGAAATATTTACCCTGAAGAGGAATGCAAATGCAAAAAGAAGGGTTGCCTGCAACTGCAATCTAAACATCCAAAAACGGAATCACACTAACCCCCCTCCAATTTAATCCTTTGTTTTGTTGCCTCATCTTTCCCATCTGTGAAATGGAAACAATTGCATTTAGCTTTGTCTTGCTTTGCCCCAAGGAGTTGGAATGAGCTAGACCTTTCAGAAGGACTTTGAAGATAGATTATTGTTTTTCATTACTGTGTGCAACACTTCCCACCATGAAGCAATATTTGAGAATAAAGGTACGATTCTGCCTTGCCAAAAAAGTAATCCTAACCTTCCACCAAAAACATCTCATTGCTTTAATAGTTAGGTGGAAATCGTCTGTATTTGATGGAGCCATTTGTAACCTTTGCCAATGTTATGTGGTTCCCCACCACCAGCCTGGACCCGGTGTATTTTATTTTTTTTCCCTACTTTCTGTGGGGGATTATGTGTTGTGACTTTGACCTGGGACATTTCCTTTCTTCAGGAGGATTAAGCTCCAGTTGTTTTTCTGCTAGCAGAGAGTATCGTTTGCAGCCTAAGAAATATGATTTCCTTCTTTTAAAATGGGTCAGACCCTTTTGGTTTTTTAACCACAAACAATGGAGTTCAGAGAAAAATCCAGAGGAACACGGACTTGGGAGCCTTTGTGGCTTCTGATGTGAAACAGGCCTGTCTAACGCATTCAGTTCCTTGTCAGTTGTGAAAGAAATGCCTAAAGTTTCATAATATCATATCAGTTGCGCAAACAACTTGTCCTTTTAAAGTAGGTGCTTATAAACTGCACTTGGTTTTAGTAAAGATTAGTCTATTTTATGCTTGAACAAGTTTTATTTTCTAGGGGTGGTAGAAAGAAGGTAAAGAATTAACTTCTTTTTTTTTTTTTGATAGGAGACAAGTAACTCCATTTCAGATGTCTGTGTCTCATTCAGGGCAATTAAAGATTTCATGTCATTTGATATTCTCTTTGAGAAGTCTAGGAACTGGTTACAAGTTTCTACCCTTGTTAGATTTAAACTCTATTTAATTTTAACCACAGGAATTATTCCGGCTTGAAGTGCATGCATGCATGAAGTAAATCACAGCAACATTGCTGTGTCTCTTTTCAACATAGAGATGTCAAAACTCTTAATCATGTGTTCATTTTTTAGAACTGCCCTGTAAGATGGGTATGGTAGTTGTACCGTTTCCAGAACTGCAAGCTCCATATGCAGTAAACCCTACTTCTTCCTTCCTTCTTCTGTAATGGCTGTTACCTTGAGAAGACAAAGAGCAGAGGCTGCTGCCTGCACATAGTTCTATGCAACCTCCAGTTTGACGTGCGTTGTTTATAGCTCAAGCGAAGGGATGTGACTGAGGCTGTGTCTGATAAAGGATGTTTTTAGCTGGTTGAGCAGTAGTAATTCCTGTTTAAATGCTTACGATCCCACTGATTTCATCTGGCACAGTGTCAGCAGGCTAGACGGGTGAATGTCGGCTGCTCAGTCATTGGTGGCCTTAGGGCTTTCTCCAGTGAGGTGTGAGATGTGGATTTGAGAGACAAAGAGCTTCAACTCTGGCTCATCTGTGTGATCCAGCCAGCAGGCCTTGTGTAAGAGGTGAAGGGGAGTTAGCACTTTGGCTGTGTTTGCTAAGGGACAACTCTGCTCAGTTCTTCAAATAAAACACTGAGATCTTCTTGCCAGGTGAAGAACCCAGGTTGTAGATCTGAACTGGCTCAATCCTAAGCAATTCAGCCCTTCGTCAGTTATTTTTTGTAGTAGCTTTGGATGCCATAGGCACTAGTCAAAGCATAAAAAACCTAGAAAGAGAGGATGAATGTCACTGTGGGGCTCAGATCTAAAACAAAAGTACATCACTCTCTCATTTCTAGCGGGTACCTTACTGGACCAGCTTGAGTCCCTCAGTAAAAGCTGCAGCCCATTATGTGCCAGAGCTGTTACAATCTTGAGAGATGAACAGCATAACAGCTGTGGCAGGTCACCTCCTGCAGAAAGGATAACAAAATCTTTGTGTTTCTAAGGCAGATGGAGGGATGACTAACAGAAGCGCGCAGGGAAGCAGGTACGTTTCTAATTACCCAGAGAGGGCTGCTCACCTTCACAGACCAGCAGAGCTGGCTTAATATAGCAACAGCAGCTATTGCACCAGTTGAAGGAACAGCAGAGCTGCCATGGCAACGTCTTCTCCTCAGGGGATCCCAGACAGGATTCTGGCCAAGCCAGCCCAAATTTCTCCTGTGCTTTCCACTGCCACACTGCCCCTCCAGCTGGCTACAAAAGACAAGATCCAGCCCATAAACTGAAACAGAGTAAATATTAGTTAAACATTTACAGCTCTTAAGATCTTACAAGCAGTAGAAGCAGCTGTCATGTTGGGAGATACCTCCTTCAGTGCATGATGTAGTCCAGCCACAGTGTGTCAAGGATGTTAATGGTGAGACTGGCTGCAACCGCAGCCTTAGGGAGTGGATTAAGTGATGTGGTCCAAAGTCATTTCCCACCCAGATGACTCAGAGATGAGAAGAACCATGGAGAACCATAGAAGGACAATTTCAGCACAGGTCTCTACCTGGTGTAGGTGTTTAGTCCCATGTAGTCCATGAAACACCATAGGAAAAAAGTTGAGCAACCTGCTTGATAGAAGTTCAAAGAGTACAGAAGGCAGCTTCGGACTCCCCCCCCCCCCCCCCCCAACCTCCCAAGATGGTGCTCAGCCTTTTTGATTTTAATGAAGCCATCATGCAGTGCTCAGTTCCATGGGCTCCTCCCTTTCTCTAAACAAGCTATATCTGCTTTGCATTAATCATTAATTGCCTTGGCTGGAATATAGGCCTTCTGTGTAGACACTCATAGTAGAACATAGCAGAAAAGGAAGCAGTCTTTTCTCTTGTTTAATACTGCCTCTTAAGCAACTGAAAGTATTGATTGATGCTTCTCATGTTTCCAGATATTCTCTGTGATGGGAAAAAAGCCATATTCCCCTAAAGTGACAGTTGTATTAGATATTAGCAAATATATCTCTTTAGTGATTTCAAAGCATCATTCTTTTTTTTTTAAGTGCCTCTTTCATTGTTGTCATCTAAAAATAGATAGATTATATTTATTACATATTTTTTTCTCCTAATGTGATTGAGTTATCACAATCAAAATTTTTGTTTCCCTCTCTGAATTCATGCAAAAAAGTATATCACAGCTGCAGTCGCTTGAGGACATGTTGGATGACTGTACCTTTAGTGATTACTTCTCACCTGTCCATAAGCATGAAAAAATACAGTAGTCATGGATGCTGATGATAGTCTTGTTTCAATAGATTTGACATAATTAAGCATTACATGACTGATAAAATTAATGTATCTGGATGGCCCTTAAGTTTTAAATCCTGTTTATAGTCAAATGGCAGTTACTTAGTTTTTGGTTAATTTTATAAAAGAGATAAAAGAAAATTGTATGTAATATAGTACTGAATCTCGATCCTCCAAAACAGGGTCTCCAAAGATCAGACTGAGTTTTTAAAAGCTTAGGAATAAATGACTAATGACTTTGCTAATTAAAATGCAGTGTGAAGTACCACTCATCCCTTGAATAAAATAAAATACATGGGCTAAAGATTTACTCATATAGATCAAGACAGTAAACAGAATTTGCAGAAATATTATTCATATTTTCCAGGGAAAAATAGCTTTAAGCCAAGGCAAAATTTGGAAATAATTATTTGGAAATTGTTTTAAAAAATTATTGGCTTAAGAAGCTAAAGCAGCAACTGGAAAAAAAGAGCTGAGAGTACTTTGGAAATTTTGGGAGCCTGTATGATTTCAAAAATAAATCTTGTGCTGTGTCAACATTGATTTCTTTATTTACCTTCAGAGATCACAAAATTTGTTAAATTATGTAGAGAAATGACCACATACCTCAGATGTCTCATCTGAGTAATGGGTGTAATGATACATTTGTCCTTTGTGATGTACTTTGAGTTTCTTCACAAAATGTGTTAAATGAAGGCTAGATATTCTTATAGCATGCATATTTTTTTTTTTGTGTGTGGGAACAGGGAATGGATGCCCACATTGCTGTAGAACTTAAAGCAGAAGAATAATTTAGCAGAAAAAAAAATCTAGGAAAAATAGATCAAGAATTCTGGGCAAAAAGTAGCTGGATGTGATGGATGAAGGTTTAGCTACTTTTCATAGTGACAGATAAGTAATGAGGTTGAACTGCTGCGATATTGTCTGGAAATAGAATAGATGACATTCTTAATAGGCTCAAATTGATTCTTAATAGTTCAGACCATCTGCTGAAACTGTGGAATAATAAAACTAGTACTTTTATTATGACCTTCATCTAAAGCGCACTAAACACTCTGGGAAGGTATGTGGACATATCTAAATCTACGTTTTGGTTGGACAGTTTGGAAAAAGTAATTTGCACAGGGTTTGATGGGCAGGCTCTGGTCATGGTTGGTATAAAAGCAAACCCAATGAGGTTCCAGCTCTCTCTTGCAGGTGCTAAAAAATTTTGCCATCCATTTAAGACAGTTCCTCAAAATCTAAATATGTTAAAAACATATATTAAAAAATTGTAACAATAATAATAATAATAATAATAATAATAATAAGTAGTAGTAGTAGTACTAGTAGTAGTAGTATTTGGAAGAGGGTGCATGTGTGCATGTGTGCACAGACAACAATATCTTCTTATGCTGACTCCGGTCACAGAGCTCTTAGGTCACCGTATCATCCAAACTGTGGATGGGCACAATTTATAAGAGCATATTCTTCTCTCGATATGCATAGTGATAACAATATACGTTCAAGTTGCTGAGTTCTTCCTTCAGGAGGAGTATTCAATCTGAAGTAGGAAAAACAAAACACACAGTTCCAATAAATATGAGGTAAAGAGAGTACTGTAAGATAAAGATAACAGAACCTAAGACCAGGAGAGATGTTTATACTTAAGGATATCTCCTATTCATGTCCATTTTGAAATAGCTTGAAAGGCGTAAAATTGGCAGGAACCTTGTTGTTACTAGGTGTTTCTGGAAGCTGATCATAGAAACATGTTACCTACATGATATGATTAACTCCATCTAGCATCTATATATAGCCATGGGGTTTTTTTATATGGAGATATTTTTAAGGATATTCTTTCACTTTGGCTGTAATAGATGAAACTCTATGAAAATAGAAACCTGAACTATCAATTCTGTTATTTGATTGTGCAGTGCAAAGTGCAATAGAATCCTCATCTATGGTAATATAAATAATAGCAACTGAATACAGAGAATACAGGCACTTGTGTTGAAGGGCTATTTCTAATACATTTAGTATTCACATAGCCTTTGGATTTCTGGTAGTGATTTGGGTAAATGCTCTCCTCACCCAGTTTCTATCTGCAAATGCCCATTTCATCAAATGCAAAGATTTGTTTGAGATTTGGTGTAGTTACTGGTGTAGAGGTAAAATTAAGTGAAGCCCACCTCAGATGATGATTGCAACTTCTTGAGTATTGCAACACTTACTGTAATGCCATGGAGCTGAAGTCAGAGACTGGAAACCTTTTCTTCTGGAGCAGGTATAAAGAGTACAAAAAAGGTGCTCCTTTGTTATTGGAAACTAAGCACTGAAGATAAAACTTCCTCTCTCCAACCTGTGTATGACTTGTTGCGGTAGAAAAGAAACAAGGTGTGACTAAAGGTGGCAGAGTACTAATTGAAATCCAGTGCTTAAAAGACATTGCTATAAATCAGGGAAGAGGAGATCTGCTCCCATCTCTGCTCTAGAGCTGAGTCAGTTATTTGTCCTCTCTGCCCTTTAGTTTCTCTGTTCCTGACAGGTGCATAACAATATTTATTTAAAGAGACACTGAGACATAATTTATTAATATTTGCAGCATTCTTTCAGATCCCTGGGAAGCTGGGGTATTGCAAGACATCAGTCTTATTAAAGATTATCATAGTTCAATGTCAAAATGAAGTAGGTTTTCTACTAGATGGGTAGAAGTTTGTACAAAGATCTTTATTTTTGAAAGGGAAGAAAGGCTGGACCACTTGGCCTTTAGAGCTAGTGACCTGAAACGGCATCAGTGCTTCCAGAGAGGAAATACAGCAATCTCTTCAAAATAACAGGGGGAAATGCAATACTAACCAGGGGTGAATTGGAACCAGCAGTGTTTTTCACAGTGATAGTGGTTAATCATTAAAACAAGGGGCCAGGGGAAGTGATGAATTCTTCATCTTTTGATGTCTTCAAGATTGAAGGCCTCTTCGGAGGAAACATTTTAGACAAAAGTTATGGGGCTCCACAAAAGAGTAACTGGGTAAAAATTAAAGCTCTATGACATGTAAAAGATAGATGATCTACTAATCCCTCTACGGGTGTGATTAATTTCACACAACTTTGAATGTCTAAAGTTAGATGCCTAAGGCTGAACTGGTCACCCTGGGCTCCCTTTTTAGTCAACAGTAAGAAATAGGCATCTCCAGGGAGCAATCCATTTGACGTGCGTGAGATGCCTGTTTTAGTGTGACATGAATTGTCCTCTGGGGTACCTGTTCCTCTCCATTGACTATCAAGGAAGCTTAAGGTGACTCATTCACATTCAGGCATCTCATTTTTAGACGCCCAAGGAAAGATGCATCCCTCTGTGGGACACCTAGGAGTTGTAGAACAGCAGCCCTTAATTTATAGGGCAGAGACCTGTTTCGTGGTAGTACTTGCTTTGCATCATTTATGAGTCAGTTGCTACCTGAGTCGTATTCCCATGTTGGTGAAGCATTCTGTGTTCTGAAAGGAGGAACAGAGAACATCACTCTCATTTCTTTAAGGGCACGGATGTGGGTAAAGGTGGGCCAAATCATGTTCTGAGTTACTCTGGTATACAATCCCAGCAGTCTCACAGGTTTTGGTGGAATTACCATGCCTTACATCTTAAAAATAAAAGCAGAAATGAGCCATTTTGAAAGGTTTAATCCAAATCCAACCGCCATAGCAATTTGAATCTTTCTGTCTAAGCAATGACCAGATGAAGGGCAGATCTGGAAAAAATGCTATATATCACAGAGCATTTATAAAGCAAAGTCTGTTGAGAAAATCCTCGTTGAGCATGTGGAGACAAGTGTTAAAAACACTTTCATCTTTCATTTCTTCCTGTCCTCTAGTCTTTCTGGCACTGCTCCAAATTCACTTTATCACTTGGTGTTGGTTTAGACCTATGCCTCTTGCATATCCTGTTAATAGAGGACTCCTGTGTAGCGTATCAAATTCCTCAAGACTAGCCCTGTCACTCAAGATGATGAGCCTTTCATCACACTAGAGGTGTGCTCCAAGCCACTTGGAGCAATGCTCAGCCCACATCTGAGGTGAGCAACTATGGCGTTTAACGTAGAGGCTTAACCACCTTACACTCTCTCCCTTGTCAAAAGAAGGTAGGGGGTGCCTCTGGCAGGTTCCTTGGCACAGGAAAGCCTGTCATTGTCTTTCTATGGACTGCGGGGAGGGAGATGTGTCCTAGATGCCCCAGTCATGTTCCCACTGCAAGATGTCTTGGATTGGCAGTGTCGGTTGACCTTGGACCACATACTAGGTAGGAAGCTTTGTAGTGCATTGGTGAGTAGATAGAGGATTCCCAAGTTTATCACTCTTTATGTAATTGCAGAGAAGTCAAGTATGGCCATACAGCAAGTCTCAGTGTCTGCCAGTTGCCTGTTATCAGGCTACCTTCTCCTGGTCCGTTATTTTTCTGAGTAGTTACTCTTGAGTGTCCAACAGCTGTTGCCATCCACCTAAGCAATGGCAGAGCAATCCTGGCATATCTCACTGGTTTGGATAAATTTGAATTTTGGAAGCTTTGTGAAGTAGAGGGGCTGTGTAAACATGTGTCATTGCAGACGCCATGCCCAGATTGGGTCTCTGCACCACTGATCCTGAAGATAGCAATATGTTGCCTGTATCACTATCCATGTGCAGCCTGATATGTGGAGCAGTAATGGTGCAACCAGATGGCACAGGAAGGAACGGGATTGTCATTACTACGCGGCTCTTTTTGATTCTTCGCCTATGCAATTTGCAGGCTCCTGTGATACTGTACCACAGGCTGTTTAGCCATTCTTCGGTTCCCACTCGCTGCTGCAGAGAAATCTTATCCTCTCCAATTATGGGGGACATGATACTCTTGCCACATCCAGCTGTTGCTGACATGATGGTATGCGCGTTGCCTCAGTCAGGGGTGAAATTTCTGTCTGTAGCAGCCCCTCCCAGGGTGCCCATGGTAATACAGCAGTTGAGGTGAGTGTTAACCTGCTGCTTCCCTTGGAGGCACAAACCTTGCTGTGACAGTTTTCTGTGCAAAGGTTGACCAGGAGAAAATCAGTGTATACTGACATGAACTGTGGACATAGAGGAAACTTTGTGTTTTTGGAGCTTACATACGTTTTCCCCTTGTAAAAATTCACCACCCCCTTAAGCAGAGGCTTTTTAGTTCAGTTTTCTCTCCTGTGTGACACACTTCTACTCACATCAACAGGAGTTTCACCTGCAGCACAGGTACAGAAAATGCCTAAGGGGTCTGTCCAGCAGGAAATAAACAGCTGAACCTTTTAGGGTGACCTGTGAAACCTTGGCTCTGAGGTCACATTAGTTTTACCCACTTTGCCAGAGCTCACAATTGCCTGATAGATTGCAAGAAGTGCAGAAACCTCTTTACATTTGTAACCCTAAAATCTTTGGTTTTTTTGTCCTTCTCCTGAAAAATCTTTTAATTTTTTTTGCTTTTAAACTGGGACCATTCTCATTTTTAGTCATTGAGATTGTACCCTTCTCCCACTCAAAGGGAAAATTGGAAAAAGTTAGTGAGGTTCCTCAGCTGGCTTGAGGATACAAAAGTGTCTGAGCAAGCAGGACCGCACTTCTTCAAGGAGTAGTTAAAGAAGTTAATATCAAGGAGATACCAACACCCTCATGGAGAAACAAACCATCATTCAGACTTCTTTATGACTTGAGATGCTTTCTCATTGCCAGCTGCTTTTCTGACTCAGCTGCATCATTGCTACCTTACTGTGGGAAACATTTACTGAGAGATAATAATAGCTTTCATCCCATGATGATACACATGTCCTGTGAGGTGCTAGCCCCATCTTGGGAGATGCAGAACATCTTCCATAGTCCAGGAGGTGCTTAACATTGTCTCATAATTCTCAGCTGAGTGCCTTATATCCAGAGCCTCTGCTGTACCTGGAGGACAGAGCTGGCAGCAGTGACAGAGAAACAAGGAAGATTTTATTTCATCACTAAATGAATGGGTTCATACTCAGAAAGTTAACATTTGTAATGAGGATATAAGGATCTAAACCCTTTTCTGTTATTGCTAATGAAAGTTTGAACTCAACAAAAGCCAGCCTTCATTCACTCAGGAAAGCTTCCTAGATACTAATATTCAGTGAATGAGTTGTTCCTTTTTAACTCTTGAGATTTATTAAACATTGGAACACAGGAACTGTTACACCAGTCAAAGTCTTATTATTGTCTTGTTATGAGTTTCCAATTACTGACTGTAGTCAACACCAGATGCTTCAAAGGAGCATGCAAGAAGCCACGTAGTAGACAATAATAGTAGTTATAATTTGCTCATAAGAAAAATAGCTTCTTATCCACTGCCCCCGCTCAGACTTTGGCTTATATCCAGAGACATGACAGTTTATATCTTATTACACATACATATTTTAAAGTGATAGCAATTTGCAAAAGTAGGGACTGGAATTCTGTATGAGATTACAGGATTATCCCCTGATGGGACAGGTGACATTGACCAAATGTCATCATCTTTCTGCACCTCCATTTCCCCACCTAAATGCCATTAAAGATCTTGACACTCCTGAGGTTCCTGAGATCTATGAACTAAAAGAGCGATGGAAGAACAAGGGAAGGTTAAGTGAAAAATCAGACTTATATCTTAAATGTGAGCAATTATATACAAGGAGAGTCTAAGACAGCAAAAAGTTAAACCAATTCAAGAGAACACAATGTGCTGTTCTCTTTCTTGGATAGTGTACTCCAGGCACTTGGCAGTGCTTGTGTGCAAACTGATGGGTGTGCAATCAATTTGGCTGTTTCCCCTGTGCAGTCTCTTCAGTGCAAACCATCCACTTGTTTGCATGAATCCTTCACTCAGCAGAGAGAGAGTGCACTAAAAACTGAAAGAAAAAAATCCCCCAGGCAGTCACTTCTGATCATACTATTCACTGTTATTATTTTTAAAAGAGGAACACAGATGTACAAACAAAAAGTCCTTGTTCTGTTCGTCTTCCTACAGCCAACTCAAGAAACTGTCTTTTGCCCTTCCTTTACAAAGAGTGGGCTAGGAAACGAATGACATCTGAAGACAAGAAGTGGGTTGCTCACCCCAGATTTTGTTTGAAGGTCACCTTGCAGTTCTCTGTGGTTCAGAGGTGTTTTTATTATTCCTCTTTTAACTTTTTTTTTCCCTTCTTCTTCCCCCCTTAAGCTAAATGAGAAGTTATGAAACTTTGTGGTTTGGTTGTTCTTAATGCAAGTATTGAAAAATGATAATACACCGAGTACATGTGACAGAGTGTTCCCTCCTCTCGCTCCCAGCTCCCTCCCTGTCAGCTGCTGTGGCTCTTCATCGTGTTTAACCGCTGCCAGCTTTCAGAATACATTGGTTTCCGTTCTCAGACCTTCTTTGTCTTTTCTTGCAGCTGTTTGTTTTGTGGCGTGGTCAGTGTTTGCGGAGTAGATCAAACCCACCTCTAAACTCTCTCCTCTTCTCTTCCCCCTCCTTGACTCTACAAAGATCACATAGCTGCTGAGGTGTCTGTGCTTGTGCTGGGAGGTATCAGGAGGTAGAAAGGTAAACCATTAATAAAGGATGAGTGAAGCAAACTGCAGAGTAGCAGGCTCTGGTCCTACACCCTGTCAGAGGGCAGGAGATTCAAACTGAGCCTTGAAGAACTTTTTATGTGTATTTAGGAAGGTGGTGGATAAATGCTGCAACATGACCAAAAGCACCCACTTGCCATTTGAAATGGAAAGTGACATAGCAATGCTTCAGGTCTCTGTGTTTGGCTTGGGGGTTCTTTTGCTCTGATTTTAATGAGCTGTGTCCAATTTGGGGAAGAAAAACAGTCTTTCCATAACACCTGTAATATCTTACTCCTGTTGTGAAAGGCAATGAGCATTCAGGTACCAGCTGAGAGGGGATACCCACAGTGTTCTGCAGTGGTATACCAAAAAGGTAATAATTGTATGTATATCCTCTTCTGAGCAAGGAGTTGCAAGCTCGAAGTACAAATAAGATTTTATGAAACAAGATTTTGCATGACAGCAGTCGTAGCTGGACAAAAACAAATTTAAAAGACTAGACTAAGCACAAAGTGTAGGCATGCCTTAATTTAGAGTTTCCCAGATTAGATTTCATCCCACTCCTGCATAGTCTCTGCACCTAGAGAAAAGACATGACGCTTCCAACAGCTGCCAAGATAGTATCAAACAGAAAAGGCTTCTGCACCAGTGTGACTTGAGCGTAGTTTCCTTTGGAATATTCCATTGTAAATTCACCAGCCCTTACAGAATAAACTGGTGGGGGATTTAAATATCTGTTTCCTGCATGCATTAGTTTCTGCACAAAACACAAGTGACTTTATAGATTTTTTTTTTTTTCCTTTTGAATGGAAACTCCTGGGTGGGAGTGGGCCTTGTGCACTGCATTTCAGGTGAGAAATGTGCTTGCAGTTCTCCTAAGAAACTGCAGTTATTAAATACTCCACAGAATTATTCATACATTTCTGGGCAGTTCAGCAATCTGAACTAATTTTGCTAGAGTATTTTTCCCTTTTCAGAATGATTTCTAAATACTGTCTAGTAGTTTACAGTCCCAGCCAGGAAAAGTATATATGGGACAAAGGAGTAAGTGCTTCTTGTAGTTTATAAGGTACTACAAAATCTAATAAAAATAGAATAGCAATGTTAAATATTCATTATACTCTTACAACCCTCCTAAGAGATGGCAAAAGGCACCAAAACATTTCATTCAATAACATCTGAAATATACACATGCAGTCTCTTGTTTCAACAACGTCAAAAACTGTGTAGCAACTCTGGTTCATCCTCAGTAGTAATTTAATATTATAAATTTTTAGAGGAAAAAAATATATATAAGCCCATATATACTCATTTCAGGTCCTTGTAGGATAAAAAAAAAAAGAAAAAGCAAGAAAACAAATAGAAGTTAAGAGGGGGAATATCACCATATATCACAAAATACTGCCTCTCTTGGCCTTGGCCTTTAGTTTTCACTTGCAGGTAGAACTGCTCCCTTCTGAATGCTACATATTCTATATGATCAATAATAAAATGGTGTGCTGTCAAAAAACATGATAGTTCACATGCCAGGAGTCCAGGTACTCCCTTCAGAACAATTGTGACAGCAAAAGACATGAAATACGGGCACTTGATGGACTGGCTAATCCCCTTGAATATTCCTGAAGAAGCAAACAAAGGGAAAACAAAACACCAAAGAAATAAAACTAAAGCCTCTATCAGTAGTCCCAGAAGATAAAGTCTTATCCTAAAAACAGTGACCACTGTAACCCAGACCATGAATCACGGCACTTAAGCCTGAAGAGTCACATTCCATGTTGACACAGACCTTCAGTAGTCCCATTAAATGAAATGGGGTTGCACAAGATGTAAATCACTGTAAAATATGAACCCTGATCTAATTTCTTTCTCTAAGACTAATTACTTCAAAGCCATTGTTTCTTATTTCCTCCCACTCTAAAATCCTAGTAAAACAGAATTTTTGAAAGCACATTATTTTAAGTATCAGTACTCTTCAAAGAAAAGCTGCTGTTAGCTCTTTACGCATTTTCAAATTAGACTTTAAAACACAGGAAGAGGTTTCATGTTTGAGACTTTAGGTCAGCAGTGGGGTTTACTGGACAACATACTCATGGCTGGGCATATTTTAACAATGAACTAAATAGGCGAGTACAATATATGTGTGTATATTGGAGTATACTGGAAAGTAATATATGTGTTGTGGTGAAGAACTAGGGGTTCACTGCATTATTTCCATGGTAATTAGAAGGCAAATGATCCTTCTGATGGCAAAACTGAATTATGCTTGTGAATATTCAGTAGGGACCATTGTACCTATTGCAAAAGGGTGGCTTGAATGGCCTGAAAGGCCCTTCCAAATGCAATATTTATGACTCAGTGAGTGGTGGATTTCAAACCGCTAACAAGAACTGATAACACTAATAGTTGCAACAACCCGTATACAAGTCTCTGTATGATGAATAGGAATGAAATGCAGTAAATCTATTTGTCTTTGCTTTTTTATTACTTTATCTGCTGTTCCTAGAAAGAGCTCCTTTTACCTACCCAGCACCAAACGTATAAAATTAAAAAAAAAAGAAATGCCCTCCAAATTTTAACCATCTTGTTTGTACACACATATATGTAAAATTGCGATGAACAACATTCTGCCTTGTACAAGTGAGATTTTTTTAAAACATATTAAACTGTCACAGAGCTTGTTTTTTAAATTGGTCTCAAGTTTAGGGGCTTTGTAATGCCACATAAAGGGTTATCTACATTTCATAGTTTGATATGACTTGTATCTGAAGACACTATGGTAATTTTTCTCCATGCAGAAGGTTGCCCTAGGTCACTACTGAAGGCATTAAATATTGGACCATTCCTTACTGAGCCCTTCATAAATGACCACATGGTAAGCAAGGCACATGGTATTATGGGGATGGTGGGTCAGATATCCCCGTGCTGCTGAAAAAGCACTAAACATCCTCAGAGCTGTTTAAAAAAATCCAAAAATAGTTCATCTGTAACATAGGTGGATAATCAGAATATGGGTGTTGGTTGGTGGTTTACAGATTTCGTCAGTATGTATTTGGGATGACTTGCATAACTGATTCATGGCCTCATCACCCATGATTAATGTGTTATAAAGTTACAGGAATGAAAACCTGCCACAGGCACTTGGTGAAGCAGGGGCCCTGCAGAAAAGAGCAGTATGTGACCATGTAATTAAAGTCTGTACCATTAATCTGTTTGCAGAAATGGACTGAATTGAGGTCATGCTCACAAACTCATCAAGTCATGAGATCTTTCAGGTCTTGTCTTTGCCAGTGTACTGTTTTTATGACAAGCTTTTATGTAATTTATTATATATACTTATTATATAGCTTATATAAGCCAATGTGATTACTTAAAAGTTCACATGCATAAAAATTTGGGGAAATACTGACAGGCAGTGCACAGTTCCTCATGCATTCTACTTTGCTCTTCTTGTATAAGTGATACTATTTCAACTACTTTTATGATGTTGCCCTTTCCTTTAGTCCTCAGGTGCAAGGGGTTAAAGCAGTTAATTCAGTTAAATGTGAGTCTCCACTGTATTCAGACAGTCTGAGAAAACCTGAACTAAACCAGACCCCTGTTGTGGTAGGCACTGTGAGAGGTGGGTCCTGGTCCTCAGAGCTTATAAGCTAAAGCCAAAACAGGAGTATGCAGCAAGAGAAGGGAAAGATTGTTATTTCTCTCTGTTTCGGACAGAAAGCCACATTTTGCATTTGGGGCAATATTTTGCAATGTCTCATCATCTTCTAGGAACACTGCTTTTGTCCTTAGACTCCAGCCATAGCCCATGGACCTTTAGAGTACAAGTTAGGTGTTTCATTGGTCTAATCACCCTTTGGAAGTGCCTCTTTTTCTCTCTTACTGACCACAGAAATGCCTCTGGGTGACCACCAGCTCTGTTCCTAAATCAGGCATCTTGGCTAGGGAGTGAGCCTATCTCCTATTAAATCCACTTTTAAATGCCTAAATAGGAGCTGACCTCTTCTGGTGTTTTGGCTGGTAATGATCAAGTTCCTTGCTCAAAGACAAAGAAGATATAAGAGAATAAGAGGAAATAAGAGGTCTTCCGAATATCTATCCAGTGTCTTAATCATAAAACCTTCTTTCCTCTGAATAAGCTTTTTCTTATTCTTTGGGCTTCATTTTCCAGTAGGTTAAATATGCTCCTTTATCAATAATTTAACAACACTTCCTGATAGTAGATCCACTCTGACTGGGAGCAACAGTTCACTGACTGTTAATGGAGATTCCTTCATTTTCCCTAGATGGGGAAAATGATAGCTAATATATGACTGCTTTAAACTATTAAGTATTTAAAGTATTCCAAGCACATGAGAGAAGGTGGGGAAGGGACAGTGGTAGTGAGAAGAAAGCTGCACACTGGCTCACAGTCAAGGGCCCCCTCTCTGATTTCAGATAGGTCCAAAGGACTGCCCTACCATACTAGGAAGAAAGGCTAATCCCTTGGATCATTATATTTACAATCCTGCCTTGTGATCTCTATAAAGCTCTCTCTGAACACAGAGGATGAGCATCCTAGTGGGACTGTCAAAACGCCTTTTTGTATGACTGCTTGGTTCAAAAGGAAACAGAGCACTGTAAAGTGTCCATGAAGAAGCAATCATTTGAAGGGTTGCCTTATGAAAGGTTAACTTGCATCCTACAGTTTATTCTTTTTCCCCCCACAAAGGCTGTTTTTAATGGTTCATGTTTTAAATGCACACTGTTTAATTATTTATGCATCCTGAGCCGTATTTTCTGTGTTCAGAACTTTTACCGTGGCACTAATCTTTTTATTTCACACCACTGAAAACCCACACTGCACTGTGTACAAAACAGGATCTAAAGGTCCCCTGGAGAATGCGCTCAGCAAGTGTGTAAAGCCTGTTTAAACGTGGTTGTGAGAGGGGTTATTTGCTTGATTACTTCTACTGGTAAGTCAGGGAGTGTGGCAAATGTAGTAGCATCCTGGTGAAATGGTTTCAGACCCAGTGCAAAAATTAAATTTTACTATGTGTAAGGTTTTAATTATGCCTTCAAAAGAAGTATCTTTGGAAAGGTTTGCTAATGCTTGTCTCCCGAAAATGATGCATGGATAAGAATGGTTTTAAAAGCACTTGAAGCCAAGTAAAAGAATAAGGAGAGAAGAATCACAGGACTCTGGAGCATTGCTAACAAGTATTATGTTATCTAGGATTAATTCTTGCCACAGGCTTTGATAATGCAAACACAGACCATGCTCTGGATTAATGTGCCTACGTTTCTAATGCAAGGAAAGTTAGGAGTGGGATCTTTATAAGATGCTTACCCCTGTTAGAGACTTGTAAATGTGGGCTCATATGCACATCGAAACGCTGGTCCAGCAGCTCAGTGTAGTTACTGAAATCCACCCTTGCTCAACATTACATATCCCTGGTTCTGCCCCTTATGACCATCAGAGGTTTCTCAGACCTGTATCAGAGTAGCCTTGTTTTGATTATGTGCAACAAAATTCTGCAAACAGCAGAAACACTGGGACTACTGCAGAAACATGGAGGGGAAGAATAGGAAAGACGTAGATAGATCACCTTGATGTCTCTCTTTCTATCATTGCACAATTGTTCCCTGTAGCATTTTTTCCATTCCCTATTATTTTTTTCTAGTCCTACATGTTCAAAAAACAGGTTTCCTGTTGCATTTGTAGGCTGTCTTACAACTTAATACATCTCATTGTCAGCAGGTTCTAACATTAAGCCTGAATTTCCTTTTATTTCATCCTTTTCCTCCTATTTGTGTTGTAAAAAGCCTGCCATCTTTTCAGCTGTTGATAGCAGGGCAGCAGGACTGAGAAGGGGAGTTTTGCTCAGCCTTTTGGCATTCAGTGGGCTCTGTTTTACAATGGAGACTACACCGATGTTGTAGATTACACCTGCACTTGAATATAAAAATTAGCTTAAAGAAGGATAGATGTCTTCAGTGTTGGCCCCCTGGGGAGGGAAAGTTTCTAGATCAAGTCAAATTTTACTTTATGTGAGAGTATATTGTAATCAGACATTGTCCCTTTTCCATCTGCAATGTAATCTGCAGAAACTGGGCAAGTTTTCTCCAAGGGAGATGTCATGGCCTATTGCGAAATAACTCTTCATTTTCCAAAACAGTCTTGTAGCTCAGTCTTTCCCATACATGGAGTCCCCTCTCCACAGCACACAGCAGTAATGATCCCACTCTGTATATAGTGTCTGTAGGGCTTTTAAAATTTTTTTTTTAATTCTTTCTTTTACAAGAAAATGGGATCAGGCGTTTTGAAAGCACTGGTGTTTATTCCGGGAGAAATCCATCCAAGACAAGTGAACCGTCAACACCTACTTCTCAATAAACAACTGTCAGGGTTTTGAGTAAACGAGGGCTGCGTGTGTGGGTGTGTGTGTCTGTTGGTTATTTAATTACTCCATGAGTCTCCTCGTAACCCTAGTAACCTTCATGTTTTCGTTTGAGTTATACCATAGCTTTGCAGTTATTTTCCCCAAACCGTCGCTGGTTCTCAGACAAGATTGCTAGACAGCAGCCTGGCTTTGTTTGCAGCCTGTTACCCTAGCATGGGCAGAAAATTTAAACAGGCACCTATGACCCCTCCTGTATGCTTCAGAAGGGATTTTTTGCTGATCTGATGCCTCTTAGGCTCCCTCACTAACTCCTGCATTAAGCCTTGCTTTCCTGAAAGGGCCAAACTTTACTTTTTTCTTATCAGGATATATTGGTTGGAAGGGAGAAATTTCAGATCTTTTCTTCAGTTCACTAACAAAAAGCACCATTGCATTAGCTCTTGCTGTTTGCCCAACAAACAAGCAGACATAGCACATACTTCAGCTAAACTTTGCAGCTTGTCTACTAGTCAGGGGTGCGGGTGCCAGACAAACCCACCTGCCAGTGGGAAGAAGTTATCTTGTTCAGGTTGTGGGGTTGCTACCCAAGTGGGAGTGGAAATCAGATCACTGAAGCTTAAACTAGGTAACCCACTTCCCTTATTTTCTTGGAAGGTGGTTCTTATTAATTTAAGTGTTTTGTGATGGGACAGGGTCTTCAGAGAAGGTGATGAGCTGAGATGGTCAAAATTTAATGAGTTTCATCCATGTTTTTTTTTTCTTTTAAAATAACGTTTTTTAGTCTGTGTTCCTTTGAGGAAATAGTGCAGACACCCTCACTGCAGGAGGGCCTCCCCTACAACTGGAAAACAACTCTGAAACATCTTTACTAAAATCATGATGTATATAATAGTAGTAGTTAGAAGCCTCTGGCAAATTTGTGGTTCAGTTTTGCCCAGTAATCACACTACAGAAGACTGTCTGCTGATGTATCAAAGACCAGGGAATGCTGAAGTCAGTGGCAGATACAAGAACATAACAACAATCTCCAAACTCCTAGATCAGTTACACCATGCTTATTTCCACAGTCCTGCATATTTTCCAGGTAAAATAGCTAGAGGTGACAAGGATGATAAATTGGTAATTGAAATAAAGAAGAGGGGACATGAGTACTCCAAAGGATGCCCAAGTAAGGGCCAAGGCTTTGTCCATCTTCAGTGTGGTCAAAATCCATTGACCATGTGGGTGGCGAGACTCCTACTCCCCGTGCTCAGGTTAGACGTCTAACATCAGACAGTGCTCTCTCCCTAGCACTTTTCATAATGATATGTTCGTTTTTCCCCTCTGCTGAACCCATAAGTCAAGGGAACAGTAACCAAGAGTCAAAAACCCAGGTAGAACAGAGTATGCCTACTTCAAACCACATTTAATCACAGCAGAGGAAAGCTTTTCTAGTCTCACAGCCATTGTCTGCACTTGGCTGTGAGGGCTCAGTAATGAGCTGCTCATTAAAGGTGTGGTGATGGGGTGAAGCCTCTCTGGAAGCACCACAAATGGAGCAGAGGTGGTCTTGTTGGAAATAACCTATAGAAGAAGGAGAAGCAAAGGATGCCCAGAGGCAGATGATGATGCTGCTCCATGGGCAGCGGGCAGCTGACTCAGTTGCTTTCTTCCTGTGGTCAGCTGCTGTGCCCTGTGGTTAACAGAATGTCCATAACTTGAGATTTTACTGATGAGTAAACCTCAAAAGACCAAATAAAAGTTTGAACAAGAAGCTAGAAGTGTGGTCATCTGAACAGCATGACCAGCTTGAATCCCCATAACAGATTTTCTCTGTTTTCAAATGCCTATTTGTATAATGTGGCTTTTTCAGGGAGAATACAAGGAAATGTTAACCTTTGTTAACTTACAAAAAATGACTGGGTTTAAATTTTAATTGAATGCATAAATTTGTTCTTTGTTTTTTTTTTTTTTTTCAAAATACTTTTATTTGCCTGGGAACAGTGAAGAAAAGGCCAGAGACTGCAGTGTATCTGAGATTATGTCTTTGCTCTTCCATGGTTTAACTCAAAAAGGAAAGAGAAGTCTTTCATTCAAGAACAATTCAAATTAAGACATTGTGATGTTATAGCTTGATGGTGAGGAATGAAAGATTCTCTGCTTCAGACAGGAGGGATAACATTAGACAACCCCCAAATAAATCACAATTCACTGCATTCAAAATGTGTTTTCAAAAAACGTCAACGATCTCTATGAAAAAAGAAAAAAGAAAGAAAAAAAAGAAAAAAAAAGGTGGAAATCTTGAAATATTTTTCAAGAACAGGTTGGGCCTCTGTACATTTTATTGGTCAGGAAATGTTTCTGAAATACTTTTGTAAAGGGATAGTTCAACCATTTTGAGTCGGATATGGAGCAGCAGGAAAGGGGTTAAATATGTATTACAGGACACTGACATAAATTGGGCTATATTCATCCTGCCTCCCTTTAGATGTCTAATTTAGATGCCTAAATTAGCTGCTCAGGTGCCCTATATAGTCAGTGGAGGGAGTTAGCATGCTCTGATGTCCTCTCTGGAGGCCTCATGAACTGTATAGGGAACCCAGGCTCCTAAATCGGGTGTTGGTCAGAGTTTGATAGCCAGAGGTGTGCCCTGCAAATACTCTGCTCCAACAGATAAGCTGCACCAAGCTTTTCTGCAGATGGGGCTGGAGGGTGAATTCCTGCAATATTTTAATAGGTGTCGTTCCAAACCTGATCTCATACCTGACCAGGTCTGTCCAAGCTACAGCCTTGGTAACAAACAGCTCAGTCATGTGGAGGAAACTTGGATTTGAATCTTGACCTGAATTTCTTATTTTACTTCCAACTCTAGAATTTACTTTCTGTGGTCCCTAACTAAAAACTCTGTTTCTGGAGGGCATGAGCTGAAAGCACAAAGGCTTTTCTTTAATCACAGCCTTTTTCCTATCATGCTCAAAGCAAAATCCTGGTGAGTAGCAGACAGCTCTGCTGAGATGTAGCCTCTGTCTGAAGTGTCCCATCCTTTTCAGACAGGAGAAGCACAACAAGTCTGCAAGAGAAGAAAATCTAATTATATTGCACATGTTCTAATTTAAATTGCTGTGGGTTGCTGGGAGTTCGAGGAGCAGAAACACGAGGTCACTTCTTGTCTGCGACCGTGTCCTTTACTTGACAAGAAGTGGTTAGACCTGATAGCTTTTCCTGGTGTAATTACCTCAAAGGTGGATGACTGTGGATCTTCTCCACAGTCTGGGGTTTCTTTCTGTGAGAAAAAAAGCCCTTCTTTAAAATTAAATGCCCACCAACACACTCTCACACAGACACATACACACAGAGGGGCAGCTAGAGCACTGCAGGCGTTCTGCGACCACAGATGCATGGATAATCCATTTTAATATCACCACAAAGCTAAAGGTCTTTAAAAACTCTCACTCATGGGTTTGCAGTGTAGAAATCATAGTCCTATGTCTGAGACTTCCCCAAAACCCAGCTGTCTGGCTGTGAAAGGGTGCCTGCTGCACTGAAACACAG
The DNA here is from genome assembly GCA_031468815.1 of Morus bassanus. Lineage (NCBI taxonomy): Eukaryota > Metazoa > Chordata > Aves > Suliformes > Sulidae > Morus > Morus bassanus. Next base: position 82,461,739 of record CM062600.1, read on the forward strand.
GCCCATGTTTGTCCTCCTTTGGCAAAGAGGGATTCCAGTCACGTCTGTGATGCCCATGGCCACTTTTGATGGCATACACAGACTCAAACAGCAAAGGATCAGTTTGTTTGCACTTCAGCCAGACATTCATTTATTTGAAGTCATGTTCATCTAGACTGTAAAATGCCTTGGGAACATGGACTTGGGACATTGGTCATGGAAACCTTCATGGGCACTGGCAAAAATGAGAGCGAGGAAACCAGAATTCTTCTAGTGGCACTGACAAAGGAATATGGAAAGACCTTGGGAAATCACTGAACCTTAGTATTTCCATCTGTAGTGTGCAGAATAATGACTCCTACTTCTTTCATGAAGTGCTTTGAGATTTATTGAAGATAGACTTTAGATGCCAACACGGTCTTTTTGCTTCATGTGAATGATGTGGTGAATGTCATTCTGAAGACTATGATAGAAAATACATGTAATAAACTTCTGTTACTTGTTTATTCATTGGTTTATACCCCCCTGCCAGATGTAAACACACAAACACACTGTTTTTATTCACTGAATTAGTATCTTTACAAAATATATATCCATGGTTCCTGGTGGAGGAGGGCATACAAGCTGACAGAAACAATTGCTTTTACTGGATATATTTACAAGGAGATGCCACTAGATGGGAAAATGTATGTTGATGAGACTAAAAACTTAATTTTTAATACCTACTGCTGCAGTCCATCCACCTGAGTCCTTGTCAGTTTGACAAACCTAAATGTGTCTCTGGATGGGGCAGGAAGAATTTAGGTCAATTTTTTTGTCATACCTCTTGTACCAAAGCCTAGCCTTTGTGCACAGCACTGGCTTCTCTTCAAATATTCCCTTATTCAGTAAGAGTAAATGCAAAATATATTACATGTGGGGAAAAGAGTGGCAGGAAGCTTTATTTCTATTCTCTCTTAATCTCTGGAGATATTATACATGCAGGTATCTGGTACCCTCAATTATGCCTTACCTACTCTAGGAGGAAAAAAAAAAAGGCAAAAAAAAAAAAATTACTGTAATAAATCTCTTGACCTCTAGTCAGGGAAAACCCAAATTCTCAGATATCCATAACAAGCTGAGCAGTCTGCAGCAGCAGAAATTACAAATGCTGCACACTGAACTGAAGTCTCTGGCACTCTAAAGTACCCATTTTCCAGCTTTGCCCTTTCCACAGTATTCCACAGGGGCCACCCATCGCAACTGCTGATAAGGTCGTGTGCAGGGTGGGTGATGAATCTGCACTGATTTCAGAAGCTTTTTCTGTCTGGTTGCAAAAAATAGATATGCATGTATCCTTGAGAGAAATCCTTAAAGGGGTACTATGCAGAAGTGTGTGCATTGTCTACTGGAAAACAGAACAAAGAGGGGAAAAAACACAAAAAGAAATAATAACTATTGAGTAATAAGTAAATACTTTACTTAGATTGCAATATATTTTTTTTCTTATTTGAAGTATGTTTAATCAGTCACTGAATAGTCTTTGCACCAGTGACTTCAACATATGCAACCTTTTTGTACAGTGGTTTGAGATTTAGCATTTGCTCTTTTTTCTCCCCCCACACACAAAAAACCCCCAAACACTCTTTGGAACACTGAGTGTGACATTTGGATTGAGGCAGAGACCTCCAACAGTTCCGAGGTTTGCATTTGGGCTCACGTTTTGAGACTGTGATGCGGCATACAAAACAGCAGAGAAATTTAAACCAGAACAGACCAAATCAATACATTCTTCCATATTTAAAACAGAAAAAAAGAAAAAAAAAAAAAAACAACAACCAATGCCTAAAACTGACTCCAGGGTTTTTCATGTCTTCAGATCCAGGATGTTTTGATTTCATGCTGTTTTACAGATGTCTGTGAGTTTTAGATCCAGGTTGGGTATCAGACTTGATGCCTCCTCTTACAGTTCAGGGCCAAATCTCATGTATTTGGTGATGACAGAGTCAGTCTGGAGGAATATTTCACATATATTTGCCTCTTGAAAATCCATGCTCAGCCAGTGCAGAGGAATGGCAAAAGGAATCAGAGTAACATCCCCTCTGCCATGTTGGTAGCCTGATTGCGTTGAGCCGATGGCATTTAGCATCGCTCACACTTGCATAACCACGTGTGGTACAACGCTGCCCATCCTTGTTCCAGGGGGAACCACATCTCACCAGGCTTGTTGAGATAGAAAGGCCCTTCCTAGTAAATCAACTCTGTTGTACCAGTGGGGCACACTGCTTTACAGCAGCAGGGAATATGGTAAGTGAAATGAATTGTTAAAAAATGTGAAATATTCTTTTTGGTGCCAAGGATGAGGAGTAATTGCTGGGATGAATCCAGAACTGAGGTATGTCTAGGGATGGAAATGTTTCCAGGGGAAGAGAGAAGAGACTCTGAATAGTGAGATTTATTACACTGGGATATAGTCTCCCAGAGGAAGGGGTTGAAGACACATTGCTGGAATTGCTCAACACCAGGTTGGACAAAACACTGGAGGATATAGAGAGGATATATAGTCACAGATTTTTAAGGCTAGACAGAGCCATTGTGATCACTTAGTCAAACCTCCTGCATAACTCATACCAGAGGATTTGCCTAAATGTATTTCTGTTACAGGTCCAATAGGTGTCATGCATTAATACATATTTGTTAGAAAAACACCCAGCCTTGATTTAAAAGAAACTTCCAGTGTTAGAGAATCCATTGCTATGATAAGCTGTTCTCATGATTATATCCCCTATTAAAAATGTGGGCCATGTTTCTTTTCTCAGTTTTTCTAGCTTCAGCTTCAAACCCTGTATAGCTGTTAAACTGGAGGACCTGCTGTGGCACTCTTGTCCCCATGTATTTTTAGTCTCTCTGGTGTGTATCTCAGATGCTTCTAATACCAAGTTGACCTGTGCTTTAGCTGATCTCCCTCTCTCTCCTCAAGTAGCTCTTGGAAACACTTACCTTCCGCCAACCCTTCCAATGCCAATCCTTCAGAATAAGTTACATTTTGAAAAGGAAGAGGTATAACTTTGCTCCCTTAGCGATGGACAAGTAAGTGCACTTTGATGTCTGAAACATGTACTGCCTGCTTCTGATTTATTCTATCTGCCAAGTTGCTTGGACAGGGGACTGTATCTCTGGTGTCAGTATTTTTATAGAGTTACTCAACTTGAGCACACAGTCAGCACTTAAAAGGAAGCAATAACAGGGCTGGGAATGGTTTTGCTTCATCAACATGTGTAGAGCAAAGAAATGTACTTAGGTGAGTTACTAGAACAAAGGCAATTAAAAGGGCAGTGCTCTGAAGTGCTGGTGGTACCACACCATTGCTTTGTCTGGTCTCGATGTCCCCACTCCTAAGGGGAGCATGTGCACAGAAATCACTGAATTTCTGCACAGGTTCAAGAATTTCAGGTTTTCTCCAGACGAGATCTTCAGCCTAGGATAAGCCAAATTCTGACCCAGGGGAGCTACAAGCTTTGCTGTTCTGGATGCTAATCCCAGGCCTGAATTTATATTAAAAGGTTTTCCTCCTATCTATTCAACCTCATGGGTGAAAGACTGAGGACTCAATATGCTGAATTTTACCCCTGATTTCTTAGGTGAGAAGCTAGAGAAGTTTGGGAGGTCATTTAAGCACAAAGCTGTGCTTGGGGCACTTTGCAACCCTCTTTTCTAGACCACTGTTCCCTGCCTTCTCTTTTTCTGGTCTGTGCTGCTGTTAATTTGTATGTGTAGAAGCCAAACCTCAGCTTGGTCAGGGCCTTTAAGTAATGCTGCTGTACCTTAATAAAACGTTAGTTAGTCTGGTCCTGTTGTTGTGAAAACGGTTGAGAAAGTCTTGAAAGTATAAAATCAAGGGACAATTAAATCTTGGGTTCAGCTCCCAAATGGATTTCCGCTGGAGATTCACACTTAATAAAATACAGAAAATTGCATTTTATTTTGGTACATAAATACTGGTAGTGGGGGACTGTGGCATTTAGAAGAGAGAATCGCTCCACCAGAAAACGCACTTCAGCAAAATGATGCAGTCCAGTTGAGCTCCTTTTATGATCTGAGAAATTACTGGTTTTATAGCACACTAAATAAAACCTGCTATTTGAGCTGGAGGTTTATTAGTAAAGGTGATTTTGCCATAGCTGGGGAGGGAGGGGAGGTAGGAGAAATGAGGGATGAACATCAAAGCAGAGATATGTGTCATTCAGAAAAAGCACAGCGATGCCCCAAAAAAGTGGTATCACTCATCATCACCTCACCTAGCATTGCCACAGGAATATTTTATGTCATTATTTTGTTGTTGTTGTTGTTGCTCCAAAACATTATTGCCAGTCTGGCTGAATTTCCCCCAGTGGGAAAAACTTTGCTACGGGTGTGGTGGGGAGCCTGTAAAAGCATCTGGGTGGAAGAGGCATTTACAGGGAGCCTAATCCAGGGGATGGTAAAAGCAGTTCTTACAGGAGAGCGTTCAGGTTTAGCCAGGGCAGCTTATGATTTTGCTGCTGCCCAAAATCACTACTGTTACGGTCTTGAAAGAGGATTTGCAGATGATTATTAGCATCCTCATAGCACATGTTCGTGCCTCAGGCGTCCCTGTGCAGTGCTGGGTGTCTCTTTTCAAACCTGCTTTCCTTAGGGGTGTAAATTAAAATCACCTGATTGAGGATTAAAATCCTCAACAACTATGTCACAGGGGCATCACCTCTAGTCCAGAAACAGAGACGTCTGCCATGCTTTTGACGTCTTCAACATGTGCAGCAAATTTCCCCAGTTATCACCTCATGTGGCTGCTGCCAGTTCTAGGGAAAAGGGGAGAGGGAACAACTTTTCACCTGCCAACAGTGGTGAAAAATAGGCACAGGTTATAGGCAAACCGGGAGGATAAACTTCTGAAACCCCACTCATCCTGTAGCTTTTTGCAAATGGGGCAGGTTTCACTGCATGCCTGCTTAGACCGTTAGAAGGACTGCACGCAGTGCACGGGAAGATGAGTGTGCTCCTATTCCCTTCCATCAGCAGACAATTATTTTACTGGTGAAAGCAAAGGGGAATCCCACTTTGGAGTCTAAGCTGAGACCAGCTGTTTGAGACAGTCTAGAACACGCCCCCATCTCCAGATGGTACACCCCACACCATTTGCTGGCTTTGCACAGAATGCAGTGACTTTTCAGTACTTAACCAGTAGAGCCAGAAATTCATCACGTATGACCTCTTTAGACAGGTTTTCCAAAGGGAACAAGCATCTCACATTTTGCTGCAGATCACTGAAGTCCATCTTTTCAGGGTGAATTTGCTGAAGGCACAGGCAATGTTCTCTCTGAATTCATGGCATGGGACTCAAATCTTAATGCAGGGAAGTGGGAAGACACTGGATTTTTGAACTCGCCTGCAAATTGTTGTGAGCTTTAACCCAGTTGCACCAGATAGATGTTCTGGCAGATTTCTGGATTTTTTGCTAATGCTGTTACACATGCATGCACTTCATGCTAGACCCTAGCTGCAATCAGGATGCTTTGAAAGAATTAATCTGGTGGTCAGTAGCTGCTAAATGAAGTGCATGCTAAAATAATGATGAAATAACTGACAAGCTTACAGTTTTTATCAGCTTCTCTAAGTGCCTGTTTTCAGGTGAATTCAGCATCTCCTTGACATTTTAGGACTCAATTTATAATCAAATTCTTTAACTCCAGTGGAAAGAATCACTGATCTCAATGGAAAAGCCATTTATATTTCCCCTACCCCTCAGAAAAAAAAAAAAAAAAGTATTCAGGGTAACACTGCCATTCCTATACTAAATGAAGGATAAAAGAAATCTTTCAATGCAAATTAAGCACCGCAGGCTTTTAAAAATTATAACAGAAACTGCACAGCTGCTCACATCTTTATTTCCAATTTAGTAATCTGAGACGTGCTGAAGCATTAATGTCCCGGACAACACCACAAACCATTCAGAGACAAACACTGCTTACCGCTCATGTTTCTGCAGGTCCCAGTCCATCTTGGGATCCTTCTGCTGTTTCATCTTGGCCAAGTCACTATACAAGTACACATTGCCCTTTACAACTTGAAATTACAGAGCAAAGTGGAAGAGCAGGATGAGATAGAAACTTGGACATGCAATATCATAGTTAGACACTGGGTTAAGCTCCATGGAACTATACCATTTCTGAAGGGATGGAAGTATGTTTTATATATGAATAATAAAGCCTTAATATGACTTCTGCTGTTAAGTTCATTAGCAAGGCTTTTGGACAAATGAAAGCATGCAGCTTAGCAAAGGCGTCTTGCTCCGCAAACTCTAGCTTCATGGATGTAATATCTGAAAAGCTCGCTTAAAAGTCTTTGCACTGGCTTGAGGCCAAACAAGGACCAAACCAGGGTTATCTCACCAGATGAATGGACAAAATTGTATGAGTCCCATTGTGGTCCACCTTAGCTGGTGCTCAATTGTTCTCTTCCAGCTGCCTGAACTGAGACAGCAAACTGTGTTATGCTTAAACATGATATTTAAACTGCATTGTTATGTTGGTGGTGATGGGCTCTTTGTTGGAGATGACAGAAAAATCCCATTGTTTAGAATTTTCCCAGACTTGGGGCTTAACACAAAACCCTGAAAAGAGCAGGGCTGTTTAGACATTTGATAAAGAAATTATGTGCAGAGATGGGTCTATTCCACTAGTAAAGAGCAGATCAGCCCGCAGCACCAAAACCTGCCTTTAGAAACTCCACACATTGTTGCAATTTGCCCAAATAAAATCCTCAATCCCTGTATGTGAAAAATAGAAGTGTCCAAAATCCAGTAAAAGACTGAAATAGTGTGCAAATCATCCAGTTTAAAGCTGGTAGGAAAATTAATTTGGAATAACTTTGGAGTTTCTGAATTATTTAACAAATCATGATGCTTTACCAGAAATGCATGAAAAATTACAGTTTGCAACCATGTGAGCATCTTTGGACTTTTAAGTAATCTCTGCGCATTGCTTTGTCTTTTCCTTAAGGATAAGTGCTCTCAAAAGTATTCTCAAAACGATTATAATGCAAAAGCCCAAACTTCATTTTCTCTATATTGACACAATTACACAAATATCTCAGGGAAGACAGAGCTGCATAGCAATGGGAGTGCAAAGCTAGAAGGACCTCAAGCAGCTTCAGGAAGGCCCTCCTGATTTGCACAAGACTTGCACCACAGTCTATGATGTTTGTGTTTGGTGAATGGTCACACCCAGGTGATGCTTTGCTTTTAATTAACCCACTCCCACCCCCTGCTGTGACTTGCTTTCAAGTAGTCCCCTGCAGTTTGTGTTAATCCCTGCCTCTCTTTCAAAGTCTAATTTATGATCCTCACTCCTGTGAGTGTGGTGGTGTTAGGGCTTTGCACTATTGAAGACTCAGGGAGCTGGGGAAGCAGTAAACTCTGGGAGAGATAAATTTGACGATCTGGAAAATCCCCGTGTTTGGGATGATAGTGATTAATTTTATGTTAGTGCCTGCTGATATGTTTTCCATTAGTATCTTAATTGGAATTAAAGCCCCTACATCAGTTCTGAAACAGATCCAGCAGGGTTTCTCAGAAGACACTACTGCTGTTGGCACTTTCAGCAAGTGTCATATGCCAGTTTGTGATCCCTCCTCCCTGGCTAGAGTCATGGAGGACTTAAAGGACTTCCTGAAACCATTCCAGGCACTTGTTATTGTGAGCTGACCTGACTTGATCACAGGCCCCTCCTATAAATTGATCACATCTCATGTCAATGAATGCTCAACCTGTCAGCCATCAGGCCACAATTAAGTTCTCCTGAACCTGGTGTCTCCTCTGCTTGCCATCTTTTTCTTACAGAGCAATGCTACCCCAGGAAGGCTCACTGCACTCACCAAAATATCTCCAACCTGTACTTCTGCATAGAGCCTTCGAGTGAGCTGTTTGCAGCCGTCCCATTGGGACACGAGAGGAAATGCTCAATTTCAAGCAGAAGTATGAACTGAGCCAGGATTATTTATTCATGTGTCGGAGCTGGAAATCTCAGTTTTTTCTTCCTCTCAAAGGGCTTTCTTCCCCAGTAACATGTTTTCATGCATGTCTAGGAAGGAGAAACTGAAAAGAAAGCTTTTTCAAGAAGAACAAATCACCTGGAATTTCTCCAGTTTTTAGGAGGAACTTGTGAAGGACAATCTGATTTTTCAGAAGGCAGGTGCCCATTGCATTTTCCACTTAACCTCAGTGCCACCAGATTTATTCATTCAGTCTCTAAAGTCTCAGGTTGACCTTTTGCTAGGCACCAAAGGTCTGTTATCAGCATTGTCTGGAGTACTTTCGAGTATAAGCTTAACTGAAAGCAGATATGAATTCAGGCTTTCCTTAGTTCTGAGCTGGCTCAGGAAAGTCCGGTTTGCACGCAGTATTGCTGCCATAGCGGAGTGCTGTGCCTGAGCTAATATCCTTCTCTACATGGCTTGGAGATAACACCTGGCGACCAGCATCTAGCCAACCCAGGTGGCAAGCAGAGCAAATGCTCACATACATCCAAGCAGTCACAGCTTCACCCCATGGATTTCCAATGAGATGCCAGCCCCCAGCTGCCAAAATTGCTCCCAAAAATGGTTTACGACTTCCTAGACCACACAGAGATATTATACAGTGTTTTGATGAGATTTCTTCTTGCTAGAGAGGCAGTGGTGGCCCTGAGATAAAAGCAAGCACTTCCCAAGACTCTGATTCTAAGTGACATTATTCGTTTAGGAAAACCTTTCCTCTTTTCTTTCTTTTTTTTTTTTTTTTAATTTTATTTCCAGCCTATTAAGAAGATAACAAAGGATGGTATGTCCCCAGAGCACACTCTGATGTGTCACTGTGGATGCCAATCCCCACAGACACTCCTGATGTTATTAATTTTTAAAACAAACTTGCTGATTGAGGTTCTGACTGCCTTTAAATTGTCTCTACAAGGAGACTGTGTACTAATTAACCCACAGAAACAATCAATGATGTACCTTTTTCAAGTTTCAGGGTGATTAGAATATGAAAATGAAGAGCACAATGGTGCAGATGTTTTAAAATCACAGCAGACAGCAATTAGTGACATGGGAACCAGCTGCTTATCTCTCCAGATAAAGCCTCTTAATAGGGAATTACACTTGAGGAGCCATTACACAGATGGATCTGCGAATGATTTAAAGAGGGGGCATTGTAGTATTAACTTTGATTTGCAAGCCAGATTCCCAACAAGCTGTATGTGTGTTACCTCCTCAAAAAGGTGGGTTCAGAGCAGGAGTGTACCATCCCCTGTAAGGAATCAGGGTTTTTTTCAGGTGTTGGGCTTCTCTAATTGTGTATTTTAACTTTTTTTTTTTTTCAGTTATATTCGTTTTTATTTGGATTTTTTTATTCTTGTTATTCTTTTATTAAGCTCTTGATTTGATTTTTGGCACCTCCTCCCACTTTGTGCTTTGGGACTGGAGGCAGCTTGTGGATTTAGAGAGAAGCTCAGGTGAGGGACCAGGAAGACAGAGTGAGACATCCAGTAGTTAAATGAAAAGAGTCCCTGAGGGATGGATTCTACTGCTGGGTACTGCTTGCAGAGTAGGGTGCCACTCATCATGGGACTGATACAGTCTCATCCGCTCAGTTGCAAGGGCTGCATGCCAGAATAAAGCTGTTAAGAGGAGTAATCACCTCTGCAAGTGCAGGGTTGCACAGCTCTGGCCAGGCAGGTGTAAACGCACAGTCCCACCTCCTCTGTTCTCTGGCCAGTGCTCTTCAGTTGCCAGTATATGGCATGTTTCCTGCTCATAAGATACACCCACTGTTGCCAAAGCTGAGGACTGAAACTCATGAGTTTGGCATTAAAATCGTATACTACTAATAAGAGGATTAAAACTTTATTTTTTTAGTCTAAGATTTAGCAAATTCTGGACCATGTTGCTCAAACTTCTTTGCAGTTATGGAAACTATTAGCTTCTTTATGTGTATTTTATTTTCTTTAAAGGAAAGATGGGATTATTACCTGCTAAGCACATCCAGTAAACTGAATATCAAGAGAAATATTGACCAAGTCTGGTGAGATGTGATAAAATTGCGTGGATTATGTTACTCTTCTACTTTCACAAAAGAAGAAGAAGCAGACTCCCAGTGCAGAATAGCTAGCTGCTGAAGAAAATCCCATTTAATGAAAGGGCAAACTACAAATAGAGACAGGTGCTGAAGTTTGAAGTATTTTTAGGGTCTCATAAACCAAAAACTAAGTAAAGGTAAATCTTTCTGTTTCATGAAAAAGCCCACTGTCCTTGATGCTACTTTTGGCCCTGCTGCCATTGGATCTCTATTCAAGACAACAGCCCCTTGCCAAGACCTATGGAGCTGCAGTATATTGCATGCTTACTGATGAATAAAGTAATGAATTTGTGGGGAAGGCATCAAGATACAGGTTTCTGAAGAGGCCTGTTTGCCCTCACCCTACTGAGAGCTCTGTCATCCTCCACTAGCTCAGCAGAGGCTTAGGTTAGTTGAGCTGGAGCTTGTTGGCTTCTTAGGGTAGTGCTTACTCAGCAGACAACATTAAGACCAATGGGATCAGACAGCAAACCAGATGGATACATGGGGAATAAAATACACTTCACGGGGAACAAAATACACTTGGCTGCATTACTTTCAACTGATTTAGTATTGCTTTTAGGTAAACAGTCCCCACATATCCATTGCAGCCAGTGAAACCCAACCTGCTGCAGCCAAACCATCTCTGGTTGCCGTGCTGTAGAAGAATTATTTTGGGGTGATATGGACATGTCTGGCAAGGGAGAGCCAATAGTAACTGTTATGCTGGAAGAAGTGACATGAGGAAACCCAGTGGGCTGTTATGTGCTTGAGCAGATATATAGCTTTGACATCCCGCTTAGGAAATGGAGTCCACTGATCCTGATTTTTTGAAGGCCTGTTGAAATCGGAGTACTTATCCATGTGATTAAATGCCTCCAGAGTTGGCACCTTTGATAACATAGGCATATCTGTCTCATGAATTTTAAGATGGATGTTGTGGTGGCCTGCAGTGCTGGAGTAACGACAAGGCTATCATTAGGGATATGTTGGAAGTTGCATCATCGTTTTATAATGTGCAGGCTGAGGAAATGAGGCTGGAGGAGCCAAGCTATATATCAGCATTCATCGCTGATATATATCTGGCCTCTCAGTTCTGAGCCCTTATTAACTGTCTTAAAATATAGATCAGAGATTGTTGTTCCTTTTAAACTAGAGATCTCTGTGTGGATTTGGAGGGACCAGGGTGTTGCCAGTATGTGATGTTTTCACTCACTGCTGTAACCCTCTTTTTTCTTTTTTTTTTTTTTCTTCCAAATGATATTTTTCAGGTCATTTAGTTTCACAGGTCAGCATTTTGGAAATAATGTGGGTGTAAAAAGTTGTTTTGATTGCAGCCATAAGACCAGGATTTGTGCAGAAACAGCCCGGTCCTTCCTCAGTGCAGGTCCTGGGAATCAAGAGAGTTCTCAGCACATCATTTCCAGGGCTTTTCCAAGTCACAAATCATGGTACCTTGGGAAGACGCTTCGTGTGAGGCTTGGGTGAAGGGCACCCACCTCCAGCCCACTGGGACCTGTCCAGGGGATGGCCACCTCCCGCACATCTCCTCATGCCCAGCTGACAGCACACCCAGTATGGTAGCCTGGGGGCAGGAGAAGCCCCAAACAGCTGAGGTAAAATGAAGCTCAGGAGTTCTGTGATTAGTTTAAAAAAATTAAAATAAAAACAAACTATCAAACTGCAGTGCCAGTGCTGCTGATTTCCTTTCATCCCCTCCCTGGCCTCATCCCAAGGACGTGGACGCGGTTGGGCTTCATTTTCCAAAGGAGGGCATCAGAGGCGTGGGTCCTGGCCGCTGCGTGCTGTGTGGCTCATGCATGGGAGGCTGCTGCGAGGAGGAGGAAGAGGAGGAGGAGGAGGAGGAGGAGGAACTGATTCATTCCCTGAGGGCTGTTTATTCTTTCAGCTCTTTTCTCAGGCTGAAGAAACTGGGTGTCGTTCGCCTGTGACATCTGCAGCTCCACCGCAGCTGCGTTCTTTCGTTTTCTCACTCCACAATTCCTGGAAATCTGTGCTTTCCCTGAGCATGGCTGGTCCATGTGCATGACAGCTGAACTATCCATAGGATTTAAGAGTCCCTGATTACTCCTCATAAGATGGACCTGAACAGCTTCATCATTATTGCCTATTCCAGAAAGGCCACATGCCCATTTTTATAGGCACATGAAGTATATCTCAACACAAATTTGCCAATAACATGTATGCTTACTGGTCACTAAATAATGCACCATGGGCTTAGGGGTGTTTAACAGTTTTCAAATCCCTCTGACATTGCTCAGAACTGGGGAGACCTTGTTTCCCAGATCAAAACCCTCTTATGCTGTCAACCTCCTTGGCCCAAAACCTGTATTGCAAACCCCAAACAGGGATCTAAAGTAATGCGGCCGATAGAAACTTAATTATAACAGGGTGTTTGCAGAAACATGAGACACTTAGCAGTTGTTTTCTATTGTTCTTTCCTTGGTTACACATTTATTTTAAGTCTCTCATCAGTTATTTGGCATTCAGAACGGTGTCACTACAGTTTGCTAAGAACAGTTGTTTGCAGTACTAGGTGTACAAAATTAGTTGCACAGTTTGATCCAGAGCTTTACAAAAAAAGCTCCTAAATGAAACAGGAGAAAACAAATGGCTAGGAGAGGTCAGATAATGACAGTAAAAAAAATATTTTTTTTTTTTTGCTTTAAGAAATTTTTCAGAACGTTACAGTTTTAGCAAACATAATTTATTTAGCCGAAGGAGGCCCACCAAGAAAAAAAATAGACTTTCTTTTGCTGTGTACCAGTCTTCAGCGTAATTTTGCCCTTTCTGTAACCTCTGCAGCTCGAAGAGCTGCTGTCAGATTAGAAATCATATTGAAAAGATGTCTTACCAACATTGCAAGTAGCAGATTATTAAAATGGAAAGGGAGTAATGCAAATCTTGAACCTGCCAAGTGTGCCTCACACACTTGATGCTATGCATATGAATTTAAACACTAAGTTTGTAGGGATGGCTTCTATGTGGAAATTTAAACAAGTAAATCTTTGCAGATTCTGGCTTCATAGGGAAATGGACCCATGGGTTTTCCTCGTTTGTTGAAACTTCCAAGATAATTTTGCTTTTTTCTTGTTTACAACAATGAGCTTAGTTACTGTTGTTGACCATCAAGTTCTGTGAGGGATTATTTTTTAGGAAAAAGGGATTTTTACCAGGAGACCAAATTGCACCATTCATCCATTTAAAGGAAATATTTCACTTGTGTTTTAAATTAAAAATCAATAGAATATGTTTCCTTAACAATTTAGCATTTATAGAAATAGTTCCATTGTTTTTAGAGTGGGAAAACAAAATAAAACTTGTTTACAGTGCATGAATCTAAATGCCAATTTTCCTCAAGTATAGGAATACTTTTTAAAAGCTCCTAACCCTTACAAGGACATCGGTTAAGAAGAGTTATCATTTACTGTACAAATAAAAAGCTGCAACGAGGGGTTATGAATGGACTGATAAACTAATTTTTTTTTTTCTTATTTCTTTTCTTCTACCTTCCAGGTTTATGACAGACCACAAAAACATTCTGCTCTGCACTATGATCCGGGCCTCCAACAAGACTTCACCGGTGACACCTTAAAATCAAAGCACCAGCAGAAAAGTAGCAACCAGCACCATCTTGACTGGTCAGCGAGCTCCGATACTGGATCCACTTCTCAAAGTTGCTTCATCAACACAGAACCCAGTCGAGAAGCAATTAGTGCCACCAAGGTCCCCACTCCAGAGCCAGGAGTTTCCTTCAGCAAATCCCAAGCAAAGAAGTCCTGTGCCAGCAGCACATGGGGGCAGCTGTCTGCCAATAGTAAAGAGCTTGCCATCTGCAGTGCAGTCCCATCACCCAACAACATCTGTGCAGCCACCCAACCAAGCAGCACCTCTGAGTGCAATGGACTTTTGCCTCTCGGTGATCAAGAGGGAGGTGTGCAGATGGAGGCCGCCGATCAGCCTACTGGGAGTGCAAAGAAGAAGTCCAGCAAAAAGGACTTGATAAGTCAAACGATCCAAACCACAGACATCGAGTGGGTGAAGAGTGCTCAGAAAGCATTTGACAGTAAATCCCATGACAGCATGGAAGGAAAAAAGGAGTCTTACTCGATGGACAGTGTGTTGGATACATCACCCTCGAAGCAGATTCCCACTTCTGCTAGTAGCTGTGAAAGTGACAGCAGTCACGTACGAATTACTATCCCAATAAAGTCTCCAACAACAGATACATCTGGCCACAAAAGGAAAAAAAGGCAATCCACAAAATCTTCCATAGAGAAAACTATCCAGGAGAAAAGCCTGCCGTCTGGACTTGCTATGAGCAGTGAAGTAGCAAACAGGACTAGCTCTCAAACAGAGGGGAGTAAAAAAGATCTTCGAGCCACAAAACCAGGGAAAGTGATTGAAAATGAGTCCCCCTTAGTAGTTATTGACAGCGGTATGCTCACTGACAAATCTTCCCCTAACAGTGCCACCAGACTCAGAAAACCTGTAACTGTGACATCCACTCTTCTACCCACTGATCTTCCCACAGCTGGCAAATTATCTGAGGTCCAGCACCCCAAACATGCAGCTAAGCGGCGATGGACCTGCAGCAAACCTAAATCTATCCTTCGGGAGACCTCCATGACAACGTCTGAGAAGCTGATGGTGGAGCCCCCTTCAGCCTATCCCATCACACCATCCAGCCCTCTGTATACTAATACAGACAGTCTTACTGTGATCACACCTGTCAAGAAAAAAAGAGGACGACCAAAGAAACAGCCTTTGCTCACTGTTGAAACCATTCATGAGGGAACCTCCACCAGCCCAGTGAGTCCAATCAATCGTGAATTTCCAGGAACAAAGAAAAGGAAGAGAAGACGGAATCTGGCCAAGTTGGCCCAGATGGTCCCGGGAGAGGACAAGTCCATCAGTGAACTCAAGTTTCACAAAAAGGTCGGGAAGCTTGGGGTCTTGGATAAGAAGACCATCAAGACCATTAATAAAATGAAGACCCTCAAGAGGAAGAATATTCTCAATCAGATCTTGTCCTCTTGCTCCAGCAGCATAGCTCTGAAAGCAAAAGTCCAGCCACCGTCTAGTGCTGGGCCAACAACCATTGATGCCAGACTAGGGAAGCAGATCAATGTCAGCAAGAGGGGGACTATCTACATTGGTAAAAAACGGGGCAGAAAGCCAAGAGCAGAGCTGCAGCCTCAGCCAGAAGAACCTAAGACAGCCATCAAGCACTCAAGGCCTGTTTCCAGCCAGCCAGAAAACCCAGCAGTGCCTTCCAACCTGCAGTCACTTGTGGCATCGTCACCAGCAGCTATTCATCCGCTTTCGACACAGTTAGTGGGGACTAATGGCAACCTTAGCCCTGCAAGCACTGAAACAAATTTTTCAGAGTTAAAAACTATGCCAAATCTTCAACCTATCAGTGCTCTTCCTACAAAAACCCAGAAAGGAATGCACAGTGGAACCTGGAAGCTGTCTCCACCAAGGTTAATGGCCAATTCACCTTCCCACCTCTGTGAAATAGGTTCTCTGAAAGAAGTCACACTGTCGCCGGTGAGTGAGTCTCACAGTGAGGAAACCATACCGAGCGACAGTGGGATAGGTACAGACAACAACAGCACTTCTGACCAAGCCGAGAAAAGCTCAGAATCCCGCCGGAGATACTCCTTTGATTTCTGCACCCTGGACAATCCAGAGGCTATCCCATCTGACACCAGCACAAAGAACAGGCATGGTCACCGGCAGAAACATCTCATTGTGGATAATTTTCTCTCTCATGAAAGTATTAAAAAGCCAAAGCACAAGAGGAAAAGGAAAAGCCTGCAGAACAGAGATGACCTCCAGTTTCTGGCAGACCTTGAGGAACTCATTAATAAGTTTCAAGTGTTCAGGATTTCCCATAGAAGTTACACATTTTATCATGAAAATCCATATCCCAGCATCTTCAGGATTAATTTTGATCACTACTACCCTGTGCCATATATCCAGTATGACCCATTGCTCTATCTTCGCAGGACCTCTGACATGAAGTCTAAGAAGAAGCGTGGTAGACCTGCCAAAACCAATGACACCATGACAAAGGTGCCTTTTTTACAAGGGTTCGGTTACCCTATTCCCAGTGGGAGTTACTATGCACCCTATGGAATGCCTTACACATCAATGCCTATGATGAATCTTGGTTACTATGGTCAGTATCCAGCTCCTTTGTACCTGTCTCACACGCTCGGAGCGGCTTCCCCATTTATGAGACCTACCGTGCCCCCACCCCAATTCCATGCAAGCTCTCATATGAAGATGTCCACCACTGCCAAGCATAAAGTGAAACATGGAGTACACCTACAAACACCTGTGGGAATGGGCCTTGGAGATATGCAGTCCTCTCTGGCTCCTCCAAAGGTTGGAGGAGCAAGCCTTTCAAGTGGCCGACTTCATAAAAGGAAACACAAACATAAGCACAAGCATAAGGATGAGCGGATATTGGGGACACATGAAGATCTGAGTGGACTTTTTGCTAGCAAGTCTACTGGCTTCTCCAGTCATGCAATCAATGAAAGGCTAAGCGGCTCAGATAAAGACCTCTCCTTGCTCAATGAGAAAAGCAAGCATAAAGACAAGCAGAAGCACCAGCATTGTGAAACCGGACACAAAGGTTCAAAGAGTAACTTTGAAGTGGATACACTGTCTACGTTATCACTTTCTGATGCCCAGCAGTGGACACAGAGTAAAGATAAAAGTGACTCAAGCAATGATCCCATTGACTCTTGCACAAAGAGATACTCTGGTAATACTGAGAGTAATGGAAGGTCAGAGTCCCTGGACATGTTTGGTGAAATGAATTCCTCGAGTGAGAAGCGGGACAATGATATAAGTGGGAATAAAAGAAGAAGCTTTGAAGGGTTTGGAACTTACAGGGAAAAGGACATTCAGCCCTTCAGGACAAATAAGAAGGACAGAAGTACTTACGATTCTTCAGCCTCTTCAGGTAAGCTCTGCTGTATTCTGTTTTACCTTACTGTGTTTAAATTTTAATGCTGAACAAAGAGGGATTTGCCATGTACAGCAAACGTATTTATGAGTCAATAACTTCTCTGGCTTTTTGTAATTGACTTCTGTTCTGCATCCAAACTTTGGGGAGATTGACAAGCAAGTTGGCCACGCATTAAGCCAAAACCTTTAAAAGCCTTTGAGTTGTTACACAACATTTTTATAAATATTTGTCCTGCCTTTGCCTGTCTCTCATAACTTGTTGCACTTCCTCCAAAAATTTCACCCTTGCATTCTGCAACAGCAGCAATTATAAAACCTGTTGGCAAGGTAGGCTTACCTCTTATTGAAGCCTAATGTTGCAGGGTGGTAGTCATTGCCCAGCCTTTGGGAGAAGAGCCACAGTACTGAGCAGAGAGTCTCTGCTTTGGCCCACAAAGCATACAAAAGCCATTTGTTGGTGGGATGGACCAGATGCGTGGGAAGTTGTGGAGCTGGGTCAGCGTCCCATGACTGGTGCAGTGTACTGCTGATCCAGAGGGACCCATCATGGTGATAGCTGGGCTGAATATCTGGAGACCCTGGGTACAATCCTAGTGTAAATCTGTCAATTCCAGTCAGCAGGTGTCATGTAAAGTAATTATCCTGAGCATTTAGTGGCTGTGGGAAGGGACTGATGTCGTGTAAACAATAAACCCTAGCCAACTGACTCTGAAGAGTTTTAGGACTCATGTCTTGGAAATATAAGCTGGGTAGATGAGGAGGGAGGAAGCTCCTTTCGGCTGCTAAGGACATCTGTTCCTCCCCTGCAGAGGGAGGGGGGGGGGGGGGAAGGAATCTGAATCTTGTCTGAGAGACTGAATTGTACTTTACAATAGGGAGCTGCTTTCATGATGACACAGAGGCAGGTGTTTTGCTGCAATATAAATGAATTTAGCTTGGGAACAAGCCCAGAGCTCCTGCACCATCAGATATTTATCTCAAAGCAGATTTCACACTTAGTTCTGGAATAGGGTGAGCTTTACTGAACCAACCAGTGGTAGATGAGATTCTGATGTGCTAAAAAAGAGCTTCAAAGAAACGTAATTCATAGCCTCCAAAATGAAAAGAGAATCAGCTGAGAACACAGAGGGAACAGAGGATTTGTATTACCTGCCAATGTAAGGCTCTTAAGTTTTTTATTGACTTGTAACTGATTGAGATCCAAAGACTACTCATGTTTAAGCCACCTAGACATTTCCATTTCCTTCACTGAAACCAGGATCTGGACTATAACAATGAAAAGCAGTCTAAAATGAGACCTTATCCCATTAAAACATTCCCATTCATGATATCAATTTATATCAGACCAATTGTGACACCGAGAAATAAGACATCCAGAAATATTGGAAAAGAGACTAAATTCAGTCACTGGTTATATCAGGACTGCTACATGCCTGACAAAGAACAAAACTATTCTCCACCAAGTGCCAGAGTGGCTATTGCATGAAGGAAGTTATGGCCTAGCAGACAAGGGTTAAAAGTCTTCAAAATTTTTAACAAGCCTGTTTCTTAGATTTTTAGTGGAAGTTACTGATTTCACAGTTTGATAACAGTTGGATTTGTAGCCCTTTTGCTTTCTGAACAGAAAATGTTTCCTAGACCTGTACTTTCCAACTTAATATATTTCACTTAGGTGTAGCAAATTGTCAAGAGAAAATTCTCAGCACTGCTGAACCCAAAGGAGTTTCCAAAGCAGGGGCATGATCCCCACCAGGCTGATTTGGAAATAGAATTGGTAAAGAAAAAGTCCATTTCATACTATTTTCCTTCAGTTTATTCTCCGTGACAATAAAAACGTAAGATGGAGTGTAGAACTTGCAGTAGGAGCTCCATCAGATTTGCTCGTTAAACTTCTAAAACTGGTTCTCATTTAAACTAAAATTATTATTTTTATTTATTTTTACTTTTCATTATTACAACTGCACATCGTTCCCTATGACCTAATACATCAAGTCACAGATTATGAACTGGTTTCTTCATTGTCAAGCTGTTATTTAGATGGAAAAATCATCAGCAGTTAGTTAAGCAGAGCCAGCTAACCAGAGCCATACCTTGCACTACAAGGAAAAATACTAAAACTAAACAGCTCTGCCAAGAAAGGCCTGGAGCCAAGACTGCTCATTAAAGCCTAGGAACATCTGTCTGCTTATGACTGTCTAAGATCTCAGTGCAGCTTTTTTAACTCTCTGCCTTTGACCTTCACTGGGATTCCCAACAGAGGTCTGCACTTGAGTCTAGCCATAACTATTAACCAGTTCCTGCTGAGGAGGGATTAAACTTTTCCATTATAACCTTGACCTTCTTTCTCCCAATTCACCTTGCATTTCCCTGAGGTGGCTAAACAGTGATTGACTAATCATAAAAATAAAAGGTAAAGGAAAAAAAAGCCCTATGAGAATATATAGCTCTGTCCCAGGAGGTGATTTCCATAGCCTGATTGCTCTTGCCATTCGGTATTTGTCATCTTTCACAATATAAAAATAATATATAACAGAGATAAAAGGAGACATCCTGAATATTCAGATGAAACCTGAAAATAGATTTATATCACAATTTCAGTGTTATCTTTACTGCATGGGCATTTTGGCATGCTCAGTAATGCCATTTGCAACTTCACCGTATGTTGCTGGAGATGAAATATAGAGTAAAAACCACCCACGCTCAGTAGAGATATCTGTGATAAGAGTGATGAGAGAACCATTTAGTGTTCTTTGATGTTCAGGAATTTCAGTTTGTTTCAGTGTAGTGTGCTGGTGCAGGTGCCATTTTATTGTTGTTATTTTTATTATTGTCTGTGTTGTAACAGCACTTAGCCATTTCTGAGAAATTCAGTGTTCCCTGGTGCTACATAGTGGTCATGCGTAAGGTAGAAAGCAGTCCTGCCATATAAGCTTAAAGCCTATGTATGATTTTACAGTCTAAAAAGATTAGGATGTCAAAGGAAGAGTTGTCACTCTTGCTTTCTGGAGGAGCTGGTTGCAGTCCTGGCACAAGAAATCTGTACCAAAAGTGAAGGGTCTCATTGAGGGAATGCCACCAGCCACCTTGGCTGGCCCCAGCAAACATCCATTCCCTATACTGCACCAGCTTGGACTATCATTGGCCATTCATTAGTGGAGACCTTGTGAGCTTTGGCTCATTTTAAATCTCTTGGGACCTCTTGGAGTTAAATGTTCAACGTTAATGCATATGGCTGTTCTCCCAGTGCACTCCCTGTTTCTCCACCATTGTTCTGGAGAAACGGGAGTCCTTTCCATAAACACTACTTAATAACTCTTTCCACCTTCCTTCCCTTCTACTTCTTGTGACCTGTTGCTTCCTGCTGCATTTTTCTGAAATTGCTATTTTTGTAAGATTTTTGTGCTCACCAGACCTGCATTTAGAAAGACTAATTAATCAAAACTAATTAAACCCTGTTTTCCTGTTTAGTTGATGCAAAAGACTAGTTCAGTGGCATCCAGGCAAGGATGCAACAGAAGGTGTTTCAGATCCTGCCTTGCCACAGTCTTACTGTCACTTGGACACATCCTAAACCGAATTTACAAGTTGTGTGCACCAAGCATTGACTCATTTGGCTCCCTCCTTCCACTCCCTGCAGCCAGAGGTACACTTCATGCATTTGCAAAATGTTGTTGGGGCCCCTCTGGCACTCTGTGGCCTGAGGCACTGTGCACAGCTGGATGGCTAATCCTTTCATCTGCTCTCCAGTAGTTACTAAACCCCAGGTGGGGAACCCAGGAGAGGCCACAGATTGGTGCCACAGCTGGGCTGGGGAGACCAGGAGCAAAGCTATGTTTTAAAGAGGTCATCATAGCAAACTCCACATCTCCTTGTTGTCTCTCTGCTTCACTTTCATACGTGGTGCTGAAGAAGAGACTTGCATTGCTGATGAGCAGTCTTGATGCCATAGCTTGTACCTTGGAAAAAAGCAGGAATAGTTACCTCTTCCTTATTTCCTTAGGTGGGCAAATAAGGAAAAAACACATTTAACATTGCATAGATAAGATGGCAATTTGTGTACATGACCTGTCTGATTATGTCCTAGTTACATTCATTGCAGGCCAGGGTGTTGCTGGGCTTGAAGCAGAGGTCAAAAGTCATTGTATGCAGGACTGTATTTCTGCTTTTCTTTGTACTGAGACTAATCAAGGTCTATGCTACTTTATGCTCACAGTATTTCTGCCTTTTTTTTATTAAACAATGATTATACAAGCAAAGATCACCTTGCTTGCATATTGGGCATCATGGCTCAAAGATCATCTAATAAGTACATGGGTTTCATCAAATAGAGCGCAGACATCATGCACAGTAAATTTACAGGAATATGAAGTTAATCATATGCAGCTATTAGGAAGGTAGTAATCATCAGTCTCCAAATGCTGGATAGTTAGCATGACAAACATGCTTTACAAATTAATGCTTAACTTGCCTACAAACTAAGGCCCTCCCACGCCTTCCCCCCTCAACATCCAGCAGTGCTATAAGCTGAATTTCTTCTGATTTGACCTTTCCTCCTCAGCTAGTCTGTATGGTGCTGGTTTAACTCTGAAGGAATCAGTATCAGCTTTTGATGGAGGATGGGCATCACACAGTGAATAGTGTTTGGCCCTATGACTTGAGTGGGAGAAGAGCAGCTGTGTCATGTGTGTGTACATATGCAAGTCATGCTTATTAAATGCACAACTTTATGTTGTATTTGTTTAAAGTTATTTTCCAGTGTCTTTGTCTTAAAAGTGCCCTTATTCCTGTTAAAAAGCCTTACACTGGGTAATTAAACCTTCCAAAGGGGGAGTAGGGGGAATACTGGAAGAAGGGAAGAGACGTGACAATCGAATGAATGAACAGCATTCGTCTGATGTCACTACAAACACACATATAAGTAACCATGCTCTGCTGAGGAGTGTCATTTATCCAGATGAGGTTTCTTCCCTGACAAAACTCCCCTCCACAGCTCAGTTTCCTGCTGGAACGGGCAGTTGCCACATAGCACAGAACAAATATGTGGTCAGAAGTCCAATGCATTAGTCTCTTCCCTCAGAAGTCAAATGCATTAGTGTGATTTAAAACAGGACTTGCTATGAGAAAAACCAAACATGGTGAAGTGTTGGCAAAGCCACCATGAGTTTTGTTTTGGTTTGAGGGGGGTGTTTGGGTTTTTTTTTTAAGAAACAGCATGTGCAGTTCTCGACTATTATCATGAAACCTTTTAATCAGCCACACTTTTACACTGAGAAGAATCTGTATTTCAGTAGTGGGTAAGCATATTTATTCTTCTGAATGTGTATGGAAGATGCAGGTAAACAGGGTTAGCCAACTGCCTTATTAATCAATCTTTGCTGATTTTTGTGTAATAATACTTTCCATGAATAATTTTTTTTTAATAGCCCCAGAATCACTGAGTTGGTTCATTATTCTGCAGTGAACATGTTGTTTCAGCAATAGGGGAAACAGTGGTCCAACACTATAATTGATGAACATTTTCTCATCTGACCAGCTTAGAGACATAAAATGAGTGTCTATACTGGCTGGGTCTTGCATATATACCCATGGATGCACCTTTACGTTCTGGAACAAGGGAAGGGAATTGACAATCAGGTGATGAATGAAGTTCATTAGATACGAATTCAAACACACGTATAAGCCACCTTGCTTTCTTCAGTAGTGGCATTTGACTCCACGGGACCTAGGTGTCATATGGCATTGTGTGCACAGATGCAGAGGCAGGCTGATGCATGGTCCAGGGTTTGGACACCTGTCTTCCATATCATAGTTTTCTCATGTGACTGAAGAAAGTGTCTAAATTTCAGTAAACCTCAGTGTATGTCGAGGAAAAGGGGATAAAAGCAGTTTCCTGCTTTACAAAGCTACAGTGAGGTCTGATACACAGCAATGTCCAGCAAATGCAGTGTGGGAGCAGTGGCAGTGCTTGAAGCAGATGGGAGAAGAGCCAGATGTAAACTTCACTTGCTGAGGATGTATGGAGTATTAATTACCCTCCCTTCCCCAGCTCTGCGTCTGCTGTGGTTTTCTTGGACACCCCAGGATCCCGCATAGCTTCAAGCAGCTGCAAAAGTTTTCCAGCCCCAGTGTCAATGGGGGGTGTGTGGGTGTGTGTGTGGGTGTGTGTGTGGTGTGTGCCCTCCCCACATGTCCGCTGGTGAGGGACAGGCACTATAGAGTTACAGGGTGAGTGTTTGTACCATCTGGTCTTAAAAGTTAGCATTGGAGCTTTACAAAATACCATTATTTGTAAATACAATTACATTCATCAAAAGAGCTGTTTGGGCCCCTGGATGCTTAGGAGTATGACAAAACTACTGAAATGACCTCCAAAAGCATTATCTGTCCCCTTTAGGATAAATGTTCTTCATCTTGTTTTTACTAAGTCTTCTGCCAGTCCTGGGGAGAGGAGGCCAATCTAACATGACTGTTACTCCATTCTGCCCATGGTGTTTCCTAGAGGAATGGGCTGTTAAGGGAAAACAAAAATGATGGCAAAAGCAAGTCAGAGCTTTCCTTGAAAGTGTTTTGACCAAGGCATTTGAAATACGGTGAGGTTTGTTGTTGTTGTTGTTTTTGTTTTAATGCTACTGCTTGCTTACTGCGTTGCTTCTAATGTTTCACTGACCAAGGAGGGAAGAAACAAGAGGGAATCTGGAGTGGGAGAGTGAGCTGGAGTATTTACCACCCAACCAATCTTTTATTTCCTCTCTTAATGATTGTATGTTTATTGTGTTGCCTGAGGCTCAGTACGAAGTCTTTTGGACCAGTGGTGAATTAATCAAATTAAATACTGTGACCCCTTTGCTTTTTGGGAGCGTTACAAGCCTCCCAGCACCCTGCCTAATTTCTGCCTCTTACTTTGCTCTCTGTCCAACAGTCAAGCAGTTCTTCCTTCACAACTTGGCGGCTCCCAGCTATTTATCTTCGCTCTTTCTGGCCAATGCCAGAATGTCTTGTTTGAAATTTTTATTTAGACCACTGCTGGTTTATGGAGTTGTGCAGATTCCATGTTGGGTGTGCAGCAGCCTCGCATCAGAGACAATTGGCTTCTGCTGGGCTCTTGGCTTTAAAAGGCAATAAAGAATCATGGGCGGATTCTCATCTCAGCCCGGCATAAATCAAGCACCTCCCCATTGAAATCAGTGAGGTTGCCTTCTGGAGTGAAGTTTCTGTCAAGGCAAAAGGAGGTTGTGGGGCCGGGAAGTCCCATCCGTGTCTTCGGCAGAGGCATGCCAGAGTCCTTGCAACTGTGTTCTACCTGCCAGCTGCCAAAACCAGTCTTGGTTCATCATTTGCAGAGATTTTCTTAGCTTGGAGGAAGAGGGTGGGTTAGGATTTTGACAGTGTACTGTCTGGATACTTGTGTATGTGGCAGTTTAAGAAGAGTTAAAAGGAAAAGTGTGTGCTATAGCTCTGGACTGTACACGACATAATTTCTAGCTCAAGGGCACTGATAATCTAGGTACAAGGTGAGAGATCTGCTCAGATGCACAGAGGAAGTAAAACAAAGCAATGGCTGTATCTTCACTATGAACCTGCTGGTCACTGTGACTCAAAGTTGGGGTAGGAAAAGGTAAGCTCAAGATATCTGCTGGTGAGTGGGATCATAAAGCACTGAGGGCAACCTATAACCCATCCAACCCAACTGCAAAAGTGACAGTTGCGGTCTGTGACCTCCAGAGCATGATCTGAGGCAGCTTCTCCATTCCCACTCCCTACCAAGAGTTTTATAAGCATGTGTCACAGCAGAAGAAACCTGAAAGAGCATTATCCCAGCTGCCTTAGTCTGCCTGATTGCACTAATGATGTTGAACAACAAAAGGAGTGAGAATGCCCTGTTTTAAGGTTCCACCAAGGAAGTCAGAATAATTCCCCTATAGATCAAGGGCTGAGGGGAGGGATGGGAAAGGAAAGCTTTGACTGTCCATGGAGGAGTTTTTACACCTCAAAGACTTGAAAAGACCCAAGGATTCCTAATAGGAATCATCAGTGATTTGTCATTGAAAACATGCAGCTGGGCGTGGATCCCCATAGGCTTTTGCAGCAGCACTGAGTCTGACCTAGCTTTCATATGGGGCGGTGCTGATTTCAGGAGGCTTCGGAAGTATGTGCAATGCAGAGTTAACTGTCAAGTAAGGGCAGGACTACATGGCTCAGAGGGATTTGCTAATGAGCTATCAAGCTGTGGGTCACTGGTTGAAATTTAATCTGCGAGAACAGTGACAGAAAATCAAATAAAAGCACTGACATCAGAGTGATGCTAAAGCAGCAGCAAAAGCGTGGCTGGTGCCTTATACAGCACACACAGGCAGCTTAAGTAAACTGGGAGCAAACTGTGAGGAACTTGCCTGGTTGATCTCAATTGAAAGATATAGCTCAGCCAATTTGTATTATACCCGTCAGTAACTCACCGGTCTTAGTGTGGTTGTTTGTGAATGACATCAACATATCTCATCACAGAATCTGACCCAAACTCAACATTATACAGCACTAGAAACAGAGCTGTAGAGACATCTAGTTAGAGTTTGCTCAGCATTGTCACGGAATGTGAATCAGCAATGTACCACAAAGCACAGCAGTCTGCAGTTCTGGTGATGGAGATTTTTGCTGTTAGGTCCCACATCAAGGCCAGCAGTGATGGTTTTCCCGTTCCTGGGCTGCTTGGCACTCTTCCTGAGATGACTTGATGCTTTCACCATAGTTTCCTCAGGGCTGGGGAGAGCCCACATGACTAAGGTTATAAAACCAGCTTTTATGCTTTTCAGAGTTACCAGAGCAAATACTGGTGTCAAAAGGGACAAGGGCACCAGATGCCCTCAGCAATGATACTGGTGCTGCGTATGGGGCTCAGTGTGTTGGGGCAGGTAGGCTTTTGCTGATGCTCCTCACCCCACTAACTTGTTTGTTGTCCTTTTCACTGATTTTTAGGAGCAACTAAAAAGGAGCAGGGCTGAAGATATAGAGTTTCTCCAGATGGCACAGAGCTGCCGTTTCAGCTCTGTGTCCTTGGCCTTCCTCGCCTCCAGTGTAGGCAGGGAAGGGAGCAATAGTCAGCATTGTTTTCTGTGCCAGCTATGATTAGTTGGCATAAAGAGCACTTAAGTAAGTTGACACAGCCTTTGAATTGCTTGGTTTGCTTAAAAAAAAAAAAAAAGAAAAAAATCCCTGGACTACTCCAGGTTCTCTTTGCTGCCTGAAGTCTAGTCTGCACCAGTAAAACCTGGGGCTTATCCCAGAACTGGGACGTGGTGAGTTGCACAGTGTTTGTCATGCTGATATTTCTTGATTTTCTATTTAAAAAAAATACTGTGGGAGAGGAACAAGTTAAAAAAATAGTTAAACTCCAGAATCATGCAGATTTCCTGTTTTGCTTCTTAACAAAACCTCAAAACCACTTTGAACAAGTTTCCCACCTCAACCGAGGGTGGAGTTGTGTACGCCCCACATGTGGCTTCCAGAAGTGCACCCAAGGACAATAGCACATCTCCTTTGGCATGGTGGGGCCAAATTTACTTCTAGCAGGGCAGTCAATACGTGCGCCTGTGCATGACTGCCCAAAAGAACTTCTGACTCAGCCAGGTACATTGGAAAACTTTAACTTTTCTCTTTCCAACAGAGCAGACTGAATGGTAGAGAGTTAGCAGAACAGAAACTGGAGGCATTTGATAAAGGGATGCTTCTCTGAGATGATAGGCAGATATTGGCTGTTGTCGGTATGCTGGGTGCTCTGTCGTTATTTCATTGATTTGATCTGGTGAGACAATATCTCAGTAAATAAGAAGAGCAGAGAAATCTATTGCACTGAAATTAATGGTTGTTGCCTGGTCTCCTCTTAAATGAATTCATTTCAATCTGAAGCAATGCATACATTTTGCAAACCAAGCATTCTTTGGCTCCTACAGTGCATCATGACATTACTTTAGGCGGTAAGGAAGATCTTATTTGTGATATAGTGTGCTGTGGTAGATAGTAAAGCACCTAGATGCCTGGGAACTCTGGATAGAGCTATGGCATTTGGGTGTGTAATTCTAAGTAACAATAAGCAGTGCTTAGCATTTCCTCCCACACTAGAAGCGTACCCATTAAAAGTTTAGCCAAGTCAGCTGGGCAAGTTCTTGCATAAAAGGGCAAACTGCTAAAATGCTAATAGAAGCCACTCTCATGTTAAAGAGTGGGTAGAGCAGGACGCATTAACCCACATTCTCCTTCTCTATTGCTAATCGGGAGAGAGTCTTGCTGAGATCAAAGAAACACCTAGAAGGTAAAAATGATAATAAATCAGGCTCAAGCCCAGGTTCAGGACCCCTAAGCCTTTTTCTCAGCTCTGTTTCTGAGATGCTGCATATTTTGAAGGTGTCAGTGAATGTGAGTTAGACCATCCATGAGTCCACTAAAATCCCTGTAAGAATGAACTGGCTGTGTCCAAGTCCAAGGGAATGGCTCAGTCTGGTTCATCTGAAGAAGAACCTACCTCCCAGAGAAACTGTGTGTGTATTTGAATCTGGACAGTGTGTTTTGGACTTAAGAGTAACTTAAGCATATAAGTATATGGTTTTGCATGTGTTCAGTGATCAACAGCTCCTGGCAGTCCATCATGACTCACAAGTGGGTGAGGAGCTGCTAGTATCTCCTGAGGTGTTGAAAAGGGCCCACTTCATTAAGTCACTGCCTGACCAAACCCACCAGTTTTAGGTGATGTTGAGCTAGCATGGAACACCTCGGCAAGAGAAATCTGGGGCATGTTTATACTGTTTTTGTTGGCCAAACCAGAAAGAGAGTCTATGGACTCTCAGTCTCTGGACTGCTTGTTACAGGCTGGCTTGTGTTCACACAGCTGAGAGCTGGGAGCATCTGGAGTGGGCAGACTGATCCATGCTGTACAGTGCTTGATCCTGATCTCTCCTGGCCAACATCTCCCTGTAGCCTTGGGGTACAGTTATAGTTATTTCTGGGAGTTTTTTTCCTAACACAGATCCAAAATAAGGGCTATTCTGCAGCCATCTGCTTCCTGTGTGCTCTGGAAAGTGACAAGAGGGATACTAGAATTTGGGGACTTCAGACTAGCATTGCAATATTGCACCAGGTAAAGAGCCAAAGTTGTGTGGTGCATGTCCGCACTGTGCCTGGAGCAGACCCTGGAGCACACTGTCATCTTGGCTGTGCCCAGCTTTTGGATGGAACAAATGGCTCCCTAATGGCCAGCTAACAAGTACAGAGTGTGGAGGACATGAATACCAGGATACAGGAGAGGGACAAGTCAGTCTGTCAGTGTGGAAGCACCCAGGCATTCCTAAGTGCCAGCTAAGCCTGGGGCATGAGGGAACACCTGTTCCCTGGCCCAACTCAGTTAATGCCATTTATCTGATAGAGTTCTAAAATAGAAGATTTACAAGCAAAAGACACCCCCACCCCCACCCCCCACCTCCACTGGGCCAAAACTCTCTAGCTTCTGCATCTTACACTTCTGGTTGTTCAGTGGTCGACCTTCAGCAGAAGGAGGCATTACCCCCACTCCAGCCTTATCTGTAGCCTGGTAGAGTGCAGGCAAGTGGAAATGCTGGGGTCAGACCCCCTCAGGCCAGACAGCCTAGATCTGTAGTTTCTATTTTCTGGATTCAGAGGGGAATTTGCATTTTGATTCCCACGTAAGAAGAATTGCACACAGTTGAGCCTTGAATTAAATGCTTACCTAGCCACACTCCTGAGAATTATATTTCCTAGTGCCTATGCCTGAGTGGTTGTGTGCAACTGCACTAAATCATCCCATGAAGGACCCACTGTTCAGTTGATGGAGAAACATGTGAACATCACTTGGGTGCTATTTCAGAGGCATCCATCTCTGCATTGCTTGTATAGTTTGTGTAGGCACCTGCCTTAAGTGATCTGAATCATTCCGCTGGAGCCAAGCACCTATTTTTTTTTAGATGTTGCAACAAATAAATTGAGTGCCTAAAGCAGGCAATTTCAATCTAGCCTTTAGGGTCTCCACGTTTACCGACTGATATAATGATATAATAGTCCTTGCCCAACTCAAAGAGCTGTTGCAAGATTTTAATTAATTAATACTGGCAAGGCTTTGAAATGTTGGAAATGAAATGAGGTCTATAAACGAGGTGTATTATTATGACTTGATGGTACTTTCTACTTCAATTTCACACCATACCTGAGCATAGAGCAGGGCAGCTGCATCCTCTGATTCATCATGAATTGTGAAGAATTCTACCTGAATTGTGCATAGTATTGATATGTTTACACTGGTTAAAATGTTCTAGGGAAGAGGCATTACTTCTCACTCCAATAATGCTGTCCAAAGTGCTGGCAGGTCCCCCTCTTTTATTTTTCCTGTTTCTCACTGTTACCCCATCTATCCTGAAGTCCTTAGTGTTTAAGCAAGACGTGCCAGAAGGTAGTGGAGATGTGAGAGTCCTACCAGGATCTGCAGAAGGCCTAATTGCTCCCCAGTGACAGTGCTGGCTAGCACAGATTCTTGTCCGAAGCACTGTAGTCCCCCAGATAGCTTTTGGTCTTCCATTTTTCTAGTATGATTGATGTTAATTATAGCCATGCAGTTTCAATGGTGAGCAAGACACCCAAGAGAAGTTGGTATCCCCAAAGTCCTGCTTGTGCTTAGCATCAGATTAGCACACAACTCCTTGGACTAAGTCCCTTGGTATGTCACACCATTTCATCAAATTACAAAATAGCTCATTAGTTTCATAGTCAGGTTTCATTTTCTCTATATGTAAATTCTTAATGAAGAATGCTATAAACATACTCGCTAAAAACTTTGCCTCCACTGCTATGTAAAACACAGGCAAATGTTGCAGGGTAAAGACAGGAGAGAGAGGGAACATCTGCCGCTAAACAGTATAATTCCAGGTGATGCCACTAAACACCCCAGGGATGCTGCCCTTCAGCTAGCCACCAGGAAGAGATGGTCTCAGGAGGAGGTGGCTGGATGGGCCATGCCTGACGGGCTGATGTAGTCCTATCAGCAGGTCTCCCGCACCGGGGGCAGCTCTTTTCATCTGTATCACATGGTACTGGCAGCTTGTGTTGCTCCTGACAGTGTGCAGGAGGGGTCCTGGCATTGCTGCTTGGCCCTCATGCACTGTCCTGATAGTGTTCACTCCATTAAATGGGATCATATAAATGATCCTTTTGTATTGACCCTGCCACAGGAGAATATTCATTTTTCCAACCCGTTACTGAAACTAGAAAGCATCATCCCCTCTGTTATTATCATTCTTATGTCTTATGCCCTCATCAAAGACAGGATGTACATTTGCCACCAGGGACAATTCCTAATTCAGGAGATAAGAGATGCCTTGAAGGCCAAGTAAAATTTTACTGATATAAACTGTCCAGTGGTCAATGGAATCTCATGTAAACTGGCCACTTTGAGTCAAGTTCAGATGGAAGTGAATGTCACAGGAACGCGTCTCTCGATGAGAGCTGACAAGCCAGTGGAGTTTGTGCTCTTTTTACATATGCTATTAGGTATTAAATATTCTACCTAATTTATAGGTGGTGCTTTTCAGCAGTAAATCTTAGACTGGTTTTACAAGAGAGGTCAGTATCTTTACCCTCATTTCATGGGCGGATAAACCAAGGTGCAGGGAGGTCTAATGCCAGAAGGTCGGTGTCAGAGTGAGAAACAGCTAATTGCAACAGACTTAAATGAATCATTGTGCATGACTGTCAGTAATTCTTATTGCAACATCAACCACAAAGTTATGCAGAGATACCAAAGACAGAAATAGAGCAGTACTGACCTCTTCTCTACAGATAGGGATGTACTCTCCAGAGATTTTTTCCCCAGAACTGATAAATGACTTAAAGAAGAGCAGGTGCCATTTCTCCATGTGGGTGACTATGCCCAGAGGCAATAGAAGTCATTTTTAGGATATGGTTTCCTTCCTATTAACATCAAGCTAGTAGCAGTGCTTATTTTAACACAATTGCCGAGCGACTTTATTTTTAGATCTTGTCAGTGTAGTATCATTTTGTAATTCTTGCCTTGTTTAAAACAAGTAAAGACATTTCAATGGGAACATGAAAATCACTGGAAGAATTATTGCTGCCTCACAAATATATATTGATAGCCTAAGAAAGCAGTGATCTTCTCTTTCCCATAATGAGAAATGCTCCAAATCTATAAAGCATTCCTAATATTTTACTTTAAAAGAACATATCACATGTTGGGTTACCTTTCAATAAGAACTGTATAGATTTTCCAGCTCTTAAGGGGTTCCTTAAGGAGTCTTATTTCATCCAAATGACATTGTTCTCTTGATGATGATCACACTCCTATAGGAACATTTGCCAGTGGGGCATAATCTTGGTTTAAAAGGTCCTAGAAAATAATACAAAACTGAACAGGAAAGAAAAAAAAAAGAAGAAAAAGAAGAATGAAAAGTTGGAGGAAGGTGTGGCTTGTGAAATACATGCAGATAAGAAAAGTCCAGTTGCCATGAAGACTGATAAGCCACATGTATTTCTATATGCATGTGTCAACTTGATGTACTACACTTCTGTGTTTTATTCAATTACGACATTTCAGAATAATGTAATAATTGCCATACTGCATCTACCACATCCAGTATCCCATCCAAAGAACGTGCAAGAGAAGGCACGTAAAAGAAAATGTGGAAGGCAGCTCTTCCTCCTTCCCCTGGTTAAGAGATTGGCTTTTGTCCTTGTGAATCACTTTTTATATCCCTTCTTTTTCTCTCCCAGTGTAATAGTAAACACTCTTACCATCTACAATTTAGAAACTTAAGGGGATTTTTTTGTCTTCATAATACTTTCGATAAATCCTGCCACAGGAAGCAAAAGTTGAAATGTGACCAGTCTATTAGGAACAAAAACATTAAAGAAAGCCCTCAAGGAAACCAGCTCCAGAGTAATAGCAGTGATTCATAAAATAGGAGACTCAGCAGAGAGAAATTGTGGGCAGAGCTAAGATTTCAATAAGGACACATCCTGATTTATACTAGATAGGACCTGGAGAAAGATACCTTTACTCTGCCTGAATTTCTTCTGCCCTGGGCATTGCCAAAGGAGGTGAAGTTTACAAAGAAAATTCATTTATCCATTAATGGGCAGCTACCTCTAAGGAGGAGACTGACAGTTGTGTAGTGGTGTGCTGAAATCCCACACATGTTTTAGGAACTGGAAGGCTGTGAATAGCGTTACAACAGGTAATTGGAAATGTCCTAAATGTGGTTTATTGATTCCCAAATTTTTCTTGTTTAACTAGGATTATATAAGATACTTTAAAGGCAAGATTAAAGAAATAGATTTCCTGGACTGACCGCCAAGAAACCCAGAAGAACTGTCTAACAATATTCAACCTATGAATGCCTTTTTTCAGCAATATTTTTCAGGCTGCAGAATCACCTTGTTTCTTCCCTTGGGTTTTCATGCACTTTTTTTTTTTTTTTTTTTTGGCAAGGCTTTTTTATCACACAATGATGATATATTTATTTTGACTTTTAATTTGCAGTCTTAGAAGAGGCCTTTGGTGGCTGGGAGAAGTCATGATAATGAAAAAGATTCCAAGAAATATTATTCCATTTTTAACCATAATATCTGGCTAATTTTGAATAATTTCTTGAGGCTCTGTCATGAACATATTTGTGGATCACCTACTAAAGACATCCATTAAGGTGGTTTTGATAGCCTGGGCAGCCTGAAGAAATCATGCTGGACAATAATGTGATGACAATATTGTCACAATAGCTATAAAGGACCAAATCTTCATCTTAAATTTCATCACTTAACATTTAGGTAGATCAAGACCCTATTCCCTGAGCTATGCTGTGAAGGATACCATCAGGTATGAATGAATGGATTAATAGCTCACCATTCACCACACTTGATTTTCACTTGTGAGTTGATTTTGTCAGTGGAGCTATGCATTTATTCTCTAAAACACTACTTACTTTCCTCTGAACTAACGAATCTGTTGAGTTTAAAAGGAGAAGAAACTAGGGGATGTCTACATGTAAGAGCACCATTTTTCATGAGAATTTTTTGATGTCACAAAAACAATGTGTATCCACAGAGCTTTACACAACCTAATAAATGACCAGTTGACACTGTGCCTCTAATTGTCCTCAACTGGAAGCAGAAATGTTGTCTGTAAGCCAAAGCTGATTA
The DNA here is from genome assembly GCA_031468815.1 of Morus bassanus. Taxonomy (NCBI): domain Eukaryota; kingdom Metazoa; phylum Chordata; class Aves; order Suliformes; family Sulidae; genus Morus; species Morus bassanus. The sequence goes on from CM062600.1 coordinate 82,495,037, forward strand.
ATGCTATTGGTTGATGAATTTTTCTTTTTTTAAAAAAGGAGCCAAGGGGGAGCCACAACAGCTCTGAACTTTCTCAAGGACTGCCTCTGCTTCAGGGGAATTTTGATTTTTCCTGCTGTTTTGTTTGTTTAAAAAAAATGGTGATGTCTAATCTTCAGGAACGTACCTCATCATCCAACCCACAAACTGTTGGCAAAATAATAAACCTACACAGAATGTACTGTTAGATTATTTTTTTTTTTTACTTCTTCCTTTCAGAGGTATAAATCACAGCTTTTTGCTTTTGCAAATTAAAGTATAGGCTTTGCACTGGATAGTTGGCACCATTTCTTCTGGCCAAATGTTCCATGCCGCTTCCAAAGAAACTGTGGACACTGAGTTGGCTATGGTTTGCCTTTGAACTCATTTGCAAAACCTCAGTCTTTACAGGCCTCCAAGAAAAAGTATACATAGTTTATTTATTAAGTTGCAATTTAACTCTTTTATGTGCAGAATTGCTGATGGTAATTCTATTTGTTTTTTTCAGGTTTTTTTATTTGTCTGGCTGAGTTCTTGCTGTTTAGTTCTTCTAGTTTACATGAATGGCATCATCCTGCCATATGGGTCCAAAAAACCTAAAGATTTCTGATTATCTTACATGGGCTGAAACAGATCCTGAAAAGAAAATAGTTCTTTTGCTAGTTGGTTGCAAGAGTAAGTTTCAAATAAACCATACTTAACTATTATTGACTAAGTATACTTCCCATTATATTTCCGGAATTTTTCTCAGCTACATGTTTGCCTTTATGTCTTTGTAACATAATAGACAAACAGTGCTATCACTGCAGCTTTTGCTCCTAAGTTGTCTATAATGTATTCCTAAATAGTATGGAAATAGGAACGCACCATGGTCTCTTTCCTTGAAGCACTTGCTGGTTTTGTCTGTCAAATATAGTTTAAAGTTTTGATCAGCTGAATGTTCAGCAAGGAATAAATGAAAGTTATTGGTGTGTAAAACATTGCAGGTCTTGTGTTAATCTTGGACTTTTCCCTCTAACATCCTTGTACTGCTTTCTTCTGCAATGCTTCCTTTCTATTGATGTGATGCCATCTTCGGTACTCTAACAAAGAGCTATATAAATGTTTGGAACCCAGAACAGATGTTTTTGGGCAGCTTTCATTCAGTTTGCCAAGTTCAGGCATGAAACAAGATCCTGACCACTTGTGGTTACTGTAGATTGGATGATTTTTTCAAAGGAAGAGTAAGCGTGCTGGGTCCAATGACTTCCTGTCTTCTGGCATCCTACCACATGTCTTCTTTACTGTACCATAATGTTTCTCAAGTTTGCTTTTGTTTCACTCTCATAATTGGCTTTGTATATCCACTGACTGATCTGATTTTCCTATCGAGACAGGGCTGTTCACTCCAGATTTTCACTAGTGTAACTGAGAGGAAAATTTGGTCCGTATGCTCTGTAATAAGATATATCATCACTGTCAATATTTTTCTTCTTCCCATCACTCCCCTGCCATATGGCAACTTCACAGGAAAGAACTGAACTGCATATGTTCTAAGTAGGACTTCGTCATTCCCTGCTAAATTGAGGTTGGTTTTAATATCATTCAGATTTAAAAGTGAAGGAAGTCCTTAATCCTTTAGCATGGGATTTTTATCTAACTTTTGCCACCCAAAAATTAGGCAAGTGGTAGAAACTAGTCATCTGAGCTCCTCCTATAGTCACTGGAGGGAGGAAGCAACTTTGAGAGGGTGATTCATCTCATCCTAAGATAAGAGTTAGAAATTTTATTGTTGTGAACATGAGTGCAAATATCCTCGATACTCACTGGTCTTAATGGTGTTGAATTGATGAATTAAACAGCAGACCCAAAGCCAACATCTGTGCTGCTCGACTGAGTGGAGACAGCAGATGATTTTTCTGAGCTGATGTTAGCCTGTTCCCTGACATATTTTAAGCTGTCTCCAAATAACACCTAACCATGATTCAGTGGGCATCGTGAGCCAGGGATGGTTTACAGTCAGCAAGATACAGATATGACTACCTTGTTTTGGGTAGGAATTTAGCCCTAGCAATACAAGCCACACCATCCACTTGCATTCAGGGTTGGAAAATAGATGCTGGCTTATTTTATTTACTTGTGTAGATATAGTCAAAGAGGTGCAAGCAGTGAAGAAAGCAGTGTAAGAGAATGAAAGATGAACTTGACAGTTTTTCATTTGCATTGTCTGAACTGGGACTTGGGTGCAAGTAGCAACCCAAGAGACAAGAGCCTCTCTTAAACATTTCTTATTAAACAAATATGAGAGACACTCATTCCCTGTACAGGTGCTAGAGAGTGACTGACAGTGATGATGGAAAACAATATTTATAAAGAAAGACAATATACTTAAATGATTTTCTAAAACCTAACACACTACAGATCACCCTTGAAGATATCATTAGGAAACTGATCTCCAGAGGGTTTTTATCCAGGAAAATGCTAAGTATCACTCAAGTGTTTCTGCAAAGTCTCTGAGCTCTCTGCCTGCTGGATTTTAAGACCTGGGACAACTCTCTGCCTTTAAAACACTCATTGTTCACCACAGAGTACCCAGATCCAGCAACAAGCAGTGCAAAGTGTTTCAGCCACCTTCAAACACTGTTATGAGGCCCAGGGACCATGGATAAATTCAGATGAATAACCCTATTTCTAAGTTGCTTCCAGGGAGTGTGTGGGTGTTGCAGACATATAACTGCCAGGCTATTGATTTTTTTGCAGTAATAGTTTCCATACTTGCTGACTGACCGGTTTCCCTGATGTGTCGTGTCAATTTTCTTATTAAATACAAAAATAATGAATGTTAACAATGAGCCTAGAAAGCTCATCTCCCAGATTGGGTCTTGGTGCCAAGTGTCTGGCTGGCATCGTCTCCAATATTCTGCAAACAACATCTGCATGAGCATATCAGTTGTGTAACTCATAAAGTTAACGTAAGTGACTGCCGTGATTTGCTGAGCAGCACTGATTAGAGCTGTTTTGCCAGAGGGAGACTTTGCAGCATATGGGAGAGACATCCATGCCATGTCTTTCCCAGGAAAAGGAAGGGGTACCGTGGGCAGGAGTACATTATTTGCAGGAATGACTGTGGAGAGATTTCCCTCTCCCACCAGGATTCCTCTGGTCCCAGATGTGATTAATGATGCATCTCTGCTGAAATAATCACTGCTGTGATGAGCTCAGAAAATAAGTGCTTTGGAGGCACCAACCCAGTAGCTGCCTTGGAGGTTGACCTGGAGAGGGACAGCGTGCCAGAGAGACAGGGGAGTTCAGGAGGATGCATACAAAACCCCAGTCACTGACTGATAACACATCTTGCTGCTGCTCTGCACAGCCTCTGACAAGTCCAGTAACATCTGTACTCATGAAAGAAAGGTCCAAGGTGCTTCTCCTCCACCACACAAAACAACATGATGCTGTACAGGAAGGCAGTGCATGCAGCAGGCTGGAGCTCTGTGACTCAGGTGCCATTTGCTTGCTGGGAACACTGCGTCACTGCCTAGGAGAAAAAACTTGGATGTTAGAGCTGAAAAGAGAGTTACATTTTACTTCCTTCCCTCTTAAGACAGTGTATTTTATACATGCTGTCAGCCATTTTAGCAGAGGCTAAACCCACTTTTCCTGTCCTTTGCACTACTTTATTGCAGTTGATTTCAACTGGTTATTTTAAAGCAACATATGATAGTTCATTTTTGTAAAAGGGCTGAATTTTGGCATTTCTTATGCCAACACTTTCTTAAGTTCATTTTTTCAAAATCATATAAAATTATTGTCAGAAACAGGGCATGTCAGTAAACTACTTCTAGACAGGTATTAGGAATATCCTTGTTTGCTGTTTATGTTTACCTTGGGCTACAGATTGGCTCTTGTTCAATATCTGAAATTTTCCAAAGAAAACAGACAGCAACATGTAAATAACTAAACCACACATGCGAAAATGACACTGAAATATAATGTGCTGGGTCAAATGTTAGTTGGGTTAAATCAGGCATTTAGAGCAATCCTTCTTTACCCCACCTGAATGTCACATAGGTAAGTCATGACAGCTCACTCACTGCCAGGAAAAGCTTGCATTATCCTCAAGAATGAATTCAGGACCTCAGGAAGTTACCAAGTCAAATGAAAAACAGAGACAACAGGCAATGGCTTAGTGGCTTAAGCCATATGCCTCAGATCAGTCTAGCCATAATTTCAAATGCCAGCAGGATCATTACCAAGCTAATGCAGATCTATTGAGTACTTAGCCATTTACTACAGGCAGAACAAGTCCTTTGAGTTAAATCCTAAGAAATTAGAACCTCTGGTGTTTTAATGGCTATTAAAAATCGCAGCATATTTTCGTAAGGGGAGGAGATTATTACTTTTATGTCCTTAATCAAATTAACCATTTCCTCCTACAAATACACTTTTAGTTCCTTATTGCAAAAGGAAGATGAGAGAGGAAGAGAGTACGAAACTCCCCAGTGATGTGCAAGAGCTGTATTACTGCTATTACTGCAACTCAAAGACACAGTGAATTTTTTTGCAATGAAAGCCCCAGGATGATGCTCCTGGAGTTTCTGTAACACTGGCTGGGCTACAACCATGGGTGCCTACTTTGCATTTATGATTAAACACTGGTCACCTCTTGCAGATTCGATTTGCTGTGTGTCCCAGGCACCTGGTAGCCCACTCCAGTGAACGGTGTCTGCCATGGGAAGGATGTGCTCACCTGGCCTCCAGCATTTATGGCTGCCTTGCAAAAATAGCCCACTGTCTGTTTTATGAGTGCAGTGAGCAAAGTGCTGCAGAGATACAAGGGAGACCTGTGAGCGCAAATACTTGCACATATATGCTGTGGCTTTTATTATCATCACTAGCCCACAATAACAAGGTCTGGTCAGGGATGAAAACTCTCTATAATCTAATTATAAAACAGAAGATAGAGGGTAAAGGTGGATGCAAGAGTGATGAGACTGTATTCGGAAGTTTGATGGGAAGGACACTGATGTGACTGAAAGGGTTTGTAGGTACTACAGAGAAGGGGAGTTGGAAGGCAAACAGTGAGATAACTATAGGTGATTAGAGGAAACCACACTGAAGTGTAAGAAATGCCATGGGAGATAGTGCAGAAGTGTTTAATTTGGGAAATATATGGAAGGCCAATGGAAAATGGTGCAATAGATTAATCACAGACAACAGCCACCATTTATATAGAGAACAAGGGATGTTATCTTACTGATGGAATGCAGAAGGGTCTCCAATGTGTAGAGAAAGGCTGGGATTCAGCTCCAGAATCAGACACCTGAATGAGGGCAAAGGGATTAAAGAGTGATTTAGGAGGAATGCAAAGGAAAGCCAAGGTGATCATGAAGGTATGACTTTGATTACCGTGGTGTAGATGCTCCATTTCTTAAAGATTACAGATCAAGACTGGGTGCCTGCTAGCGTGTATTCATACACAAATCACTTGGCTCAATAAAAAGACATTCAGTGAAATGTGATACCTATCCTTAAAATCTGAGCATCTCTGTATTATGATTTATTGGTGTTCTGTATTTCCATCTGTTATGGGTAGACCTTCAGCATTTCCAACTTCAGTGACTCAGTGCTGCTGATGCTGGGAAGCGGGCACTGGTCCAGCCTGGAGTTTTTCAACATCCTTCTATGAAACACTGGCAAGATTCAGAGATGCTAAGTGGCTTTCCCAAACCTCGATTTTATCTAGCAATAGGAGACAGATCTCCTAATTCACTATTCTTTAGCAATCAGCTGATAATATTTTTGTGGTTTTGTTTTAATGATCTGTTATTTTGAAACTGCATGATGTTGGAAAATTGTCAGAATACTTGAAAACAGCAAGTGAAGTTATATTTAGTGGAACATATAAGTTCAAATTAATTTTCTATTTTAGCTCTTTATTGAGACAGTTCACCCTAGTAAGGAAAAAGTGCAAGTTGCCTTTTCTCTTTCAGCTTACTTGTGGTAAGAAAAAACATGTTTGAATTCTTGGTTTGGAATAACTGCCTGAACAAATAATAAAACAGAAGAACAGACATATCTGTAAGATAAAGACCTTGGAGAATTTTGGGAAGAATGTTTGAAAAATCAAAATATTACAGGTTTCCATTCCTGGGAATTGAAAAATAAACAGAATTAGCTAGAGATCTGGCTGAAAGAAAAAAATTTCTAAGATTAAAAAAATCTTCCTAAATACATCGTTCTCTTTCCAGTGTTACATTAAGCCAAAAATTCCACTGGTTCTGAACAAGTAATTTTTACCACTGCAAATCCAAAAAATTTCAACAAAGGTGAAGGAGGGGTTTTATGTTTAAAGTACCATTACCGGCAAAAGGTTTCAGAGCATTTTCCGGTTTTAATTACTTCAACAACATTCAGAGCAACAAAGGGAAAGTTTGAACTATTTTGCATGGGTTATGAAATGTCAAAGCCTGATAACTGATATAATACATGGTGTCTACATGGCTCAGAAGCCTAAGGTAGCAATCCTTTATTCCAGAGATTTCAGACCAAATCCCATCCAGCTTGATACTCAGTGAAAATTGCAATATAATGGATTTTCAGCCTAAAATTACTTGGTTTGTAGTTAAGATTCTCTTGGAGATATAACCAAAGATTTGAATCAACATGACAGTTGCCTGTCCTTATGGAGGCAGAGTAGATGACTGGTTAAGATTAGATATATAACTTCTAGAAGGCTGGAATATTAGATAAATCTCACCCTCCCTTACCTCTTTCCTCATCTTCTGCACTGAGTCCATCCATCTTTGCTACATCACCATTGGACATACCCAGCAGAAATACTTTATAATCTCAGTTAGCAGAGAAGTGCAGGGGGAGCTTCCACTGTTACTGAAACATTATTCTCTGGGCAAATGATGTTGAATCATCTTTTAGAGTTTGATCTTCTTCTCAGTCAGCCACCATCCTAGCAATATATTCCCACTGACTTTCATCTTGATTTTCACTTGCCTAGGAAAACCCAAACCAGGTTTGGGCTTCCAATGAGATGACTCCAAAGGGTATTTCTGCCTGAAGGCAGGAAGAGTTTACAGGACTAGGTTTAATCATGATAATGTGGAATAAGAGCTTAGGATCATGTTTTTTACTTGGACTTTCACATTAACTGCACCTGCTTTGTAGCATGCCTTCAGCAAACTAGTATTTTTTAGATATATATGAAGGCAAAGACCAAGTCCACAGGGAAATGGCAGACTGGCTAGGTGGCATATGAATGAGGAAAAGACATTGTGTTGTAACAGAAACCAGATACTTAAAGAGCAAAGTATTGTGTTAGTCTCATGCTCTGGCATGTCTTAGCCGTTAGCTGGTATTTTGTGATTCCATTACTCAGCATCTTAGACTTTCACTGTTTGTGGAGGATAGGGGTGGGAAACTAAGCTTTAAATAATGAGGGGCTATGAATGGAGACCCTCTAGCACACCAGTATGACTTGTCATGATGTTCCCCCATGGGAGGAGATATCAAGTGATATTTTGTTGCTGAAGTGGGAGGAGAAAACACTTCTGTTGGAGGATCAGACTCATCTGCCCTTGATCCAGCATGCTTATACAGCTGGAATTGCATGATCTCTGCAGCCTCTCAAACAAATTGCAGCCTTGTACTCACTTTAGAGCTATCTATTACTGCCCACTGTGTATGTACCTACCTAAAAATCCATAACTGGTCTTGCATCGAATCAATGCTCACACACAACTTGTATCTAAACAAACTGATTAAAGCTAAGAGCTCTGAAGATCCTCTTATTTATCCCATGACAAGCAGAGAGACTCCCAGTTCTTCCGCTTGTGACACCTTTGTCAATAAAATCTGCAGATTGCACAATATAAAGTTGTTTTATAATTCATTTCCTTGACAATAACAGAACCTTTGAACAGGAATGCTTTATGTGATTATCACAAGAACAGTCCTCAAGTGGAGGCTGCATCAGCAAAGTGCAAAAATAAAATTTTGTTCCTCTTCAGGAGTCACATTTCAAGTAATTTTTTGATGTAATGAAAAAAATTGGATTTGATTTTAAGGAAGAATTTATATTTGTCTGGCAATTAGATCATAAGTAAGAATCATAGGACTTATTAGATCATATATTCCATTCTCCTTCCACTGCAGGATCATTTTTTAGACCTGAGGTCTAATTTCATTATTTCAAAAGGACAAAACATCAGACTTATGGAAAGTATTGTAACTACTGCAGTATTCACCCTTTGAAGGTTTTTAGGCATTACCCCCAAAACTAACTGCTGGCAAAATAAACTGCAGGTGGAGATTATGGCAACTGGATATCTATTTCACTGATTTGAAGGTAATATCATCTCACCTACCCACCCTAATTTGTATTCATGGTTATTTATGAGCGCATAGTAGAAGATGTTTTAAAAGTTGTGCCCCAAATCTTTAATATATACATCATTTATTCTAAATTTACAGTTACAACTAGAGCTGTTTCAGTCTGCTGTGTGCTAGGTTTTAAAATAAAAGTTGGAATTTTCAAAGCCAAGCAGAGCACTTTGCATGGTTTCATTCATTTCAGTGGAAAGTTATATGACAAAATCCAGGCTTTAGGATTTTCAGGTGGGTGGATTATACGTTTAAGCAGTAATTTAAGATAATTTAATCTAAAAGAAGGAACTCAAAGTATTTTAAACCCCTTCTTAGTATTTTATTCATTTGTCTCTGAGAAGAATTTGTTTTGTTTCAAATTTGAACTTTAATTCTTGCCTTTAATATAATCAAAATTGACTGTGAAAGAACTGTTTTCAAGACAATTCTAGAACAAGATAATTGGACAGAGATCTCCATCTCCAATTTATTACTTGGCTAAAGGTCCAGGAAAATGACAGAATGCCTGACAATGAATGGAACTGACACTGATATGGTGGCATAATATTTTGCACCTCAATAATATTCAGCCAAGGACACTCTGAGTTTTTACCAATAAATTAACAGGAGAAGTAATGTTTCTTCATTTTACAGATGTGTGAGGCAGACTTAGAAGTGTCAAGTGACTTGACTGTTTCGTATGACTAGTTGGAAAAGATGGAAAAAGATATCTATTACCTTCCAATTTCTCTGGTTTTTAATGGTCGATATCTCCGTTGATGTAGGAGCTGAGATTCGTAGATTATGTGGAGCCTGCCAGTGCAGCAAAGCTGTGTGCACATGGTGTAAAATATACAACAGAGCCACTGCATACTAGTGGGTTTTGTATTTCAGTGGGACCAGTCTGTGCTTCAAATGTGTCATTATCCTTCATAAGGAAATTTCTCTCTACTCTTGAATCAGCTCACATTGTTAATGTGATCATCAGCCAACTCAGAAGGATATACAGACAGCTGTGAGGAATCTAATTAACATTTGACTACAAAAGAAGAAATTACAATCTACTGTACTATTTAATCTGTCAACGAAGATCTGGATTAGAAATGGGTTCAGTTGTAGCTTTTCCTCTGTTTTAATATAATAGAATCATATTCATTAGAGGTGGATAAAACCTATTAATTTATCTTGTCCATCTAGCATTACTGCTACTTTTACCCTTTGGATGACCCTAAGAAAACCTCTTCCTCTTTATGTTTGTCTCCATCAAACACCTGCAGATTGTTATCATCTCTACTTCTAGTCATCATTTACTTGGGTTTAAGTAATTCATGTAATGTTTCCCTGCAAATCAAAACTTCTATCATTCTTTTTATGTTCTTTTCTCCTTAAACACCTTACAATGTTCCAGCATTATCTCCAGCAAGGTAAAGAGTGTTCTTACCATCCAGAAGAAGTACCTGTATTCTATATTGAAATTTATCTACTATTTAGTCTAAAGTCACTATTAGTGAAGGAATCATTCAAAGTCACTCCATGCTTTTTCTGTAAAAAGGAAGAAAGAATAATTGCATTTCTGTGTGATAACTGCTCTTTAATGCATAGAAGATAGGGCAGAAGTATTATGAAGCACAGAGTAGTTTGAAAAGGAGTAGCTTTTTCAGACTAATCTGAATGTTCAGAGGGGTTTTTTCTGAACAAATAGGAACAAACAACAAATTGTTTGGATCAGAGAGAGCGATTGTGTTGACAGCAGACATATGAATGATACTGTTTTTACAGATGGACTGGTGAGAATCAAATTGAAGCTATTGATCTGTATTTGTGTAGGATCCTGCTAAACAGAAAGCTTTGAGGGCTTTGCCATTAGCAGCATGGGTCATTTTACCAACTAGGAAAGGCAACACACTCTGTTTCTGTCATACACGCTCCATTGCTAGCACAACAGAAGATGCCTAGTCTTCAAAAAATGTCAAGAGCCCTTCTGTAGAGATGGCGATAATCCTTCTCAGATATAATTAAAAGCCTTTCCTCATCCTTCAACAGGCTCACGCACAAAAGATAACTCTTTTGAAGAAATACATCAGCAGGCTCGAAGAAATCTAAGTTAACTTTTCAACTTCATTAGCTTTGTATCTTCTTTTTAATGGAGACTGAACACAGACTGAAAAGAGTGGGCGGTGACAATAAGTCCTCAGGTCTCAAATTGCTTAGTGCCTTTGGAAGAGTGTAGAGAGAAGCACAGATCTTGCTTAAGGAGGTCAATTTTGGGTCTCTCCTCTCTAGAGTCTGTATTGCAAGTTCTCAGTAGTGACCAATCTCCTTGGGAATCTGAGCTGGTGGAAGCGAGCAAAGAGCTTATTTGTCATCATGGTTGCTGGTGGGACTGGGACCACCACCAACCTGATCCATTGGGAGCATGTAATTGCAGCCAGTGGGCAGTAAGAGAGTACAGCAAGTATGAAAAGAAATATTTAGGCTAGTGCTCTTTTTTTATTTTAAGATTATGATTCATGAAGTTCATTTGTTGTTACAGGAAGGATGGTTTTATCAGCTGAAACATATTTCTTTCTTGTTTGCTTTGATATTATCAGACTTATGTAGAGGGATCACATTTCAATATGACATCCATGGACTGATGCTAGGTAAGGGCAAAGTATTTGTACCTTCATAATCAGTTTCCCCCATATGTAGAGTAACATTTCTCTTATCAGGGATTGGGAAAGTAATCAAGGCATCTGATTTCAAAACTTGCAAATATATCCCATTTACCTTCAAGTCATTGCAAAGAGGAAGGGTAGAAAGTGTTAACCTTAACCAAACTTTAGATCAAATTATTTAAGCTCTGTGCTTCCATCCTCTAATACTTTTACCTAGGAATGCTCTAAGGTGAACTGCAGCACTGTTTTTTTCATACATGGATTATTCTTATTAATTTTTACTGTTTCTCCAGGTTAAATGGAGATGATAAGAAAAAAGTCTACAGCTATAACATCTCCTCATGTATTGAAGAAAATCTTTAAGAACTTTATCCACTTAAACAAAATACAGTTAAGTCCCAATTATTCATTTTTTTATTATCAGAAAAAAGTCATAAATCTTCAGTCTAGAAAAAATGCACTTCAGGAAGACAGTAAGAGCCTACTGTAGTTACGTTCATAGTTGTCTGCTCTTGTAAACAGAGTTGCATTGCCAGAAAGGTCAGCAAAATACAGAGGAGCACTTACCCATTTCCCTTCTGTTTTTTCTACATTTCTGAAGCTGGGAGATTATGTTCTCTTTCCATCTGAGCTCAGCCATGGAAAAGACAACTTTAGCCACTGATGTTTGGTGACAATGACAGTTGTAGCAGAATTGCCAATATAAGAATTTGCTGAAGCTCAGCACAGATTTAACCATCACTGAAAACAATGCTAAATCTATATTAAACAGGGGATATGGAAAGTTTTTTTCCTAATTACCGTGTTCACATATATTATTTAGAGGCTGTGGATTAAGGCTGCCAGATTCTTGCTCATTAGATTATCACCCATGATAGGGTGTATCTGTGCTAAATAAAGCCTGTGTAGTAGGCAGGCTTGAACATACAGACCTTAATGCAATAAGCGTCTTTGCCCTAGAGTGACATATAGTATGACATGGCCTGAAATTAGGAATGAAATAGATTTCAAACCTTTTTAAACTGTAAAAAAGGTATAATGAGAACGTAATGTGAGTCAGATGTGGTCCAACAGCAGATAGCCAAAACACTGTTTGTGGTGGTATCGGATACCAGGAGAGAGCTCTCAACAGCCACAAACAATTTTGTAGTCAGAACTGGATGAAGCTTGCATAAGACCATGTTTCCACACATTATACTGCAAATTGTTTATAAAAAGTAAATAGCCCTTAACTACAGCATGCTGCAGGACTCCATTAGAATGCCTTTTTAGCAAGGTTATGAATTTTCAGTAATTGCTGTGGTAATCCATATTTAGCATCTGCAGGATTACTTTTAATCAGCTTTGAGGATATGATCTGACACCATTAGTTTTATGCTTCAGCATTTAACCAGTTAGACTGCAAAAAAATGCCATCATTTTGCTGACTTAATTTAAAGCCAATAATAGTAAAACAGTGAGGGTAAGAGGGAGGAGGGAGATTTGGTTACCAGCAAAAGATGAGGAAAATGGCCATGTGCTGCTTTAAAAAAATGCACTTATTGGATCAATAATTGTGGTAATAAAATGAGACTTTGTTCTGCTGTAGCACTTTTCCTCTGTAGATCTCGAGGCCCCTGAGCATTATGAGTCAAGAATAACGTGTGTTCTGCATATTTCTACATATATTTTTTTCTGTGGTCCTTAAATACCTCACCTCTGTGTGTGTTGTATATATTATTTCACTGCTGGTTTCTTCTCAATATTAAGTTTGCTGCAGCCTTCCTCTTAAATGCCTTATTGCTTCTAATCATGTCGTAGGACCAAGCCAGTACGTTCCTTTTGTTCATGAGGTGATGGATGCTTTTATCAAAGATACTTTCTCCAAGGGATATATTAGGTTTTTGCCTAGATAATGGATATACAGAGGTTGATTTGCAATCAGATAGTTTCCAACCAAGTGGTTCCTACCTTGTGCCTTTTCACTGTGTGTTTTATTGTGTTTCTTGAGAGGTGGAAAGATGTTAGCAAGTTTCTGTGTAGACTTGGTCCCAGCTGGTCTGGATCCCTATCAAAGAATATATATATATTAATAATTACCATTGATCAAGAACTTGGTGTTTATTTGAGTGTTTGGTTTCTGTTTTGCTGTCCACACATGTGACTTCAGTTAACCCTGATGTTATTTATGAGAACGCATCAAGCTGAGCATTTGGTACTGGGACTGTCCTCAGGGAATCTGGGTCTGAGGTTTACAGACAGAAGAGGTTGTCAGGATCATCTGTGGTGACCTGCTGCAAAGCACAAACCAAACCCATCACTCGATTGCTACAGCACAGGAAAGAGTGACTCTTGGTTACTTTTTAAAATGAATCTTCTAGGCTTGGTATTGAATGGAAGGAGATATTCCAGCAAGATATAAAAGTGTCAGGCTGTGGAGGATTTACACTTCTTCTAGTAAATCTCCACTGTTAGAAAGTTGTCTCTTATTGCAGGCCCTTCTCTTTAGCCTCTATCCTTTGCCAAGACTGGCTGGCTGTGCTCAGAGCTGATAATGTGGGAAACAAAGTCATCTGTGCCAGGCAGGTGTAGAGGTTTGAATTCAGATCTTCCCTTTATTTACCAGGAAAATAAACTGTGCTGAGTTGGTCACACACTTTCACATTGTTGAAGTGAGTCCTGAAGCCTTGCTACACACAAGGTCAACAAAACCTGACAAAAAATGGGGAAACTGAGTATTTTCATGATGCCTGTTTTTAAAATCACAGTGTGTGATAAAATATAAGTAGTGTCTCAGTCTATTTACAAGTCTATCCAAGATAAATTCCTAAGTTCTAATTCAGGTGGCGCCTTCCAAGGCTCTCCTGTGTATTTAATGAAAAGGTGATTGAGCTTAGTGATGAGAAGAAAAGCACTGGGTGTGATATTCTCAAAAAATTAAGTCTTTTTTCTCTTCAGCAAGGACAGTAAATCCATAACAGAGCAAGCCTCCACACTGCTCTACAGCCAGCCTGCCTCAATCCTTACTTCAAGGTCTGAGAGAAGAGTTCAAAGAGTTAGTGCCTGTTTCATGCTATTTGTGTAACAAGATCACCTCCCCTAGCGACAGGAATTGGATGGAAACAACTTTATGATAACTGCGGCAGCCTGGGAGTGGAAAGATGAAGTTGATTTTTAGCTTAAGGCATTGAGTCCAGCAAGCTATCCTCAGGCAGTGCTCTGTGAATTGAAAATTCATAAGTTTGAGGCAGATTCTGATTTTAGTTCACAGCCTCTGATTTTTATTAATGTTGTCAGTGTGTCATTGGAGAGGTGCAAATGATTTAAAAGTTATATATTCAAGGAGTTCTTGAATGTGACCTTATCTAAATTTCTCATAATGCTCAGGAAATGTCCTCCAAATTTGAACATCTCCTTTAATCCACATTGTTCCTGAGGCCTTTTTCTCCCCCAGCCAATAAATGAAGAACATAGATTGTTTTTTCTGCTCTACTCCTGAATGTTGGTCAATTGACTGAACCACTGATAACAAGCATTGGACTCCGATGCCTCTCAGATGCTCCTGTGATAAGTGCTAGTATCAGATCCTGGGTAAATATATAGACCTCTTCTTGCTCCAGGTGAAATGAATAATACAACAACCATTAATTTCACTCACAGCCAGATTATGTTTTAAACCAGACAGTAAAAAACTTCTAACTTGGCAAAATCCACTGAGGAAAAAAAGCAGTTGTTCAGTAGCCAGGCCAAGATGACAATTAAATGGGAATTGAAAATGTGCTGGATCTCACCTGTGGCACCAGCAAGGAGTGGAGCCCTGCTGCTCCTCCCATGCGCGCTGGGTTGTGCCTCTGCCATGGGCTCCTCAAGGGAACAGAATGCGGGACCACGCTGAGGCACAGCCAGGGTGTGGGGTCCTGCGTGCCAGGAGACCATGCTAGAAGGCACATTGCTGGGACACCCCAGAACTCTTGCCCCTGCTTCATCTGGGGTCAAGGCATGCCCAGTGCTGTTCTCCCTTCCCCAACATTTTTGTGGTGGGCTGGAGTTTAGCCTAGCTGCCAAGTCTGTCATCAACACATTTGCATGTCTCTTGCCATGTCCTGCTTGCAAGACCTTGAGGCTTTGTTGGGGTTATGGAGGACTGCTGAAGTGTTGGGGTGTGCAGGGTGGGAGCTGAAAGCTGGTGAATTTTTGCAGCAGGGCAGAACCTGGCTGGGAGTCGCCAGTACAACAGCAAAGCTAAGGAAGGTTTCTGAGGGCACTTCCAAGGGACAGAGTAGGAGCCATTGTAGTTGAAGATACCCAGAGATGAGTGATGTTAAACAATATGAATATGCCAGCAGAGAATTCAGCCAGGGAGGACATGTAGAAGGCAGCTAAAGCCTGAAAGCTGGGAGACCGCAACATGGTGTAGCTGTGCAATTTGTTAGAATGGTTCCTCCATGGAAAATGTCGTTGAAATGGGAGATTATGGCTCAGGAAAAGGTACAGTGGGAAATATGCTGCCATCTTTCTAAATGGATCCCTAATAGGGGAAAATGCCCCTTTTATAATTTAAAAGGGGACTTCATATAAGTGAGAATGAAGCCCAAGTGGACTTAGTCTGAGCTGCTGGATTAGAGCCTTAAGTGCAGGCTGGTCTCAGAAATGTCTGTTGCTCAATTTTCAGTGCTTGTTTTTCTCCAGGAAAACTGTGTATTTTTCATGCACAAGCCTGCATCTTCATTCAGCAATACTGCAGGGCTGTGCTGAGTTATCTGCATTGATCTGGTAAATGAAAGGCCCCTTGCTGGCAGCAAAGCACAAACTCTCTGAGCCCTGAAGCAAACTGGAACAAGGCAACTCAGACAAGCACAGGCAGTGTCCTGTTATATATGCATGTATGTTTGTAACACAGATGTGTATGTGTATACAAATATTTAGTCAAAAAACATCCAATATCTACAGTCTCCCTGACTTTAAGATATTTTGGGGTGATTTTTTTTTATTTCAAATTATTTCAGAAAAGAAAATTGACATAGACCAAATATATGCATGTTTATGTATGTATAAAAATGTAACATTTAGAAACCCTGAGAAGTGAATGACATCCTTAAACACAGACTAGTGGCCAAGAATAATGTTTGAATATGGGGCTGAGAAGTGTGCAGAATATAGTTTTTCATCAAATCATGGAAATTAGAGATAGAAAAGGCCTATTAGATCATCCTGGCCATTCCCTTGGGCCCAAGGTACAGGAAAGCAGGAAAAGAAACAATCAAAAAGAAAAACATTAATGCTATAAAATATCTGTTTTTGCAGAAATCACATTGCAAACAGAAGTCCTGGGACAGCCACTCTACTTTATGTTGTGCAGTTGTCAAAACCGATATACAGAAAGAAAAAAAGAATTTGGAGCTTTCTTTAAATGCCTTGGGCTTTTCTTTCAACACATAACAAATTTTCCATGAATTTTAATGTTGAGACTTTTTATTTTGTTTCCAATGTTGAGTCATTAAAAATAGAAAAGAGAGATAATTACTATGACACTGACACAGCATTTTATGTATTTACAGAATTAAGTGATTTTTGTAGAGAACCTATGAAATGGGTGCATAAATCTGCTATTTTGGCAAGTGCTTTATCAGTGCCAATGGATTTATGAGAGAATATTGCTCTTGCTTTTTCCTTGGGAAGATGAAGCAGAAGTGAAGTGACCATGAAGGACAGCTAGCGAGTCAGTGGCCAAGCCAGGACGAAATTCAAGAATCTCATCCGAGTCTTCCAATGTTTCAGGGTTGGACACTTTCCCATGTAGCTCTGAAGGGAGTAACTGAAGACACCAGCTTTTTGTAACCACTGAAGCAGAGCAATTCTATAGGCTGGGCACACCTGTACTAACTGCTAAAATCATTACAGTCTTTGCTAATTAAGATTGGCAGAGTGCTTGCTGCTAGTAATATATCCCCGTAATGGATATAGCATTAAACATTTTGAGGTGGCAGCTGAAAAGGTTTAAACAGTGTCCACTTTGGATTAAGGGTCTACATTTTCTTGAAGGTCTTTTATTTCTTGGCTGGTTTTGGTTGTTTCTTTTTAAAAAATTGTTGGCAATGCAACTGTTGACTTTCAGAGAGAAGGATGGGGATTTTTTTTGTAACTGTAATGATTTTATCCCATTTTCCTCCATTTAATTTGGAAGTAGAAACCATATCTTTAATGCTAATTAGGCAGCACATTACTTAGTCTTCCTGTCCTCATGTAAATAACAATTAGCAATAATTTAGCAGTTGTACATTCTGGCATCTTCTAAGCCATACCATTGTATACCATTCCAAATTCTTTTGCATTAATTAGGATCATAAGCCAATCAGCACTAATTAAGAAGAAAATAAGTGTAATAACAAATGAAACAAAGCTAGTGATTTGTATCTGTTCAGTAGTTCTTTTTCCCTCTGCAGTTTATCAAATAGTTGTAATGCATAGGAACTTCTTCTAATTGAAACTAATTATGAGGTTTCCCCTGTTACTTTGAGCCTCATGTTCAAATCCCAGGAAGCTCATTAAATAAGTAACAAAGCTGGAATCTTTAGCACATATTGTAACTTGGTTCATGTTAATTAGCACCACATTTTGGAGGCAGTAAGAGGCTGTTCAGCAGCAAATACTACCTAAAGGGACATTAGGTAGGGATTTTTGCAGATCTAAGAGGCTGCGCAGAGACCTCAGCCAGGTATTAACAGATATGGCTGAAATGTCACATATCCACCTCAAGACTATATGCTAAATATGGTACTTCTGCAATTCAGCCCATTTTAACACTGTCTTAATGTCTGTTGTTATTTGGAGCAAGCATCTAGGGAAATGTAGGTACTTAAATATACAGTCATTACATCTGAAGGTCATTTCTGTCTATCAGTGACTGTGTCATAAAATAGCATACATTTTCTACTGCTGTTTTGGGCACCATTTCACTTTCAGAAGTGGGTAGCAATCTAGATGCCAGCATCTCTGCAGATCCCAGGCCTATTTAACAGACTGAAATTGCTACATGATGTTTAATGATGCTAAAACTATATATGATGGTATGTGCCATCTCCACTTAGTTGTATGTAGTAATTTAAAGGTAGGCAGTCAGTAAGTATTGAACACAGTTCAAGGTGGGTGAAAGAAATCCACAGACTTATAGTTTTGTGTCTTCTTACTACAAATTCACCTCATCTTGAGCCATTTTCAGTACAATCTTATGAGACAGAGCCACACACTGATCTTACAACGGGCTGCTGTACTGCCACTCTCAGTCTTTATGGACAAAGACATGCATGACCTGATCTTATTGGAAAATTTCACATGCCCTGAAACCAGACTGAGTCGGAACAAATCACAATCTAGTTTGTGCTTACACGCTATCCCTTTCCAGCTGACATTGCTTTGAGATTGTTAATTAATTAACTAATTAATTAAAATACCCTAAAAGTGGTGCAGTAACTCTGACACCTTGGATATTTTGTAGTTGTTGGATCTTCTTTGACTTCCCAGTTGTGTATGTACAAATTGTCAGAGATCTCTCACCCCACCATCAGCCTCCAACTTCTCTTCTTGGGACTGTGAGTCTGGCCCGAAAGCCATGCACAGATGCAGGATCATGTTACTCTGAGGCATCACCATTGTTTTCTTCCTGCCTATGGAGACCGTATCTAGGCAGCGTGCAGACAGGGTCCAGTGGTAACTGGTAACTCCCATGGTAGCCAAAGTAAGAAATGTCCTCATGTAAATCAGGAAGAAAGAAGTGTTGGCGCCCATTTTCCCCTCTACATTTCCAGACAAATTGTTTTCATTGAATGACTATTATCATTTAAAGTACTGTTTTGTAAGTACTGTAAAAAAGACCACAAAGTATCATTGCAGTCTTCCCAGATGAAAAATTGGCCCCATGTAAATTATGAAACTCTGAAAACGCATGTGATCTGAAATTATTGAAAATATGTAAAATGCCTCTTCTTGAAATCTCATGGTCACCAAACGGAGATACCTCCAAGGACACAGCAAACATATTCACAAAGGCAATCCACAAATCAGTTATTTTTTTTCCCTTGCTATGGATGAGACAACCAACACACATGACATACACAGCCTGCAGGTTTTTAGTATGGGTACATCAGAAAGTGTAGAGATCCACTCTGTTAGAAAAGTTGTCCTCTATCAATGAAGGAAGATGTAGTCTTTCACCTGGAAAACTTAGTCCATAAATGGTCATTTCTAGAGCACTGACTTGTTCAAGTATTTCTTCATAAAGTTGAATCCAGTGTTGTCAATGTCCCATTGCCCTGTTATGCATCACAGCCAAGCAGTGTGTGGATGCTGATGTGTTTATCTGAACCACTCAGTGTGCCAAAGGACTTCCTTTTCTGGGAAATCGGAGCCTATCTCTAGTAAAAACCTTCGGTAGGTCCTGGATGTCAGAGAAGCAATGTGATGGGAGGTGCCTCCAAAGTCCACTTTGATAACCTGCCTTCTCCCTAACACCACCCTCCAAGGAGCAGAGGGGAGCATGACTGATGATACCCTTTTAGTCACATTAAATGTTTTTGATGAAGAAATAAAATAAAAACATCTTCAACTGCCCATTTTTGCTTTTCACTTTCAAGCACCTGGGGAAGTTTTATAGAGGAAAATGGCTACAGCAGGCTCCCCTCCTCCTTGTGCAAATTGGAAGCTTCAGTATACATCAAAGTTAACATATAATACTCTATTTTCTGTGGCATGCCTCTAAAAAAAGAAAACAGGCAATATTTTTCTAAGGTATATATCAAAGCAGTTTAATAACTGGAGCAGCTTGTCCTGCAGGAAACCTCTTAGGGCTTGCTGCTGGTCAAAAGTACCATTCTTCACATTAGGTTTCTTTATCTAAAAATAAAATACCTTCCAACTAAAAATGTAAAAAATAAAATAAAATTAAAGCTTAATTTGGTGTATCCAGTAGAAAACATATATGTCTAAAAACAAGTAAAAGAAGTAAGAAACTAAGTTTAAGGAAAAGTAAAATACCTATTGCATTGTTTCAACATATAAATAGCTTGTTTCTGAGCAGCCCAAAAAAGCACGAGTGAGACTGTCCAGTTTCTGTGTGTTTAAAAGTTAAGAGTGGACACTAGAAAGAATTAACTGGGAAGTCCTGCTCTCAAATCCCCTGCAGGCACAGTAGCAGATCACCAAGGTTTTGTTACTCATGAGCACTTCTAGCCATGTCCTGATGGGAGTCTGAAGGCCAAATGAGTCAGGGAACAAGAGTATCTTTTAATTATTGGAGATGACTTAACCAATGGTGCACATAAAGGAAAGGGAAGGGAAAATGAGGGGAAGGACTTTCGGCTGTACAGTCATTGTATTGTGGAAAACAAAGCCAAAAGGAGTCACCAGGAAGTTTTTTTCTTCTAATGGGATTTTTTTTTCCATATACCTTTCAATTGTTTCTAATTATGATCTGTAAAGAAGTGGTTTTAACAACTGCAGGTGGGGAATGCTGGTACTTTCCTTTCTTTCAGAGGTCCTTTGAGGTTTGATTCACTAAAATCTGTAAAACATTTTGAGATCTTTGTCTGAAAAACATGAAATAACAAAAATGAAGTGAGTTGTAACCCCTTTCTTCTATAATTGACCTAGGTAGAGAGGTTTGTTACTGTTGAAATCGTTGGGGGAAAACATGGTACATCTCTAAGGCAATTCTGCTTTCTGCCTTGATCTGAGATGGAAAGAGTTAAAATTACAGGGAGTCTTACCTTCAGAAATTGAGAGGGAGAGGGAGAGAAGGAGAAAGAAAGAAAGAAACAAATAATAAAAAAAAAGGCCCTTTTTTGTGGAAAGGATTGCCTTCTGATTTCAATTATTTCTGAGTTGTAAACATTTTCAGGGACAAGGAATTCCTTTGCATACACATATTGCTATTTGCAAAAACCAGGGCCAGTCCAGTGGAATTTTGTTTTTGTCTCAACAGAGTCATTTTATTCATCTGGGAGATTTTATTTAATACTCTGGTATTAATGACAGCAAGAAATTAAACAGTTGTTTCACTCATTTTTCTTCTTTTCAGTGTGTGTGTCTTTCCTCCCACTGCTCCCCCACCCCCGTATCTTTATAATTGTGTTTTAAGACCGTAAATGTTTCCAAAGGTAGTGCCAGATTTAAAATACTGGTTGTTATTACAATGTGTGGGTGGCTTTACCCTCTCTGTTCGCAGCCTCCAGCTTTTATCTGCCCTGCTTCAATCCTCCTACTATAAGAGAGGAATCCAAGAAAATGAACTAATTTAGGGGAGAAGCAGCTTGACTCCTTTTATGATGATTATGACTATTTTAGTCTGGAGTGACTACCCTTTAGCAGGTAAAACCAAAAACGGAGGGGGGGGAAGAAAAAAAGCTTTGAAAGCTTAAATTTTGATGCAATAAATCAATCAATCAAGGAGGCAGCCCGTGTCTCCCAAGCTCATTTTCATCTCATCCCCCTGGTTGCAAGGAAGTTACAACTGTTTCATGCTGTCACAGTGGAGATGAGAATCAGACCCCCATTCTCTGCTAAGCATGTTTAAAGCAGAAAGACATTTCTGTAGGCTGCTGCAGCATATCCCAAGCCCTGCTCTCCTTTCTGCTGTGTACGGGGAGTGTGAGGCAAATACCACACATTGCAACAGGCGCAGGGAAGAGGAAGGGGATAATAGAGACAGTGTCATCCTCCCCTGAGTGCCATTTATTTGCAGCCAGCACGGATGCGAGGAAGGAGGGTGATGTGTGCACCATTTAATAGGGCTGTGTTGCAGGTGAAAGGATGTAGGATTCTGGCTAATTCATTTGCATTGCATATTTCTGCTGACGCCACACGTCAGCAGTGGACAGCTGCAGCACCAAAATGCAGCACTCGTAGATACTGCACTGTGCAAGTGGACTCAAACCCAGAACCACTGACCCAACCAGCCCAGCATGATGTTAGAAAGGTGGATGAGGAAGGGGTCACTACAGCTTCGTCAATGCAGGCAGTGGCGTCATTCATCCAGAAGCATCTATTTTGTGTTGGGCTGAGTTGCCCCTGAAACTCTGTTGGCTATCATGACTAGTTTCTGCTACTGATAAAGGACTTGCTCATGAATCAGTGTTTCCACTTATAGGCAGCCATGTTCAGTCTGATGAGTCCCACTCTGCTCTCTGGGAAGGAGGTAAGAACAGGTGCTTTCAAGGCAGATTTGTCCTGCCTGTGTGATAAATGAGTGGTATTGGCAGGATGCTCTGAAAGCATCTCACCACGGCACTACAGCTTTTAGAGCTGAGCTGGTCCCCCTCTGACTGCCTGTGAGTGCTAGCAGAGCACAGGGAAAACTCATTGCATGCTCTGAGCACTGTCCTGGGAGGTGGCAGCTTTGCGCCCCCCTGAGACTGAGGATGGGATAAACTCACATTTCCCATTTTTATGGTTAAATGTTGTAACACTAGGATTAATGGGCTTCCCCTGCCATTCATTGGGGAATGGGCGCTGACAATGTGGGTGCCAAAGAGGCTTTGAAACAGGCGAAGGTGCTGGAGGATGGGTTGGAGTCCAGATGGACTTTTTTGCTCCCTGTTTTCTCCTGGCAAACTGGGATAGGGGGATCGCACTCCAGAGATGCTTTCCTCTGCACCCAAACAGGTAACATAGAGGCACCAGCCAGTCTGGGAGCACCAACTCCCACTCAGCATCTCTGAGTGATGGGATCAGCGTCAGTGTATCGACATGGGTTTCTCCTGTATGAAGGTCTTACAGGAGGAGCCAAGCATCACTAGAGCATGGTGCTTGGAACACCTCATTGCAGGAGAGAAACTGAGGTATGGGGACAGAGCGATTTGCTTCAGGAGCAGGGAAACTCCAGAGCTGCAGCAAAACCCCTGGAGCAGCTAGAGACTGCCCATTCTTTTATTTGGCTGTTAATGTGATTCTTCATAATGATTACAGTTTCCCCTACATTTGAATGAAGAGGGCCATAAAAGTTTAGCATTATCTGTCTACCTGCTCTCTTGATTATCTGTACTTATATATGACTACTATCGACTCATTATCAGCACGGCACTGATCTGAACTTTGAGTTTACTGCTCTGTGGAGACACGGTAGCTACCCAGTAATGTAGTTATTTCAGCAGGCACCCTTTTTTCTATAAGATAAGAAGACAGTTGTATCTGTTTAGTGCTATCATAAACTTGTGTTAGTCCCGCAATAAAAAGGAGTCTCTGCTTGCTGTTAAGCAGAGAGAGAGCAGCTTAGCTTTGAAACCAGGGTTTGGATGAACCCAGCTTCTGTTTAATGAACTTGTGGCTTGCACTTGTGATGTATCTGTTGATCCTTTAATCAGCAGAACTTTACTGAAATCAGGAGGTTTCCTGATATGTTAAAAATTCTGACAGCAAGTCAACTGCAAGGTTGTAATCTCAGGTCATTTTCTTCGCCCTCCCCTCCTGTAGGGCAACAAAATGTTTGTGTTGCTTCAATCCTTATTGCTTCAAAGCTCTTTGAAACATGGCAATGTGGTTTGAACTCACAGCTATGCAGTCAAAGCCTGTCTCTGGCATTTTAACTTCAGCTGTTTATGTTCCAACTAATTAGCCATAATGTGCTGGACTGGGGATAATATATTAGATATATTATGACTTTTTCCCTGTGCTGTAGTAGGTGGCAATTCTCCATCAGTGACTTGAAAGTGCAAGAGCTGTTTTTTCCCAGCTTTTCTGGGAAGCAAATATTTAAGCTAAAGACACTTGATTTTTGCTACTATGGGTTATGGTCGGTTTTGATTACATTTTCTGTCTCAAAAGCTATTAGTGTATTCTAAACACATGTAAGTAAATTCTCAAGTGAGAGCAAAAGTGTTTGGGAAAGTCTGTGTGCCACCCAGACCAGAGGCTGTAGGCTGGAAAGAAATTATGTGAAAGAAAAGAAAAAACAAAAAAAGTCCATATTGTATCATTTAAGTCCTTTATACACAAAATAGTCTGGAATCCTGCTGAGACCCCTGACTTGAGTTTGGGCTCTGAACCCCCTACTAGTCCATTAAAAAGAGAGGGAATATTTGCAAAGACTGGGCAAAAGCATGCAGCTGTGCTAACGTTTAGATATTCTCATAACTCAGGTTCTAGTTTAGCAGCATCTGTAAAATTAACAGCTTCAAGTTTGGTTCATCCACAGGAACGAGGAGTCTGCTGAACACATGGGGTCTTAGCATAATATTATCACTTGTTTGCAGAGACATCACACAGAGAGCTGCATATGGTTGGGTTTAAGTTGTTCCCGAGGTGCTGAGGGCATTTCTGATGAGCTAGGGTTAGGATTAAGACCAGTGTGGTTCAGGATATGGAGATGCTGTGAACTTTTTGGAGTGCCTCAGCCTGTTTGTTGGACTGCTTTTGAGTTTACAGGCGATCCTGAGGGACCTGGCCATCTGCAGCAGCCTCAGGCTTTCTTCTGGTGCTGGCCTGCTTCTTTGTAGGTCTCTGGTCAGCAGAAATCATATGGCTGAGAAAAAACGGTTTCAGCATTTTATGGTTTCCAGTGAATAACATTGCTAACTGCCTAAGCTCTCGTCATTGAGGATTTCCCCTGCATTGGTGGTGGGAAATGGGAAACCTGATGACTTCGTCAGGATGAACTTTGGAAAGAAAGAAGAGCTCAAAGAGAGG
Source organism: Morus bassanus (assembly GCA_031468815.1). Classification (NCBI taxonomy): domain Eukaryota; kingdom Metazoa; phylum Chordata; class Aves; order Suliformes; family Sulidae; genus Morus; species Morus bassanus. Next base: position 82,519,723 of record CM062600.1, read on the forward strand.
ACAAAGCCACCCTTTTGGCTTTTCATTTCTACTTTGGGATTAGAGGATATTATTTGTTGCTCTGTCTGCCTGCCCATTTATCCACCTGTCTGTTCTCACATCCACATCTATCGCATTGTCTGTTCGCAGTGGTTGTGGCAGTCCATTTTTGATGTATATAAATCACAGTAATATCACAGCCACAGGCTGTGTCACGTTATTGTCAGCTCGATGGAGTAATATCTGCGTTTACTGGAAAGCAGGAGGAAACTGAAGTGCTCCACAACTCCAGGAGCTCAAAACCTGCTCTTTTGGAGGGAAACACCATTTGCCCTCATTGGCCTCCCTTTGCAGGACAATGAATGCTTTTTGTCACTGCACTTTCAGTGAATCCTTAATGGACAAAAAGAGGACACTAAAGAACCTAATTTGCTTCTTAAAACCTATTTTTTTCCCTGTTGCACAAGGGCCAAGGACAATGTTTGCCTCCTGCCTGTCCCATGTAGTTCATGCAGATATACTTGATCTTTCTCAAAACCACAAAACTTTTGAAGACAAAAGGACAAAAAAGACTGACAAGAAAACCTCACCAAAGTCTTCAGGGATGTCTTTATGCTTTTTTTTTCTCCACTTAATTTCCCAGAGAAGAGTCCCTCATTTCGTCGGAGGGAAGGTGCAGTAGCCATCCTTATCCTACATGACTTAAGTCTTTTATTGAACAGGTGCCATCGGCACGATGCCAATGTGGCCATCTCCAACATGCATGCATTAACTTTGGCAAATGTTTCTTGGGTAGGTCATCTGGCAGTTCCATTTGCTACACTGTGCTGGACAAATCAGGGTCTCTGGCTCTCAGTCCCATGAAATATGTCAGGATGCTGTGCATGTGTTGTCTCTCTAATCCCCTTTCCCTCTAAGCCTACATGTAGCCCTGATACCTTCATTTGACACCTCAGTGGCATTATATTTATACCCAAACCCTTTCATCTATTCCTGTCCCCAGCATAAATTAGCTACTTAGTAGGCAAGTAGCAAGGGGCAAATTTCTGGAGAGAAGGTAGCACGTATGATCAAGGTCAGATAAAAAACAGAGCTGAGCTACTGCCAGTTCCTTTGTCAAGGCCAGTAAGTGAAATTGGGGCCAGTTTTCTTAAAGCCAGCAGCACTTGCATTGGCGAAAAGGGCCATGGAGACTGAAAAGAGGTCAGTGAGTAATGCGTGTTGGAGCCAGGACAAGGGAATAACAGCATTGAGTGCCTGCAGAGGAAGACAAACAGCAGTGGTAATGTGGGCTACGCAGCAATATTTCTAAACTGTTTTCAGCACAAACCTTCCTAAAAGGCTGTTGCTCTGAATGGGGCAATGCCAGAGCCAGCCCATTCCTCCTTCTTCCTCCAGCACCTTCCCAGTCACAGGAGCACGTCTGCTGTCACTGCAGCAAGCGCCACACAGCTTAAGGAGAGGTTTTTGTGCCATTATAATTAAAGCTATTATTCTCATACACAGCCAATAGTTAGATAATCTAGGTCATCATGTATGTACAGCCTGGAAGGGTGCTCATCTTAGCTGTGGAGAGCTCTTTCCACAGCTAAGTCTTACTGTATAATGTTAAAGAGCATAAAAAAGGCTATGTAACATGTTTACTTACAGCGAGATGTCAGGTTCAGTTCTATTTAGGGGACTTGTTCTTCTGCCCCTGTAAGCAGCGACAAGCCTGTGGCAGAAGGACTGGGGAGATGACCCTTTAGAAACATTTCAGACAAGCATTTCAGCATAAGTTCTGCCCTGAGACCAGCTTTTAATAACCCATAATATTTTAATGTTAATATTATTTATACATTTGTATATATTTATGTATGTATATCCATCTATATATACACATATATAAAAACAACCTTTCAAAAGTGCCTAATGCATTGCTCACCCAGTTGAGGGTCCTTTAAAAGCCCTTTTCTGCAGGTGCTTGGCAGCTTGAGAAAATCTCGTCTTCCAAATTAAGCACCCACAGCACTATCCTTCCCACATCAGAAGACATTTTTTAAGCCCTCCCCTGCAGTAACCAAAACTAAATTAATCTAACATCAGGAGAGGCTCATACAAGAAAAACCTATCAGACTTTGAAATAATGTCCCCCAGGGAAGTTGGGGAAGCCCAGTCATTTAAGGCTGAATGGATTGACCTGTTCTGGGGTGGCTGGAAGGATGGGCTAGCTGAGCTAATATGGCTTTTCCATTTCTAATACATCTGACCTAAACTTGGACTGATGAGACCCACCAACGCAGGCAGATATGCTTTCAAGGAACACACTAGAAAATGAGGAACAGCATTTTTAGTAGGCAGACAAGTCATAACCACAGGATCCCTGGACATTCAGTTGTGGCTTTTTGTCTTCTTCCCTCTCCAACTTCTGTGCTAACACACTTTGCTCTCCAAAAGTAGCAAGGGCTCAGGCCTCCTATTTCTGAACTGATGTCATCTTGTTTGGGAACTTGGGAAACAGTTAAAAAAAGAAAATAAGAGACTATGGAAGGAACACTGAAGACGAAAAAGTGCTGGAAGATCAATGTATGCCTTGTTATGGTGCAGGTTTTAAGTAAATGACAAATATCACTTCAAGCAGGAAAAATAAACTTTCAGTTGGAAACATGGATATTAATGTTCAGTTATAACTTGTTTTTTCCTCCCACTTGCTGTGGTGTGTGGAGTCCAAGTAAATAAAATATTACTTAATTTTCATGGTGATTGTTGAGGATACGAATGATTCTAAGCCTAAGTGTGTGAACATGTATCTATATTTTCTTTTACATTCCAGTTTCCGTAATTCAAATTCTTTGGGGAATCTCTCTTGCAATACTTTCCTCATTCTTCCCCTCTGAAAATTAGGCTCTGAGAATAAACAAACTCTACAAATTGTGGCAGGTTAGCTTCAGGATAAGAAGGGATCCTTCCAGGAAAAAAATGCTGTGGGATTATTACAGCAACCAATAATACTGACATTCCCCCATCAAAAGCTGTATCTTGAGCAGAGATCCAGTGTCAGAGATTTGACATAATATCCCTTCGACACAAGTCAGTCAATGATTGCAGGTATGATACAGAATGAGAAAGATCTTCTTAGGGGAAAGCAACTTTTCTGTAGACTGGAAGCTGGCTTATCCTTAGCAATGTGTAATACTGGTCAAGGCCTCCCTTTTCTGCCTCATTTCCTATAGGGCAAAAGAGAAAGGGGATGTGCAATGTGGAAAATGAACTGAAAGCCTCAGTAATTGCTCCCCTTGCAGAGGAACACAGACCAGTTCAGTCCTGGAGTGTGATTTTACTGTAAGGAGCAAAATCCAGGCTGGAAGATAAGGATAGTCCCTGGAAAGTCTTTGGGGGAAAGTAATATGGTGTTCACCTAAGAATTTTTAACTATATTTTAGGTCAAGGGGGTGGTATATGTCACACTGGAGAAGACTAGCTTGTGCGTTACTCAAAATGTGTGAAAACCCATTTTTTGAGCTGCTGAGCTCAAAAATTAGTCCATACATACCTCCTCTGTAAGCCCATGTAGCTTAAACAGCACAACCTCCTTTTTGTCTTAGGGCCTGGTCCCTCATGGACAGTTTTTCCAACATTCTGACCCTCTTAAACTGATTTTTTGAGAGACTTTTGTTGTGCTTATTTATAAGTGCAATCAGCAGTATCTCCTTACACCACCAACATTTCCACTAATACCTGCCCAACACCTCTGTCTCTTCCTGAGTGCAGAAGTGCAGGGCTTGTCTTCTCGGCATTTGCCAACATGATGATACACAGAGCACGCCAGGCCTGTGAGGGAGAAGGTCTATAGTGCAGGCTCAGTAGTGCTGCTCCCCTCCTGTAGGAGGTTATAGGGGCTGTTGGACACCCCTAAACATAAACCTTCAGGGTTACTGCATGGAGAGATGATATCTTCCACAGCCTCCCAGTAAAGCACTTCACTGAGGCCACCCCCCCCTTCTCTTTAATTATCATCTGAAGACATTGATCCCAATGCCCTAACAATGCCATAACACCATAAATGCTTCCAACACTCTTAGGCACCAGCAATTTGTGGAAAGACTCAATTTTTTTCAACATTTACAAATATGAAAAAGGCAGTATCCATTGTATTCAACTTGTTATTTCATGTACTTCCAGGATGCAGTAAGTGTTTTTTTTCTCATTCCCATCAAAAGTAACTCTTTTTGTTGTTTTTAAATACATCTGACATGCACTTATGACTCATTTGAGAAGTTTCCACTTTTACGAAAAATGTAGTGCCATTAAATTTCAAGAAGGCTGCAGTAACTGGCGGTATTTCTTTGTGTGGCTTCTCTCTTTCCATGGTCCATCTGCATGCTAGTTAGAATAGGATGCTCAGATTACCACCTGGACTTCCCTTGCGACCTTTGTCCAGTTGTCTTTAATACAGTAATATTCAGTTAAACAAAGAAGCAAATTCTCTTGTGGCTCTTTATATGTAGCCACAGTTCCTCTGGTTTAGACTGTGTTATTTGTCGTTCTTGTGAGTTTGTTGGATGTCTCTTCCAGGGGAAAGTACGGGCTGCCATTTTCTGCCAGAAACATTCATTATATCTATTGGGAGATATTTAACAGTTAGGAAGTTCAGGTCCCTATGCAGTAATTAATAGTTCCCAGCCCATGAGGTGCTCTCCTTCAGTGCTCACCTATTAACTCTTCCGCTCAAACCCAGGTTCTTTTTTTTCTTTTCTGTGTGCTTAATTTATCACATGCTTAGTAAAGTGAAGCCCCATAATTACCTGCAAAAATTGCCACAGGGGAGTGAGGGTTGTGACTTGAATTGTTAGAGGTTCAGTAGATCCTGCATCTTTCCCAGAGTCCATGCCAAGTCAATGTTCTAGGTTGTTACAATGACTCACACTAGGAGTAATGCACCGTTTTCCATCAATGTCTCATCCAGTAGTAGAGATTAAGGACTGCTTCCTTTGGGATGAGAGAGGCTAATGACAAGTGGATAGATTAATAACTACAGGCCATGGAGAGGACTCAGTGGAGTCTCCATCCTGAGATACACATCTCTAAACCCTGAGTCACAAGCTCTGACTATGCCCATCTAATGTTCAGGCACTCTCAGTTACTTAGATTCATAGAATCACAGAATGGTTTGGGTTGGAAGGGACCTTTTGAGATCATCTAGTCCAACCCCCCTGCAGTGAGCAGGGACATCTTCACCTAGATCAGGTTGCTCAGAGCCCCGTCCAGCCTGACCCTGAATGTCTCTAGGGATGGGGCCTCTACTACCTCTCTGGGCAACCTGTTCCAGCGCTTCACTGCCCTCATTGTAAAGATTTTTTTTCCTTGTATCCAGTCTAAATCTCCCCTCCTTTAGTTTAAAACCATTACCCCTTGTCCTGTCACAACAGGCCTTGCTAAAGAGATTGCCCCCATCCTTCCTATAGTCCCCCTTTAAGTACTGAAAGGCTGCAATAAGGTCTCCCCGCAGCCTTCTCTTCTCCAGGCTGAACAACCCCAACTCTTTCAGCCTGGCCTCGTAGGAGAGGTGTTCCTGAGATCTAGTTGATATTAATCTATCTAAACGTACCAGCCAAAACACCAATCCTTTCTGCTTGGACTAGATGATTTGCTGCCTTGGTCGGGAGGGAGTGCAGTCACCAGCTTTATCCCTGCCCATCACAGCCTGAGCCACCTTCTCCAAGCCAACATATTAACAAACACAGCCCATCCCAAGCTGCTGGCATAGTGGTGTTTTGTGTGCTGCAAAACTGTTGCGTACCTCATACCCACACTTTGGTGGTATACCAAAGTGATCTGAGTATTCACAACTTTGAAATGAAAAGGGCAGTGGAAATGCAAATTGTTGCTGTCGTGATGAAGATCAGAGATGTGGTTTGAGAACGTTTCTTTTTTGAGTCTCATTCTGTATGATCCTTCCCTGTCTTCCCTGTAGTCTGTAAAGCAGATTTGTTTGTAACGTACATATAGTAATGGGCTTATAGAGAACACAGTGGCTTAAGCAGCTTTCCTCAATGGCCTTTGATTCACTGAAATTTGCCCTGGGAAACACTGCAGTGGTGGCTGATCTACTCCATCCCTCCTCCTGGAGCTGTGTATTCTCCATATCATATTCCTCAGTATTCTTTCTGGCAGACATGCAAAGAGGGCAGTAATAAAAGCCCATTTATATGACTATGAGTTCATTGTCTTTATTCCAAAACAGTGAAAAACTAACATTCAATAATTCTGTTTTGCAAGCCGTCATAATTTTGATAACACTTCAAGTAAGTAGCAGAAATACTGAGCAGCCTCCGGGCAGGGAGAATTAGCAAGGACAGTGTCTTGCCTGCAACTGGAAGCCTCTTGAAAACAAGAGTGGGTTTGAAGCTGGAGGCCTTGGGAATCAATAGATGATTGTTTGCATGTGGGGGCCACAAAGTGCCACCGCAGTTGAGGGTCAGTTGGTCTTACAGTTACAAACTGCATTTTTCGGAGGCCTGTAACATGCCTGTTTCTATTTGCAGGCAGCAAATAACGTGCCACACAAGTGGTTTGCAAGCTTTTGTTTTTCCTTAAAGGAAAATATATGTGATGAGGGGGGAAGGAATTAGCAGAGAGCTAGCACTGCATTTTGAGACCCATGCTTTTATTTTTAAACTGCATTCACTAAAGTCCTGCTTAGCCTTAATAAATATGTTTCTCTAGCCAAATCTTTGATGTCACGCCTGGAGATTTAGCTTCACAATTCTCCCTCCATTTAGTGGAAACCTTTCAACTAAATATACATGCATCAAGCTGATGAAGTAGATGTTAATTTTATTTTATTTTATTTTATTTTATTTTATTTTATTCATTGAAGGACTAATCCAAAGCACACTGTAGTCAATAGAAATCCAGTCAAGGCTTTAGTGGACACTGGACCATGGCATCATGAAAAATGTCATTATTAAACACATTCCAGAAGTCAGATAGGCCAATATTCAGATGTTTCCTTACTTACCCTAAATTCCTCCTTGTCAACACAAGCAGGGACTTATGCCCTATGTTTTGGATTGTTTTTTTTTTCTTAATGTTATTTTAAAAAACAAAACTGATGAGGTAGATGTTCTGATGTCAAAAACCATGCAACAACAAAGACACTTTTAGCAGTCTGCTATGTAATCAGCAATATGCAGGTAGAGAAATACAGACAAAGGCAACAGGAAGGTGCCTAGTACAGGAAGGGTAGATATCTTCCCTTTTTCTCCTTTGCACTATATTTTGTGTATTTCAGGATCAGGTCATTAAAATAATTATTACTGGCTGGTCCTTGCACTATGTAGAATGAACATCAAGGATGCTGAAGGTCTGCAGTGTTGTTCTCTCTGGATCAAATCCTTCATTTATTCCCTGGTCCCTGTGCTACCATCTCATGTCAGTGTCCCCCTGCTATGACAACGATGCTCCCCTGGGACCAACTGAATGGACCTTCAACTACTTTTTGTGTCTTCAAATTCACTAATTAGGGAAGGAAAGATTATTTGGGGAATTAAACACTCTTGTCTTTATCTCAAATGTCCATACAGATACTACTGGTATCAGAAAGTCTGACTAGATACAGTGCATGCCTCTCCACCAAAACTGAAGAGAAATCATGATACAAAAGTAATGGGATTGCTTAGTTTTACTGACTAGAGATAGGGAGCATGTTTTTCACCTCTGGGGATTCTGGATAGATTCATTTGTTAATATACATAAAAATGTTTTGCGCTGCTCAAGCGAAAGGCACTACAAGACATGTGCAAAGCTACTATTAAACTCAAGGATTCAGATTAAATGGGAGCTCGATCTGAAACACCACTGGATGCTGTTACTCAAAACCAAACACCAAGCAGTGAAGTTTTGCAATGCAAAGCTCAGCTCCACCTCTCCTCTCACTCCCTGTGCCCAGGGCCATGGGACCCATTAGCAGAAGGGACTTCCCAGGTAGGTTTGGAGAAGCTGTGCTGAGCTGCTCTCAGCTGGAAGCCACTCTTGCATCTTCTTAATGCAGTGTGGTTTCTTTGTGGCCTCTGCAAGCTCTCCCACTGCAGCTAAATACGACAAATAGGCAGTGAGAGGCCTCTAAAAGCGCAGTGCTCCATCAGCCCTTCAGTGGCACAAGGAGGACACATACTGAGGCTCTCTGCTGCTGCACCATGCCTGCACTGGTCTCCTTGCTGCTCTGCCTGCCTTACTTATTTGTTCTTTATTAATTTAAAGAAATTCCTCCATCAAAGCCGTGCAGTTGCATTTCCTAGATCCATTCTCTTCCTTTGTGCTAAAGCTGCTTCCCCTGCAATTATCAGACTTCAGTAAGTCTCTGAAAAGGGCTGTTGGAATTAATGGCATGCAAATAAATCACATAGAAGGACTGAGGAAAGTTAGAGTTGCACACAAGTGATAAATAAGACTATTGTCTCCCTGTCCGATCGAAAAAGAGCAAACAACGTCAGCATGTTTATTATTTAATAAGCAGTTTCTTCTTTACAAGCAATTGTTTTTTACCTTCGTATTACTCACTATTTTTGCCAGCCCCATAGCTGAGACAAGAAGTGTTCTTCTCCTATTACAGAGAGGGGAAACTGAGGCAGGAGAGTGTAGACCAGGACTTGCCAAAGTGGCTGTACAATATTAGTGACCAAAACTCCATGTTTTATCACCTGGGTTGCCAGGGTCCCTCCTATCGGCTGCTCCTGAGGATTTCACCAGACACCATGGGTGATTGGCATCCCTGACAGTCAGGTTGCTTATTTTGTTGCCTAATATCAGGAATAGGTGATGTATGACTTCACTTTGATTTCTTAAGACGTTTTGGAAGCAGCAATGTCTGTGTCCCGGGTCCTAGTACTGTATTCAGCCTCTTTGAGCACCATCCAAAGCTGGAAGGAAGCAATAACATTGTTAATTTGCATTCATTAGTGCAACCGATAATTGTATAGAAAAATGTGGTTAAGTGAAAACAAGGACTGGAAGCTCAAAACCTCTCATCCCTCCAGCCCCTGTGCTCACAGAACCTGCTCTTAATCCCAAAGCCAGTCTCCCAGAGTCCACTTCAGCCCTGAAAACCTGTCCTTTCTCTCCCACCCTGGCTGTAGTTAGTGCAGCCACATCAAGCTTCTGGGCATCGGCATTGATTCCCCCCTTCATCTCCCACACTGCCTCTATCCCACCCAGCCAAGCCATGGGGCTCCCATTCGCACAGCATCACCTTGGGGAGAGCTACACATTGCCTGAGGAAGAAGAAGGTCCAGGGTGCAGAGAAAGCCCTGGAGGACTATTCAATCACCTCCTGCTTTTACAACCTTCCTTTCCCAAAAAAATCTGTCCAAAAAATCAATGATTAGGTTTGCTAATTTTAAGCTGATTACTGTTTGCAAAATCAGTCGTGAGAAAACTGGTTATCAACATACCATTTCTGATAGTGTCCCCATGGGAGCAGCAGGCTTGGAGCCTGCTCTGCCAGCCCTTTAATCTCGCAGAATTGAACCCTCTGGGGTGCTGTGTACCCTGTAAAAACTGCTGAAGTAAAACAATATCGAGGGTGCTAAGGACCTGTCTGGAGGCATTCAGCACCTGGCAAGATCAAGCTGCAAGTCATGCCTCTTCTTTCTTAATAAAAATTGCTTTTTGGGAGGAAAAAAAAAATAAAATCTCTCCCCAAAATACGTTATCTTTGAAAAACCAATCTGCCTTTGCAAGACAGGCTGTAATTGAATCCCAGCTGAATGCAGCTGCAATTGGGGTGAGGTGCCAGCATCACGAACAGCATCTGGAAAACCACAGAGAACCGCAGAGTGGAGTTGCATAAGCTAAGAAGCTCTTTAAAATATACGCACGCGTTTGTGTGTGCATGGGTATAAATAAAATAGAGAAAACTAAACAGGCAATCTGAGGCCAGAATAGCAGCAGTGGAGAAAATGGCGGCTGAGCCCTCAGCCTCCGAAACCCTCTGACTCGACAAGCATCCTGCAGTGCCCTGCGATGATGACCCTCCTGCATCTTTGTTCTTCAGCATACCCTGCTTCTAAGTGTGAGCCCGAGACTGTTTACTTCTTCTCCCCATCTCTCCAAGGAATATGATTCACACATTTTCAGATTTATTTGAGCAAAATGCAATAAATATGCTGCTTCAATTTTAACTGCTGGAATGTAGCCAGGGTTTTTAATGAATCTGGCCTGTGCGATTGAAGTGGTCCGGGATCTCAAAAGCTCTGGGCACTGTTAGATTATACACACAGACATACACACACACACACACACATACCTCCCCCCCCACCTCCCGTTCCCTTGGGGCTCTCTGAGTCACACACGACTGCAGGTTTTTCAGATTTGGCTCTGGTTAAAATTAGCAAAAGCCTTTATTATTCAGGAAGAGGAAGGATTCCTATCACAGCTGCTGAGAACTGCCATATTTTTCTTGGATTTGCTGCACCGACCTATCATAATTTGGCTTTGCCTATTATTCTATGTTTCCCAAAAAAATAGTAAAAAGCTTTGGTCCTGTCAACACTGAATTTTAATTAACAGTTCATGAAGATCATTGCATTAATCTGTAGCTGGACCATCATGGATTTTTTTTTTTTTTTTTTTGTGCAGCTGGCATCTCTAAGGTGTCAATCTTTTACAGTACTGTTTTGTAACAAGGTGCCATCAGATCTCTACTGAGCAAGGCACTAGTTTTGCAAGCTTGAACAAAAGATGTATTTCAAGCAGCTGTAAACACTTTGTTTTAGTTACCAGAGCAGGTGGCAAAGGGCTTTCGCACCAAAATCTGAAGACATATAATTCAACTGTGGTTATAGGAAGTCAACCACCAGATTCATCCAATTTACAAGCTGCATGCATTTAAAAGGAAAACAAAAAAAAAAGAAAATGAATTATGATATAATAAATATGTCCCATGTCAACTCAGCAGGAAGGTTTTGGCCAGATCCCAGGAGACAATGGCCCAAAATCACCACGACCCGTGGGAACAGGCCTGGTCTGGTAGAAATACAGTGCCATTTCTGGAGCTCCGCAGTTTCTAATGGGTCCAAACCAAAGTGGAGGCATATTGCCAGGGCCACATGGAAAAATCAGAGGATGTCAATTCTCCTGTGCCTCCATCTGCGGATAATTGGTTAAGCACTAAAATTCACAAGGAAAATTTTGTTTTAGAAAGATGATAAAGAGAACAAACAAAAGACAGGAAATTAAAATTTATGTAAACATAGTGTTTCCCAGAGCAACTATAAATGAACCACACTGCATATATAGACGAAAGCATAAAAGTTAATACCATGTGCAGCAATACCATACACTATGTAGGTACACTTGGGACCATGTTACATTTGCTACGGGACCCATCATTTTGAATGGTTTGACTTTTACGCTTTTAAAGCCTCAAACATAACATTGCACTAATGCCAGGTGGGAATAGGGCATTTGCTGTTTATTTGTTTGTTTGCTTAAAAAGAGAAAGGAACGTTTGAACAGAATGAGACACAAGTCATAATTTTTCTCCCATTGCATACTGGAAACAAAAGTTGCAGGCTTTGTTCTCCAAAGATTCTGAATAGTTTTGTTGGGGAGGTATTTCTCTGCACTGATTTAGTACTCACAAAGTGAGATGGCAGGAATGGAGAACAGCTCTCCTGTTGAGATAGGGCAGCGTCTGTTCAAATGATGAATTATAGTGCAACGTAAAGTACAAGGCTTTTCCTTGAGTAAATGTGGGAGTGCAGAAGGGATCAACTTAGCCACGTAAGCTTCAGATCTGAAATACCTAAACTCCTTGGAAACATGCCTTCAGCTTGCTCTTCTATTTTTTGCCAGTGGTTATCCTGACTTTGATTCTCTGCTCTCTCATGCAGTTGTTGACATCAGTAACATGGGTGTAAAATGTCACCAGATCAGAAGGCAGCCAGGATTCACCTTGCATTTGTATTCATGACTATACAAGGAAGAGGGCAGCAGCAGGTCAGGCCCACTGAGATCCACAGAGATTATTTTGTCGATGTGGGATATTTATGTTCTGATGGGGTGTTTTATAATCGACTCTTAAAACCGTGCCGCAGCCTATTTGTTCTCTTTTCATGGCAAAGCAGACTGGAACATAGGAACTGTTCTGGCTTTCCAGGGTCACTTTTTTTTTTTTTTTTTTTTTTTTTTTTTTTTTTTTTAAAAAACCTTTCATCTTTTTGCACAAAAGTTTCTAAAATTTCTGAAATGTAAAGTGTTTGGTTTAGGATCAGACCTGGCAAGCATCCCCTGGGTTCTCAAGTCTGCTCACTCACTGGTGCAGGCAGCTACTTCAGTGCTGGTGCTTTCCTAAGCCACACAGCAGGGGCTATGCCTGACAGCAAGTGCCCCTCCTTGCTGTCCCACACCAGCCCCCTGTTTCTTGCCACAGCTTCTCCTTTGTAAGGCAGCGGCACCCACATGCATCCATCACAAGACCCCCTAATGACACACCCTCCCTGTCCCCTACTGTGGTGGGTTGACCTTGGCCAGCTGCCAGACACCCACCCAGCTGCTCTCTCACTCCCACTCTCAATCAGGATGGGGGAGGGGGGGGGATAAGGTGAAAGAACTTGTGGGTTAAGGTAAAGACTGCAGTTGAGAAATGTAACAGGCAAAACTTGCACTAGACTTCTCTGGTCTGTGAAGATGATGTGATGAATGTGTACAATCTCCAGGGAAAACGTGAGCTGTGGGACAGGTACTGCAAATGATCAAGGTGCACAGATGCAGTGAAACCAGGGCTTGCACCCCTTGGTCATCAGCACCACCTACTGACACTTGCATCTGCTGGGGGCCTCTGTCCAGCTCTTTTCTGACAATGCAAGGCCAGACTATGTGGTGCCACCTGGCGAGCTGAACCACCTGTTTCTCCAGCCCCTGTGCTCCAGAGGAGATGCACTGCTTGCACTGGTCCTAGCAATGACCCTGAGACAGTGGTTGCGGTAGGGAACTGGGTTGGGTAACAGAAGGGTGAAGCTGCATGTCTCACTGACCTGCGAGAAGGTGGGAAGATGACATGTCTCGCTGACCTGGTGGGAAGGTGCTTTGCCTGTGATTCATATGGCCATACTTTGACTTCTGAAAGTTTGATGTCTGGGCCTTAGCTAGCCATTGGGGGTAACTCTGGGGGCATTTAATCATACCCCAAAATAGGCATCTAGCCCAGGTGGAGTGAGATGACCTCTGGAGACGTCTTTTCTCTGTTGATCATATAAAATCCTAAAATAACTTAGCTTGGACTTCATTGAGTGACTTGAAAACATTTTGAGTGTTTCTGTTTCCCATTCCATTTCTTGTTCTTACCTCTTTTCTTTCCTTTTTCTGTTTAGTGATGTGGCCTGTTTCTCACTTTTTGTGTCTACTGTGACTTGTACAGTGGGACCTCAGCTTTCATTGAAGCCAAATTCTTCATCTAATTAATAATAAAAAAAAAGGAGAGTGATACACTCTTTGAGCAAAAATTTAATTTTTTTCTAATTCCTGTTCAGTTGAAACAGCTCATTTCTCTTGAAATGCAATTGAAACGTCATTACTATTTTCATTAGCATGATGACTGATGATACAAGGCAGGCAAGTAGATTTGGGGCTTAGGCTGATAAATTTTCATGACGTTTTTGTAAGACTGTGCTAAACATTTCAGAAGTCACATGCCAAGTGGTTCCAGATCATTTAAAAAAACAGAAGACTTTTTTTTTTTTCTTTAACTCCCAGAATGAGAAACAGCCGCACAGCTATACAGAAATAGCGCAGCAAGCCCTGGAAATGCCCAGCAGTTACTAAACATTTTTTTTCTTCATTGAAACAGTTAATCTTAATCAATGAAGATATTTTACTGACGCGTCTTTGGCATTTTATGTTGGGGTTTTGGTTTTTTTTTTCCCATCTCTGAGGATTCACATCTCTAGATGAAATAGCTCTTATGTTTGTGGGGAGAAAGAAAATTCCTGTAAGGAAACCCAGCTTAAGACTTAACCATAACTTAGGCTGCCTTTAGAGGCTTTTTTGAGAGGTTGAGCTGGATTTAAGTGATACATGTGTGTAAGCCATCATGGCAGTTTTGCTTCCAGAGCCATTTCCCATCACTAAATGAACAATGAAGAATGGATAAACAAAAAGGGAGAGGAAATGTTAAGCTTAGTTAGTTGTCTAATCATTCCGAGACATTTTGCCCTCTTTGCTTTGAGTTAGCTTCAAACACAGATGAAGCAAATTATGCACTTGGGGTGGCTTGTTCTTGTATCTATTGGATAGGTTATATTTATTTCATTGATTCCTTCTGTATGTACTAGCAATTACAGAGCTGGGTCCCAAAAGTCCCTGTGTTTTTCTCTCACCTGCAGTTTTGATCTGCTGGGTTGCTGGATTTTTATTTTTTTTTTTTTTTTTTTTTATGCTCTGTTTACTGGAAGAAAAAAAATAATGTACTCACTTTCTTATAATGTCAAGCAAAAGACCCTTGTCACAGGACAGAAAAAAATATTTCTAATTTTCTTCCTGGGTAACAAATCCATCCTAAAGGATCATGGGAAATTTCCAGTTTTAAATTTACTGCTCATATACTTTGATGCCTTGCACTGCAACCTTTTTGCTTCTCATTCAGGGTAGAGTTGACAGGGCATGTTTGTGCTGTTCCTTCACTGGTGACAAGGGGATATTTACAGTGATGAGATATTTCCCTACCCACAAGAGGCTTTGAGACAAGAGAAAATGAAGGTTTAGGGCTCGATTCGTTTGCCCACACGTAATTGTCAACTGTCATTTGGGATGCCTAGGATATCCTGCCTGGCCTCCAGCTGCTCTTGCAGAAGGGCAGAGGTCTTACCTGAAGCCCTTTATTATATCTGCCAGCCTCCCTCGGATGTTTTGAATACCTCAGGGCATTTCAGATACAACCAGGTGCCTGTATAGAACTTAGACTCCTCGCCCAGGGATGCACCCTCTACATTTGAGTCTCTCCTTTTGAGTAGGATGAATTTAAACCTGAGAGACTGTGATTTGGCTTCAGGGGAAGGATGGATGATCTTACCCAAATCTGGATGTCTACAGCATAAGGTTGCTATGTGAGTTAGGTTTCTCAGCTTTCATTATAATCAGTGAAAGTTTAGCCAATGGAGCCTGGAAAGTAATTAATCTTGGACTAAAGTATACCACACTTTTTCAGATTAAAGACCCACTCCACTCTTCTGACTGTATTAATTTGATCTCTGTTGCCTGCCATGGCAGCTTAGACACATAACTCTCATGTAGACACCCAGGTTGCAGCCACCTAAAGTTAGATGAGATGAACTTCCTATTTCCTTAGTTATTAAAAAAAACCCCACCATCAGAAGGGCGTAAGTACAAATCCTTAGATTTGTTTTTGAAGATAAAATACAAAACACTGAATCTGATTGAGCTGTTCTAATGGGCAGTTTCAACAGGAGAAACAAGGCCTGAGTGCCTTTTCATGCCCAAACTGTTAAATAAAATCCCTTTGGACTTCTTTCTCCCAAGATGTTTTTCTGCAAAACTTCCAAAGCCTGGTTTTGCAAAAAATTGTCTGAAACTGGGACCTGTCCTTAGGTAAATGTGTGCTGGGGCATGGAGTGCTGAACAAATAAAGTATCAATTTCAAGCACAAAGGTTGGAGAGCCTGTGCTTGGCAGTTAACTGAAGTTCATTGTTGTTTCCATAGTTTGATGACCTGACCAAAATCTCAGTCAGGGTCAGAATTTCTGCAGGTTCAGCCACTGTTAAATCTTTCCTTTTGGATTATAAAATTCTGTCACCCCAGGAAAGCAATCATAATTAAAGAAAAGTTCTGCTGGTATCATCTTTGCTTCATCATGACACTCTCTCAGAGTGGATGCTTAAAGGGAACATATTCCTATCCTGATACACCTTTCTATATTTTGTCTGCCCTTTTCTATAAAATAAGCATATAAGGCTAAGAAGAGAAGAGTTCATTGGTTGAAGAACCTAAAATATCCTGTTTTGGCTCCAGTAAATGTGAAAACTGAAGACAGGCTTGCAGCAAAGCTGTGCAGAAAAACACTCTGGAAATTTAGAGTGGCTCAGGCATAGATGTGTAGCGTTATAGTTGATAGCATAACTCCAAAAGTCAGCAGTTAAGAGCATTTAGGGTTTTCCCAGTATGTACTTTATTCTGGTTCTTGTCAATCTGCTTTTCGCACATTTCTGTAATAAATTATTTCCCTCCTCCAGCTTCTTTCCAATTTATTCTTTGTCTCTTATTTCCATCTATTTCCCTATTTCATTCCACTTCGCACTTTTCACCTCTTTAACCTCTTCTTCATCAGTCAGATCCCTTCTTGTGTCTATACTCCACAGAGGCAGTCTCTGACCTTATTATATGTGGTATCTCTGCCATCCTTCTTACACTGTTATAGGAAGCAGTCTCCAGCAAGAATGTTAATGAAAACCACTCTCAGTAAAGTATTTCCTTCAGAATTTGCCTTTGAAAAATATGTAAAATCCAAACATTTTACACTGAAATTCATATCAGAGAAATGGTGTATTGCTGAGGTTTTTTAATAGGATACAAGAGAAAGGGTGAACCTCAGGCAAAATCCTGAATTCTAGATCTGTCTGGGTTTTTTTTCTCCATTCACAGTAACCCTGAGCTGTTAAAATAAAGCCAAACATTGTACTCTATTTAATCATTTTCAGATATTTTGATTGCTTTCAGAATGCCATTAGAACAGGGCAACAATTAAAGTCCTATATACCTTAATGCTAGCTAACTATTAAACTTATTTGATGCTGAGGATAATTAGCAAAAACACTTATGGTCTTACCTATGCATCTGTTTAAATAGATTCCAGTTTTCATATTACAGTCAATTACTATGGTTTTCAGAATGAAAGGTAAAAAAACAACCCATATCTATTGATCTGAAATACAGAAAAGGAGAGGGAAGAAGAACGACATGTGCACTCCCAGTGTGCATTTTTTTTCATCTCTGGTGCTGATAAAGGAAGCACTCATTTTAGTGATAAATCAGCGTTAAAGTGGGATGAATGGACTCAGATATTAAAACAAAGCCAGCATGAAAGCTTCTAAAAATAAAAACTCCTCCGTTAAATCTCCTAGATTACAGGGTATATGGAGACTTCTATTAAGTGCTGAGATTTTACTTCAAATGCATGTCGTACTCAGAGTACTTCTCATTGTATGAACTGGGGCATAGCTTATTACAGATAAAGAAGAAAAATGAAATGGCTAGGCTGCCCAGTAGAGAGAATGCTAACTTGGAAGTCAGCACTCTTGGATGCTTTTACCAGCTCTGTGACTTTCAAACCATTCTCATCCCACCTGGCCCCAAGTGCCTACCAACACAGCATAGCTGCCTTTGCTTGTGGCTGCAGTGAGTAGAAAAGTGTGGACACCTCTGGAGAGCAGTTCAGATATTACTGGACTAAGTTAGATGGTGGAGGTGCCCACTTCGTTCCTCTGTTTTCCTTTTGTGTAACAGTATGGGCAGCTGGGTTCGAGCAACATCTCTGGTACTGTTTACTTTTCTAACACAGACATCACCAGAGGACTACTTAAACTGGTGTAATGCAAATATAACATTTCAGTTAGAAAGAAAAAAATTATTAGCTGAATTTGTTCATCATACAGATATTGTATTTTGCTGAATGCATACACAGGGAGAATGAAGCCTTATTGTTTCTGGAGGAACATTACATAGTTTTTTCTCAGTGGAGGTCTCTTAGTCGAACTTGTTCAGCAAGATTTTTGCTAATTATTTTGCTAACTTCTCTTAGATTTCATCACTTTTTGTACACTGGATGTGCCTGAAAAATGAGTCCCTCATTACACAAGCCCAACCCTTGTGCATCATTTGTCCTTTCCCCCACCAGCAACTTGACTCTTCTGCCCATGCTTCATGCCAGCACTCTCCTACCAACGTTGTCAGTGTCCCATTTAATCTGTGATAAATACGAACTGCTCCCAACTCCATTTGCCTAGGGGATATCAGCTCTATCTGCCACATTTAAAAATGATCATCCCTGTTGTTAAGAAAAACAACAACTGAAAACACTACCCTTGACTTTTCTTATTACTTAGGGATTGAAATTTCACCATCTGTCTTTCCTCAGCTGTGTTCTTGAAAAAGAAATCCTATCTTCTGTTTCCTTCCTCCCCAGTGAGCGTATCCTCATCCACTATCACAGCTCATCCCAGGGTGACTACTCATCTCTATGTAGTTCCTCGCTCCTAGGTGCAGGTCTTTTTATTTCTGCCCCTCAGCATATCTAATGGATTTTTACACCTTAAAAAACAGCCCTTTAGTTCACTTTTCCACCTAACCATCCTCCCTCAAACACTTCTTTTTTATTTCGCTTCTTTCAAAAATTTTAATTTTTCTCCTTCCCCCTCTGCAAGAGAATTTAGTTCTTCATCACCATGTATTAAATGATTAATTCACTGAGATATTTCATGGCGAATTTCATTTCTCCTACACCATCGGTCTCTGTCTATCTCTCTTGATTCTGTCAGTCTCCAACAACTGTAAACTGTAACTTTCTGCTCAACTAATAGTTTCAGGCTCTGGACAGGAAAAGCCTTTGACTCTGAACCCATTAACAAGCCTCTTTAGCTTAAAACCATGTTCATAAGGCCTGGGACTTTGACTTTGAATTAGCCCTGAAAAACCCTCGGGTTTTTCTCTCATTGAATTTATTGATTGCTGTCACCTGCGTATAACTGACACGTTCTTTTACTTTGATCCAAGTTCTGCTGGAAATCCTCATTTCACATGCACATCACTTCCTGGCATGACAGAATTTGGTAGTTTCTTCCATGACATTTTCCAATCCAACTCCCACTCTGAAGGGCTGTGGGACCTGGGAAGGGCATGTAGGGGTCTAGAGGAGACTGGGTATGAGCACACTTACAGCCTCCTTGGGTTATTGTCCTATATTGTCCTGGAATATGAACTGCTTTCACCAGCTCCATTAAATCCACTTTCATCATTGTGTATATGAACGTCTGAACTTCCAGACACACATCACTTCATGTCCCATGACCGAGGCTGCACATCCTTTATTCCTCGGTCTCCTACTCAGATGCCCTCTGTTTTCGTGCTGGCAATGTGCGGAGGAAGAGGGAAGGGAATGAGATGGAGGATTCATGATTCTTCCTGTAGCAGTACAGGAAAAAGCAATTCCAAACAGAACCAAAAGGCAAGGCTCAAGACTCTGTCTCCTAGGAAGTCTTATTCATTGCAACTATAAGCTTGAAACAGGTGGAAGATCGGCCTTTTGAATCAAATTGCAGCTGATCATCCTTCTAGCTGGAGGGGCAATGGCAATTTGAGACTCATCCTGATGATGAATAAAATAATGCTTCCTTACCCTTTCCTCCTCAGGTTTAGTTCTTGCATGGGTAATGCTAGCAGATATGTTGTTTTCAAACACTGCATGTCATTGTAGGCTGCAGATTACTGCATCCTGCAGCTCCATGCAATCCTGAGACCTACCTCCCAAAAGTGGAAGATGATCTGAAGCCTCTATAGAGAACCCCACAGCTGTATATAGCAACAGCAGCTGCTCTGCTTGCTTAGGTAATGCCTTGCAAGGCTTCAGGTATGCAGCAGTGGCCACTATGCTCCCTGTCAGGAAACACAATTATATTCATAAAGAAGTGAAGAGGAGGACTTGCACCATGTTTCTTGAACTCAAGCGCAGAGATTCACCCAAGTAGAAAGGAATGGCAAGATACATTTAACCTCATTAGTTTCAGTAGGGCTGACTTTGTGCAATCCATCAGCGTACAGATACATTAGGGGAACTAAACTATTTCCACATCTCATTTACATAATGGATGGGATGTGAAATGAGTCCTATGGAAGAGAAGCGCCCTGGAGGCACTAAAGTTTATCACAATATGTAAGAGTTCTTTTAGATCATTGCATTAAATTTCCGCTAACAAGATAACAAATTAATTGTCTGTATTACTGTACTAACCCAAAGCGGATAAAGTGTATGATTCCAGCAGAGGAAGGCAGCTGTTTAAGACAGCTTGGTGGTTATAGGAGGAGGCAGAAGAGATTTTTATGTCTCCCAGCATTTGCGTGCCATGATGCCAGCCCTCCTCCTGCCCCTTTAAGAAATCTGGCTCTTCTCTAATCTGATGTTGGACTTGAGCTTTATTAGTGAAGTGAGGGAGAATGAGTAAATCAACTGTATCAGACAAGCCTCAGGACATCTGGAAATTGATCATTCTGCAGAAATAAGCACTCCGTGTTTATTAGCTGGGAGTTCATCACCATTGCTTCTCTTTATCCAATTCCTAAGAGATTTCAAAGCTATCATCATAGCACTAGCTCTTCTGACTGTGCTTCTGCAGATAAAGATCAGAAGATCTATCTAATGATGGCTTTTTCAGTCTCCCTCTTTTTTTCTCTAAAGCTATCCTGATTAAAAAAAAAAAAAAAAAAAGGTAGGAAAATAGCTGGAATGAAATAAAGCAGTCTCCGTGTCTTAATTTTTTGCCTCTTGGCAATGAGAGTCTTTTTTTTTTATTATTCTACAGGAACTTGGTTTTATTAAGGGGGACACATCCTGCAGAATAGAAAATCTCTCACAGAAGAGGTAGAATTTGAAGTTTCTGGTGCGGTCGTGGAAAAAGGAGGAAGATAAAAGGACCTAAAGCCATAAAGCAGCGCTGTACATTGAAAGAACAGTTATTTTTAAATAATAATACGCATCAAATAGAAGCCAGGGAAATGAATTCCTTAAGTTAGAAAGGTAATAATATTACTTTAAGAAGAATAATTACTTTCCTTAACTACATTTATCACATAGTAATTCAATTCTCCTTCCTGGGATATGATGCAATGCCAAACTTCTGACGGATTTATTTAAAATCAGCCTTAAGAAAAGATTCACCCAGATATAAGGTTTCTTCTGGCTCTTTATTCAAAATGGAGGAGTTATCAAAATGCAATTACTATGACTAACTTAATGTTTAGATGTGCATTCCTGTACACCTGCATTGCATAGCTACATCGTGCAAAGACACTGGGAGAAAAATCATCTGTAAGAGTTTTCCGATAACAATGGTCAGATGCATAAAGAATATAAGTACTCCAGAAATCTGTGGGGAGTATGAAATCCAATGCAATGTACTGTCTAAAGAAAAATCTTCCCTAGCAGAAGCTTCACTGAGATAATTTTTTGTCAGCTGATTTTCTCTGTTTTCCAATGGCAGATTAACACTATCTCTTTTGAACTGGCACTTAGAGTTCCAGCCTGGGTGAGCATTGTGCTAGATTCTGTACACAAATTAAAGAAGAAAAGGTGGATGTTGCCCAAGAACCTTTCCATATAAGTACAAGATGAGAGAAAACAGATGAATGCAATAAGTAGAGTGAGCATGATTTAACAGTAAAGCGAGGATAGTTAATTAATCTGTTTGTACAGAGCCTAACACAATGGAGCTAGACCATATTACTTGCAACGTAAGTATTTAATAACAACAACAATAATGAGTAGGCCTTTAAAATTAGTCTATTAATTATCAGTCAGAGCTCATAAGTTGCTTAGGCAGTGAATGAAGTATGCCAGTTTTTTATCCAAAGGACCAGGGGACCCATAAATCTTTACAAAAAAGACCAGTTTCACATCAATATTGTGTCCCCTCATATACAGGTTTTCTGCTAGTTTGCCCTGAACTAGAATAGTGCTTCTCCTGATTCACCCTTTTACTTATAATCATTACTATTATTTATTTATAATCATGCCATCATTGTTTTAGGTTCTTGGTAATCTTCTTCATGTCTGCCCTTGCCTTTGAAGCTGTCCTTTCCCTTTGAGCTTTCTGATATAAAGAAATAATGATTGATTTCCTCCCTGCTTTTCTGCTCACTGCTCACTTGCATTTGTACACAGTGTTGTCTGTGCTATCAGTAGGACTCAGGGAAGCTAAGGTATGGGTCTTTCATGGGATGAAGTGGTCTCTAATTTGGAGGAAATGCACAAGATCAACAGACAGGCGATAGATAAGGTCTGAATCAGACCACCTGTATACATCATCTTGTTCTCTTTCTGGAGCAGTGGCAAAGGAAAAAATATACTGGAATCATGGATGCGTGTGTGTGAATTTTAAACTCTGAACCCCCTGTGATGGAGTTCAGATGATTTACTTTCACCTGATTCAAAGATGGGTTGGACGGGGTGGTTCTCTTACATAAGGCCTTCTGAACAGAGCACCCCAAATAAGAATAAAAAGTCCAACAAAAGGTGATGATACCGCACCAGCAGGTATCCACTCAAGGGTTAGACCTCCTGCTACTACAGCATGAATCACAGCCTTGTGAGCAAATTGCTGCACTTCCATGGGTTTCTGACGAGCCTCTGAGTCTCTGTTTGCATTTTGGTAGCTGTGAAAGAAACCTGATGGTTCTTCCTTATTGGCTGCTCCAGATCCATAAATTACTCCTGTTCCTCAATTTAGATGAGAACTTCAGTGAGGTGAGTGGTATAGGCTGAAGAAACCAAGTGTCTAAAACAAAAGACAGATGGCTGAACCTATGATTCACCAGTGATGATCTGCAATTGGGCCATGTAGACTTTGAAGTAATTCATTACATTTGTATCTCTTCTGTATGGGGAGGATTTTCCTCAATGATTTGTATGACCTTGCCAAACCCAGACAGGTGGTAATTGAGCAGCAACTACTTCTTCAGAAGAAACAGAATAAAAATATTGAAAATATTGACTCACCCCAAAGGCAGTAAGCAGCACTTTGGTCTTTGACCTTTAAGCATCCTAGGATAGTCAATAACCTGGCTGTTAGATGCTGTGCCTGCCACTGATTTTGATTTGGAAGTAGTTTAACCTTGAACCAAGATCCAAGTAACCACGGCAACAGGAAGTCGGCCTCTCCATCCGAGGAGTGGGAATCCATAAATCAAGGTCCCTAATGCAAACACTGTGTGCAGGTAGAGATTTGAGAGGATAAGTGGTTTGTGAGGGATTACCTTTGAAAAAATGAATGACTGTCCCTTGATATGTTGAAGCACAGCTTTACAGAGACTTTTTTTTTTATCAGTAGAGGTCAACAGGTTACAGCTGCATGTTTTCATATGGCTCTTTATATAGGCCCTTCAGTTTAATTAGAACCAGATGTTGAATTTATGAGGTTGTTAGCATTATTATGTACCATATGCACATGCATACATGTGTATGCATATTGATACATACACCCACATATGCACATTTCTTGTGCACAAACTACGTTCATGAATAAATAATGTTAAGGCTCAAACTAATAATGTTAAGGCTCACTAGGGAGAGGTGAAACCTTAGTTTTGCATATGCACAGTTCCATAGTGCTAGACCCCTTAGGTGTAATTACCTCGTCAAATATCCCAGTTATTCTATAGGACACTGTTTTATTCAATGTATAGCGCTCACCTAATGAACAGCTATTTGGTAGATGGATTTTCCTCTCACTGTTCAGTATGTGACATCATGTCTCATTTATTCCACATTTCTAAGCCTTGGTATGAATAGATGAATGTTTCATGAATGTTGATAATTTTATTTTCACAGCACTGCTCTTGAGATGAGGTATATGTTATTCTCATTTGCAATAGAGAAGCTGAGCAGAGAGAGACTGAAATTGAAAGGATACAATTTAAGATGCTTAATACTTGATTTGAGACTCTGGAAGGATGTGTGGTCTAATACGCAGAAACTCCTCTGCATATCTCCACCAAGACATGACCTGTAATTCTGTCTCACTCCTGACTATTTCTTCACTCAGACCCATTCTCCTCTGTTAAGTCCCAGGCTGATATCAAATGACAGGTCCATCAGGACTCCTATCTCCAAGTGGCCCACTCTGTAGCTCATTCCTTTGGGCTCCTCTCACCAGTGCAGTTCTTCTGTGCCTGAGCCTTCTGGAGATGTCTTCCACAGTTTCTGAGAAAACCCATAGGTGTCCTGATATTTCACATTTCATGTGCAAGGAACAAAGGTAGGGACTGTTCATAGCAGCTCCAAGCTGCAAATACGAGGAAATGTTGGTTGGTATCTGGAGAGGCTGAGTGCAGGCAACAGACATGGAAGTTTGTGCAGCAGTTTCTGGCTCTGCTTCGAGATCTTCTTGATCTTCTGGAAGAGGTATCAGGCTACTTGTGGGAACGCTTTGAGGAAATACCAGGTGCTATCCAGGTGCAACCAGGGATAGCAGTGGGGGCTCACTGCTGCAGGGGGCAAAGGCCCCCATCTGCTGACCTGACCTGCTGTCCAGGGAGGTTTGCTGATGGCCTGGGGCTTGGATCAGGGAAATTGTGGAGACATACCAAACCAAATCTGAGTGGCAAATCAAATCAAGCAAAGGTGGCAGGAGACTTGCATGAATGGCCAAGGAGTTCCTGAGTAACGTCAGACATAAAAAGGAAGCAAAAGAGAGGTGGAAGCAGGAAAAGGTGACTGGAGAACTATAGAGACAATGTCCAAGCATGCAAGGATGGGCTTAGGAAGCCAAAGCCTATCTGGAGTTGAATCTAGCAAGGGCAGAAGGGAAACAAGAAATGTTTCTGCAGGTCTGTAAACATCAAAAAGAAGACTATGGAAAATATGGGCCCACTGCTGAATGGAGCAGGGAACCTGGTGGCAAAAGACCAGCAAAAGACTGAGGTACTCATTGTCTTCTTTGCCTTGATCTTTACTGGTAAGACTGGCTTTCAGGAATACCAGACCCCTGAGACTGGTGAGGAAAGGAAACCTGCTCTTGGTGGAGGATGATCTGGTTAGGGAACAGTTAAACAAACTGAACGTATATAAGTCCATGGGACTTGACAGGATGCACCCAAAAGTGCTGAGGGAGCTGGCTGATGTCATTATGAAGCCACTCCTGGAATTTTTTGAAATGTCATCGTGATTAGGAGAGGATCCTGAGGACTAGAAGAGAGAAAATGTCAGTCCAATAGGACAAGAATAAAGACCCAGGGAGCAATAGATGGCCAGCCTCATCTTAATCCCTGGGAAGATGATGGAGCAAATAATCCTGGAAAGCATTTCCAAACATATGAGGGACAACAATGTGATTGGGAGTAGTCAGCATAGATTTATGAAGGGAAAATCTTGCCTGATCAACCTGATGTTGCTTATCTCAACTTCCGCAAGAGTTTTAACGCTGTCTCCTATAACCTCTTTATAGACAAGCTGATGAAATACAGACTAGATAAATGCATGCTTTGATGAACTGAAAACTGACTGAACTGCTGGACTCAAAGGGTTGTGATCAGGAGCACAAAGTCCAGCTAGAGCCCAGTCACTAGTGGTGCACCCGAGGTGTCCATACTGGGGCCAAATCTATTTAACTTGTTAATTAATGACCTAGGTGATGTGGTAGAGCGCACCTTCAGCAAATGTGGAGAAGATACAGGACTGGGAGGAGTGGTTGATATGCCAGAGGGTCATGCTGTCATCCAGAGGGATGTCATCTCGACAGGCTGGAGAAATGGGCTGACAGGGACCTCATAAAGTTAAAAAACAAGTGCAAAGTCCTGCACGTGGGGAGGAATAACCCCATGCACCAGTACCTGTTAGGGGCTGACCAGCTGGAAAGCAGCTTGACAGAAAAGGGCCTGTGAGTTCTGGTGGACACCAAGTTGACCACGATCCAGCAATGTCACCTTGCAACAAAGAAGGCCAACAGCTTCCTGGCCTGCATTAGGAGAAGCACTGCCAGCAGATAGGGAGGTGATCATTTATTCAGCCCTGGTGAGACCGCACCAGGAGTACTGTGTCCGGTTCTGTGTGCCTCAGTGCAATAGAGACATGGACCTATGGGACAAAGTCCAATGAAAGATCACAAAGATGATTGTGGGTCTGGAGCATCTCTCCTATGAGGAAAGGTTGAGACAGCTGGGACTGTTCAGCCTGGAGAAGAGAATGCTTGGATCTTATCCACATGTGTAAATATCTGATGGGGAAGCGTAAAGAAGATGGAGCTAGACTCCTCTCAGTGGTGCCCAGTGACAGGATAAGAGGCAGTGGGCACAAAATGAAACACAGAAAGCTATGTTCAGAAGTCTGAACATCACAAAACACATTTTTACTGTGACGATGACTGAACACTTGAACAGGTCACTCAGAAGGGTTGTGGAGCCTCCCTCCTTGAAGGTATTCAAAACCTGACCAGACATATTCCAGGGCAACCTGCTCTAGCTGACCCTGCTTGAGCAGGGTGGGGTGGACAACATGATCTCAGGAAGACCCTTCCAATCTCAGCTGCTCTGTGATTTTTGAATCTTCATGTAATTTGATTGCCAAAATCTGATGCATTCTATCTGATGCCCATGTGCAGATTAAGATTTGAAAAGAGAAGGTATTTATGAAGGGTTACCTTTGAAAAATGAATGACTGCACTGGATATTTTGAAGTCTAGCATCACAGACTGGGAAAGGTTTTCATAAGTTGGCAAAGACACCTCACAAAGTCCTCACCCTAGCAAACTTTTGCTCCAAACTCATGGGAGCGGGGCTACTGGTTTTTTACAAAGCAGCAACTCGTTGGAGTATTCTAAAATGGGAAAAAAAACTCCCAGTCTTATTGTAAAAAGTGACTGAGGCATTTTAGCTGCCTTTCTTCTTGGTAAATTCATATACTTACATATATATATATGTAATATGTATACACATATGAAATCACAGAAATATTACATATAAATGGGTGGATACACATTCCGGTGTACTAGGCAGATATCTAATATGTAAAATTTCAATCCCAGCAGTTTAAATTTGACATATTTACAAGTAAACAAAATGGGTTCAAATCACCAGAGAGTTTGAGAAACATTGTTAAGGGAAAAATCTACCAGCACTGAGTGCATAAGTTTTATTTTTCTGGAGATATTTGACCTCTTTGGTATATTTCTACCATTAATTTCTTTTGCATTATAATCCCTAGGTAGAAAAATGTATGACAAATTGCACTTCTTTTTAAACTCCCACCTCTTTAATGAGTTGTAAGGTAAATTTTCATTAGGAAGGAGATTCCTAAAAAACAAGTATAAGTGTAACATACTTTAGACAGGGAATTACATACTGAGGTTGTTCCTGATGCCTGCTCCTTACTCAGGTAAAACACCCACTGAGTCAAGTCATTATAGAAGAGAAGTGCGTGAGTGTGGAGAATACACTACCCAGAGTATGTCAAATAGATAATCCCACTAAATACAGATATGAAGCATTTGTGTCTTTATACATATATCAGAGTGTGTTTTTGCTTGGAGAATAAATAGTAATGTGGAATTATTATGTTGATTTATCATTGTTTATAGAGATCAGTGATGGTACATCCTGAAGCAAAATTATCAAAAAAAAAAAAAAAAAAAAAAATCATGATCCTTGCTGGTATCAAGGCCATATTACAGGCACATACACAGGAAAATATGGAAATATATTGGGATAACAAGGACAGCAACTGACTACTCTTTTCCAGATATTTCCCAGATGGGTTGCTTTATCAATATTCATCCAAATTTTGTTTCCTTCCCTAGGAGTTGCAGGTCCCCACTTAAAAGCAGATCAGACTTCACTTCACAGTAAAATTGAAATTTCTGCCTGCAACATGATGACCAGAAGGAAACCAGCAGCTCTTGACAGTGTTGCAATGCCGACTCCAGTATTATCTCTCCTACCTTCATCATCATCAACATCTGAAGCAGGTAAAGTTGTTTCCCTCTATCCCCTCTATTTCTTCCCCATCTTCTTCCTCCTGGCACTGCACTGAACAATATGTGCTTGTGCTGCTCTTCCTGATTGGAGAAGTAGCTGCAAATATGTATATCTAATGTGATAATCAGGCTGTAATTTTTCTAACACTTTCTTATCATGATCTTATCTTGTTATATCAAATCTATTTTATTCACATACCACCACTTGTGCAATAATGAGGACACAAGTAGCACCAGTCCGTATGGTCTAGCAGGGGACTCTGAAGCAAGACTCTTGGGTTCCTTTCTCAGCCCTGTTGTTCATTTATTTGAATGTTCCCACCCCTGTAGCATGAATATGCCAACTACACAGTGAATACCTAAGGAGCAGCAGAGATTTTTTCCTCCATACTTCAGTGATTTTAGCATAATATTCTGTCTTGCAAATGCAAAATTGTCTGGGGCAATGAACAGTGATTTAAATATATTAGAATAAATAAGTCAGAATAACATGTTTTTCAATCAACTTATATTTTGTGCTTCTATTTTAAATCAGATCAAAAAGGTGCTAGCTTTATACAGTCAGAAATTGAGCCAAGTCATTCAGGCATCATCATGTCTTTTCTTGG
Source organism: Morus bassanus (assembly GCA_031468815.1). Lineage (NCBI taxonomy): Eukaryota > Metazoa > Chordata > Aves > Suliformes > Sulidae > Morus > Morus bassanus. Next base: position 82,548,036 of record CM062600.1, read on the forward strand.
GCATGGATAGAGAAGTTAATCTTGCATTGTGTCTTAATTTCCAGTGAACGGGGAACCCACAGTACATTACCCTACATGCAGCCATTAGGAGTTTCATAGTCTTGTCAAACCTTTGATTCCACATTCACGAAAAATGTATTTCCATCACTGTGTTATGGAATGGTTACATATTTAATTATGCAATTGAAAGTGCTGTTTCATAGAGTCATAGAATCATAGAATGGTTTAGGCTGCAAAAGACCTTTAAGATCATCGAGTCCAACTGTTAACCCAGCACTGCCAAATCCACCACCAAACCATGTCCGTAAGCACCACATCTACATGTCTTTTAAATACCTCCAGGGATGGTTCACTTCCCTGGGCAGCCTGTTCCAATGCTTGACAAGCCTTTCAGTGAAGAAAGTTTTCCTAATATCCAATCTAAACCTCCCCTGGCACATCCTGAGGCTATTTCCTCTCATCCTATCACTGTGACTTGGGAGAAAAGACCAACACCCACCTCACCACAACCTCCTTTGAGGTAGTTGCAGAGAGCGATAAGGTCTCCCCTCAGCCTCCTCTTCTCCAGGCTAAACCCCCCCAGCTCCCTCAGCCGCTCCCCATCACACTTGTGCTCCAGACCCTTCCCCAGCTCCGTTGCCCTTCTCTGGACACGCTCCAGCACCTCCATGTCCTTCTTGTCCTGAGGGGCCCAAAACTGAACACAGCATTTGAGGTGCGGCCTCACCAGTGCCGAGCACAGGGGCACCATCCCTGCCCTGCTCCTGCTGGCCACACTATTGCTGATACAAGTCAGGATGCCGTTGGCCTCCTTGGCCACCTGGGCACACTGCTGGCTCATGTCCAGCCGGCTGTCAGCCAGCACCCCCAGGGCCTTCTCCACTGGGCAGCTTTCCAGCCACTCTTCCCCAAGCCTGCAGCGTTGCGTGGGGTTGTTGTGACCCAAGGGCAGGACCCAGCACTTGGCCTTGTTAAACTCATACAGTTGGCCTCAGCCCATCAATCCAGCCTGTCCAGATCCCTCTGCAGAGCCTTCCTACCCTCAGGCATATCGACACTCCCACCCAATTTGGTTTCATGTGCAAACTTACTGAGGGCACACTCGATCCCCTCATCCAGATCATTGATAAAGATATTAAACAAGACTCGTCCCAACACTGAGCCCTGGGGAACACCACTTGTGATCGGCTGCCAACTGGATTTAGCTCCGTTCACTGCAACTCTCTGGGCTTGGCCATCCAGCCAGATTTTTACCCAGCAAAGCATGTGCCAATCCAAACCATGAGCAGTCAGTTTCTCCAGGAAGATGCTGTGGGAAATGGTGTCAAAAACTACAAAGTCTAAGCAGACAATATCCACAGCCTTTCCCTCATCCACTAAGTGTGTCACCTTGTCATAGGAGATGAGGTTAGTCATGGAGGACACACCTTTCATAAACCCATGCTGACTGGGTCTGATCCCCTGGTTGTCCTGTACGTGCCGCATGATGGCAGGCAGGTTGATCTGCTCCATGACCTTCCCGGCACTGACGTGAGACCAACAGGCCTGTAGCTCCCCAGATCCTCCTTCCAGCCCTTCTTGTAGGTGGGCATCACATTTGCTAACTTCCAGTCAGCTGGGACCTCCTTGATTAGCCAGGACTGCTGATAAAGGATTGAAAGTGGCTTGGTGAGCATTTCTGCCAGCTCCCTCAGTACTCTCAGGTAGATCACATGCAGCCCCATAGACTTGTGTATGTCTAAGTGGTGTAGCAGGTTGCTAACAATTTCCCCTAGGATTATGGGGGTTTCAGTGCACTCCTTTTGATTTTCCTCCATTTCCTGAAAAAATAGTGAAAACAAGGGATCCATGCTGTATTGTAACCTCTACAAAGATAAATTTTTATACTAAAAAATCAGGATTCTCTGTTTAGTCTTTAATACTTTCCTATATATAAACTAAGGACAGACTTTTAATGTAGCGGAGAATGAAAGCACACAAATATTTTATGATCAGTTTCAAGATGAAAATGTATGCTTAACTGCATAGCTCATTCTTTCCATTTTCAGAAGTCTAATTAAATTGTTGGTTTATCTGTAGCCCAGATGTTGAAATAATTTAGTTGAAAACTGAAAGAAACTGTGTAAATGAGAAAACAGGACAGTGCTATGGGTTTCCTGTAATTAATAGGGAGCTCTTTGAAAATTCTTCCATTCAAACCAAGTTGACAAACTGAGCCCAGCTGTTGAGCAAACAGTCTTCTCTGTGCCATGTTCTTGCAAATGGCCTTGGGCAACTCCAAAAAGATGGTGAATGACAGGACGTAAGAAGGATCTTTAGTGCTGCAGATGTAAAAAAGCCATCCAGAATGAAGTTAGGGAAGCAATGGACAAATTCCAGGGGGTCTGACCTACCTGGGCTCACTTCCTTGTTCTAATCCACTGTCCTGGAGTGGGTCTTCCAGCCCCTTTAAGCAGCCCTTGGAAATGTATAATTTTGGTAGAGATTTCTCTCTTTGCCTCAGAAGCTATTTCCAGCATGATATCAATCCTCCCTGACTTCCCAACATGGCCCGTGACTGTTTCAATTTGTCTCTGTCTGTAAGACGGAGCCTCACTCCATCTATGTAACCCAGGTAGGGGAGAAACGCCGGGCCTCCATGTGCCTTATTTTAATGTGTAACGCTGTTTTTTAAGACTAACCCTGGTTCTTGCTTGTTTGGGGCAGATAGGTGAGGTTGTTTGGAGAGTGAGAAAAGGATGGAGGAAAAGTACAAAAACCTATGCTGTATCAAGTGTTTCTAGCTTCTCTTCACTTTGGGCTGGATTGTGCCAAATATCTTCAGGTCCTCATGGAGGCAGTGCATGGCGCTGCAGCCTGGGAGGTTGCAGTGAGATAACTGTGCCGAGGTATCAAAGTGTCCCCCTCTGTGTCCCCAGCACCTGGAGGTTTCCACCATGTTGTATCATCTCTGGAGGACCATATTCCCTTTTTCATATGTCCGTGTGCAGACATAGTCTTACTATTTCCCACCTCCTCTTCAACCCCTTTTAGATTAATTCCACCAGATAGTGCAAGACAAAAGTCTTCATCCCAAAGCAAGATTTCCATGTGCAAACAGTAAGGTATGTGCAGGAAGAGAACAACAAAGCCTAAATACACTTCAGACCAACTTGGGTCCAGGGTTGGGCAGGATCTGTCTGGATAAAATGGAAAAGATTAGTACTTAGCTTTGGTTTTCAGCAGAGCATTATATCACATGGCAATATAGTGAAATATTTTATATCAAAGATTGCTCACCAAGAGCTTCCAGATGAGTTGATAACACCTAATGGCTCTCACTTCTATAGTGGTTTATTTTGGCAGATCTCCCTGTTATTTTGTCATATGCACACCTCATCAAATATTCCCCCTGCAGACCCATCAGTCTCTTTTCTGCATAGTCTCCATACTCCAAATGTAGAATCAGATGTCCCTGACTCTCAATAGTCAAAACAATATTGGGTTTCCTAATATCTCCTTCTAAAAAGCTTGACTTGAAAGCTTATTACTTATTGTACATTCATTCTGACTATTGGCCGACTATGTAACACAACTCAAATAATTTCTAAAGCTTGCAAGTTCAGAGGCTTGCTAGGAAGAAAAGCAAAAGCATTATTAGTAGCTTCTAACAAGCTTCCTGAGAAAGTCATAAACACTCCAAAGCATTTATGAAAGAAAAATCAGTGCAGTAAGCCAGCACAGAACAGCCTAGAATATTTTTTTCTAAATGAGAAAATGAGTTTCAGTCCAAAAGGAAATGGGCTGTCAGATTGGAAAGTTTTAGGACGGCAAAAAAACAATGTGAAGGAAGACACTGAGAGTGGTGTTCAGTTTATAGATATACATATAAGTGTAGATATCTACCCATAACTGTCTGCATATCAGTTAAATTTGTAGAACTAGGCAGCTTGGCAGAAAGCAGATGCCTACTTTTGCTCCACTCAGTCACTGGCTACTCACTGTCAGGCTCCACTCAGGACACTCAGCCTGGGTGACCTGGACCTCTTGGGTGCCTAAGACACCCATTGGATTTGGCAGGATAGACAGGAGACCTGCACCTTCCTTATCCAGTATCAGGGTGTCAGAAGGATGTACATGGTCACCTTAAATTGCATTGAGTTTCCATTTTAGAAACAGAGGTCATCCTCTACCAGCTATACAGACCAGACAAGCAAGAAACAACCAGAAACAACCAAGATAAATCTCAGTAAAAACATAAAATCTTTGCAGATTCTTGGCTAATCCTTTACTTCAAATTTGTTTCCTGTCCTTTGGCTTACTTTCTTTCCAATGAAAGTTGAGAGCTATGCCAAATCTCCTGATTTTACCATGAACCTTGCAATTTTTCCTGTATTTTTGCTAAAATGCCCATCTTCAAGATTTCCATCATCAACTATAGAATTTCAGCTTTTGTTTCTGGAAAAAAATTGTATCCTGAATATGGAAATTTAAAAAAAAATTCTTGAAAATATGCCCTCACAATAACAATGAAAGGCAAAAGGTGGACAACAAATAAGAAGAGTGTGCAAAATGCTTGATTTCTTAAATCTTCAGATCTGAAGGTACTCTCAGGATCTGGGAAGGTCTCAATGGAGTCAAATGCTTAGGGCTGGAAATATTGGGACTGTATATGTCAATCACCAGTGATGCCAGATGAGAGTAATAATTTTGTGTGACTGTGTTCTAAACTTTTTTTGATCTGATGACTGAGAAATAGCTCACGGCCACTTGCCCTTAGGGCCCTTGCATCCACACTTTTTAGGGGTGACCTACTTGAGAGGAATTTTGTGCAACTAATTAGCTTCTCCTGAGCAACTTGGATATTTCATTTCCTTTCTCCTTTTCTTTGGTACCAAAATGACGGCATTCCTCTTTTCTTTTGTCCTCTGTGAATCACAAACTGTAAGTGGGTTTTATTTTTCTTTTTGGTGTGGGGAGTGGGTTACATATGGAAAATATATTTTGTTTTGTAATTAATGAAAACCAGACTTTGGGAAGTTGGCCATCCAGGTCTTTATTTATAAGAGAGCATATGTCTGTGTTTTGTTTATGACTCACTCCTACTTCTAGCATTGTAACTTGGTTTTGTTTACGCAAGCTCTTTGCTGAATCCAGGCAACATGGTGGTATAAGAGCCAATAATTTATATTCTCCAAGAGGGGAGAACAGTGAGTGAGGTTTGTATGCTGAATCTGTCATAGCCCATAGGGAGCAAGAGGAGATTCTACCGCTTGACGGCTCCTGGTTATCTACAGAAAATGCTGCAATAGCAACTTTATTTAAACTACTGCTAGAAGATTAGCCTGTTAGCCATGAAGGGAATGATAACCCCTAAATGAACCTTTTGCAAAATCTTAGCTGCTCTGGAAACTTCAAGGATTTCAAACCCAAATGACTGCTTGACAGTCAGGTGTAAATTAAGTTTGCAAGTACATGTGGGCTGAGGTTAATTTAGTGGGATATTTTATTCTTTACTGAAAAGAAATTCTGAACTCCATCATTTCTTTTCCGGCAGTGCAGAACAGATTTGTTAGGAGTGAAAGGGAGCACCAGTTATTGCAATAGCAGAATTAATACATTCTGTTTCTCTCACAAAGGAATAGTTACTTATAATCCGTGTGCAAATCCTGAACTCTGAACAGACACCATGTTCAGTAAAGGACAATGAGACAATTTAAGAAAAACAAGCAAGGTCTCGTGTCCTAAGCAAAGGACCAGGAGCCAAGAAATGCTGGGTACTCTTTCCAGCTCTGACAATGACTCACAACGTGACCTTGGCAAGAGACTTAACTACTTTGGACTTCATTCAGATCTAAAGTAAGTGATCTGAACCAGGAGTAAGCTTACTTCAGGGGTCATTAAAGTCAATTGTATGACTGAGTAGTTTCATCTAGTATCCATGGAGATGATAGTAAAGAAATTCAAGCAGGGGTAATGAATTTGTCACAGGTGGAGTCACTCACACAGCCTGTCTGTGCCCACTAGTTTCAGTAACAAACACTTTTCATACTGACTGGCATCCATGGCAAGAATTAAAGGCCGGGGTGAAGATGTCAGGAGTATATGTTTGGGGTTTAGAAAGTATAATAGCTACAGTGGGCCAATATGACAGATATGCTAAGCAGCCCTTCCTTGCCTCCCATTAGAGGTTTAGAAATGAGAATGAAGCAAACCCATGGTAAAACATTGCTGTAGAAAAGCTTTGATACTTTAGAAGACGGGAGAACTGTAGAGAAATCTCTGAGGAGTGCTTAATAGTTAAAGTTGTGCTTTAATCTAGGACAGTAAAAAAGGAGGTAACAGCAATTCTTCTGGGACTGTAATAAATAATCTTTTAACCTTGTTTTAGTTGCTTTTCTATGCAGAGTCCTTTCTCACAGCCATCACTTCTTCAGCAGTCAGATTCAGCCTACTGAGCTTGAAAGCAACTAGTCTTCATGACTGTGAAAGCGGGCAAAGGAGGGTTTCCATTCACTGTTGCTTGATCTACCCCTATTCCTGTTCTTTTCTCCCAGCAGCCAGCCCACCACTGAAAAAAAGGTTCAAGCGCCGCGAAATCGAAGCAATCCAGTGCGAGGTGCGCAAGATGTGCAACTACACCAAGATCCTGTCCACAAAGAAGAACCTGGATCATGTGAACAAGATCCTGAAAGCCAAGAGGCTGCAGAGACAATCAAAGACAGGCAATAACTTTGTCAAGAAGAGGAGGGGGCGTCCTCGGAAGCAACCCCTCTCCTTTGACGAAGACTCCAGAGACCAAATGCCCGTTCTGGAAAAATGCATTGACCTTCCCAGCAAAAGAGGTCAGAGACCGACACTCAACCCTTTGATATTGGAGCAAGCAGCCACTCAAGATACAATCATGGCAACCATTGAGGCTGTCATACACATGGCTCGAGAGACGCCACCTACACCACCTCCTCTCCCTCCTCCCCCTCCTCCTCCCCCTCTCCCTCCACCCCGGATGCCCCGGGTTGGGAAAAGAAAAAGCAAGTCCCCACAGGAGGAAGAGGAGGATGTGAAAGTGAAGCGGCACCGGAAAGGAAGAGGGAGCGAAAGCGAGGGCCTTCCTTAAGGCCAGCACACCCCGTCAGATGTCGGGTGCCAGTAGCGGGGCATGCCGGGACTGAGGGACTGGAGGCGCACGGTCCACTTTGCCCCTGCGGCAGTACCAGACTCACTTGTCCCTTCGGCGGCTGGAACCCGTCGTGGAGAGCTGTGCCAGCCGGGGTTAGCATCTTCCTCTTCATCACTTTGGCCCCAGCCCCTCCAAGAAAGAGGGGGAAAGGGTGCAGGAAATATTGGGGATAAGGGGGGCGGGGGGGGTGTGTCAAAGTTGGGGAGAGCATCTACTTTGCAGAGTTTCCAAAACTAATGAGCATCTCAGCATTGCTGTTCTCATACTGTACCTGGAGGTGAGAGGTCGTCCTCCAGAGAGCTGAACATTGTCACTAGGGCTGCATGCTCAACTCCGATTCTGTTTGGCGGGCCAGGTGAAACTAAGAGTAACCATACCATAGTAGAAATCACTGTAAAAAAGAAAAAAAAGAAACAAAACAAAAAAAAAAAAAAAAAAACCAACAAAAAAAAAGTGTAATTTTCTCAACTGTGATCTTGGTTATAATCTGTCTGAATTTTTTTTCCAGTTTTGTGTACCTACCAGGCTTTAGGGCAGCATAACCCAAAATGCCTGACTCCTGCTAGAACTATATATTTCTTTCTCATTTACTTGCCTAGTTACAACTAGCTGCAATATAGGCAATAGAAAAGTAGAGCCTTACACACGTGCACACTCATTCCGAGTGCTATCCCAAGGAATGACAGAATATCACAACATTTAAAATAAGGTGTACATGGATATTCAGTTACGATAGCATGTTTCTATGAAGCAACTTGGCATTTTCAATGGCATGTGAAAAAGGGGTCATCCATCAACCAAGTTGTTTTGATGCTCAGTACATACGAGTAGAGAACAGCAAGACACTTCTGGGGAATAGTTATAATAATCATGGACAAAACCACCAAAAAAAGAATATAAAAAAGATAAAAGAAAAAAATAGGACAGAAAAAATAGAGTAAAAAGACAGGGCCCAAGCCTACCAGTTCTTATCACCTGCAATTCCCAGTGAAATTGATGGGAACCCCAGGATCCAAATAATTTACATTGGGTAGCAATGCCTTGATATGTTCTTTTAAAGAAAATAGATAAAGTAGATTGTTTTAAAAAAAATAGAGAACAAAACCCTATGGAAAATAGGTTCTTTCCTGGCAATTATTTCTTAAAAAAGAAAAGGAGTAAGTGTTCTTATCTGAAAATAAAAATAAAAATGTTCAAAGGGTATCACCACTGCAATTGTATTAATGCCACTTTGGACATGTTCTCCAAGTTGTGGTTGCCTTAATAAACTAAAGAAAACTTTTTTTTTGTACATAATGTAATTATAAAGCTCTCAGTCTGCATGGATGCAAACTGTGTGTGACAAATCGTCTCTTTAAATGGTCAGTTCAAATTGTACATTTCTCATTCGAGTTGTACGTCAGTCATTGATTTAACTTGGGTAAAATACCCAAGCTCCATTTCCACAGCCCAATTAAAATGTTAAAAACAAAGACTGAACGTGAAGCTGTTCCATTGCAGTAACAATGCTTTTAAAAAAGTCAGTTGTTGACTTTTGAAATAGGTACTTTCAACTTTATTTCATTTCTTTTTAAAGTCCTTCAGTACACTCAACACCTGGCATGGCAAGATGGATATTAAAATGAGAGGGGGGAAGGAAAATTCCAGTAAGGAGCAGGGATTGGAATTATTTAATGATTCACAAGCCAACTGCTATTCCCTTTTTTGAGAAATCTTTGAACTGGTTTAATGCCGAGGAAACTTCAAATAGCACGACACTAAAAAAAAAACAAACCAACAAACCCAGGAAAAAAAAGTCCCCGCAAAAAAAAAGTATTTCTATTGTGTTATTTATTTACAAAAATCATATCAAGACTATGGTGTTAAAGGGACACTGTAAACATACAGCTCATTATTTTTAGAGACTGATTTTTCTTCTATGACAGCACCTTAGCTTATTAAAATAATGCATTTGGGGTTTGGATCGGGTTGGGGGACTGGGAGAGGGTATTTTTTTTTTAAAGGCTGGAACAAATCTTGAGATCCTATCTCCTTAAAACTGATTTGTTTTGCATCATTCATCATACTCATTTGCGCTTTTTTGTTTTCCAATTAATGCAGCTTAGAAGTAAACTGTCTGATTGCTCGTTCTGTTACAACCGATTTTGCTTTTCAGTTCTCTTGTTATTGACTGAAGTTGTAGGCCTGCAGAAAAAAATACTTCAGCATCCTCAAGTTCCTCCCTTTTTCCTTAAAAAGCACTGGACTGAGGTCTAGTTGATTGAGAAATCTTTTTTGTCCATCTCTCCTTTGGGCCTGAAAGTAGGTGACAGTGTCTCTTAAAATACAAGAAAAACTCAATATTTGGTATTCCAGGTAGTTTATAAGCTGCAACTAGCCAGACAACAACTTATCCTTAGTTTTATCTTCAGTGATCTCTTTATTAACATTGAAGGACCTTTCAATGGGTAGCGAGTGGAGCAAAAGTCTAAAAGAACCAAATTCTCTCACTGAATGCCCATCATGGCTTCAAGGTGTGTCGGACCTTACAGAGTGCCGATAAGGGCTGGATTTGGGCTGGACCTTTCTGGAAACACTGGGAGGCAATCCCCCCAGGGGAGGATCACTGAATGGCTGCTGCCTCCCATGCTCCCAAGCTTTGGAAAAAAATGCTCTTACTCTTCCAAAAAGTATTATCCAAATGCTGCTAGAGGCACAGTGCTTAAGGAAAGCATCTGCTCGGAGGGTACAACCCTGTATTTCCTTCACTCAGCATTTCACATATGGCAGGAAAAAAAATTAAGAGGACCTTTTCATCCTAGAAAAACTAAGGGTAACGTTTAAGACTCGGTAGCTGTAAGCTGTCAGCCTAAGATGGGCTCTATCCAGATGCCCAAGGTTTGTTTTTTGCAGCAAAAAAGTGCTGGTAGAGCGCAGTGCTGCAATACAGCCTTGGCTGTTTGTCCAAACAACAGCCCAGTGCAGCTGGTCCTGGCTGGCAGGAAGATTAGCTTGTTAATTTGTATGAAAGCAGGCTGGAAATACTGTTAGATGGCACTCAGAATTTGTGTTCTGCATGTTGCATAGTCTATAAATATGATAAGCAAGTTGCTGACAGAATAATATTATAAGGCGATGTACTACATGCAGATCATAAAGGATTTAGTTTTAGGGCTTAAGGCTAAAATCCCACTCCTGCAGTTTATTACCCAACAATATTCCAGTAATGAGCTTTTTGATTTTTTTTTTCCCCTACCACTAGGAAGATTTACTGAGGAACTCTCTAAATTCTCTCTACACATTACCAAGAACTGTATAAAACTGGGGTGAAAGCCCTTTTGCTTATTACGACCAAAAGACCTTTCAAACACCTCCACTGTGTCACAGATTAACACACATCTTAGCATGCTTCAATAAAAACATGAAAAAAAATCACATGTCTGTGAGCCATATGAAATGAGGCCATGGGTTTGCATCGTCTCCGTGGGTCTTGTATAAAACCAAGAATGGGGACAAGTGTGTGGGGAGAGAGGAAAAAAAAACCCAACCACCTTTGTCTCCAAGAGCTTCATACTGACAGTTTCTTGAGCCCTTCAACGTCAAATTTTCTGTGGAGCACCTTGCATGTTTTTGGGTAAATGTCAAAAAAAAAAAAAAAAAGAAAAAAAAAAGTAAGTGATAATAATCATCAGCTACTAGGGTATCCTACAGCATGGCCCATGACTCTCCACTTGACAGCAATGCTTTGGACCATTCGTGTAAAATATTCTGTTTGTGTTGTTATATTTTTTGGGTAGCGTCTGGTACAATGAGGTGCTGGTTCGTCACTGCAGCTTCTGAGTGCTACAGCAATATGACAAATAAACAGGAATCGCTGTTCCATACACAAGGATTTCCCCAACTCTTATTTTCACAGGCCCTGATTCAGGACTGCACTTAAGCACATTTAAGTAGTATCCTGAAGAGTAAAAAGAACAACAAAAAAAGACAGGAAAAAGAAAAAAAAACCAGGATGGTTTTCTGAATTGAGAAAACAAACATCATGCCCTTGCAATGCCTCTTCCTTCCACATCATCCAAAAACCGGGGTGCAGCAGTTCTGAGATAATTAGAAGCACATTTCAACAAAGGACACATATTTCAGATCTCCTTAAGATGCCTGCCTAGGTTGTATAAAACACTACATAGAAAAAAAAGAAAAAGAAAAAAATGTAAAAACATGAAAAGAGCTGCCAATTGGACAACATGGGGAAGCAGTTCAATCCCATGTTGGTTTGTTTTATTTTTCTTTTTCTTTATTTTTTTAAGCTATTTCTTAAATAATAAATGCACATGAAGTGTTAAATATGTATATACTGTATTTCAAAAAAATTAAAAAAATCAAACAAATGGGGCACAAGATTGTTCTATAAGTCGTGCTGGCTAATTTTTAGTTTGTATTCATAAGTGGTTTTTAAAAGCCTTTTTTAAAGTGTAATTTGCATGTTCTACTTTGATTGTATGTAAACATATTTTAGAGCAAAAAATGTATTTGTATTTTATTGAATATAGAGGCAAGAAAAAAACTTGTACATTGTTTGAAATGTTCTTTTTGTAACAGTTTTTATTCATGAAGCATTTTTGTACATTTAAAAATGGATATGGACTTGATGTTCTTTGAGGCTTAGATACATCTGGCATGCTTTAATGTCATGCTCCTTCATGATCTTAGATGTTGGTTTTTAAACATTTTTTTCTAAAACAAAGCTCAGTCTTTTCGCTACCAAATCAGGTTAGCACAGTATAGAGCACTTAACTAAAAAAAAAAAGAAAAAAAAAAGTTAATCCTATTCATATGTTATTCATTGTGTGAAATTAAAGGAATTCAATTCAGTCTAACATGAGTTGTGAATTCTTTTGTCTTATTTTCCATCTGTTTCCCATCACTAAGGAGTTTAATAGCTTTTGGGATACTAATACCATGCATTCACAAGCCCTCTTTATGGTAATGGAGAAAAACATGCTTTGGTTCTGTTCTTTTTTCCTTTCTTTTTTTTTTTTTTTCATTTTCCCAGAATATCCTTAAAAGTTAAAAATGGACTGTGCCTTGGGCCCCACAGACAAAAGGGGGATTCACACTTTGAGGCTGTGCGTATCACCAAATGAACAGAAACATCTCTGATCCAAATTGTGTCCTCAGGCACCAGTATGGTAGTACTTGCCACCCAGGTGGGATTTCTACTCCCGAAGCAGATGGAGCATCCCTCTCCAGATCCCTGCAGAGAAGGGAGTCCCAGGGGCTGGGTTATGGAAGAGGGGGTGACGGGAGCCAACCGTCTCCTCACAGAGCACCAAAGATGAAGGGCTGTTGGCCAAGGGGGATTTTCCATTCTGTGAAACCTCTTGCTGTGACTGTGAGAGCGGGAGTTGGTTGTAGCATGGTTTTAAGTTTCTTTTTCAAGTTGCTGCTGAGAGTGGTCAACTGCCATTATACAGTCAGCCTCAACATCCACAAGTTCCTCGGCAGCTACATCAGATTTCCCCTTTTCCTCCTCCTCAGAAAGGATCCACCACCTTCCCCAATGGCTCAGCAATCCATGCATGGAAAGTAAATTCTGTTTCCTGGACAAGGCAGCCATACTCAGGCAGGATACATAACTTAGTGTCTTCTCATGTTCTTTCCTTCTGAAGCTTTGCAGAGTGGGTTGGTTTGGTGGGACCAACTCATCTGACAACAAAGATGACCTCTCTGACTGCTGTTTTCACAGCTATTGCTTTATGTTACTCAAGTAGAGCTACTCAAAAGATCTCAAATGTGATGGGGCTTTTTTTTCTTCTCTTTCTCTCTTTAACATATGCATAACCCCAGCTTTTGACAACAGTTTGCAAAAGTGCTGACATCTTTGCTTATTGTTTTTATCGGGCTCTGTGATGTATAAGCCACTGGTCTCCAACTGTAACCACATATTTTTAAAAGGCCTGTGGTAAGACTGCCTTGGAAGCGTCTGTGAATTGTCAAGTTTCATGCTTGCTGCTGTAGTATCTCAGGACTGATCTTCCCTCCCGCCAGCTCTTTTCTGAGATTTACCTCCCACTGCCACTGAGCTCTGCTGTACTTTTGTGGTGTCACCTAGCAGACATGATGGAGCAAGGCTGGGAGAGCAGCCATTGGGAGAATGAGAGTTGGGGATGTTGGTTTTCTGTCATTTGGGGGCTGGGTGGGTGAGGTACTCTATCTGTGAGTTTTTCATGGGTTTTTTGCCTCTGATCTCCTTTTCATCAGACCACTGACACCACATACAGTGTCAGAGCACCGTACTCCTCACCAGTGTCCTTCTGGACAGGGAGGAGTCTTTGATCAGCATCCACATCTGCTTTCTCAGGATAAAGTCAGGCTTTTGCTAGGACCTCTCTGTGACTGTTTCATCCCTGGTAACTACTCCAGCACTGTCTGCTCCTATGGATTATATGACCTCTGAGAAAAAGCTTTGAAAGTCTTAGAAACAAAGTTTAGGAAATGCACAAGCTCTGGTAGGGTGTGACTTTTTTTAGGTACTTTTTGTTTAATGAGATATTGTTCTCTTGTCTCATTTTGCATGAGTTCAGTGTTTTCAAAATTTACTTAGAATACTTTCATTATTCATCTCTGACCTGAAATAACTGAAAATAATGAAAACAAGTGTGTCAGAAACGAGAGTCATGAGAAATAATGTTCTTTTCTGATTATCCTCCTTTTTTCTGAGCATTCTTTGCTCACAGAAGTAGTGAAGCTCTGTGCAAACCTTCTTTGGTCATCCTGTATATTATTGGAGTTTGAACTTAGGAGGGAATTTCACACTCCACCCAGGTATGGATAGAGAGATGAGTACTATCCCTTGGGTCAAAGTATGATCTTAATTCACTTTTGATAGTGGAGGTTGTTCATGTCTTCCAGGATAAGGAGGCTGACTGCAGTGACCTTAACTCCTCCTCAGCTGGCAGAGACAAGCCTCAACCTCAGCCTCACCCTCCCTCATGGTACCATTTCCCAACAGACTCCACAGCTATCTCATATGTTGAACCTATTTTGTGTCAAGGAAAGTTTAGTTGGTGCAGATGCCTGCAGCTTCTATGCAAGTTGTGTGAGCTCATGACAGCATTATTTGCTATTCTGTAACACAAAGCATGCACATAATTTTAGAACAATTCTACTGTTACTGACTAAGCAGAAAAATTTTCCAGTGACTTTGAGGGGATCAGTGACAAGACCCTACTCAAAACCCTTCAGTAAAAACCATCTGGAAAGATAGATGTCAAACTACAAAATATGTGTTTGGTCTTTTATGGACAATTAATGAACCACATCACTTGCGCTAACATAGAAGTTTCAGAGCTGATAGAAAGTATGGAAATCACAGGGAAGTGTGGCATATCAAACGATCTATGCATTTTTTTACTGTGATCTGCAGGAATAACTGGTGTGAAAGCACCACAGGAGTTGTAAGAGGAGTTTAACAGAAGGTTAGTGCAATCATAAGTCATTTCATTATGACAATTAACTTTCTCTATAACACAGAGCAAGACCCACCGGTTCACATTCTGAGCTTATGCAGATCAGCACTATCAATTTCAAATGCATGAAAGCAGTTTGGAGGAGCACAAGATCTGTTTTCATTTTCCTTATAAAAACTATTCATGCCAAAGTGGCTTTGGAGTGTCACTAGTAATATGATGAAATACAAACTACTGTTGTTTGTTGCCAGTGAGAAATGTCATATTGATAATATAGACCTTTATTAAAAAATCAAATGTTTATAAAATTGATTCAGCAACACTAGTAGTCAGATCACCATGGTTTTATAAGAACTGTGGCGGAAAGAAGAGGAGAAAAGAAGTTGAGAATCCTTGGGAAAAAGATGAGACATAGTTGTGTAAGGATATGGAAGATATTTAAGTATTAATATCTACTTCTTCTCAGGACTCTGCTGAGCTTCAAAAAAATTCTGAAAAAATTCTCCAGGTCCTAGGTATCATGGGGTACATCAATCCTGCATAAATCAAGCATATAGGAAGCCCACTGTTTCTTCTGCAGTGCTTGAAACGGATGTAGCTTGTATGGCATCTGTTTGCCTGATGGGATTTATGCCCTTCTGATCTTCCCCAGTCAGTGGTACAAAGCACAGAACAGGGACTCTACCATCTCTCTGTCCTTTTCCAGGTGAGCTGCTCCAGAAGACGGGGGAAAATCTCTGGTATAATTGTTTGATTGGCCTTGAACATCTTTGAAAAGACATGAAAAATTTCTTTCCTGTTTCCATTCTACTCCCACACATGCTCATATCTGGCAGTTCTTAAACTGCCCCACAAATGTTATTGTCATACCTGACAGTTCTTAAACTGCCCCACAAATATTATTGGTAAATAACGCTCCAACTGACTCAATAGAAGTTTTGTCATTGACTGAAAGGGAACAAAATTCACTGCCACATCTCCCTGATTTAGCATGCCACAATACTATTTGTGGATTCAAATAGCTTAGTGTCTTCTACTTGCCTTGCCTGATATTCTTTTTATATACTCAAAGAACAAGTGTATCAAGCAGAAAATTAGTTAAAAAGGGCAAACTGTGAAAGCCTCTGCAAGGTAAAGGCAAGGAAGAGAGCACATGAAGAGGATCTGCAGGTGAGCATTTTCAGAGCATGGCAAGAACACAATTAGAAAAGGGATGAAAAGTGATCTCTGAAGGAAGCAAATGATGATGTGGCAGAGCTGTAATGAAGATAATGACAAAGGAGGGCACTGCTTAGTTTTCTCGAAGACAGAAAAAAAAAGCAGCACATTTGAAGGGGAAGCAATGAGTTCAGAAACACAAAAGGACATTCATTGAAGGGAGGGAGGGGGAGAAGCTGGAGGATATGAAGATTTAGGTCATGGAGAGAGTATAAAAATGGATCTTGTGACAGAAGATGGAAGAGGCAGCCTGCTTGCTTACTGGGACTTTATTGCTGTTTTCTAAGCTGACACAGCACTCATCATTTATCCTCATTAGACAGCTACCATCAGGGCATAGTTAGTGACCAGTAGTCCTCAATGCTCTCTCTTTAAACTGCAGATAAATAGATAGTTACTGCAAGAAGTAAAACTTTCTTTGCTTGAATTATTGATACTTACCGTTTCCCAAAATCGTGGTCAAGGATCAACAAATGACAACAAAGGTCTGACAATAAAGACAGTAGCTGTACAGAAGTCTACTTACAAAGACGGGAATTCAGGGAGGTGCTCTTTCTGATATAAATGGAATTACTTCAAAGATATTATAATAATGTTTAGGTGCTGTTGATCCCATAGCTTCTCATGGACAATTTATGCTGATTGAATATCTACCCCACGTATCTGAGGGTCAGATACTTCCACCTGCTATGCATCTCAGCAATTTACTTTCTCATGGGGATGCAAGGTGCTTGTGCTACCAGGTACTTCCATTCTGAAGTACCACACATAGCTCTGTGTTTTCTGAATATTTTAAGAAGAGGCCATGGTTATAGTTGAGGGGCCTGTGAGAGATAAACTTTCCAAAATACGGATCTTGGTGATTTTTTTAAAAGTGTGAATAAAATAAAAAGGAAGAATCTGGCTTGAAGCCAGCTACTAGGTTTTTGCTCAGGATACTGTGAGAGGTTTTTTATTTTGCTTTGTTTTCAAATGGTGTTTCACCAGAATGTTATCTCCAGAATGCCCAGGGTGACCCTGTGGAACCAGATCCTATCAGTCAAGAATGAATTTCCTTTTTTCTTTGTGAAAAACGGGGAGCATAGCCTCTCTGGGGTCTGAATCACTGTTGTCTCAATTCAGAAAATCACATTAGTACACACTTATGTAAATTTGGGACATAATATAAACAAGAACTTGCATTTAAGCTTTGGCTTAGTCCCACTGACATCAATATGATTTAAACACTTTAAAATTAAGTAGATGATTAATTACTGTTACAAGAACAAGCATTTACCTGACTTCCAGTTCCAAAACCTAGTCCCAGTTGGCCAAACTGAATTTTAATTATTTTAATGAGTGGAGATAAGGATTGATCAACTCTTGTTTTAAACAATCTCACAAGGTGTACCTAGCCCCAGGCCTCAGTTTACCAGGAGTAGTGCTTGCATACATAGAAGGACTATTTGTTAACATTACCAAAGTGAATTCCTTGAAGGAAAGGTGCAATTTATACAAAAGAACATCCTTGTCAAGACTCTTATGACAGGACATTCTCTGCAAGTCATCTTATTTCTTTATTTCTTTTAACCACGAAAAATGAGGTCATGTCATTTACACAGCAAAGTGAAAATGAATCTTTAAACCAGGGCAAGGGTTTCTTTGTCCTTCTTTACTGCAGCCATATGTTTCTGTCCATCCTTCATTACCTCAAAAAATAACATTAAATCCTTTCTTTTTTCAGCTTTTTATAAATAGTTCTCAAGCACGCCTGTTCGCATTGGGTGGGTTTCGGAAGATACTAGCTATGTAGTTTTGGATCAGTCATTTATTTATGTCTTCACTGATAAGGGTGTCCCAAAAACGATAGCTATCTGGTCTGACTGCTTTGATATTCAGATCATAGACCGAGCAAGGACATTGTGGGTGAATGACTGGAGGTGAAGCATAAATGTTTTTCTCCATATGCCTTGGATCCAAACACTGAACGAGAAAAAGAGTTTGAAATCCCTGACATGGCAAAAGAATCCTGAATTCCTTCTTGCTAGGTTTCTAGATGTTCATATGTGGGACCTTCTGAGAGTTATTGCATGCACATAAATCCTATGGCCTTTTCCAGGCTTAGCCAACTTGTGTTTCTGTCTCTGTTCCAGGAAGTGGTAGCTTTGAAAGACCATATCAAACTAGTACATTGTGTTTCCTGCACATCCTGCTTTATTGGAGGTTAATTCCTTCTGACGCATGCAGTCTGCTGCTGCCAATTAAGTCAAATGTATTTTATGCTTTACTTTTCTGTTGCCTTACAGGCTTTTGTTGGAAAATATTTAATAAATAAAACTTGCCAAACATTGTTAAATGATATGGTCTGATGATTTGGAATAAGCACCCAGACTTTAATACATCAGAAGGGCTGAGAGAGGGGATGAGGAAATTCTGGAACGACACCCAGCTGGATGCCAACCACACAATATCCAGCCGCCAACCACTGTTAATCTCTTGCTACAGGACTGTTGCAAAAGCAGAAGATGGGACCCCAGGTCAAGCAAGACATATAGAGTTGTTTCTCATGATGTGACACTGTAATGTGTTATTTTTCGGTAGAGGAGGACAAAAGCTGACCACGCTGAAAGAGTGGTACAGATATGGGACCAAATGGACTCTTCCATTGCAGTCCCAGCTCTGCTACCTTACAGTTTTCATCCATTTTGTCATGGCTCCTGAGTTTATTCCTATTTTCTGTTTCTGTGTGGGATCTCCAAGTATCTTTTAAGCTTTAAAGAAACAGCTGGGACTGTTCAGGCTCAAGATCTGATAAGAGAAAGTACATTCACTCAGGGTCAGCTGAGACACCAGGATATCCAAAATATGTGAAAACCCATCAGATCTTCTGAATTAATTAGATTTATTTTATTATTATTCCGTGATCCCACTCAATACTATCATACTCCTGTGATAGGATACAATCAGTTAAGTTCCTGGTAGAAATTATATTCTAAGTGGAGAAGATAGGCAGCAGGTCAGAAGCAGCAGGAATACAATCAAGACGATGAAGCATCCCAGCATAGTTGACACTGTATATCACTGACACAGCTGAATATATAATTTCAGGTTCCTGAAGGGCTCCATGGTCCTTATTCCCATTACATTACTTTACTGGTGAATTTTAGAGCAACTTTCAGAAACAAAGTCAAGACCAAAGGAAGAGAGATTTCTTTTCCCTTTCTTAGGGAACAAAAGAAAAACCTAATGCCTGGCAGCTTCCTATACAGCAACTGCAATGTACGTTACCCAAAATGACACTTTTAGATCTTCCATGGCATAAATCATGACTGCCAGAGGTACTAAACTCAGTGCCCAAAGCAGTTTGGCTCAATGAGAAAACAATGATTAACTGTATTCTGCTTGCGAATCCATACAAAGATCCTTGCAAGGGATGTTCATAGCAGGAGTCTTCTTGAGAAAAGAAAACCTATCACTGATGAAAGAGGGTTATGTAATTATGGGAAAATCCTTGACACAAAAAAAGAAAAATTTTCATTTTGCAGCCGGAGACAGGGTTGATGCTCCAATTAGAACACAGCTTGGAGAAATTCAATACAAATGCATCATACATCATACTTGAGTGATATAGTGGCAGTATCAAAATAGTTCATCAGCATCAGCTTGGGAGCTCAGCATCATAGCTAAAGTTGATTTTTAGATTTAAACAAATTCTCTGGCAGGGAAGTACCTTCAGCAGTGGTTGGTACAGATTGACAGCTAGCAATGAGAGAAAGAGGCAATCGGCACTCCTTTTATCCAGAAAGCTTCTTTTTCAATCTTTACAAAAGTGTATCAGATGGAGCGAGACTACTGACTCAGAAAACACATCTGTCCACTGCTTCCACGAAAAAAAAGATAAGATGATAGTATCCAACACATTGAGTATTTCTAGCAGTACTGGATTGCATGTTTGTGATTACAGCAGGAGGGGGGTCTGGTCAGTATTTTTCACTCTTTCTTTCTGTCCACACTTGCCTGCAGGTCTTCCTCACACATTCTGATTTCCCAGGATTCTCAAATATATTCCATTTGGGAAATAATTGAAGGAAAAATGCACATGCTTTTTGACAACAGCAACAATAGTTACTGTAGATGATTTTTTAATCCATTGACATTAACCCACTAAAAAAAGGTGTCTTTACTTCTAAGTTATTTTGTAGTTGGTTCAATTTGTTGAGTAACTAGGAGTACATGATGAAATGGAAGCCACACAGCAAACTTATGCTTGCTCTGCTGCAAAACTCTTTCTGGTTTTGGTAGGCTGACTGAGAGATACATAAATCTCCCTTTTCCTTCAAATTCTCTTACATGTTTGTTAACCTCTTTTAATGTTATAGTAACGGCTCACTATGGTAGTACGCTCTGCCTGCTACATTTCTGGACTCCTAGTTAAAAGGTTCTGAGTTTCTATCAGTTATAAATAATTCCAGTTCAATGGACAGCATATATGTCCAATATGATTTAGTTATCTGCATAGAGAACCTGGTGAAGTGACTCCAGGCTATGTATCAAGAGAGCTGGCTCTGAAATTAGGAATGGTGTAATTATGTATTTAATTATGTCACCTAAAGGACAGAACCAAGCAGTCTGGTTGTATTGTTGCTATCTAAACTAATATCGCTACAACAAGGTGTAGTTGGGTTGACACTGGCTTGAAGATTTTTGATCTTTGATGTTAAACAAACACATATATGTAACTTACAAGCAGACTTTAGAGTTGCATTTTCTCTCACAGTTTATCTGTAAGACCAGACTGGACCTAGGAGTAGAGGGCCATGATATAAATATACCTTTATAGTGTACCATTGTTCTCCAATATTATTATTTTCACTCCTTACCTCTTGCTTATGTTTATTCCACATGTCCAGTCTTATCACTATTTCTTCCCCCTCCTTTTCATCCCTTTTACCAGCTCTGATTTCTTGTTTAAATAAGTTCTATTTGGTTTGGGTGAAATATGCTGCAAAGCAAGAGTAATTGGTTGTTCCCTCATTCGGGCCCACAAGTTGTGTTCCAGTTGCTTAAAGAAAGGCATTTATTTGCTATAGTTGATTTCAATTTTATCTCCTTAGGTTCTTATCTTCCATTTCTATAAGCAAGTTAGATTCTTGGTAACATTTTTATAGGAAGAAACATAATGCTATTTGGGGGAATAATTTATGACCTTTGAGAATACTCTCTTTCTTTCTTGATTTTTGGAGGAAAAATGAGGGATGTTCATGGTTGTAGAGGGAAGAAGAAAGTAAAATTTGTAGCTGTTTTCTGAGACAGTAGCTGGCTAAGTTGGCCACAGAGGTGGTAGGGAGTCAAGAATGAATTATCATCAGGACACCAAGAAGTTGTTTATAAACATTTCTTTAACATTTAATGTTTAAGTAACTGATGATAATATTTTGCTCTTTTTAAAATGGAAAATGGCCCCATGGTATAGCTCAAAAAGACGTCTCTGAAAAATTTCTCATTAATCTCTGTTAATTACTCTGATTATCACATTCAATAGCACTTTCATTTCTTTCCTGTGCAGCAGTACTCTGAGTTTTCATATATCAGGTGCCCTTCTCACCTCCCAAAACTTAAGGCCATGAATCAGCACAATAGAGGTACAATAATTTGGGGGAAGGAGGGAGCCTTTGAACAATTGCACTGATAAATCATGAAGTGTCTCTGTGTGAGGATAGCTACTGTGCTATATCTGCCATATCAAGATCAACAGACCTGGATGACATCCCAGTCAGGTAGATATACCTGGGGACAATGCATTAGCTGAATCCCTGTAGACCCTGTTTTCTGCTGCTTCCGTGCAAGATGAACAGAAGCTGCAAGGAAGAATAAGAGGCTAGCAATGACCCTGAAGATACAAGGGGGCTGCATACACAGGGTAATATTCTCCTACAGGTGTAAGACACAGAGGTGTTCAGAGATGTGTCATATAGGTCAAGGAAAGAAAGAGGGCTAAAGATTTTTTTGGTTAAATAAAACTTAAGACTACATGGCACAAGTGAACCAGGAGCCAGTTCATGAGCCTCATGTGTATCCCTTAAGGAGATCTGTCAACATTCATTAAAACCTGAAATTAAATAATGGTGCTGAATCTGCAATTATATTGAAACCAGTAAATTCAATTAAAGGGAAGGAGTATACTTTATTTGAATGGCTCACTTGGTAGTTTTTTGGTACATGTAAGTAAGAAGATAAAGAGAAAATGCTATTAAATAGCTCTTTGTTTGGATTTTGCTGTGTCAAATGAAGAGCACACTCAGAACCTTGCGCAGAATCATACAGTACAACAGAGCTCATAAATAAGGAACAAACACTCAGAGAAGATGTGGGATTTTGCTCCAGATTCATAGCTTTTCTTCATTTCTCTGTTATCATTTATATAATTTGTATTAGTCCTTCCCAAAACACTTAGCTTATGGCCTCAGAACACTGGATAATGTATAAATACATACTCCTCCAAAGAGCAGTGATAAACTTATAAAAACCAAGTAGCTGCATTTTAGAAAAGAAAGACAGACTTAGGGAATAGGATGCTAGAAACCTAGTTTACCTTCTCCACTCTTCCACAGGACAAATCATATAAACCTGGAGAATATCTAGAACAGTCCTGAGACCAACATCCTTGGCAAGGTACACCCTTCCAAGCCACCCCCTCACCCTAACCTTCTAGTGGTTTTCTTTGGTTTTAGAAGCTGTCAAGGTTTGCAACACTGGATTTCAGCACACCTGGCTGGTCAGGCTCCACCTACATTCAGAGGTAAGCTCTTTATCTCCCTGTTTTGTTGTAGTGGTGTTTTGGGGTGATGGCTTTACTACATATCTGTTAGAGGAGATGTCTGTCAGAGGAAGTTTTGTCTACTACTTTCTTTCAAAACAAGGTAGGTGCTTGGATATTCTCTGGCATGTCAAGAAACCGAGTGTGAGTCTGTCACTTCTCTTTTCTGACGGAAGAGTCTAGCCAGCGAGGTGGTGTACAAACACATGGCACCAGCTGCAGCTGCTGTTACCGCTTCCTTCCATTGTAAAGAAAAAGAGTTTTCTTGGCTTCTTTCCACTGGAGGCTCTGAGCTTTGATCAGAAAGCGGTGGGCAGTGTGTCCCTGAAGTTTTGACTAAGAAAACTAAGACATAAAGATTCCGGTGTGTTTTTTTCAGACATGCACCACCCTTAGCAGGTCCAAAAGCTGCTTGTTCAGCAGGCTAACACTCATCATCTCCTTGCTCTGCTTTTCGCAGTCAGTCATGTCTTGAGTTGCCGGGGTCTTCCTGTGCCTGTGTTGGGAGTTTAGGTGCTCACTTTGAGATTGCAAAGTTGGCTTCAGGAGGCAGATACTTCAAAAAGCTTTTACATTCTTAGCATCTGCTTAGCCATTTGCAGCTGCCATTTTACTACAGGCCTTGAGGGTAGATTGGAAGGAAAAGAAAAATGGCTTTCAGGATGGATTAGTTTTGGGAAGAGTATTCTGTGCCAAGGGCAGTGCAGAAAGAAGTAAACATTCAAGCAGACAAGGATGACATCATTTATTCAGTGGAACTGACAGGGGCAATGTGAGAAGCTGTAAAAGCAGATAAGAGGACTGAGGTTTTAGGGCAAGGCATTAAAACTGGAGAAGGGAGAACTAAGCAGCAACATTTGTCTTTCTGAGCAGTCCTGTGTATACACTGTGCCTACCCAGGCTACACGACCCACCACTCAAAAGTGTATATACATTCATTCATGCTGGAATATCATCTGAACTGCATTGTTCATAGGGTCTTTACTGGTTCGTCTTGATATTCTGAGCTTTCAGGAGAGTGGAGCAGAAAGAAGTAATGTTCAGCTATAGTTTTAGGAGAAAAACTGCATTGTAAGGATGTGGAACATTGAGGCACTGCTTTATTAGTTAAACTCAGAGGTGGAAAAAAGTTTGATAAAGTGGATTGAATAAAGGTACCTGAGTCTGGATTTGAAGGAAGAAGTGGCCTTTTCAGAATATTGCATGTCTGAGGCAAAAGAAGGGTAACAAAGGATTGTCCACAGAACTAGACTATGGAGTTCCAGGGAATAAGGATAGTTATTTTGTTTGTGGCTGTAATAAGTTTCAAGTGCCAGCAAGATCAACAGGAGAAGCTGGAATGACACCAGCTGGAAGATGAAGCCCAAATATGGAAAACCAAGAACAAAGCTAATTCTCTAAGTCATAGATAATAGCTGCCATGAATAAAACTAATCTCTGTGTAAGATTTGATGTTTCTCATGGAAACCAGCTCCTTCAGTCCCTACTGGTCCTAGTAATGATAACTCCTCTTCTGTATGTCCTACTTGTGCTGCAGTATAAGTGGTCTCTAAAACAGTTTTTGTTCTCTTCTTTGGCCTTGATCTTTTTCAGTCATGTGACTTCATGTATTTTTAGACTTTTGTATGTTTGATCCTTCATCTTGTTTTAGATATGCATATTTATTTTCTATGCATGTTCTAAGTAAAAAAAAAAGGATATTAATATCCTGTGAAAAAGCCATTTAAGAGCTAATAATTTCCCTAGTCCTTAAAAGGGAAAAGAAATTGGCTTTATTTAATAGTAGAGAGGTATCACGTTAAACTCCCAGTAGTAGTACCAATAGTAGTAGTCTTGATTTCTCCTTAACTCTAGGTACTGAGGCATTCATATAAAGAGCAAAGTTGGCCTGGGAGCTCCATGGACTGGAAAGAAACTCCTCTGGATGCTGATTTGGAATCCCAGTGATCTGGATTGCTTACCATTCTCATTCCTTGTAAGAGACATCTAGTCTACAGCCTGTCTAACATCTACCCCAAAAGAAGGACAGTGTCATAGAGTTTGAGTATTCACAGTCTTTGGCTGCTCTGAGCCCAATAGCTCTGACACATTGAGACCTTCTACAATCTACACATATATAACCACTGCTACAATTATTAATTATTTTCTAGGGGCAAATAGTCACTTTTACTACACACGCATAATCCACTACCCACTTTCTGCTTGTAAATATTTTGCTCATTGCATTGGGAAAGATGGAGAGAGAGCGAAAGAAGGGACTCACTGGATGCCTCATATGCTTGAAGTACCTTTAACAGAGATGACCCCTGGGCAAAGATCTTCTTTCCTGCCACAACCCTGAGAAGAGGGAACACCAGTAAATTGGTACTTCTTCATGGAGGTTTTATCTGGCTTTTCATTAGAAAGAGATATTTTGTGTGCTTGACCAAATTCGAAACAGCTTACAAACACAGCTCATTAAATGTGCCTCCCATTATAGATGTTAGCTGCACATAGACTTCTTCAGTCACACCTTGTGAGGTGTTTTTCAGGCAGGGCCCATGGTTTTCTGTTTTGTTTGGGGTTTTTTTTGTTTGTTTTTTCTTAAGCTAATACCAGAAATGAGGAAGGATGAGAGTTCATAGGAATCATGCAGTTGGTTTTCATGACAGGGTCTCCTATCTGTTTCCGGACTTAGAAGAAGTAGCTTTTTCTCATAGTGGAAACTGGATTTAAGGATTAAAATGATTTTTGGGACACAGGACTTCTTACTTATGGCAGTAAAACCTGTTTCCCCCAGTGAAAAAGACACACACACACATGCATTCACACATGTCCAGTATACAAGAAAGAAAACAGACATTGTATAAAAACCAGAATTTAGCTTCCCAAAATCTCATTGGAACATCACACCTGAAGCCCTCATTTATCCAGAAGTACCATTGGGTGGAATGGACTGACTCATGACAGTATATTGTGATAGTCTGTATATTGTAATTCACATTCTGGCAATTTATGACTGTCCTTATTATATACTAAGTCCTATTAATGTATGTGTATACTTGTAGAGGATGATTTCAAAGGTTTTTGTGATCTAGATAGGAAAATAAACAGATGCAAGATAGGCCAGGTATTAGACAGCCCTGCCCCAAAGATGTCAGAGACTTCTTTTGAATGGATAGAGATGACTGCAAATTTCTCAGTGAGAATTAGAAGTTACATCACTGTTATAATACTTTCACCTATAACCATTGCTTTCTGTTTCTTTTTCAGTTTTAAGATTTCCATCAATTCAGTGAGCAAAGGTTCTCCAAGTTGGGGATAAGACATTTTCTTGGTTGATATGAAAGTACACTGAGAAATATGGTGTGTGCTGTTAAACAGAGTAGATTTGTCCAGGAGGTTTTCCTCAGTAAGCACAAGTGGTGATCATCCGCTGATTGTTTCCTATGCAACCAAGATGGGGAGAGAAAGATCACTTGTTTACAAGTTTGTATGATATAATTTAAGGTCTTCCATTTTTCATGTTAATGCAAGATCCACCAAAACTAGAAATGAGGTAGTTTAGGATGCTGGTATACCCTTTACTGCGTAGTATTTGCTATTATACTCGTTAGCTTACCTCGACTATGTGTTGTGGCTGGTTCAGTATGTCTTTTACCACTGCAAAAAATATTCTTAGTTGTGATATAAAGAAACGGCAACAGGCTCTGTGTTTGTTTAGACTTTATGGCCCATGTATTGTTCCTCATTCTCCTAGCTGAGGATAATTATTTTTAATTAATCATCCATAAATAAAACATTATCATCTCTGAAAATTATTATTAAAAATATGCATTTATAACGGTGAATGTGCATATGCTGAATTGCAAATCACATTCTCTGATTATTTAGTTTTATTGACCATATAGGGGTTTTTTTTGCCTGTTATTTTTAGAGGCATTGAGGAAAGGAGAGAAAAGGTGTGCAAAGTATCAATTGAACATTGTTTTGTTCCTGTAGAAAAGGCCAGGGAAAAGAATCTGGCAACTTGCCTTGACATCAACCATCTGTAAATTCATCATTTTTTGGCTCCCTAGGTAATTTAGTTTCAGCCAAAATGAGCATTCTCAATGTTGACAAATGGTCTTGCTACATTTCCCCAACAAAAGTAGTTTTGTAGGAGATTTGACCTTATGGAACTCTTGCTTCCCTTGAAAAACTAGAAGTACAAGTAAAAATCTTTATGATTAATTGCCACTATTGACACTTTTTCAGCTATTGGTTCAATTAAGAACACAACAATGGCTAGTTTCACAGCACTGCTGTAGTTCAGTAACTGATTCATAAACTCTAGAGAGTTTGAATATGCATTTTTATAGGAAACCTTTTCCTTGGTGAGAACCAAACAAGATTTTCAGACACATTTTCTGGCTTTCCTATTAATGTATGCATTACTTTTGCTCCATAACCATGTCACATCCCCAAAATATAGTAGGGTGACAAGCTATATGCATAGAGTCTTGGATCATATCCAGCTTCTATGCTGTAGGGTATCCATCTTTGATCTAATGACTCACAGAAATTGTTAACTTCTCCTGAAAGGTTTCTCTCTTATAATGTCTGATTTCCCATTTCACCATTATAATTGTAGAGTTGAGGGTAAAAAAAGCATCACAGAAAGACTGTATAGTCCATTCCCATGCCTTAAACAGAACTAAATCCATTATGTCATTCATGCAGATGTTTGCCTAACTTCTTATTGAAGACTTTCACAACATCACAACAGGTAATATAATACAATAACAAATCCCTTAATACCACTAGACTTTCAAAAATCCTGCTGCAATTTCAGCCCATTGTTACTCATCCCTAACCTAGGAAACAAGGACAACAGCTCTTACTTTGCTTCTTCCTCTTAACACAGTATTTTTTTATGTGAAATGGTTATGATGTCTACTCCAGGTCTCTTTATATATTTAAATAACTTCAGTTGTTTCAATTTTTCCCAGCTGTTCCAATCTCTAAACTTCACATCATTTCTGTTACACTCTCCTGAATTTCTTCCAGTCTCCACTTGATTCCCAACTTTCTTCATTTGTGGTGCTCAAAACAGAAAAAAAATTGTCCAGTGGAAATTTCAGCAATGCTCCTTAGATATGTTCATTTCTTCTATTTATGCATCCCAGTAAGGTAGTGTCTTTTTTATCACCAATAATGGTGTTGATTTTGTTCAGCTTGGTATTTGTTATGACATCTTTTCTGCGGGGTTGGACCAGTCATTTCCCATCCTGAAATTTTATAGAAGATTTTTTTTACAGTTGTTCCCTATTCTTCTGACTGAAGTGTACCCTTTTTCTTCAGGTCATTGCATCAATTTTTACAAGTTCAGCTTGAATTCTAAACCTCAGGGAGGCCTGCATCCTCCATTTCTCTTCACTTTCACATCATTTGCAAGTTCAATAGGCATACCTACTCTTCTATAATTCAGGTCATTAATTAAAACATTACAGTGCTGGGCATGTCCCTGCAGAACTTCACTGGCAATAAATCATTGATAACTTTTCAGTTCTGCACTCACATCACAGAACTTTTGTTTGGCCTGTATATCCTTATTTGCCTTTAAAAGGTGTCATGTTAGTGTCAAAGGTACAATCACACCTCATACCTGTCATATCCCAGTGTGTCACGGTGACTAAGTGTAGACACAGTCTCGGTCTCACATATAGAGTCAGACTTTGGAAGATAAGAAATTTTAATTCATTTCACTCTAGGATTAGCAGCTTCGACACAAGTATAGACTGATTGGCTGTTTCAAAGACAACCTGAATGATTTTTATTGGAACATTTTCCTACTCTCATAGTGAAATGTATGGCAAAGTTGGCATTAAGCTTATGGTTTAACACATTATCTAAATGAGTTCTGAGAAAGCCTTGTTTTCTAAGAAATCCTTTATGTGCTTACCCATGTCTCCTTCCTGATCAGTTCTGTTTTATATGTTCTCCAGAAGATTTGGTTTGTGTTTATGTGCTTCATTCTCCAAGATATATCTTTTGTCTTATTCATGTATCTTACTTGCATATCTTCCTTAACCTCCCTGCTTAGTTGGTCTTGTCTTATTATTTAGTGTCCCCTGTTTGATATTCAAAACTATATATTGGTCATAGGATTTGATGTAATGCTGAATCAGTTTCATGTGGTTCATGCTTTGCCAACAACAGCCCAATGGCATTAATTCATAGATGTGTAAAGGAAGCTATTTTCAAATAAATCATCCTAAATATTTATTCTTTTTCCTTGGTCCATTGGTAGCTATTAAACAAACTAGTCTCATTGCTATGTTTGGCTCAAAAAGTGCCTTAGGAACCTGAATGGGTTTTCTTCTACACTTTTTCCTTAGGCATCTGCTCGTAGGCACTGTTGGAGAATAATTAGTGATTCACTGAATACCCATATACAACATATGGATTTGTAAACTGCTTTTCTCAAACTGTGCATTTCTTAATATGGCACCTGTGTAGTTTCCAACAATAAAGTGATTTTTCCAGCAACATGAAATTTCAGTAAAGGGTAAGTAAAGAGGAATTTCCA
This sequence comes from Morus bassanus, assembly GCA_031468815.1. Classification (NCBI taxonomy): domain Eukaryota; kingdom Metazoa; phylum Chordata; class Aves; order Suliformes; family Sulidae; genus Morus; species Morus bassanus. The sequence continues at coordinate 82,577,207 of CM062600.1, forward strand.
ACGCGCTCTGATTTCTGAATTCATTTTCAGTGTAAACTTGTTCCTTACTAACCAACCCCTGTGATTAGGTACTTGCTCATTTGGACTGGGGAAACAGAAACAGCCATGTCTGAATGCCATCACATCCTTCACTTTTGAAATGCAGATTAGCATATCTATCAGACCTCATCCAAGCCAGTCATCTAGACAGAGGTGTGGTGTGGATTCATTTCTAAGCACAATAAAACCAGCTATTAGGTGGTAGAAAAGCTAAACAACATTTTACTTCAGCAAGAATAGTGTGTGGTACCTTAATAATTTCCAAATCATTCACCTTCCTGCTTCTAAGGGGGACTGTTGGTTATCTCAGATACTTTTCTTGGTTATGATTTTCTTTTCGTTCTGTGCTTTTTTTCACAGTATTCTTTGCCCGCTCCCTCTCAGCTGTTTTTAAAAACTACTCTTGGCCCTTCTCTCCCTGATGATGATTGTGCCTGGCTCTCACTTTGGGTGGTAGTGTGGAACAGCAGTCATGGCCAGCAGATGATGGTGTAACACTTTTACATGCTGTCCTGCTCAGCCATACCTTCATGCTCACCTCTGCCACTAAAAATTCAGTTTAATAGTAAATGAAGCATGTTTCTACAACACTGCACATTAGCTGCATAATTAATGTTGCAAATCCATTTTTGTCATACACCTGGAAGAAATCAGTGCTATTAACTTCTTATTTTCCCCAAGCATCAAATTTATGCAGGACCAAATTCACATGAAATTCCTCTTCAAAGACTCTGTAATAAATGAATGGGAAAGTACAGTTAAAAATTTGCCCATAACAACATTTTCACTATTTACAAAGGTCAGCCTTCACCCACAGCATGTATAGGTAATTAACCACTACTATACCTTGCTCAGAATGAAGGAGATTTTCCTTTGTTTTTAGTTATTTTGACAAGGTTTTGACAGCAGAATTTGAAGCTCCATGTAAGAATTACTGAGTAACTCTCCACAACCCATGGTAAGCAAGAAGCAGATGAACCCCATCATTCTGCTTGGCCTTGAAATTGATGATTACAGAACAATAAAAAAAAAATTGTCTAGTGCAATTTTTCCATTTTGTTCTAAGGAATTTATTATCCAGAATAAGGATCCTGAAATGTAGGGAGCAGACCACAAACAAGCACATAAACTTCTACACCGGCACCTCCCTTCTGCATTATGAACCTGCTAGCCACGGCTTGCTTTCTCAGTCATCAGAATGTCTCTGTGCCAACTGCTACAAATACTTCCAGCAGAAAGTACCATTAAAAAGCTATAATAAATGTTTTAGTTTTCCTTAAAACAACCTTGGAAGCTGGAAACAAGCAGAACACTAATCAGCATTCGATGCGCTCTATGGACTAGATGTGAATGCTCTTCAGATACTAGATTTCCATGGACTGCAGTCTATAAAGTTCAACAATGTCAGACATCATAAAATCATACCTTAGTTCACCAGAAATTTCAGGCCTGCAAGTTATTGGGCCATATATGATAACATCCAATTGTAATAGCCAACTTCATTCATCTCTATTGGCTGTGGATTTAACCCATTATCACAGATTTTTCAGCCTTCTCCTTAAGTCAGTTAAAGGAAGGGCTTAGCTATACAGAAATGTTAAGACCTACTGCCTCGTGTCCAAGGGAAACAGCACTGTCCTTTCTGAAGGCTGATGACTGCTCTGAAATAGCTCAACACCAATATCCTAATGGGAAACTAAAGAAGTGTCTCCATGAAGTATGAGAAGCATCTAAGGAAAAATTAATTCAGCTCAACCAGAAAAAATAAACTAAATACAGCTCAAAACCAAAGCATGTATTCCAAATGGCGGAAATAACACAATTTTATAGAAATGGGCTTGGATGAGAAATAAAGCTTCATCCAAAATATGTTCTGGTGTTATTAACACAACACTATGATTCTGTGACACCATTTGTGGGCTGCTTTCTGGGTTCATACAACTCCTCACTGGTTCTGGTGAAGATTCAAAATAAGTGCAAGCTTCCAGTTAGCAAAAATCAGACCCATGGATGGCGAAGGCACAGAAAAGTAGTATCCATGTAACCAGCTGGAGGTGTGAACACACTGGAGTTTACACTAGCAAGTGCATTGTGAACACAGCTCAGGAAGTCTATTTAGAAACAGCTATTAATAAAAATAACTCAGGAAAATAAAACACAGCAATTTGATGTGAACCATGTGCCGGCCCTGGCCTGCGCCACTGCTCGCCAGCGCAGAGTCCAAGGCTACGGCTGCCGAACCGCATGTGGCTCTTCATTGCTCAGCATGGGGCTCTCGCTCAGGTCTGAGCAGTCAGTGTTTCACAGCCACTGCCTGGAGGAAAACCAAGCAGTCTCAAGGAAAGATTCAAAGAGACAGCCTGAGACATGCGGAGGGACACAGGAGGGTGGCAGTGAGTGATGCTGACGGAGCCGGATGGAGTGAAGCTGGTAGCAGAATGATAATGCTGTATCTCCAGGACAACAGGAACTGCCATCCAGCCCAGCTTTTGCAACTGCTAGACCTAGTAACCCAGTGGCAAGCCATGTTGGAAAGAGAAATACATCAGCCTCATGTTTCACCCCCAAATTCAGCCTGTTTTCACACCAGTGGAATTAACACCGTTGTGAAACAAGACACCTGGGTACAGTGAAGGCATGCGGGTCCACGGCAGTCCTTGTAAACCTCCCTGCAGGACTTGGTTCAGCTAGCGCTGTTCAGCCACACATCAGAATCAGGGACGTGAAACGTGACCAGCTTGTTATTCCTTACTTGGCAAAGCAGCTAACCATGCACTTAAATTAGTTTGTGCTTTAACTCACGCTTAACTGCTCGGCTACACTCTGGGCTCAGCAGTGTCAGGAGTTGAAGTATTTTCTCCAGAGGCCTTGTGCTGTGTATCTGGAGTAGCTGTGGGATTTCTCTGGGCTCCTTACTTGGAAGGGGCTCTCCTCCCCGCCACTCCCGAGCAAGCCGCGCAGCTGGAGCGGAAACACATTTGCAGGCTTACTTGGAAGAAAGTTTGCTCGGTTTCTTTCCCCTGTCCAAGGGACAGAGACCATCGCTACCCAGAGCTGCCACTTAGGCACTTTACAGCAGCATTAAATTCACACTTTAAAAAGAGAGAGTGAGCGATAAGACAGAAGTCAGGATTTTAGCATGTAGTAAGGTTGTTTTTTTTTTTTTTACAGTAATTACCTTAACAGCATCTCTTACTCCCACCCTCTCCCCCAATCTTTCTGCCCCCACAGGTGTTCCTGCCTCCATCTCCAGGCTGTGCCTTTGCGTGATGTCCCCTGTGAGGGTCTCCAACCCTCCATGGTCACAGGAGCCACAGCCAGATGGTCCTGCTGGTGAAAGCAACGAGATGCCGCTCACAGCATGAACGCTCCAGGCAATATCCAGCAGTGCTGATCAGCTGTGTGCTCCCAGGGGTGATTTGCTGTAATATTCCTGTTTCTCCACTGTGCTCAAAGCATCTTGAAAGCATATAATCACTGGCATGGTATTGAGCTGTCGGAATGCAAGTGGGATTTGTAGCATGAGCATTTTGGGGAGAAGATTGGGATAGAGAAAGATCTCCTTGGTCATCACTGAAGGACTCAGTCCAGTGTCAGGGATCGAGGGGTTGGAGTCTTAAGAAGAGGCCGAAAGGTTTAATTTATGTCATCCCAATCGTCATCAACGTTGAACACCAATAGAGGCAGTCACCCCAGCCGCCTTATCAGAGAGACCCTCTGGCACACAATAAGATGTTTTCTGTTACCTACATGACATGTAAGTTGCCCTGTTAGCATTCCAGCCTTCCCACTTTCACCTCTGGGATTTGGGTTTCGCAAAGGATTGTCAAAAGAAAAAGCTGATTTTCTCTCCTTTCCCATATCACTCATTTGAGAAGTTTAATCATTACATGAGATGTCTCTGAGCATACAGAAGCTGGTGCACAACCAAAAATAAGATGAACACATCTGAAGGTTTCAGCAATGTCTATTTTTTCAGTGCTGTATCCAATAGAAATCCAAATGACTTGCCTCCTTTTCCATTGAGAGCCTGCAACTATACAGAGGTACAGTGAGCAAATTGTGTGATTATTGCTTTTCCCAGAGAAATTGTTCTCTGTTAAGATGTGATATTAAAGTCAGGGCCTGCTGTGTAGAAAACAGGATGAAGCCAGCCAAGCTTTTGGATGTTCCGCAGTGGTTTGTACTATTTCCCAGCAATATTGTCGTTCTAGTTGTGATTGTTAGCTGACAGGAAAGAAACACTATCTACAAATATTTTGGGGAGAAAAGTTAGGAGTTTTATTTGGTACTACAAGAAAAGTAGAATTTTGCTAAGAAACAAACCCCTTTCTTCACTAGTTCATTGTATATTTAAATTATGTGATTTTTATTCATGAAAAGTGCCAAATCGACACTGCAGCCATTTTACCCTGAGTTGTCCAAATTATATTTGTACCCAATGTACGTGCGGACAGGGAGGGACTCACTCTGCAAGGCAGGAGCCTGGGAGAGGCGCTACCCTTGGGCTGGGGACCGGGACAAGACACACAAAGCTGCATGCCATCACAACAGTACATTCTCTCCCTGTGATCTGGCTGGGTGAGGAACTCTGAGAGAGGAGCATGAAATGATGATCGAATGAGTGAGCATCATGCATAATTCATGAGCTGAAACAAACCTTTGTACCAGACAAGATCACCCATTGAATTCCTCTTCAATGGACCATTGCTCGCTTACACCACGCAAGATCCATCTCACTCCATATTGTCTGAATGGGAGCAGCACCAGCTTTTCTTATATTATTCTGAAACAATACACTGATCTTTCCTTTAGTGGAAAATAGGCAATTTGGTCTACAGAGCCCAATCAACCCCTACTTCTTCTAAGGATGCCAGCAGAGAAGCTAATTACGACCTCCTCTTCAAGGGTAGGTTCATTGTCAGCTAGGGACCAGGATGAGACCTCTATTCATTCCCCAATATATTGTGTTCAAGGACTAACCAGACTGACATTAGTCAGTACTGACTTACAGAAAATCCTTAACAGGCCTGGAACCAAAGAAAAGCTAATGCAAGGGGACAGGGCTGGGGGAGAACATCTCACCACTCATTAGAGAGGCCTGGTATGGTTCATTTCCCCAGCTCCGCCTCTAAAGAGAAACTTCTTACGGATCAAAGAAGAAAGAAGGAGAAAAAAAGCAGAATAAATGTGGACTAGAAAGACACACCATTATTTTATTTCTAATGATTAAGTGAAAAGTCCAGTTCTGATTTCTAAAATAAACTACCTTCCAAACTCTTGAAGACTGTAGTTAAGCCAAGGTTTCAGTTTCACATGAAAATAAATTAATTTTCTTTTGGTTTTTTCCCCCAATCCTCCTTCCCTCCAAAAAAAAAAAAAAAAAAAAAGAGATAAAAAAGATTCAGTGATCCTATTTTTTATTCAGACCTTTGTACTTTGGGGTCACCAGCGCCGACTGAAATCCAAGTCCAAATGATCTCATTAGAGACATCCAACATGGAACACAGAGTAGGGAGATGAAATCCCACATACACAAAAAGAGCAGCACCAAGCTGGTACACCAGAAGGAGGCACCTTAGAGGAGAAGAAAAGAAAACAACAACAACAACATCTTCAGCCTGCACTCCTGCCTTGAAGCTGTACTGGGGAACAAACAGTTTCCATGACATGAGCCAGTCTTGCCATAATGCAATCAGATGGGGGCAACTGAGTATAGAGAATATGGCTGAGCTGTTAGTTAGCTGGATTTACTTTATTTTCTTTTCCCCAGGCAAAGAAACTAAACATTTTCTCACATTAGATCATGAACCCTACACATTTATCATCTGCTGTCTGCTTGCAACAAAATACCATTTATCTTTCCCTTTGTGCTCTGTTTGGGGTAAGAAAGGATTTGAAATCTGCAAGTCTACATGCACTTTCACGTTGCTGTTGTCTTATTCTATTTTCATTAATGTGTGTTTTTTAAAAGCTTTCAGCACTAAAGGGCCAAGTCTTCTGTTTGGGCATGTTCACAGAGGTTAAAGTAAATGTAATGCAATGTAAAATATTGCCTCTGGTTTACATCAGCAGATTATTTGGCCCACTCTACCTGGACAGCTTATTAAGCATAGTTCTGGTTTTCAGGATGAAGCAGGAAACTGCTATAAAAATTTCAGCAGGCTTCAGAGGTTCATTGGGAACAGTCATGGGGAAGTAGCAGGCAAGGGAAGCAAGGAGGTTTTTTTCTGTGCTGATGAAAGATGCTCCACTGGCAGCTCTGGACCTTGAAGTCCTGAGTTTACCCCAAGAACACACAGGGACTGATCAGAGGCAAAACCACACTCACTCCCACCAGCCTGCCTAGTTTGGCTGGCCCCCAGCCAAAGTGCCCTCAACCCTGACCCGAACCCTTACATGGGGGAGGATCACTTGGTCTCCACATTCATTTTCCTCTGGCCTCTTTTGTAAAGACAGGCAGGTGATGGGTCAGCTCTTGGTGGTGCTTTTTTGTGATGTGACAGATGTCCAATGAGAGAAGAACAGAGAAAGCCAAACGTTTCCTGAGCATTTTTCACTTCACTTCAGAGCCATCTCACAGTCGTCAGGTGGTGGCAACACATCCCTCCTAATAATCTGGGACAATTGAATGGAACAGTCTGGAGGTCAGAGGTTGGGCAGACTTATTCTAACCCTGAGCTCTGGTACGACACTAGTGTCACCATCAATGTTCTCGCAAACAGCTCAGAGTCCCAGCTTCGAAGAGCCTTCAGGGAGATCTCGGGCATGCCTATTGAAAGGACTATTACTTTACTTTGGTTACAAAGGGCAGAAAATATTAATTGACCATTGAGAGTAAAATCCAAATACAATCACAAGCTGTCTGACTACAAAATCTCCTCCCTTCAGAAAGTGGAAACTATTGTGTTCCCTCACCACTGTGTTTATGCTGTTTCACTACTTAGTGAGACAGCCTAAAGATCAAAATTTCTGTTTGTACCGATACCTATTTCACCCTAAAAGTGAAAGGGCCTTTCATTATATTTTGAAGCATAGGTGGAACCTGAATTTGCAGTCTCAGAAACAAATGGAGGAGAAGAAACCATTAAAAATAATATCCTTTAAAGGAAATCCAGGTTTGGGGCAGATGGGGTTGCTCTTTGCTGATCACCCCACACAGTTACCTGTGAGATTCCTTGAATGAACAGGTTTGTAAAAATAGTCTTCAAAGTGATACAGGGAAATGTAATTTCTTAACCTCAGAAAATATGCATGTTTGATTCCATTAACCAAACTTACTCTCTGAACGTATAAATTTATAACAGAAATATTAAAAGGATATTCAGGAGCCGTTAATAACGCCATCTACTTACCAGCGCAACATGTCTTCTTTAAAGTGGCAATTAATTTGCATGTCCTATATTTGAGACTATATATACATGCCTCAAGACTAAAGAAATTCAGGGCCAGCTCATATATTTAGCCTTGGTATACAAAACCCTTAGCTGTAACATCCACCTTTCTATATGGTAGTATATAGGTACTGCACAGAGTGACAGCCTGGCAAAAGTATGGGGAGAAGCTTGCATGACAGCTGGCTCTACCTAGTCACATTTGACTCATTTCATAACAACTGAAAAGCCTTATGTTGAAATATTTGTAAGCAAACTCCCTGGTCTGTTAAAGCTAGTTAAAGATAGTGGCTGAAAGCTGAAGGAATAGCTCCGTTCAGCAACTCAGAAAACCTCCTTATTCTTTGAAAACAAGCATATTTAATGGTTCGTGATATATCAGATTGTGTCTTTGCGTCCATCAATACTTACTCCAGCCAAGGGCACAGGCTGGAGGTTGCCATCCCCTGTCTTCTGGAGGCAGAATTATAAGGCACAGTCAGTGTTGGGATCTCCCTGGCAAACAGCAAGGCCACACACGCAACTGTCTCCAGTGTTAAGGGAAAGCCTCTACACTTGGGTTTTTTCACGTTACATGAAACCATCACTGTCTTGACTCCTATACTTTCTGGCTGTGACTAGATCATTTGTGGATGCCTTACGCTAACCACAGGTTGGAAAGTGTCATATCTTCTTTGCGATTTGGAGACCCTGAGGTGTAATGCCATGGGTCCATTGAAACGGTGGGGGAACTGCCAAATCGTGTCACATAGGCCTGTGTCTCTGTAGGTCACGCTTGCTGGGGAGCATGCCAAGAAAGCAGCCCCAAGGGCTTCTCTTTGTGCCCTTTGTGGAGGCAGAACTCTGTGGAAATGGCAAGTGTTGAATGCTATTGCAGCACATAGAGCAGGATCCTTCTGTCATGGAAGGGGCCGGAGGAAAAAATCGCACTCTTCAGCAAGTAAATAACTAAGAGAAAAAAGACCACATTACAGCCTCCTGTCAGGATGTTCTTCTTGCCATTGTTTACAAACTGCAGGCATCTTTACTGCTAGTTTTCTCCTTAGAGATGACACCCGGGGACCTAAAAGTGTCAGACTAGATGTCTGGAAAATTTGCAGGCTGCTTCAGGACACTGATTTATATTCAAACCAGTCCTTTCCAAGAAATTGGTTCTTCTGAAAAGAATAAAGCTAAAGCTACCTCAACAACAACAAAAAATGTCATTGTCACTAAACTAAAAGGAATGTGACTGAAGCTTCATGTAAGTCTGGGAACTTTTGAGGTATTGCAAGCTTCTGTGGAGAGCTAACTACTCACTGTTTCCCTCAGGCCACACAGAAATAGGTTACCACAAAAGAAAAAAAAAAAAAAAAAGGAAAAAAAGAGGCAGATATTATCATCATCGTCTCTTCTGGTTAGGAGTCAGATAGGCTTACATTTTATTTGAATAATATCTTTTGCATATGATACAAGGAAAAACTTGAATGACACCCAAATAGAGCAAGACTTTCTTCTACTCTCTGAGCTCCAAAGCCAGTATTAAAAAGAAGTTACTGAGGGAGAGGAGACTGCCAGAGTACCCACTGGTCTGATTTGCCTTCTTGCACCCACTGGGAGTGAGGCATAGGGAAGGCAGCTTTAAAAACATTTCCATTTCTACGCTATGAATATATGAAGCTGTTTCTACACCATGCAACTCCGTGCCATATTTTAGGGAAATATTTTGTTTTAGAAGCAACTTAGGTTTCAAAGCTTTTATAAGTGCCTCATGCTTTTCTGCACTTTTTTGGATGTGTGGAGGAAGGGGAGAAGTCATTTATGACTCTCCAATCTGGGCCATCAGTGTTACGTTAGAGGTGCGCTGGAGCCATTTTAACTTAGGAAATTGTTTATAACTTTCCCTGAGAAACCTTTCACTAGTAGAAGATAAAGAAATATGTACCACTCCCACAGGATCTCTTTGTCCCCTTTAGCTGAAGGTAAGACCAGAGAAATGTATCAATCTTATCTTCTTCTAAATATACACAGATATATACATTTAAGATGAAAAACACTTGCTTTCAGAGAACTGAAATGCCTTTGTTGCTGTCTGAACCAGTAACATAAAAAACCTTTTCAATCATATATTTACCAGTCTTTAGTTTCAGCATTTCTAGCATCTTGAATTTGAGATCAGGTAATTCTACTTGGAGGAAAACACATACTGAGACTGTTTAATTTGTTTATTCCACCACAGCTTTTGGGAACTTCCTGTCCCTCATTTTTGGGGAAAACTATGAGCATCAGGAGCGCTGCTTCCCTGGGCTGTGGCCCAATAACTAGCTAGTGCAGCTGTTCTAAAGGCAAGGACATGTCACCCAGAGACCCCAAATACTCTCAGAAAAGCCCACTTCAAGGGCACATTCCCCTCCTGCTTCTTCTCTCATGTCCCTCACCTCTTACCCTGTCCGTACACCCAACTCTGTTGGGAGAGAAGAAATTTGTGGAGTCTGGAAGCAGAGATCATCTCCAAATCATCCTCACAGTCACAGAATATAGCTCTTTCTCCCTGGACCTCAGGCATCTCCTTTACTAAGCGAGGCTGGACCAGTCCAAACCATGGCTGGAGGGTGAAGATTCGTCTGACTTCACTTGTTGCAGAAAAAAAGCCTTATAAACATTCACTATCAGCTTTAGTTCCCAACGTGGTGACCACCAATCTGACTCTCCATGTGCCTTCTAGGGGTACAGATCACCTTCAGGTGTTGCCTGCTCCTTCCCTAAGATCTTTATCTTCATCATAGAGATCGCTCCTCTTCTTCTACCACTGCTGACTTTTAAGCAATAACTTTAAATCTGCTGGTGTTTTTATTTCCACTAAGGGTCCTATGTTTGTATGCCTATATAGAGGGTTGGAGGGTTTTTATATAAAGAAATGTCTTTTATTATTTCCTTTTGCTTTTCTATTACAAAGCCTCTAATGTGTTGTGTTAAAGGTGGGTGGCTTTAAAAGAGGCTGGTTTCATTAGGTTTTTATTGTGTTTAAAATGTGGTTCCATTTATTGTGCTAAACACTTGGCAGCCTTTGTCACGCCATGTCTCATGAAGGCACTTGGAAATGAGCACACACATAGAAAGCTGCATCAATTTCCCCCCCGAGCAAGATAGGCAGGAGATCATGAAAGCTTTGTTTCTTTAGCTGGCAGTTAATCCTTCCAAACTTGGCCCTCTTTCTGAAATTAACTCATCAAATAATGGACATGCTCCATTAAAGTGATGAAGATAAAAACTCTGCCAGTGCCTGACTTAGTAAGAAAACCATCTCACTCACAGGCCAAAAGAACACACTTGAGCTGTGACAAAGGATCTGTGTAATTGAGAGCCAAGACTCCCCTCCCATTTATTTCCATGGGTTGGTATTTGACTGTCGAGATTTCTTTTTGAACTTAGGAAATGGGTCATGTATTTCTGGTGGAAAGATTTAAAATTAAAAAAGAAAATATTGTGGAAACTTCCAGATAGATTTTGTTTTATCCGTCTTCAGATGTGTATGTTTTTCACATATATTGGTATTATTAAGATTTTAATTTACTGACAGTTGGTGCTTTGATTACAGATCCAGACAGGGAGTCAAGTTCACGTAAGTTTGATTCCCAGCTCTGTGACTGACTTAATGTGTATTATGAGGCAAGACACTTATTCCTTGATTTCCATCCAAAAAAAAAGAATAGCACTTGTTCATGTCTCCTGGGAGCTGCAAAGAAAAATTCAGTAATACCTGTCAGGAAGCATTATTATTGGTATGCTACTGTGATGGGGCACAAGTATACTACAAAATGTCACATTCAGTCCCCATCAAAAAAAATACACTTTATGATTAAACAAGTTGTTTTTTTTTTTCTGTGTGGAAACAGAAATAACCTGAAAAGTACTAAGGCAATGCTCCTCAACCTTTTTCCTGGGACACTGTCACTGTCTCAGATCTGACCCTTCAGACTTCTTTGAATGATGACAGAGATGAAAAATCCTCCTTTCTTATTAATCCAAGAAAGGAAATATGGGCTTGATACCTGTATGTGACCCAGAGATGCCATGTATTAGAGCAATGGCCTCTGACCTGTGAGTTGCAGGCTGTATTCTGCCCAGGAGATGTTCAGACTTTCCTCATGGCCATAGAAAATTAAAACCCCTTAAAACTAAGGAGACTGTGGCTGTGGTCCAGGTTGGCAGGGAGACCAAAGAAAGATGCTGCTCACATTACTCATTACATCTGCCTATGAGCCCATAAAGACTGGGAGCTGCAAGGACAGAAAATCCAATAATGGTAGAAAAATAAGAGCCCGTGAATTAAAATGATCCCAAATACTGAAAGTCAGATAGTGCAGATATCTTGCTAGGCATCCACAGGCACAAGAGTGTCCTCTGGATTAATTTTATCTGTTTTTATACACTTTAAGGCCATAAAGGAGGATTCTCTCATTTAGTCTGACCTCTGGCATAACACAGGCAATAAAAAATATATTCAGTTACTGCTGCATGGAGTCCAATAACTTGTGTTTGACTAACGCAGTTCTTTCAGCGGAGCAGCCCTTCTTGGCCTTGAAGATTCAGTACTGGGAGAGACCTCTTCTTTTCTGAACAGGGAACAAACTCACAGCTTGACCAATATACAGGATGGAAGAAGCACTCAGTTACAGCTGTCTTCCCCTGCACAACCTATATGATATAGGTGGAAGTGTAGTGCCCACTGTTGGTGGGTCTCTCTCTGTAGGTGACATGACCTTTGGTCATAGTTTCATGTTCAACTTTAAGCCAGCATGAGCTATTGCAGCAATTAAGGAGTGAACCTCATCCTTCTCTGTCCCTATGGCACCTCCTTCCATATGCCAACATAAACGTTGTGCAACCACAGGCATTGTGCAACCACATGCCAAACAGGTTAAGGGAGCTGACTAAAACTAATCAGTTCAATGCTTGGATTTTTTGTTGTCTGGACTGTACAGCCTGGGTAGGAATAAACGATGGGAGATGTGACTAGTTCTTTCAACAACACTGTTGGTTTATGCTAGTTTAGACTGGCATATATGAATCTGCTGTTTTACATTATATGGTCATTTCTAATGGTTTCACGTCTTTTTGTAGCTCCTGAGTGGTACAAGGAAGCTGAATCTCAAGAGGCAATGCTACCCAATATTCATAAAGTATTACACTGAAGGAAAGTACTGTCAAATATTAGGTATTATTTATGTCATTTGGCATACCAATTAATCCATATGGAAAATATCCAGTATATTTTTATGAAACAAAACAGAATTGTTTTGTCTAAATGATAGAATTACAAACCAAAATGATAATCTGTACACATACTGAAAATTCACTCTGTTTCTTCACATAATTTAAAATTGAGTATAATACTCCCTCTCCCCCCCTCCCCACTTATGGGTCTTATGCAGTAACACATTCTCAAATGTGTAATAGCTACATTTCCATGATATTCATAATTCATGCCATGGAAATGGCCCAGAGAAATAAAATCTTTCTGCCTCATCAGATCCTCCTGAATAAAAAAAGTTCTTAGGCTGAAAGTAGAGCTATTGCCTCTGTTTTCTCTTGCAGACACAGCCCAACGCAAAACAATACAAGTGTCAAACTCTGTGTTCTTGTAGCATTAAAAAAGGCAAGGAAATAAAGATGAGGATAAGGTAAACTCTGTGTTACTTTGGCATCCAGGAGAGGGAGAAAATCAAAATGATAAGGCATGGCAGCACAGTAAAACAAGAAAGTATGTCCCACCTTTTAATCCCCTTTCTGTAATATTTTTAATCAGTTACAAATACATTTTTGTGCCTGTCATCAAACCACTCCATGACATGCCACTACCCCATGTCACAAGCTAATCGATTGGAAGTATGACTCATCTCACAGCTGTATTTAGTCATACAAAAGTCAAAGATTTAATCAGCTTTAAACTAGTCATCTCAGTTCTTTCCTCCATCAATAGGGAGAGATACCTGGTCCTTTCCCCTAGGCTACTTATCTACCTCAGGTAACTGCAACCCCTTCTGCCCTCACACCCCACCCCAGGGGATTTATCTAAAGCTATTAGTTATAGAAAATGATCATTTAGGTATCTCAGTTTAGACACCTAACCTATCAAATGGCTGAAGTTAGGTGAAACTAATCCCATTTGATGAGACTAATGATAAGCTTAATCATGTACAAAAGCCTCATCCAGACTTCATCAATACTACTGGAAACTATTTTATAGGTTTGGTATCAGGCTATCACAACAGAGGTTTTGGGCTCATTTTAGAGATAAAGATGGTTAAAATTTCATTCATTATAAGTTTTCAATCACATGTTTCACCAGGTTTTCATGAGATGGGAAAATTGGAATTTTTAGCAAATAAATAACCATGAGGTGTGATCAGCTGTGCAGGACAAAAGTTCTCAGTAATATAAAACTTGCTGAAGTCTTTTGTTTGTATTTTTGTACATTTAGTATCTGCTTTGCCAAAATATAAGGATTACATTATTATTATTATTTTGTTTGTTTGTTTGTTTGTGCGTTTGTTTGTTTGTTTACCTACCTTTGTCTATAAATTCACAAAACAGAAATTAGACATCAGTGACAGTGCCCTACCAGAACACAGAACGACATTTTGCAGCCCTAGGACAAGAATCCTAATTATAGGATAAACTTTAAAATCCTATAGCACTTGTTCTATAGGAAAAGGTATTAATGAAGTGATCCTGCCCATCCCTAAATGAAATGCCTAATCTATTTTTTTCAGGAAATGTTGCCTTCATGATTAAACTTGTCAATAATTCTTCATGTCCCTTTCTTCTGCTCTGAAAAGTTGATTTTAAAGGATTTCTGTTTGGGTGCTGAATTGGTAATTTTGGTTTATAACCTACAAAGATCTTTGAGAATGTAGGGATGAAAATAATGTTATCTTAGCTTTTCTTTATTATTATTATTCTTGAGGGACATCTGTTGAAGCATTATTCTATGCTATATCAGTCATCTGAGTATAGCTTTTCTTGGAAGAGGAATGTATTGCCCATTCAGTAATTATAGGTAAGGACTGAGGTTGCAGGGCATTAAAGGGGATCCAAATCCTGCCTGTGTTGTGCCACGTTGACCCACCACACCGTTCTCCACTAATGCAAGCTGGCAGGAGTCAACTTCAAATACAACGCTTCTCCTGACACTTGGTTGTCAGTGGGATTTCCAGCACTCACTTGGTCGCTCCCTCCAGAGCTTCGGTGCACCCTTTCTGCTGGGTCGTGAGCACTCAGTGTTGCTTTTGTGGTGGTGGACATGATGGGCTGTGACACCTATCATCTCAGTAAAGAGCCATCTCAAACAATATCAGAAGATTTCACTTAGAGCTTGCCAGCTTCAAGACAAACAGGATGGCAGTGATGCAAAGGCCTATTTATATCAGCCCAGCATAACTTGGGTTCTTTGAAGTGCAAGCTACATTATGGAGCACTATGGGGGCTAAAAATATTAAATCCTTTCATAGTTAGGAGTACTTTCTCTTTCTTTGTGGTACAATCATGGTTTTACATGATGCTGCTCTTCAGCTGCTGGAACATGGAGTACTACTTTGTGAAGAAGGGCTCTTTTTGCCCAGCCCAAAATGAAATGCATTGCTCATTTGTCATATGCCATGGACCCAGCCCCATCCCTGGTTCTCCTGAGTCTGTGGTAAAGAGGTTAAGCTGTTTAACAGCTAATTTGATGACCTGACATATACCACCAAATGTGTCTGTTGCCTTGACTTTGTCTGCTTCCTCTTCCCTTGCATGCTTCAGCTGTTCTTCATAGCACATTAGAGGGTTGCTGTCTTTATTAGTCACCAATAACACATTAATACATTCCTTCTCCTATTACCTTGGACACTAATTTGGTGGAATTGGATACTGGCAGTACATTGATGTTGTTAAGGTTAATGACCCAGAGATTTACAAGAGAAGTTGCATTAGAAATCAAATTGATTGTAATAATTGTTTCACTGAACAGTGTCAACATTAAGTACAGTATGTTGTGCTATGCCGTCCAAGGAGGCCCTGTGGCTGTTACAATAACTACAACATTGTCTACATACACTCCTTACAAGACAATTCACGCTGAAATACGTTTAGGTAAATGCAGCTCTAATAATGGATGCCTAAGATGTTCTAAGATATGAGACACTATGTTTCTAGTCTCTGCACATTATTTTGCCTCCAAGCGTATTTTGTACTTGCATCCAATTCTAAAGAAATTGTTGCTTTTCTCAGCCAGGGATGAGCAGAAAGCAAAATTTGGTGGCTGTTGCCTCCTTTTGGCCTGAGTTGTGAGGCAATGCAGAATACCTCTGCTGTTCAGTCTAAACTTTTGCTCAGGTAAGTGGCTGTTTTGCAGTTCAGATGTTCTGCAGTTAGGCTGCTTTAAATATTTAAGCTGCAATACAGCTCTATGAAATAAATTTGCTCTAAACATTGCATTCATATTGACAGTGGAATACAGCTGAGATACTGTGGAAATCTCCCAAAAGTGTCACCTTGACCAAAAAGGTGTGTGATTGACTCTGTGAAACTATTTCAAAAAAACCTAGTGTCCTTTTCACATTGTGGATCCCATTCCTTCCCTTCCCTTCTCTGTTCTTCTATGCATTTCTGGTCTTCCTCTGTCTTGCATTCCTCCTTTCTCCACCTCTTCTCATTCAGTGTATTGATCTTGCAACTGAAGAGGTCACTGCTGAGTGCTGAGTGGCACCGTGAATGGCGAAATAAAAGGTGCTTGTCATGCAAGAGTCCTGTACAGTCATCTGCACGCCCACAGGACTTGATTCACCCATTCCTGCTATCCTATTGTCAGCTCTGACTGCAGGGTGCTCACAGAGTTGCTGACAATGCTGAGTTATGACTAGAGCTGAAGGTCAGGAAATTAACCTCTCATACTTTTCACTGACATTTTCTTCACACATCTTGTGTTGTTTCTCAATCTTATTTGCAATATCTCAAGACCTCAACCAAACAATATATTTTCCAAGAAAATTCCAATTTTAGCAACAGCAACAAACATTCTGTGGAAAGAGAAAATCTCTCAGTAAAATCTGTCTGTTTGTTTTGGCACTGATAATGTACACTAATCATATCCACCCTCCCTTCTTCCTTTCTCCCAGTCCCAGCTTGTCTTCTTCCTCTACTAGTTTACATACTATACACTTGCTTGGAGAGCTAAAATCTTAAGAGAGGACATAGAAAATACAGTGAAATTGGTACGCTGGTGGGATTCATGTGACTAAGTGAAGATGCTTGAACCCTTGACACCTAAGCTGGTCACCTTTGGCTTCTCTTACAAGCAGTGGGAAAAAAATGAAACCTCTTGGCATGATTAGTCTGGGCCTAGAGTGGATGAGCTACAGCCTAAAAAGAAGGCATATGCTGGGTTCACAGCCTGGCCTTCTAAGCACCTGCAGTGTGGAACCTATAGCTTGTAGTGATCATAAAGGCAATTGGGGTGAAAAGAATATATTTTGGTGCATAGAGTCCTAGTGTAATGACATTGTATTATGCCTTCTCTCTGTGTCACGTCTACAGAAAATGTGGTTGCTCTCTACTCCTGCTAGAAAAGCTGCATTGTTTACCTCCTGCTATGGTACGTTGTGTTTGTTAATGGTGAAGATCCACTTAATCTTTCCTCAAGCAGCTACATCGTAGGCACCTAGATTTGAAGAACTGGCCTATAGATTTTGTTCATCTGTAAATGCCATCACATGTAAAAAGCAAAACCAAAAGTTGTCATGTTTTGGATCTTAGCACTGTTTATATAACACATCAATAACATGCCAAACACCGTCTTTTGCTCTATACAGTATGTTGTACAGCTTGCTCTCTACACCATCGGCTTGTTTTGTGGCTGATGTGTAAGCTGGGATGTTACTTTTAAAATGTATTTTAATGGCATCATGTATTCTACAACAGGCCTGTCAAAATACAGTGTCAAGCTCTCATATGTCACATAAAAACTGTTTGATGTTCTCCTCACTTGAACTCCTACTTTGCATTGTAATTAGGAGAGATCTTGACTGGGTGAACTTGTTAGCTTTTTACATGCACAAGCCTAAGGACACTTTAATTAAAGTCAGAGGGAAACCTGAAAACACAGGCAGTAAGAAATAATAATAAGACTAAAAATAACCCGTTCAATACTGCTGTAGAGAAGCAAAAGGGACAGGACATGTCACAGATAGAGAACGTTATGAACTGGGGGAATCTACCCATTCCTTCCCCAACAGTAGCACATAATAATTCTAAATATAAATCATGCTTCACTTCTTGCCGTATGACAGCACTGGTAAAACAGAATGACATTACTAACCAGTAAAGATGTCTGAGAAATAGCAAAGGCTTTTTTTGCAAGACCAATCTCCTTAGTTTTAATTCTTTTAGAGGAGAGGGGAGTTCCCCAAACCAGTGTGGAAAAAAACCCCACAACCATCATCTTTCATTTTGTGGAAATAATATTCCATAAATTACCTATACAGGGAGAAAGAAACATCAGGACTGTCCTTAAAGAATATTGTAATTTTGAATTTTCTTTATTTTAGTTTTCTCATGGAAAATCAAAGTTTTACAGCAAATCTGGAATTTTCTCATATAAATTTGACTTTTATTACCTTTAAAGAATATTTTGATAGGGAAAGGAGCATACAATTATTTCCTGTATTTTTTTCTGGGGTTTTTTTTCATACCAATGCAAGCATTTTCCCTTTTCCTCATTTTAGGGCTCTCTGAATTATTTATATCTTGCCTGGCTTCTTCTGTCTCCTTGAGTGTCCATATCTCACAGTTTCTTTCTAAATAAATAAATAAGACAGTATCAATGCAAAAACTATTTTCCAAAGCCACAGATATATACCTCACACATTCTCTTTGTTCCACTTTATCTGTCGTACTATGTTCTATGACTCACGCAGTAATTGATAAGTAAAGCATCCTGTTGCAAGGCTCAAACCTCTGTATGTTCCTACTTGTACAAGTCTTACTTGCATGAGAAGTCCATAGTTCAAATTTATCTCAGTATAATTGATTATTTAAGATGGGACTCAGATCACAGGTTGAGTCACCTACACTTAGGTGTGTACAGATGAAAAAATAAGTATCTGTAATCTCTATACAATCCAAAACCCTATTCACTTGACTAAATGTAGGTAACAGATGCTGTCTGAGACTTTTCTAGAACACAACATAGTCTCTAATTGTTGATCTAGAGAAGCATGTATCTCCCATAGGTCGTGGGTCATACCTGACAGCCCCAAGGAATGTCTCAAATAATGTAGGGCATCCCAGATGGCACAAAAGGCCAGTGTTTTGGTAACTGAATCAAGCCTTTCAGTACAGTAGGCTGAATAGAAACTGTTCACGCAACCAGTACAGTCATACAATGAGCTGAATCTTACACCAGCCCCTATTGACTGTATTGTCTCCCTCTCCATTGACTTTAGTTTAAGGTACTGATTGCTTAGGCACCTAACTCACATGTATACACCTTCGTATGAATGCCTAAATTAAATCACCTTAATCTGGAAGCTGTTTGGTTTCCCTTGAGTACCCCTGAGCTGGTTAGTCCTCCACTTTTTTCTATGCCACTCAGCTTTTCAACTGTTGATGTTTTTACTTTATTCCTAAGCATAAGCTCTTCAAAATTTTCACTTTTCCAAGATAGTACAGCAAATCTATAACCTTGTCCTTATACAGAAACAGCATTGACCTCATCATTCCCTGACTTCTCAACTCTTTCAGATTGCAGTATTGAATTTGACAGCTCTGCTTCCTCTCTGTGCTTGCACACCTCTTCAGTTTCTCAGAGCAAATGTCTTTCTTTTACAGCTCCTTCTTCTGCACCATGAGTTAGACCTGCTCATTTGCAGATTTAAGCAGACACAGGTTGAGGTGTTTGTTTGTGTCTTCTGTGCCCTGACTTGTTTGGGACTAGTCTTGGCTTTGCAGGTTTAGGATCCATTTCCATTTTCTTTTTCTAAAGCTCTCCTTGGGGGTATGTTTTATCTCTTAGTCTCTTTACCTTCTTTTGTCTGGAGAAAATAATGGGATATCATCTCACTGGCAAGCAGTGCCAGAGGGTCCAAGAAGCAAATGCATGCTTACACCAGCAATGTGACAAAGTGCTGCAAAGTTATACCCAGTATTGCAGATACGTCCCCCTCAGAGTCTTTGGCAATGTCATGACATTAATACTTCCTTACCTTTACCATAGAAATATTGTCATACCTCAGTTAAGCTCCTACAACAGGGTGGTTCCCGCTTCTTTCCACAACTGCACAGTAAAACAGGCACTAGAAGCTCTGGCTCAGAGTTGTTCTGAATCACTCATCACTGTCTCTAGCTTAGCACTTATGTATGTATGTAAATCCACCTACATACGTGCATAGCCCACAGAGACAGCATGACAGAAGCTGTGGCAGGTCACAATCACAACCCCATCTGTTTGCAAAAGCGAGTCACTGAATACATTTGAAATTGAATACAAACAAAATTAAGGCAAGGTTGCAACTGGTTGAGGTATGATACCTTAAATACTTCATCTGCTCCAATGGCTTCTAATACTTCCCAAAATATAGAATTATTATAGTAAATATCTTCTCAGAAGTATATTAAAATTATTATTACTGTTAGGATTTATAAAGTAAGCATCTTCTAAGCCTCTTAAATGTCTTTGAATCCTTGATATGTCAACTCAATAAAGGTGCTCCATAAAGTGGTTACTTGATTCAACTATCTCGTGTCTGAAAAAAACTGCTGGCCAGCTATCCATGCAGAGAAGATGATATGGAGAAAGAGGCTACACAGAATGGTCTGAATGAAGCATACAGCATCATTACCTCCAAGGGACACTGGGTAAGATTTGTATGGATGTTACTGTGAGAAACACAAATACGGTGTGCTCTCTTTCCAGGGAAGAGGAACCGTTTGAAATGAAAATGGCTAAAATCCATTTTCAGCGTAAGTTCAATGCATGCTACTCAGGCTGCAGTATCACATGTAATGAAATGAGATGTATAAAATTGGTTTCTCATCCAGAAAGCTCTGCACACTGAAAAATGAAAATAAACTAGCGTATGAGATTCTCAACTGGAGGAAACTAAAGAAAACATGGAAAGATATGGATACCCTCAGCCAAGCTGGCTTGTGTGTAAAAGATTTGATGGTTATCTACCAGGAAATATATCCAGCTGTTGATGTATTATTCTGCTAGAGTTGACAGTCACACAGAAGAAGGCCAAGTCAACCCTCAGAAATGCTGGAAACATCACGATATGTGAACAAAGAATACATAGTACCATTACAGATGTAGTCAGTTGAATTGTAACACTCTGATCACTGAAAGCAGGGGCTATATTGGAAATCCAAAACAGGAGTCTACAAAACCAGTATACTAGCTAAATATGGCCAAGGGCATCAGAGATATGATTGGCATGGGTGACACATGGGCAAAAGCACAGCAAGCAAAGAAAAGAGATACCTAAAGTGCAAAGCATCCCCAGAAGATGAACAGAAGCAGGGCAGGGAAGAGACTATTTCATTCCAAGTTATTCAAAGTAGACTAATTCTCAGACATCTGGGAAATAGATGAACTGCTAGACATTACTACTGGGATACTGTAAGGCAAGCAATGTAGTACTTCAGAAACCAAAGTATCCCAAACTATTTAATTTCAGACTGCAATCCCAGTTTACTGGCAGAGAGTTATGTTATTTATGTGAGAATGGGAATTCAGTCACATCACATCATCTCCATACTTAAGCCATCAGCTTGACAGATCAAATTGCTAAGTTGCTCGTAAAGAAGCTCTCAGAAGTCTTTAACAGAAGCCTGGTCCAACACTAAGATATTGGATTGTAGAGACATTTCCCTGCCTATAGCTAGAGATTTTGTTAGGATTGACTTATTTTCCCAGGACAAACCACACATTGCGGAGTAAGCTAAATAGCTTGAATAGATAAAAACTCAACCTTATAACATGGTAATGGGCAGTAAGATTATTTCATCCAGGCTTCCTTTTAGTTCATTCCCACCAAACCCAAGACAAAGGCAGGGGACGTATGAACTAATGAAATGTACTTTCCCATAAGATATGACGAATACGACATTGAAAGAACGGCAATTTTCAAGTGACTTCAAATTGTCTGAGAAAAAACACAATACCACCCCATCCAGGAGGAATCTTGCTGTCAGAAGAAAAATTTACACTTAACCCTACTGCAACGTACATTGTACAAGTCTTTGATACTAAGGAAGGAAAAAACCAACCCTCCAAACCTTGGACAACTCTGTCTTAGGTCTGAAGTTAAAATCTATTAAAATTATTTGATACTTTATTATCACTTTATTATTTACACAAGCACAAACACATACCTAAATTGATAGTAAATTGAATATACGTTTTAAATGTAATTGTTCAGATGTTATAATGTTTTCCCAGTTTTGTCATTATAATATGACAGTCTGTCAGGGAAAAACTCTAAAATTAGGACTTTGACACACTGTCTTTGGTAAATCCCAGTCTAGAGGATTTGGATATTTATGCCCTTTGGCTTCCTGCCACAGGTCTGCCCTGGAAATAATTATGCTGCAGCAAAGTTTGCAGGAGGAGTGTCTGACCATGAATCAGATCAACTTCACCTTCATGAACTGTTTACGTGAAGATGGTTCTTGTGTGTTGGAGATGCTGAAGAAAGAGAACCCATTTCCCACCTCCACAGCATGAAGCAGAGGCCCTGGGAGAGTAACAGGCCAAAATACAGGGATATCTGCCTGACTGCACTGTTACACACACCCAAAGTCATTATGTGCATTTAAAATACACATGGCAAATAAGGTGAACACAAGGCTTATGCCCACCGCTTAGATCACAGAAAGGTATATTATGACACTTAATTCCTTAGGAGCTGTTTTTTTATTAATGGGCAAAGAGTTGACCAGCCAACTCTGTTGTTGCATCAGACCCTTCAATCATGAGCCATTAGAAAGAGCCTGAGAGATAGGGTATGAATAGAGCACTGGGAGAACCTAACTCTGTACTTTTAGGAGGTTACTAGCTCTAGAGTGGGATTAAAAAGCTTAAGGCAGCATGAAGATTGTATCACAAGAAGAGTTTACGGGACACTTTTCATATGCATTTATTATGCCAGGACAAGGAGTGGCCACTGGGTTAGTTAAAAGTTGTTCCTCTTCTAGAAAATTTCTTTCTGATATTTGCAAATATGAGGGCTATAAATGTCTGCTTATACCCAGAATTTGAAATAAACATAAAATAAAATTCTGTCATTGCTATGAGGATAGTATTTGAGATCTGAGCTGCAAAAGTTATTGTGTCTGATATGAAAAAGAACACTATGTATTTTATCTGGTTCAGAGGCAATGTACAATCCAGCCATTCATAATGCTGGTAAAAAGATTAAAACTCTTAAGTAAATCTTCAGTAGAGTTATCTGTTACATTCAGTTTATAAAAACTAATGCTAAGGCCTTGTATTAGTTTTGAAGTCTTCCTCAGAAATGCATTTTTTTGTTCATTGGTTTAATCCTTCCTGTTTTCTTGTTATAACTTTATAGCCATAGAACAGAAAGCTGGAACTGTACTTTCCACAGCAGCCTTCAGCTCCTTTTAGCACTGACTTCATTCCATCCTTTCATACTCTTGGTGACATTAAATTTGCTCCAGAATCCCAGTGCAAAGGCTTTTTGCATCAAACAAATCATTATCAACCACAAATCTCCAAATGGGCTCAAGAGAGAAATAAATGAATAAATAAACAGAATACAGTCAGGCAGATAAAAAATTATAAGGAAGGGATCAGACTCTGTAGGTCAGAGGATTTGCTGTGGTTTGTCCTCCCTAAAGGTGCATCTAAGGGTGGAGCGGGAAGGCAATCTGATGTGGCTGGATGAGGCAGTCTGACGTGGCATCAGAAATAATTGTGTGTGCTAGATAGACAAAAAGACTGGGAAATCAGTTCCTCTGCAAAAGCTTGCAATATTTGGATTTCTTTAGCATGGTACATCTTATCACCTTCACTAATACTAAGGGATGCTGGGTCCTTGTTTTCCTGCTTGTGCACCTGTGAGAAACAGATGGATTTAAGAGATTAATAGTGATCAATAACCTTGGCATCTGAAGCAGTGAAACTTGGATCCTTGTGAAAAGGGAAACTCTGGACTCAGAAGTAAACCCATTGCATCTGTGTCATTAATTTTCATTGATATTCCTTCTCTGGAATTCCTGAATCTAATTTTTATGATGTTTTTCAGAACTTCAATGCAAAAAAAGAAAGAGCTTACCAATAATATCATCATATATCTAACGTCTTCTCATGTGTGTGTAAAGGGAGGGAAGGGGAGTTGTTGCAAGTTCTGAAGGACAGCATGTCCATGTCTGGAAAACATAAACACTGATCCAGAATGATTGCTGAAAACTCTTATCACTTCACTATTGCAATATCAGTTTAAATTTTATTTTGCACTTGGGTCAGTAACCATCAGAATATTCTTTCCCTAATTTGAGAGATGATGACACCACCAGAGTTAGGAGCTGTCCCTTGGGGGTACCTGGTAAAAGAAAGGAGAATAAGTCTCATGCTCAGCTCACCAGACTGAGAGGTCAAACATCAAACCAATTTGCCATGGCTTACAGAGTTACACTATGGTAACCACTCTTGTGTATGCTCTTAGTCTACTGCTACTGTGGGATCTTCCATCTCAACTTAGACTGCAGTGAAGAATATTAAGATAACTTGCATTATCTTCTGTTGGATGTGGACTAAAAGTGTACACACAGACGATAACCACAGCTCAGCTGACCCACAGAAACTCCTTAAACTGTGGTAACTTCCTTAAATATCTGAGTCATAGGATTTAACCAAGATATAAATTTCTTGGTTTTACCACAGGTTTCCCATGTAACTCAAGAAGTTTGGCTCCAGTTTGGAACTTTTTAAAATGACTATACAATACTTTAGCTACAGTACATTTTTCTTCTGCCTAAAGATGTTTACACCTAGAATATAAAGTATTCTGCCCCAAAAGATTTTCAAGATATGATAACAACAAAAAAACCCACATTAAGGCCATAGTGTATTACTTGCTTTCCAAGTCCAGATATACTATGGTCATCAAACAGATGACTGAAGTGGCAGAGCAACAGTCTCACTATATCTCACAATTTGATGATAAACTGAATTAATTTTTATAGTCTTTCCCTAAATAAATTAACAGTAGGGATTTGAAAAAGGTTAGTGTGGAATCTGAATTTGTCCCTCTCCATTTAGTTGTTTTATCAAAAGAGATGTTTCATTCCAGTTGTCCATCTGTTTCTTAGCCTCATTGTCAAGCTGTCTTGCAAGGACATTAATTAGAGTGACTTGTACAATGGCAGAACTCATGATGGTTTCTTGTACCTAGCACAGCAGATAGATGGCCTCTTCTCGAAGTTTATGAGAAAAAAAAAATGTAACTGTTTTTAGTTAGAAGTTGCATAAAAACATTTTATAAGTGAGCTTATTGGGTTCCCACATGTATGTAAAGAGAGAGAAAGAAAGAGAAAGATTAATTATCTTGTCAGGAAATCTATAATTCTATAGCTGTAGCTAAAGTGAGAGCAAGTTCAGCAAGTCAAAGGCTTTTATCAAAGTCAATAAAGCTTGAGAAATGGGATCTCAGTATCAGAGTCCTGCAACAATAGAAATGGAACTAGAGAGCAATTATCCATCCCCTTCTTCCGCCTTCTTCCAAGAAAATGAAATCTTCAAGGCAAAAGGATTAAAGTGAAAACTCCTGGTACAGAAATGCAAATTTCTTCCTGAGGATGATTTGCGTATTTTCCACATACACTTTATCGTGTCTGGAGCTTTTGGCACCCGTGTGCAAGGCTTTGATGTGGGTCAGCACACGGCAGGGGTCAAAAGAGAACAGCGCTGAAGACACTTCGACTCCTTGCAAGTGCATCAGACCAACATAAATGACCATAATCATATTAGAGCATGGTCACATTGAAACGGTCACAGTTAAGTGAGTGCAGGGAAGTCACTGGGCCTAAAATGTCATCAACTACTTTTAGAGACAACATTTCTACCTTTCAGCTTCATTCTCATATGGGAGAGGGACTAATTTTTGTTATTATGTACTTGACATAATGTCTTTTATTTTTACATAAATGATTAGTTGGATTTAAATCAACAGGATAACTTTCAAAGTTTGAGGCCAAGTATGCAAAATAATCTTTGCAAGATCTGCTCCCTTTTAACAATGGCTACAGATACAAAATTCATATCTGAATCGTCATTGGATGTAGCCAGCCCTAAAATGCTTCTATATCATTCCTCTTCAACGCTAATATTCTAGAGATGTGATTTATTCCTTTGTAACTTTCCATATTAAATATTATTATATTGTTGTTTAGATTATAAATCAATACCCAGTGGTACTTCTTTCTCTCACTTTCTAGAATATGCTTAAAAAATAATCAAATGGACAAAGAAGGCAGACGTAAATTTACAGCAAAACCACAAAACTAGAAAACACCACAAATGAAATAATTCTTCTCCTCCTTCTTTAAGTCATCCCTTACTTGAGTTCTCTTAAAAGCACATGCCATGCTGAAGATCTTGGAGGACAATGCATTTGTTATCTATTTGACTTGAGGTAGAAAGGAGTGAAGGAATGTATGCCAGAGGGGAAAAAACGTTATTCAAGAAAAAGTCTTTAATGAAAAAACCACCTTTGTTTGTATAAAGTATAAATGCTTAAGGTGAATTCAATTGCAATAATGTGTGATGCATAGAGGTAGTAAGAAACCACATGAATGCTATTTTCTATATTATTTTTATCCCAGTGAGGGATGAAAACTCAAAACTTCAAATACATTTGTAAACTGAAATAGAAAATACATCAGTACACCTCAAATGAAGAATCTTTTTTAACAGCTCCAAAATTTGACCTTTTCTTACACTGTTTTTGAAGTACAAATGTATTTAAATTTCAAAGCAAAAATATAGGTTAATAAAATTCCAAATATTTTCCTTTGCAAGTGTCCAAAAGGGTATTTTAACAATGTTCAAATATTTGACCAAAAAACCCCACCCCAAATTCAAACCCAGATCTCCTTAGCTGACGGAGCTTCCTATCCTTGGAGCTCCCACATGAGAGAAGAAATACATGATAAATCTAACCTGACTTGGAGTTCCACACTGTATTCCTTTATTGTGTGCTAAAACAGGAGAAAAAATGATGCACAAAGCCCACTCAGCTCTCAGAGTTAAACAGAGGACTCTTGGCCACACCAGGAGTGTCCTTCCCCTTTGCTTTGTATATTTCAATAGGGTAAGTGATTTTACCTTTTTTTTTTTTTATTTTTTTCTGTGTCCTGCACTGTTGTCTGTGCTAAACCATACTAATAACTTACTTGAGTTTCTTTTTAATTAGAGTAATGCAGATATGTATTTGAAGCACAACAGTGCCCTTTCTGAGGTTATATATAGCTATCATGTATTATCTTAGGTGAGAGAAGGACATGGCACTGTCATGTATCATTCTCCCAACAAACATTTGGCAAGCAGCACTGAATTGTCAGGGAAGAGGTCATCTTAATCTCTAGATAAATTCACCTCAGAGAATTGTATGCAGAAATAAATACAGCCCAGATTATATTCCTGATACAGTCTCCCACAATGTATAATATAGGAAAAAGTTATTTTTACCAGCTGACAAAAAAACCGAAAACAAACAAAACAAACCAACCTTAATGTTTATCTAAAATTAAAATTTAGACAGCCAGTTTTCTTTTTTTTTTTAATTTTTGTTTTGTTTTGTTTTCAATCAGACATCTTTCTTTGGTTATTTTATAATTTGATGAAAGCGGTTCGCAGTCAGTGCAGGAAGTTCATTTTTTGCACGAGGCATTTTTTACTGTAAAATGTATTGCACAGGAGACAGAATTCAATACATTACCTGAAACTGGAAAAGCCTTGACAGAAAAGTTCCCAGACTTGCAAAACACTTGGGCGTCTGTTATGCATTTACGGATCAACCTCAGCAAAACATTGCAAAATTAAGCACCTGCACAATCAAGGCCTAAGTAGCAGATATAAATGTTTAGCTAAAGGATTTACAAATCTTGAATTTCAGGACATAAGACGAGTTTCTTAGGAGGGAGATATGAATCATATCTATGTAACAGCACTTTCAGACACTGTAATCGTTGTTCCTAGTAGAAAAATGCTTCTTAATTAGAGGCAGATGTTGAAACTTTTGAGTTATATGTAAATGTCACAAGCCAAGTCTCTCAAAGAAAGTAATAGGTTACTTGTTGGACTCTATCTTTTTAGAAATAAAAAAAAAATATATATATGATAAAATTACACTTAAAATGTGTATTTCTTCTCTTCATTCAGCATTTTCTTTTGGTTTGAGCTAGGCTGAAGTCAAGAGTGTAAGATTAAGTACAGTTTCATGATAGCCAGGAACCCTCTCCTAGAAACATTAGCCTTATAACCAACTGAAGAACAGAAACTGACACTCACAAAAAGCAATTTCTCTCTAATACCTTGCTCTTTTACAACACCAAATCTGTGCCATGTGCTCTCCTTTGCAAGATGAAAAATTATACCTTTTTTTTATTAAAAGTCTCTCCCACATGGTCTTTACAGACCTGGCCACTTCTGTTTGACTGCAGTGAAGTGCTGCAGCCCTGGAACAGTCCTTTTGGAAGACACTGCTTTGGTCTCTCTTACATGTCTTTTACCAGTAAATACCTTTAACCCTGCTGTTTTCCCTCACTTTTCCCCAAGGAAATAACCCTTTAGGGTTGTTTAAATCTATTTAACAGAATATCGGAGAACCACTTTTAGGCTCCTGTTGAGGTCATTTGTAATGCAATCAAGCCACGCTGTGATGTCATTCTCTTTGTAGCATGACATCCTTATGTGTCAGTAGTTGTTAAACTATGGACTAATGCAAACATCATGGTTTATCCCACAGAGCAGTGTTGAAACCCATTTTACAGAGTTCAGATGTACACATACAGCAGTACTTCCCTCTGAAGTGTCATGTCTTCCCTTCCACCTGCACTGACAGAATAACCATCCCTCCTTCCTGCTCCTCCCCATTAGCAGATGTGTGGCCATCCCCAAATTTAATATAAATGACTGGCCTGGGAGATTTCGTTCTGTTCCCTTTCAAGTTTTAAGAAAAGTCCTTTCCAGAGTTATGTATTTTACATCTTGCAATTAAAAAACCTTTTTTGGGTTTTTTTTTTACTCTGAAACAGTGGGAATGCACAGAAACATGGAGCTGCTGTTAGCCGTTTAGCTGCAACTGAATTTAATCTCATAAACGGTAATTTGAGCACACTTAAATGTACAAATATACACGAAAGTCTATAGCTGATCCTGTGAGCCACGAATGACAGTCACCGGTGACCAGGATCGACTGTCAGTGGGACTAGGCATCTAAATACACTTGGATTACCCTCTGCAGAGCAGTGATGCCTTCATTTGGATTCAGTATTATATTTATTCAGAGTTTCCCAAGAGCAGAGGTGTGCTTGCTGCTACAAAGTTTCCTTCTTGCTTAGGAGTAAAATACAACATTTGGAATACATAACAAAGGCCATAAGGTTTCTCGCCATAGGAGTGCTACTGTGATGTTGGATTGTGTAACAGATGGTGACCAACTACTGGTGACCATTGATTGCCCATTCTGCCTGCCAAGAGTGTCCAGCCAAGCTGCAGTGAGAAAGA
Organism: Morus bassanus; assembly: GCA_031468815.1. Taxonomy (NCBI): domain Eukaryota; kingdom Metazoa; phylum Chordata; class Aves; order Suliformes; family Sulidae; genus Morus; species Morus bassanus. The sequence goes on from CM062600.1 coordinate 82,606,412, forward strand.
CTACCTGCTTGCCTAGTCTGCTTTGCAGCCTTCTAGTTCAATTAGTGAGATGTCTTCTTTGCGGAGAGCAGGAGAGGTCAGGGGGATGTTAGAGGAAAAACCCAGCAAACACGGAGACAGTGGAGTCTCTGGGGCTGCTGAGGTGGTCAGGGAGCAGACACATAGTCAAGTCTAGGGTGGCTGAAGGAAACTTTCCAATGGGTTTGTTTCTAATCCAACTTCTTGCAGTCCAAGAACCTGCAACTGCTTTGAAACATTGCAGGAGAGTAGCTGCTTTTCACAGATCCTGCAGATATGGAAGAGCTGCTTTCCATCCCAATAAATTGGAGTTGTGTCTATGTGAAAACCTTGCTTTTTTCCATGTTCTAGTAAAACATAGTGGGAAAGACTAAAAACCTTTGGGTGGATGGTTTCACCTTGTTCAAGGAAAGACAAAGGCAATTCCACCTCCAGGTTCTGGTGGCTTTGTGATCCAAGTTCATTCTCACTTTTGCTGGAGTTGTTAGAAGTCTCAGTTACCTTGTTATTTTGACTACCTGAGGAAATTTGTTATTGCTGGAGGCTAATAGTTATCCAAGTTATCCATGAGTTATCCCCGTGTTATTCAATATAAACCTGTTTATAAAAAGACCCCTAGGAGCTGTGTTCAAGGAATCTGGACAGAGAAATGCCCTAGATGGCTGCTTTAGGGAGGCAGGTCTTTGACAGAACCACTAGGAAGGTGTGAGGTAGGGACAAAATATTGTTTTGATGTTGAAAGGCAAAAAAAGGTGAACTTAAATATCACATTAAATATTCCTCATTGAATGCTGGAGATGCATCCTGGCCAACTAGTGATAATCACTGAACAAATTTTAACCTGGTTTCTTCAGGAAATGAGGCTTGAATGATCATTCTGTCTGGCAGTCCCACTTAATTATTGCTGGATCCATTCAGCAGCAGCAGATCTGACAGAGGACTGATACTGTCAGAGCAACCCAGTCCTCACAGCATTCTTGAAAAGAAGTGGCTGAGTGGTGGAAGATGCCCAATTAATACTCCCCTGAAGAGAAAGAATTCAACAGATTTAACATTCAGACTTTAAAAAATTATTAAAAAATAAAAAAATATTTGGGAGAATCAGCAATACTCTAAACCCAGGACAGCAAAGAGGCCTTTTCTCAGTCAAGGGGACTATGCAGATTCTCTGATGACTAGTAAGGGATTTATTCAGTATTATTTAACCCTGTGTGCAGGAGACAAAAACTTTGGTGATTGGAATTTATGAGTTCTGATACTCAAATTATTCCTCATTCTTCTTAAACAATGCAATATTTTCATAGGTATGTTATATCACAGATTCCCTGTGACTGACGCAGAAGCAGGCTGTCATGTATCTCAGCCACATTTCCATTAATTCCATCATGTTTTCATAAATTTACACAAACCATGGAAGGAAGAAAGTCAGTTCTGACAGTTTGTTTATTTTACTTATATTTATGTGTCAAAAAAGCATCCTTTAGTAACCTCTAGGTAATATGAAGGGAACCAGTGGTTTGATTTAATGACAGGATCCAGCACCTTCTGCTGGCAGCAGTTTTCTAACTTGAGTCCTGGTATTGTCCTGGCTGTTAAATGTTACACGCACTAAATTAAGTCATTGCGGAGCATGGGGCAGTGGGTAAAACCAACACCGTGGAAAGTTGGTTAGTTGATTAATGTCTTTTGTGCCTAATTTTTGAGGTCTCCATTAATTGAAATGAATTTCATCTCCTGCAGGAGCATGTGTTACATATTCCATCACCCCTAGAGCAGATATAATAAGCTTTCTTCACATGGGAGTGTGAAGCATCTCTTGTTTCACTTTTTGGAGAGATCCATGAAGACAAATTTCTTCATGGCATTTCCCAAACACTTTTGAAAGGTTCCAGACCAAGGAGAAAAAAACATTAGTTTTTCATTGAATTCATCTTCTGCAACTTGCTCTGAGCTGGAATAGCGCTGAGCAACTTCAGAGGCTGCTTTTTCAGGAAAAAGAACTCCCCTTCTCTCTTACGGATAAAGATTCATGTATTTATTTTTATTATCTCTCACTATGTACACACACACACACACGTGTGTGTGTGTGCACTTGCTTCTCCCGTCAGATTAACCAGAACCACTCATATCTACAGGATGCTTCAAGAAAATCATGTATACACTTCCCACAGTATTTTGCAAATAACTTTAGTCTTAAGGGCTTGTCTCACAAGCTTAGCAGGATAATTGGCCAGTAGATCATCACACTTCTTTCCTGTTTTCTAAAGCACTATACAGAAAATAGTACCTGCAATCTGTCAGACAAGGCTGTATTGGATGAAGTGATCTGAGGCTGAATAAAAGAGTCTGGTGGCATGCCACTTTCTAACAGAAAAATGAAAGAACTCCTCATGCTTTTAAGAGTGACTCTAATAGTCACAGGAATGATGACCCTGAGGAGCAGTTTGGTCATGAAACTGCTGCTTTGCTCAGTCCTTTTCCCAGCCAGTCCATGGTCCTACAAGACCACACCAGATCCATTACCGTTGATTTGCTTAAACTACATATGCTATGTCTCCAAACTATGTGCAAAAGACGGTACTATGTGACAATTTCTGTATCTGTAAGAACAGTTTCTATCAAAAATTTACAAGGGTCTTGTTTATGTAAACTGCATACAAATAGTGTCTGTGAATTGTTCTGGGCATGGCAGGGGCTACTTAAGCTGGGGTATCTCTGGGACTGTCTAAAATCCCCACTTGGACAGCTGCTGCACCAATTAGTCAAATACTTTGAAGGTGGCTAAAAGTTCAGTCAAGCACTTTGTCCCAAGTCAGTCCACCACAGTAGCCTTCCAGCACCTAAAGTGGACCTACAAGAAAGCTGGAGAGGGACTTTTTACAAGGGCATATAGTGAGAGGGCACGGGGTAATGGCTTTAAACAGAAATAGGGTAGAATTAGATTAGATATAAGGAAGAAATTCTTCACTATGAGGGTGGTGAGGCAGTGGAACAGGTTGCCCAGAGAAGTTGTGGATGCCCCATCCCTGGAAGTGTTCAAGGCCAGGTTGGACAGGGCTTTAAGCAACCTGGTCTAGAGGAAGGTGTCCCTGACCGTGGCGGGGGCGTTGGATGTAGGTGATCTTTAAAGGTCCCTTCCAACCCAAACCATTCTATGATTCTAGGATTCTATGATCTCAAACCAGTCCTTTGTCTCACCTACGCAAAGACAAGCAACGGAGCTCCAGGACTAGGAATTCATGACAAAGTGCATTTGGTGTACTCTGAGGCACACCCCTGATACCCAGTTGTACCATAGTTATAACTATAGGTACTACTTCTCTCTTTTTTTTTTTTTTTTTTTTTTTTTTTTTGATGCAGCTATTCTCCCTAAGTTAGCATTTAGCAGGCAATGGACAGCAAAATCAGGACTAAATTTTGCAGTCTATTTGTCTCCCTTTCAGGCTACATTTCTGAGGAGATCTTCGTCTTTTAGCTGTACATGAGGAAATCTTCTCAGCAATCTTCTTCTCTAACATCTAAAAAATTAACAGACTCATGAATGCCAGACAGGCAGTGGGAAACCTTTGTTTAGGTGCTGAGCTTGCTCTCTCATACATGTGCTAGCACAATACATCCTTTACCACTTCTGTGTCTAGACCAAAAGATTCTTACATTACAAGAGGAAGTATTTGTCGTAAGTCAAGTCATTCTTTCAAAGTCTTGGAAAGTCTTGCTAACAAGGTTGCCAAAGTCAGATAGTAAAATATCTTCTTATACCTGAAATTTGATACTGATGCCCTGATGGTATTGTCTCCAGGGAAATTAAGTCTAGGCATGATGCAACATGTTACTTGAAGGAAGATGACACAAAACTTCCCAAGGTGATCTAGTCCCTCTCTATCCACAGACCTACCAAGGAGTTGCCACAACCCCTCGCATTTGTGAAAGTTTCTTTTTGACTCTATATTTTTATTGGTTTAATTTGCAACAAGTAAGTTAAACAAAAGATCACATAACAGTGTTTCTGGTATGCCCTGGTGGTCTCCACAGAGGTACAGATTAGAGCAGAAAGTGCCTGCAGAGATGTGTGTGACTGAATAGCTGTGTGCGCTTAGACTCAAAAAACCCTGAGGTTAGTGGAGGGGAGGATGCAATGTAGCGAAGGCTGTGCATGAACTATTGCATGTTATACTACTGACTCTGAAGCCATTTATCTATTATCTATTCTTCCTAACAGAAGGAGGCCATATGGTTATATTTTAATAAAAATAAAGAAGTTTTTCTTAACTCATCAGATTTACAGACTTCTTCAGGAAGAGGAAGGCAGTGGTACAGGTCCTCCTGCTCCCAAGAGGCAGAGAGGGGCTCTGTTAAAGAAGGCCTGAATCTCAAGTGGCTTCTCAGAGGTTTGTGTGAAAAAAAGATACTCCCTGCTGTTCTCTGAGGACTGTAAGAGCAACACAACAAAAATCGCTCTGAGTGCAGGAGCTATTCTAAAGGAAGTAAATAAGCATCTTCTGCAGCATACATGTTATAAACAGCAGCTCCAAAGGAAACATAACCTCCACTTCAGAGCTCTCTCAGCTGTTTATTTCCTTTGCCTACCGAACTGAATGATCTCACTTGAAGTGAGAAGACAGCTGCATTCCTGTTTTTCTTTGGAACCTCCCTAGTTAGTGGATGCGGAAACAGAATAGCAAATAGAAAGAAATGTGTTTGTTCTAACTTTTTGTGAGGAGCTTGTAGGGATTTCATGACTGCTGTCTGTTGCTCTAATTGATAGCTCTTTTCCAGCTTAATGATGATAGCGGCATCTCTCCTGTTTTATAGACAGAAGACATAGGCAGAAGGAAGCTAGCCCTCGTAGTAGTATCCACATAACAAGTACCTGTGACACAGCAAGGTCCCAAAGGCAGGTCCCCCAGGGGCCTCTGCTATAAACTGTCCATCCTTCCTTAGAGTCAAAATAATATGGCAGTCCCCGAACTGTTAAAATAGCCAATAAGAATTTTGCTGGAGGCTGATCAGAAAATAAAACCCTGCTGGTGCCAGAGTCTCAGCCATGCAGCTGAGACAAGTACCAGCCAGATTCAGCAAACTGTGGACTGAGAGCTTTAAATCTCAAGAAGATTTTGGTTAAAAATTGTCGGCGAGTTTTTGTTTTAGGGCAGGTGAAGTCCTGAAGATTTTGTTCCTTGGAATTAACTATCCCTGCATGTGTGTTATATTGGTACTACAGGAGGCTAAATGAGAAATAAAGGAAAAAGAGGCATTTGTTCGAACACTGAAATAAAACAGAGCTTTTCCAGAAAACTGCAGACAACTGATTGAATTTAACTTACCACCATGTTTTAGCAAAGCCTATTTCAATCACTATATATATTTCATTTGTACCAATGTCTCATATGGAGATAATATTTGTATTGATGCTTCACATGGAAAAGAAAGTTTTTTACTTTTGAAAAAAATAATTTCTTTGGAGAAAATTAAAACAAAATTTGGAAATTATTTGTGGGAGACATTGTCACAGACCGCATATATTGATATTATTTTACCTAATATTTTCAGCTGAAAAATCACCAAGAAGTAAAACACTTAAATACGCACTCATGGGTGGCTCCCAGAAAAGCACACTGTTTTTCTGTTACGATTTGAGGCTCCGTGTCTTTAGTGTTCATATTCCAGCAAAGGATTTTGGTGATAGAAGTGGAACTGCAAGGTGAGGAGAGCCACAGTGAAGCTGGCAAAGTCAGAGATGCAATAGCTTTGTATTCTTACATTTCAGCTATTTCCTAGCTGTGAGGCTTATTTTAAACTCTATGAATTCAGACATAGGGCAGCCAGAAAACTTGCATGAAAAATAGGAAGACAGGTAGATAAAATTCTGTCACAGTAAGAGCAGAGCAAATTGTTTAAAGCAGGCTCCTCTTCTTCACATAACAACGTTTCCCTGGACAAAAAAATCTGAGCATTGGAAGATGCATGAAATATCTTCCTTGCAGGGGCAGTGATTTTGAGACAATCCCTCATTGTAGGACTGGTGCTGCTGGGAAGCAGGAGGACATATTTAATGTCTCCTTGCCCTGCTGACTGATCCCACAATGAACATTTGTTTTATATAGAATAAAGGAGTCTGGCTCACAGGAGGCATATGAGTGTCAGCGTGGTACATTTCTTCTAGTTTTGAGCTGCCGCTCTGCCTGCTGGTAGTCTATAAAACTGAAAAACCTGTGATTTCCTCTGCTTCCCGCAACTTTGTCCCCAAGGTCTCTCAATGCCACCGCATTCAGCTAAGAAAAATGAGCATGGAAGAAACAGATGTAAGTGTTTTGTTTCTTTTCCCTGGCATCAGCTGGCTCCAATGTATGGAGGTACCACGACCAGGTTTCTAATCTCAGTCAGCGTGAGTCATCTCTCTTGGCTTCCCCTACTTCATCCACCCCAACCCTTACAGCTGTTGCTATAGACCTGACTGTGGTGGATTTGGACAAGATTAAGGTCACAACAGTACAGTAGGTCAGAGTATGCAGACCTTATATGAAAAAGTCCTAAAGGACTGCAAATCTGTACTGAAAACTGTCCCCAAGCCCTTCTTCTGCCTGGAGCACATCTTGTAACTTGTCATGGGTTGGCACCTTTGACTCCTTGTTAGACTGGACCTGAAAGGAGTCATGAGAACTCTACAGACTGGTCCTCCTGCAGGAACTAAGGACTGGACTCCCACGGCTGACAATGTGGGACCATAGCATTGTTACGATGGGCTGCAAAGGGTCAAGGAGGTCAGGAAGGATTTGAGTTTTCTTTTCACATAGACAGGATCTAAAATCACTATGTCTAGGAAGGGACCTAAGGAATCCCACCCAAGCCTGGGCTCAGGCAAGAATGATTCCATCTCTTTCTACTCCAGCAGATATTTCTTCCCATCTCTTTTTTCACAATGTTTAAATACAGTCACTGCTCAGCAGTCCTTCTGTCCCAACCTCTATAACAGCAGCATGCAACATTTTTCAAAAATGGCATAAGCATCTTCCCTATCAGGCAGGAGGGATGATAAAAAGGTATTGTCCATATCTTTTTCCATAGCCTAGACAGCATCAGGTCCAGGAATGAGCCCAGTCTTTCATGTCACGTGCTGGAAGAGAGACCATCACAGCTCTTGGGGATGATGATGTTTGATGAGGCTTTTACCAGGAAAGGTGGACCTCCGAGACACAGAGCTGTGCTGCAATATATACTTCTTTCTATATCCTTCCATCCCAACATTAATGTCCTAGCACCTTCATTGATGTGAAATACATGATCAATATCTATTTTGCATATAGAACTAACAGGTGGGATGACAGTTTTGATTCTTTTTTCACTATGCTGGAAGAATCAGAAGAGGTTTTTAGCTTGAATTCAGGTTTTCTGTGTATCTGCCTTGTGAAATCAGTCATATGTAAGTCAGATTTGTGCACAAGATCATGAAGAGAAGTAGGGAATAAAATCAACTTGATTTTCAGAGATGACAGGTCCCCTTTAGCTGACAACAGATTCCAAGGTAGATGAGGTCAAAAGTTCTGCCATAGCCAGAAATAAGCCATCTGAAAGTCAAATTTGCAAACTTCTGGGTTCCCCCAGTGTGTTAATCTTGATTTCAGGTCTGTGGCCAGCTTCCAAGGATGTTGACCTTAACATTTTTCTGGTCTTCTAAACAGGCTGCTGTGTGACTTCACTTCCTTTCCCTGTCCCTCTTTTTAATTTCCCATCTCTAAGAATACCAGACCATAGTGTTAATTAATCTTTTAATATTTGTCTTCGTACTCTAAAATGGACAGATCTGCAGAGGTTTGCAAGTCTAATCCTGCTGGAAGCATTCTCTGTTGGAGAAGCCCCTTCTTTTAACAGTGTCTGTGTGTATATGTGTAATTAGAGGATCAGATATGCATGACAACCACATGAATTTTCTTCTCAGCAGATAGTTTGTCACTGCAGATACTGTATAGTTCACCATGTCTGCATCCCCAATAGAAATGTCCCTCAATGTACCTTTCCTGCAGAAATGACAAACTACTGGCCATACCTCTCTGAGTCAGTAGATACACAAAGCTGACAGCAAGTCATATGGAAAATTCTATATTTTTCTCCTGATTCCTTCTTTGCATAGTACAGAATCTAAACTTGGACATTACCAAGCTGGCTTGTATATTAATACCTTGCCTTCATACTGTATTTGCTTAAATTACAGCCATGCGTACTTAAGGGCTGTACTTCATCACCAAATTCCTCATATGGTAATAAGCAAATTACCATTGTTATAGAATAGAAAGACATAGTTTTTAAAAATGAAATCTTGTGGGAAAAAAATATGGACATTAAATGAACAGTATGTTCTGTCACTCGGTGCTTCTTTCCCTAAAGAATAATTTTTTATATTAAAGACACTCAGTTTGGAGTTATGCGTGATCAAGTGATCTCATCACAACTCTATTGTATCTGCTTGCTTTCTATCCTGTCCACTTTTCATGCCATTTATGTAAGCTTTTCCAGATGATAATCCTTTTACCACATTCTGATACTGCTGTGTCCCTTTAGATCTCTGCAAAATTAAGTTGTAGCAAATCATCTAGTACAAGACAACGTTAGTGTGATGTAAGTTCCTGGGAGGCTTGGTCCTGGACAACAACTCATAGTATCGTAGTGTTAGAAAGTGCAAATGAATCCATTGAAGCACCCTGTCTTATTTAGTCTCACATACCCCACTTAACTATTGATCAGTTTTATAGTGACAGGCTCTAGGGTCTCCTATTTCGTGAGGATTTGTAATTCGTTATAGAAGATTCCTGTTTCCAACATCTGGTTTTACCTATATTGAGGCATTTCTGCACTCTCCTTCTCTATTATTGTAATATGTAATAGAATGTAACCTAATTATGTAATATTTTGTATTATGTATTATGTAATGTTTCTATTACATAATTACAGTCCTGGAGTGATTTAAGGCTCATACTATTTGGTTATATTTACACAGTGACAAACAGCCATCACCTCCAAAGGGCATCCCCTTCAGCTGTAATATCTCCCCCCTTTGTCTCTCTTCTTCCTTCCCCTTCTTCATGGATTCATCCTCACATCATCTCTCCTGGACAGTTGTCCTATTCCATTACTGAAAAAAGTAAAAATCTAGTTTGGTTATATTTCTTGGCACTGCTCACAGCCAAGGAGGTTCACATTTGTCCCCAGTCTTTCCTCCTGGTGTTTAGTTTCTTGCCTTTATGTAATTTCCCTAACTGCTTTGGTAAAATTGTAGCCTAATGCTTGCTCTGTATGTGCTTTGTGTTATGGAAGAGCAATACAAATAATATCTGTAAAAGTTAACTGCATTTTAATCCTGTTTTCATTTATGTCAAACTTTTGGCTCTGGATCTCTGACTTTAGGAACATTTGTTGCAGGAGTATAAGTTTCTAAAAAAAAAGACAAAGAAGGAAGGAAAAATTATGTCACATTCAGGTCATGAGAACATAAGCTACAGAAATCTAGCAAGATTTTGGTTTCAGCTTCCCTACCTTTCACAGAACTTCGAAGTCTGACTGTGTTTGTCTCCAGTGGCAGATATTGGAGCATCAAGCGTCCACATCGATCTGATGACTATGTAGCCTTAACAAACCATTTTGGAAATTCAAATAGGAATTCATAGAAGGTCTTGGTGTAATGACACTTCTGAGTTCTCAGAAATAATAAAAATGTAGCCAGAATCGTTTAAGAGCTTACCAAGAGTGATTTGGTGGTGATATTTTTCATTTGATGAGTTAGAAAATAGTAGACCATGCTCACATTTCTCATGTTTATTTAATATCCTGTTGTGTAAAGAAGTTTTTGCTTTGAAGTCACAAGGGACTGGCAGCAAAACATGTCCCTCAAATATAAAGTAGTTTCTTCTCCTTTTGACAGGCATGAAAAGACTCCCTAACTGCAGCTGACTTATTTTTGCCCCAGATCTGGAATTCTCCACCTTCTCTTTGCTCTTTGACTGTAATTTGTGCTAATCTCGAAGCATCTGAGGCAGTGCTGAACTTTTTCCTAGTTTGTTTGTTGGGGGGCGGGGGTTGTAGGGTGGTGGTAGAAGGTTAAGACCTATTTTTCATGCTAGGAAGGCAAGGTACATGAGCTCTTATCTCCTATCAGACATATAACCCCTCATAAATTATTCCTGAGTACAAAAACTTTGTAAAATTTTAACCTCTCTGAAATGAGTTTCCTCCTTTCTCACAATAAAGAAGGGATTTAGGGTTGCTGAGGTAGAACTTCAACTTCTATCTGAGATCAGGTGGATCAAGATAGAGAAAATGAGGGCTAAGTTCCCAGCTGGCGTAAGTTAATCTCTCTGTATGCACTGCAGGGGGGGTGTACTCTTGCACTCCTATTGAAAATCTAGTCTAGTTGTAGTGAGGTACTGTGGCATCATGAAAAATGCTTATCAATTAACTTCATAGGCATAGACAATTTTCCCAAAGTAAGAACAACCTCTGGCCTATTAACATACAGTCCGTTATCTGATTGTTCAAGTAGAACAAGATGTTAACATAAGCATTGGGCAATTTGATAGGAAAGTATTTGAGACACATTGTTTATGTGATGCATTTTGCACCCAATTGCAAAACTTCATTATTATGATACATAACAAAACAAAAAAAAAAAAGAAAATCATATCTGACGTGTTCTTTCAATGGGTTGACCAGGAAGCAGCCATCTGATGTAGGCATTTGGCTGTCTCTACATACACATATATAGGCAAAAGAGACTTCATGACTCTTTCTCGAAGCATCGTGAGCTGACTGTGAGGTAAGATGTATCCATCTAATAATTCCATCTCTATTTTGCAGATATTAGAAAATAAACTTTTTTTACGAACTTTCTGTAGTAAATAGGGGAATAACCTTGATTTTAAGAGTTAGTTCTTATTTATAATATTTAAAATCAATTTCCAAAAGCATATACAGCTTTCTTCATGGCCAATAACATTCTTCATGGAAACTCTTTTAAAACTAGAAACTTCAAATTTTACTTCATTAGATTTATTTTTTTATTATCTTTATTTACGTATTTTTTCAAGGATGTTTTGGATTGTCACACTATTTTGTTGTGGAAAAACTTATTTCTTAACCTGAATAGATATCTTTATTTCTTTTCTTTTTCCCCTCTATGTTTAAAAAAATTAGAAAATTTCTGAGAAAAAATAAAATCATTTCACTTATGTATACACATTAGGCAATTCTGAATATAAGATTTTGAGGGGAGGTTTTTTGGCTATGTTTTTTCCCATCAAAGAGAATGAGTGTGTCAGACAGTCTAACACATGAATTTGTAACATAGTGCTCCCGTATGCCAATGGTGTGGTTGTTTAGTGCATGCTTTGAGAGTTGATTTTAAAGGTCTTAAAGAGCCTGTTTTAATAATTCATATTGATTCAGTAGGGGATGAAGATGCTTGACATGTTAAATGACTAGCATTTACATTATCAACATGTTAATTACTGTATTTTTAATGCCGTTAGCTTTTATAAACCGAGATAAAAGTATTCTTAAAGGGACACCAGTAGATTTGCAACACACTGGAAAGCAGTGTTATACAAAGCAGCCCTAGAAATATTTCCCCCTTTCTTTTCAATCTTCTCTCTCCACTTTTACATTTCAGTAAGGATGTTTTATTTGTTCACCTCTTGCACATGAACATCAAGCTAAAAAAAAAGGAAAAAAACAAACAAACAAACAAACAAAAACCAGGAAGTGAAAGAGACTAGAAAGAAAGTATTTGGTCATTCAGTTTGCACTGATCTGTGGTAATCCAGTAATGAATGGTGTTACAGCTTCCCCTACCTCCCCTCTCCACACAGGAGAGGCAGCTGTTACGGCCGCAGTCATGATGCTTTGGTTTTCAGCTTAAGTTAAAAGCCCTTATCTGCTGCAGTGTCTGATTCACAATGGTGACTATCAAACAAACAGAGTAAAACAATTTACAGATAAGCTTCCCTCCTGTTCTTTCAGAAAAATGGCTTAGCTTTAAACAATTAAAAGTGGTCATGCAGTACAGCAAAAGGGAGTTTACTTTTGAGTAATGCAGCTTGATATAACAGTGTGTCTGCAGACCAGAGAACTAATCTCTTCCTATATCTCTAGACCATTTCAGCCACACCTGACACTGTATTGGCACACACTGTCTTGAGAAATCTTTGTGAGACTAGGGGAGGATGAAAACTTGCAGGGTGTATTGAGTTAAAGAGGCTGTGGCAGAGATAAGGCAATCAGTAAATAGGAGAACTCTACTGATACTGGTCAGGGACAGAAATGATGTAGCAATATTTCTGTGTCAGTACAGGAGATGGAGATAAGAGAAAATACCAGATGGAGGTCAAGAAAAGCTCTTGGATCAGGCTGGGGTACCTTGCCCCCATCCTCATAATGTCTAGCTCTTACAGCTGTACTCCCAGAGCTGTACTCCAAGGCAGGGAGCTCCAGAGGAAGAGTTGTTTCCATACATCAGTCGGGGGAAGCTTTTGACAAGCTACTAATCTGAGTCTGGGGCTAGCAATTTGGATAGGATAGGATAGGATAGGATAGGATAGGATAGGATAGGATAGGATAGGATAGGATAGGATAGGATGGGATAGAATATTTCAGTTGGAAGGGACCTACAAGAATCCTCTAGTCCAACTGCCTGACCATTTCAGGGCTGACCAAAAGTTAAAACAAATATTATCCAGGGCATCACAAATAAAGGGTAACACCTATATCTGGATGTAGGATTTTGGCCATTGGTAAATCACTGGGACTACTGAATGGTCCTAATGGACAAAGCACTGCAGGAACTGTATTTAGAGGTTGGATAAGAAAGGTTATATTCTGAAGACAGAAATGGATCCGAGCTTTTCTATATTTAGTCCTCTTCCACCTATTTTGGCTGCTGAAGAGCACTAATGCAGGTAGAGATTTCACTTAAGAAGTCTGCAATGACCTCTCTATATGTCCACATATTTTTTAAAGAAGTCTTAACATGAAAAGAGTAATCAGAGTTCTTCTTTGTCTGGAGGGGTCCTTCAAAGTGCTCCTCCATATTGGCTGAACAGGGTCTTATATTGCAATGGAGGTACATAATAGCATCGTTAATTAAAACTGGAGGAGTTAGGCAGTAAGGGAGGAGGCAGAGGGAAGCAGACTGTGAGTTTCAAATTTAAGGGAAGATTTCTCAACTAGACATTACATGCAGTCTTGGGGCTACACCTTCTAACAGCATGGCTGCATGCATGTCTGGAGCTTTCATCCCTGTCTTTTGGAGTTTGAAAGCCTGAGGCTCTAAGATGTGTTACTGCATATTCTTTCTTCTGGCCAGTTTTACTATATCATACCATTTTTAATCTGTAGGAGGGTGGAAAGGAGGAGGTGCTGAAAAGCTCCGGGAAAGCAGAACATTTCTAATTTCTTCAATCCTCCAAGTGATGGAAAATTCACCAAAAAAAACTTGTAGTGTGATTTTTGAAGCTTTCAGAAAACTACCAACTAACCCAATGATTTCTAAAATCCTGAAAAGAAGTTCAGATTATGAGATATTTTTCGGCAAAGAACAGCTTGGGGTCTGCCTTGTCCTCTGCTACCATAACTGTTAGAGCTGCTGTTTCAATATTCTTTTTTTTTTTTTTTTCTTGCAGCCACTATAATTAATACTGAAAGTATTTTTGTTTGGGTTTTCTTTGGGGTTTTTGTTCATAATAAAACCAGTTATTGTGTTACAATCTAAATCCAGGTCTGTATGACAAGCACCAGGTATTCTGAAAGCTGAAAAGAAAATATACAGAAAATCCTTTTCACAGGGAGTACATATTCTGCTTCTTGGACTCAGGGAACTCCAGTAAATAGAAATACTGAACTTTTAGAAAATGTTATCGCCTAGTTCAACAATAATATGTTAATAACCAAGTTTCCCTTCCTGTTGGCTAAATCCTAGCATGTGCATCCTCAAGTTGCACTTACTGAGGACTTACTAATCTGGACTTACTGTTAGTAAGTCTTTGTACAGCCCGAGACATCTTTTGGTTACAAACCTAACATAAGAAGATTGCAGGCTGCTCAGTGCAGTTTTATATGAGCACATTAACAGCCTTCCTGGTGGGTTTTTATTTCTCCAACCAGGTTTTTAGCTCAACACCTTTATTCCTGTCATCTTATGCATGTTCTAAAGGACACTTCTCACACATCTTGAGAAGCCTATGAGTCAGTATTTTTAAACTTGAAGTTAGGTTCATAAAACTATATCCAGGAATATAAATACTGTCACAGTTTTGGAAAGTGTTAAATACCCTGTAAATGTCACCAAACCAGAGTTTTAAAATTAATTTAACTTATAATATATAGCTACTTTCCAGAAGGCATTTCTCTGAAAATATATAGGACAGGAATGAAAAATCAGGAATCAGGAATCAAAAATAAAACTTTCAGTTGCCCAGATCTTCTACATCACCATTTTGTTTTCAATGACTGTGTATTGTTTTCTTTTCATCAAAACTAAAACCAATGTGAAGACTTTGATAAGCAGTAAAAATGAATTTGCATTCCTTTCCTGATTTTTTCTTTACAGAAAGTGCTTCCCTTTTATAATGTTTTTGACATTTTGAATACAAAAAAATACTATGCCTAAGGTTTTCAAAATGGGCACTTCAGATTAGCAACACATGTCTCAGTGATGAAGTTTAAAAGAGGAGCTTTGGCCACAAAGGTGTTTATGTGCTTTTCAATAATAAGATATTACTTTAATTTTTGCTTTTGGATTTTGAAACTTTTGGTTTCGGAAACTTTTGGTTTCTTCCACAGACCGGTTGAGGAAGTATCTGTACCCTGAACAACAATTCATAAACACATGCTTATTCCAGACATTGTTTTAAATCACCTGTAAATGAATAGAGGCATGGTGTTAAAGCCTGTATTAAACATTGCTCTTGGGGAAGGTTCTGACCGAGGATGGACCTAAATACACACTGAAGTTATGTATTCTCAGGTGCTATTGCAGACTACACATTGTAGGTGAAAGTATAATTCCCTTTTCCCAAGCTCTTGGACATATGAGATGCAGTATAAAAATTTTTAGATTTGCGTATGATCTAATGTGAAATGAATATACTTAACCTCAGCCTTAAAATGAGATGAGCACCTACCCCTAACCAATCTGTTCCTTCATTTAGGTCCAAGCAACCCTGCCTGGAGGTTTTTGCCGGTTTGGATTTCTTGTCCCTGTCAGTGACTACCGGCTTCATCTCCGCACCATTTCATCATTGAAGTGAGGTGCTCCGACTAGCCGGTGAGTAGGAGATAGAAATAAAACGTTATGATTAGATAAACGTGTCAGAGCCCCAGTGACCAGAAGGAGCTGCTGTAGATAATTTGGGGTCTTGCAGAGTCAAGATGATGGATCTGGGTCTAAGGCTGTGTCAGGTTGAATGTGTTTTGATGTCTTCATATGTTCCCCTAACCATCAAGTAATTTTTGTCCCACAAAAAACAGGAGAGCAACTCTCTCCTAGTAATGTTTCTGCTCTCATTTACAACCTCTGCTCCTCTTGTTTTATTTAGTTCAGCCAAAAAGGAACTAAAAACAGATATTGAAAATATCTAGTGCAAAAACTGTGCTCAGAGAGTGACTTTCAGTTTGCTACTCTGTGTTGCGAGAGACAGGTGAGACAGGGGAGCAGAAAGGGTTCGGGATAACAGCCCACAGTCAGGGAAAAGCCGATGCCAGGGTGCACCAAATTTCTGAATTGTGCAGTTACACTTGAGATCGAAAATGTATTCAGGGTAAATATTTTGGGTAACACCTGCAGCAATTGTGGTACATTCCCCAGGTCATTGATGGTAACGGAGAAGAGCGGGACTCAGTGTACAGCACAAGGGCTAATGTGTGTTGTTCTGCAACCTGGTAACATTTTTACACGCCCTTCTAACAAATGCCTGTTTTGCTGAAGTCTTGACCTGTGGCACCAACAGGCATGGATACAGGCCATCCCTGGAGAAAATAAGGCCTCTCACATCTTAATTCTCACTTTTTAAAATGCTGTATGTTAGGTAGGCACCTAGCTTCAGACTTGCTAAACATTGCATTTTTGCCAAACTCTGATCCCTTATAGAAAAGCGCATTTTCTTTCAAGGCAAATGTTGATATAGCTCCTTGTCTCAGTAGGTTTTTTGTTTTCCTTTTTACCTTTTTCTAAATAAGGATAAATCTGCTAAATCCTGTAAGATACTGGGAAGTCACAGGTGCTCTTACTCACAATGAAGTAGTATCAGTTACCTCAAGGAAATCAACTTTTACAGAAAAAGCAAATAAGATTCAATTGAAAATTATGATCCCTTCCTTTGAGTGCAATGTAACCACTGTTCCGTGTACAAATCCCCTTTCCACAAGAAGAGACACCAAAAAGGTAGGTATAATTTTCCAGTCAGTGGATTGTTCCAGTCTCTCTAGATAAAGTACAGAGATACCAAGTGATTTGTACAGTACTATTTGTTTTTTCTTTTAAACCCCACAAAACTTGTCTAGAAGAGAAAACCTCAAATGCAAATGTTTTCACATATGTGTCTTGCTTGCTTACAAGTTTGTCAAGATCATTTACTTGGTTTAGCATTTAGTGGTAGCAAGTACTTTTTGACTTTTTTTCTTTTTTGGTCCAAACTTTGTTTTAGAAAGAAATTTTGAACCATGTTTTTTTTTCTCAGATCACTAACTTTATAGCTAACCCTTTGTTGGTTGCAAATGTTGGGTACATCTACTAGTGTGAGTAGGGTCTATGTTAAAGATGGAGTCAGCAGACCTCATCTGTGTTCATAAATGTGGATTTTTGCCTATGAATAGGATTATGGGAAGAAAAGCCCAGGTATAGACCTGTACATCGCAGCTGTAACAGCCTATGCTGTGAGTAACTCTGCAAAGGTGCAGCTACCCTTTGTGCATGTTTGTACGACTTGAACGCTATGGATCACACTTGCAAAGCAGTTTTCAGGTTTTTTTTCCCCAGAATGCCATACCTGTCCTTGTCTTTATCTTCTGCATCAATCTCTCCCTATACTGAGACAGTGAAGTTAAGACACAGGATGGCTTTGTCTGCAGGAGCACACTCAGACTAGTCTTCCAGACTAATTTTCTGCTTGGGTTACTTTCCTAATTATAATTTGTGTTCTCATCATGTCGTGGAAGACTACATTTTAAATGAGCTTGCAATACACAGTGTAGAATACCAGTTTTATAGCACTGTTCGCAACCTAGAATACCAGTTTTTAATTTGTCATAATGTAAATGCCATAATGATTACAAGTTTTCAACCCTGTAATCTATTTTTTTCCCCAGCTATTTGCAAACTGAAGTCTCAAGTTTCATTTTCCCACTCCATATATAAGACCATGGGTGCAGGATGTTGCTGTACCTCTGGACAATCAGAGCTATGTATATTATGCACCATGTTCCAAAACACTGTTAAATATGTGGAAAGGGAAAAAAATTACATGAATTATGCCTTCTTATGCTTGCTAATAGATTTTAAATTGACTGTTTTAGGTTTTTTACTGATAACCACAAAAAAGTGATACATTCTCTAAATTAATACTACAAATACTTCCTGGGAATGGAGAACTCATTTTTTATTGAGTGATAGAAATATGATCCCTGATTATGGTGAGACTAGAAGCTAAGGTTTCAACTCTGAATTAACCACCTACTCCTGGGAAACAGTCTCGTGCAAAATTTTCAGGAACATCTCATTCTATTGAGTCTGGAGAGACATGTTAAAAGAGTGCGGCCATGCACAAAAGCATGTGTATGGAAAAAAAAAAGTGTGATATGGATCGCTATACAAATTTCTTTGAATATTTTTATTTGTAACCCTTGCTTAACCGGATTAACCTTATGTTAGGTTCTACCTACAGGTACACCACTGAGCCATGGTTTTATAGTAAGTTGGCCAATGTTGCCTATGTGGTGATGCTCACATGAAAGCTGGTTTTTTTTTCAACTCTAAGGGGTCTTATCCTGGTGTTGGCCTACACCAGGATAAATGGCAACACCCTCTCACCTGCACTGGATATGCTAGTTGTGATGTTAGAGGGAGAAGGAGCCCAGATTCCACATCTCCCTGGTGCTGCTTTGCATCTGCTGGTCTGACTTTGTGTTCTTGGATCTAGTTAGTCCCTGAATGGTGATATTTATTCCTCACCCTTTGTAGCTGTCTAGGCAAAATCTCAATGTAGCCCTGGTGGATCACAGTTATAGATCATTAGCTGCAAGTCTAATTTGCTGTAAAAGTATAAGATAGAAAGAGCATTTGTTGTCCCAGTGCAGCCATACTCACTTGAGAATTTTTGCATGACAAGCATGATTGTTTTAGAATGGGATATGGATGTTTTGTTTTGTGTTGTGAAAGACCTGGTTATTTTGGCTCCAGGTGTACCCTGAGTACTGCTTTGTCCCCTGTGGACATGAAAGGGGTGTTCTCTTATTTGCAGAGGGCTCAGGAGAAGGGTAGTGGAACACCCTCCCAGCCTGCCTATTTTGGGCATGACAACCCAAAGGAAAGACAACCCAAAGGAAAGACAACCCATGCTGGGGTCCTACTGCTGTCCATGGGAAAAAAGAAAGACAATTGTCCCTTCGTCTCTCAGTACCCACAGACTCTTTCCCCTCATCCACGCTGCAAAAAACCACCCAGCTGATGCAGGAAATTAACTTGTCTGAGGGAGACCATGTGAGATCTCCCACCCCCAGGCATGGCAGGAGAGGGGTATGCACAGGTCCCCAGGAAAGTGTAGCTCAGCGCTTCAATCATCTCCCCAGCCTTGAGCAGCTGAGCTGTGGAAATCACTTTGACATAAATCTCTCAGCAGCTTTTTTGTCTGAAATAAATGGTGCATAAAGGAAATGCAAAATTGTTTGGTGGACAGGATTATCTATGTGTTTACTGTTCTCAGCACTTTTCTTTTGTCTTTTGACTGCGTAGTTGCCATTGGTGTGAATAGCTGTGCATGAAGCTGAAGCTTCTGAACATGAGCAGGGTGTAAGAGAGCTCTCCCTTTAAACCTGTGACAGCTAAGCACTTGTGGTTGCAAGAAATGTCAAGTTAGAAGAATTACTGCTAGTAGAAAGCAATTATTTTTCATTTCCAAGGTTCCCTGTTCAGTGTTAATTCAAATGTAAACTTTCTGTAATTCTGCATCGTTATCACCCTGCAGATGTATTACTTTTTCTATTAGCTGTTTTGCATATGCATCCTCACATACACATCACACAGTTGTGGTACCTCATAATGTTTTTTTTTTTTTTATTATTCCATCCCTTCAGGTGTATCTTGGTATATATTATTCTGTTGCCATAACATGCTGATGATATACAATATTTGTATAAAGATTCAAATCAATGTTTATCACATCAGAGCACTATCATTCAAAAGGAAAGCACAAATCAATAATTCATTAAGCAAGAGAGAAATGAATGATTTGAAATTCTTTTCTTCTCCCTTTTAATACTTTCAAAAGAAATTGTGTTTTTTAAATGAAGTTTGATCACTTTTTAGACTAAATTAGTCGGATTTAATGCATTTGATAGCAGTCAGCATAGTATCCATCATGGGATAAATAGCAGAAATGTAAAATTAACATGATAGTTTTCCGTTTGCTAAAACTTCTGATTCATTAAAAATACCTCATGATATAAAAAAAATACATGGGGGTGGGGGGGTATATAGTTTTCCAAGTTTAATAAAATAGCTTTTTTAGACATAAACAAATTTTTTCATTTCTGGTTGGAACCACCAATTTTCAAAAAGCTTGCCTCATAAAAAATGAATAGAGCTACTCTGAAATACAGATTTTCCTCTTTAAAAAAAAAGGGATATATTCAATCTAGGAAATGCTAGGAAGTGTAACACTTCTGAAAAAATTGCAGAAGTTTTGTTTTGGGTTTGGATTTTTGACTGAAACAATGAGAGGAATAGACATGAATGTGTGATAGCTGATCAGCTCAGTCCTTTGTTTCTCTCTGATAATGAACCTTAATTTGCCTCACTGTAGTCAGAAGAGCAGAAAATATCATTCTCTGGTATGATGTGTAAGTTGGAACTCAAGGAAGAGCCTGTCTTTCTTTTTCTGTACTTGTTCAAACCCATGAGATAACCAGGTGATCTTCCTGCATTGGAAGATGGGCTAAATGAATGAGTCTGTGGAATTCAAATGCACCTTTATCCCTGCTCATTTCCTAATTCCCCAGCAATAAAGTGGTCATTGCTGATGACACAGGGAATTCCTTGTGGTTTTAAAATACAATGGCAGAGTATCCACCAGGAACCGCAGAGCATTAGCTGTTGCTTTCACTGGGGATGAGTGTCCTCTATTGATTGGTTTTCATTGCCTGAGCTCAATAAGGCTTTTAGTTATGATGACATAGTTTATGATTGCTTATTTATCTGCTGTGCATAAAATGAGCTTAGAATCAAATTGACATATTTACCAAAAGAATGATTGGATTCTTAAAAAAGCTATTTTGCTCCCAGGCATATAATAAAATTGGATAGAGTAGAAAAAAAAATACCCACACTGGCCTTGAGATTACCTGATCTCTTTTCTTAGAGATCACTGAGGTGATCGGTTCCTCTCTGCTCAACTTTTGATCCATTCCAGTGGCCCTGTGAGAAATTTTATCTTCAAATATGAATCATAGAATTAAAATAATTTAGGTTGGAGAAGACCTTTTTGATCATGAAGTCCAAATATTAACCCAGCACTGCCAAGTCCACACTGAACCATGTCCCTAAGCACCACATCTACACATCTTTTAAATTGCTCCAGGGACAGTGACTCAACCAATTCCCTGGGCAGCCTGTTCCAATGCTTGACAGCCCTTTTGGTGAAGAAATTTTTCCTAATATCCAATCTAAACCTCTCCTGGCACAACTTGAGGACAAGGTTACAATAGAGACTGAAATTAGCACAAACCCCCTACTTATTTGCTTGAAATCTAGCTCAGCCTGATTCACATGTAGTTGAGACTGGGTTCAAGAAGTGATTAAGCAAGTGCAGGGGCAAAAGATCCAGCAAAGTCTGTTAAAGACAAAGACGTGCAGCACTGAGTCAAGAGGTCCCTGAGCCACATCACTGACATCATACTGGGGAAGGATGACTTTAGCTGCCTCTGTTATCATGGTCCTCCCTGGGGCTTTGCTGCAGGGCACTGTCAGGTAAGGGATACTGAGCTGGAGAGACCTGTGGTACAACGGTTTTCTTATTCCTGCCGAAAAAAAGGAAGTTCTTACCTAAGTATTCACATAAACAGAATAGAATTTGACTTATACTGTGGCAACATTTGCTGAATGATTGTGCATTTAGGATGATCATGGGTAATCCATATTAAAGAAAGCAACACAAGACAGTATCACTGCTTGCACTGGTAGCCTCTTTCCAGGACTCCAGATAGGATCAAAGTAATTGCTCTGTAATTTAAGCAACTGGTAATACCTAAAACTAGGAAAAAAACTTTTAACTTTCTGATTCATATCTTTAATCAATTCCAACATGCTGGAATTGCATTTTAGCTCTAGCTTTCCAATTGTTGCTCAATAGAGATTGCTCCATTGCTTTTGATTGACACAATGTTACTACATTTTTATTGACTTTTAGGGTAGTTTTTACAACATTCAAGGTGCATAAGTTAAACAGAAAAGTAACATAGTAACATTTCAAGATGGAAGTAGGCAGTTAAGATGCTGAGCAGGTATAATTTACAATAACAGGAAATTACAAATTAAGTATAAGTCCCTTGCCCCCATGCCTAGTTAGTCCCTCTGTACATGTTTTCAGAATATGTCAGTAAAACGTGAAGTGTTTGCATACCATAAAAAGTTAATGGATGATAGAGTTGGCAAATACTTTAGGATTATTATTAAGATTATTTTAGATATGATTAGGCTGAAATTCAGCTGCAAAGAAGTAGCTATACAGGATTTTTGAGTTGTTAAAATGTTAATTATTTGAAGAACTGGGTTCGGTCTAAATCAAGCAAAGCCAATAAAAAAGATGTGGACTTTTAAGAACATGTAAGGAACAAAAACATAAATATAGTCTTGAAAACAGTCAAACACGTTCCCTGAAAGCTCTCTGTGTGAGAGTTGTTTCAGACAAGCCGTTTGGGTTCAATAGAGTCTGTGCATGGCCTCTCTTTGTGAAAGCATAGTTATGTGGAAAACTTCAAAGCACATACTTGCCAAGATTTTTTTTTTGTTGTTGTTTTTTTTTGTTTTACTGTCTATGTAGTTATACGCACTCTCTAACTGCTACTTGTAACTGTGCCTTCTTGTTCAATGAATTCCATTAAAACTGTGTGTTTTAAGAGTCTCTTGTTCTGCTTTTGGATAACACCTGGCTGTATTTTTTACATCCGTGGCCTTCTAACTGATGAGACCCCATAGAAGAACTTTTTAATAATTATTACCAATTATTTCACTGTGCTTACAAAATCATATTTTGATATCTGTGTTTCCCCTTATATAAAATAGGAGAATTATATTATAGGATCTCTCTGAGTTCAGCTGGCCAATATTTGTCAGACTATTTTATAGTTACAGTAAGTTAACAAAATTTTGCTCAGTTGTTCTTTTTTTGAAGCAAAAAGTGACTTTCTTATCAAATAAGGATCTTTTGTGAGAATGACTCATTTCACACAGAGACCTAAAAAAGATTTTGCAATCAGAAATCTAAGGGGTTGGGGTTTTTTTCTGATAAAACCCCTGAAGTTTTGCTAACATAGCAATCACATTGATCAATTCTACCTAGTATATTTGGGAAAAAGAGGCAAGTCATAATACAGAACAGTCCTTCATTATCACCTGAATAAATATAGTTGGCTTCTTGAACTAGTCCCTCTGTTTTCACTTTATCATGAGAAAGAGGGGTGTTTTTAAAGATGACTCATATCATCCAAAATTAATCTTGTGATGTTGGTGAAATGAATTTGTACGAATACCCTATTTCTCTTCACTAAACACAAGGAGGACCTAGGGTGACCAGCTTACATTCAGGCAAGAAGAGTTTCTTCCCAAGACCAGCATAGCCCTGATCACGATGGACGTCTCCGTAATACACAGACTTTAGGTGTTCCCCAAGGAATTTCTCCTGGAAATGTCCCCAGGTGACTAAGTGTGTATTAGTCTCACCAAGCTGTGGTAAAGGAGGCTGTCCAAAGTCCTCATAACACCTAAGCCTTACACTTTCCATACTAAGCTCACAGAGTGACATGAAAAAGCCAATTATAAGCTGATATGAAACCCCCACAGGAAACCCCCCATCCCTATGGCCAAAGGGAGCACATAACAAGGATCTGCCTCCCTGTTAAATGTGTTACATATTATATCCAGTAGCAAATAAGATTACTTGGGAGGATGCTTTAGCTATCTAAAAAGCTTTGCCATGGATACAGTGTTTCCATTGCATTTAGACAGACCAGTCAGAAAGTAGAAATAATAATGAAAGGAAGATTACCGTTGCCTATTAAATTCTGCAGAGCTTTCCCATAAAATGATAGCAAAGGCTTCTCTTCACAAGAAGGCATTTTGCCAATTAAGCATTATTATGTTGGTTTTACACATGGGACTCGCTGCAGTTGTTGCGACCACTGAACTTTCTCTCAGGCACCAACCCACATCTTATAATCACAAATCTTCATCATTAATCCCATTACATTGTTCTTGGTCACAGGATAAATTCATCAGTGGGTGATCTCACCCTGTTTAATCTCGTTAGTTTAGAATATTTCTTTTCTAGATATCCTTATCATATTCTTATCATCACAAGCCTTGGGAAGTTTGGCCCCAACAGTGCTGTCATGAGTGGGATTTTTCTGATATTTCACAATTTGATAAGAAAGTTAGTATTTAACCCTCAGTTGCCTCTGATGAGAGAAAGAAAATCTCTGGAAGTGACACCACATATGACTGAATATTATGGATCTCAATTACTTCCCCTTGGTAGGACTTTGATTTTTAAAGATATGCTTCTGTGTACCGCCATTTCTCATAGGCATCTAGACAGAGACATAATTTGCAGTGTGCTGAATGCTGACTTTATCCCTGACTGTATCATTTTGTTTCAACAGAACCAGCTCAACTATACTGAGTTGTGCCTTTCCTCAGGACAGAGTCAAAATTTCAACTCTGAAAATATTATCTGACCTGCCAGCTAATATTGGATAAGCCTGAACTCCATCAAAGTCTTTTTTTTAGGGAAAAAAATCTTCCTTGCATCTAATTTTCTCTTTCTGGATGTGTTCTGAAGTACAGCAATGCTTTCTCACACCCTAGTCCTTTCTTTGTGTCATTAGTCTTTAAAAGGTAGGTAAAGGAGGAAAAGCTGTTGATGTTTCATATTCTTTATGACTGCAGCTAGCAATTCTTGTTGTTGGAGCATGTGGCTCCATGTGAAGCCTAGGTTTGAGTTCACTTTTACCCGAACAGATGCAAAATAGTCCTCATGGCTCCTACAGGGACCTCAACAGACACCAGATTATGCTACAGTAAATTCACCACTTCTTTGTAGAAAGAGTGAAGCTGATGAGAAAATAATCCAAGATTTTTTGAGTCTGAAAGAGATATCAGTTGACTGTACAACTCTCAGATCTTGCATGGCAGATGCTTGCTTTGGAAAGGAGATAGATATCTGTGTTCATGTCTGTTTCAAAG
The DNA here is from genome assembly GCA_031468815.1 of Morus bassanus. NCBI lineage: Eukaryota > Metazoa > Chordata > Aves > Suliformes > Sulidae > Morus > Morus bassanus. The sequence goes on from CM062600.1 coordinate 82,631,142, forward strand.
GCCGTTTATGGACTTTTTCTAATGATTCTTTCATGTAAATTCTGCTCTCCCTTCAGGTTAGATTAGAGCCCTTGGAATAATGAATGAGGTTAGGCACAAATTAATATGTGGATTTACTTCTCTGCTCCTCTAAGGTCTCGTAAGGTTATTCATGAGTATATGAATGACCGCAGTGTGCTTCTGAATCTGTTTTCAGGACTCTTGTGTTCCCCAAATGAAGCTTTTCTGAATATTTATACATCGTTCATGATTCAAGATTGGACACTATACTTTAGTCATCCAGTCACTAGTTTCATTTTAACTGACCAGTCTGGGGACAGGAGCAATGCCATACTACTGAAGTAAAACATGATGCATAATGTCCATTTCATGGTGAGTAGATACCATTCATGAATACCTCATAGTCCAGAAACCATTTGTCAAAGCTGCTTAGTGAATGTTTATGAATAAATCCATTTTCAGAAATCAATACTAGCTTGCAGACAACTTCTGACAATAAAAGTAGCTACACAACATATTGATAACAACAATTCAGATTGCTCTGTGGACAAGACTCTCTTTGGAGTTAAAAATCCATTTGAACAAACATACAAATAACTCACGAGCTCAGTCACCCCCAGCAATTTAAATAAGCTAATCACAGGCAACTTGTGCAGCTATGTGAGGTAAACTTAATCTGTTTTACTGTTTAGTGCAGTTGCACAGACAATTTGCCATACACTTCCAGGAGTCTTGTGGCTTTGTATAGTCCAGAGAATATCACTACAGAATCATTGCATTAGTAAGTCTGGTCTCCTAATCTTCATGGTTTAGCAGTTTTTGCCTTCACTACTATTAAACCGTTAATTCAGCTATCAACATATGCTTTGATGATATATCTTTCCATGCCTTACATTTCTGCTTTTATTTCCTCTGAGATCTTTTCTCTTCTTCCTTTTCTTCTTTTTCCTAGTCACAGTCCAAAGTCCTTCAGCTATAGCCCACAGCTTCTTATTGAGAAATGTCACTAATATTCCCCTCAGCCCTACTTTCCTTCCTTTTATCATATGTCACCTCTCAGTAAGAAACCCTTATTACTTCTTCACAATTCCTTTAAACATTTATAGGAAACTCTTCCTCTCTTCTTCTTTTATGAAATTTAGCACATTCCAGAAAATCAATGCAGTGACCATGCACCATTTAAAATCTTAACCCAATTTAACATTTGGAACAGATGTGGTCCATATGCTTTTGGTGACCAATCAGTAACTCTCCAGTGTTGCACAATAACTTCACAACAGGCAGATGTTGGTCAAAACAGGGTGAAGTGTCAGCACTCCAGAAAGCTGTCAAATCCTTATCCAGCTACAGTTGCATCCAAGAATCTTGTCCAAGAATTAAGAACTAACCACACGCATGAATTCTCACTTGCATGCATGAATACAGGTCAGCCATCAATGTATATGAAACAGAGATTTTGGGAAAACAAAAGCTATGTATGAATAATTGGATCTCTCTCTGGCAAGAAAAACCTCCTTTCATTCCAATGGGTGAATGAATTTCCAACAATTATGATGTCGGCAAGGAGATATCTCTAATTTGCTGTATTCAAGAGTCAGGTACATTTCTGAAGTCCTGAGAAATCCTCCTGAATTAGGAGAGTTTTGAATATGAATCCCAAGGAGAGGTTAGGTCTGTAAGGGGGTGTATCTCCACATCAAGGTCCTCTTCCATGAGGGAAATCATACAAAGTTTGCTTGAGAATGGAACCTGAGATGGAGGGAGCAAAGATGAGGACAATTGTCACCTGGGGCATCTGTTTCTGAATCAAACGTCAAAAATGTACTGTAGTAAATATCCTTTTTTCCTTTAATGTTTATCTTCTGTTAAGGATGATTTGGGGATATCTGGTGAATAAAAGATTTTTTTTTCTTACAGGGGAGGTCTATAATTGCAACAAGTGTTTGTTCTCCCATTATCCAGCACCTCAAGACATGTTTCAAGGGTATATAGAAAACAGTGGGGTTGTTTCTCCACAGTGTTTCCAGGAGTTGGGAACATGGCATGTCACTGTGAAACAAACACCTCCAGCGGCTCCCTGTCATACTGCAGGACAATAGAGAAAATACCTTGGTTTTGAGGACCTCCTGTGAGTTTGTAAGAGGAGTCAAAGTCCCTTCTTGACCCCTAGATATGATCTGAAAGCGTAACAAAAAAAGAAAAATGTTGTAGTCCTATGAGCCATACATCAGACAACACAAATGGACAACATCAGTACATTTTTTAGATTTAACTTAATCCTTAGAGTAGCATATATTTAATGCTATTTAACATAATCCTCATATTAACTTATAGGGTTTTAACATCCTTACAAATGGCTGACCCCTCCAGGTAGAAGGGGAGCCACATGAAACAAATGAAGACTTATGTAAATTCTCTTACTTTGGAAAAAAACAAAAATCAAAATTTGGGTGGTCATTTGTTAATTAGCTATATTAATTACACTTCCACTAAGCAAAAACAGATCAGTCAGGATTTAGACTGAAATAGAGCTGTGTTCAATAAATGCTCTTTCTGACCCCTGCGGCAGTCTCATGCATTCCTGGAAGCTGTTTATCCTGTAAAAGGCAGGAGTGTAACTTGTTCTCAGGAACAAGCCCAGTAAAGATTAAAGGAGTAATTAAAGACCAAAACTTCATGCTATATACTACAAAAACCTCTTAACAACATTGGCTATAGTGAAGGTTTATATTATAAATAGACTGAAATGCTAGGTTGGCTTTCTGAGCACTCTATTTTCAGATATGTTGCTGAACTGAGAGTTTTCATTGGATAATTAGTTGTGGTAGAACAAATTTCTGCACCTTAGGTTGATTTAGCCCTTGGTCTCTCTCTCTGAGTTTCTGAAAACAGAAAGTATGTGTATAATTGCTCAGCAGTCTGTCTGGAGAGTTGTAAGGAACTACAAGTTAATACCTGTTAAGTGCATTTGAAAAACCTTGTCTGTAGGTAAGCTAAACACAGAGATCAGTACACAGGAGAAAATGGCATATTTGTACTTCTGTTCACTCCTGCAGGACAGACCACCATGCAAACAGCATGACCCTGGGAGGCAGAGAAATGCATTTTCCCTGTTGTTCTGCTGCTAGCTGGTGATTTTGGGGCAAGAAATGTATCTGTGTTTTGCCAGGACTCCTCAGTGTATCAAATGATGTTTATCTCCTGTCCCCATGGGATATTGGGGGTGGGGAAACATGAAGTGACATCTCATACCCTGACCCATGCACTTCCCTTCCAGTATCCAGTTCAGTGGAGGCATGAACTGGCTACAATCTTTGCTAGCCAGGGGATTTCCCTTGCTTAACTTTCAGGAAAAGAAATAATTTTTGAATTATATGCAAAAATAGTATACACAAATATGAGCAAGTACTTAAACCCTCCCACCAGCCGTACCATTGTGCTTGTGTGGGCAGAGGCACAGAGTTACAGCATCATCTGCATCGGTCTGTGCACAGATATGGATTTCAGAGAAAAATCTTGAATGTCAAGATTGACATTCGCCATGGGTGTGAAGCTTGGCATGGTCAGTGCCTTTGTTTGCAATCTCTCAAAGTCAGGAAGGGAGACGGAAAGGGAATCTGTCTTTTATTACAAAGGCACAACTGGGGGCAGTGCGGTAATATAAAATAAATAACAATAATAGTGCCAAAGTAGAAGTCTTCTATCTGACAGCCTGTTGGGTGTGTGAAACACTTAATTTAAGCATTTCTCTTCATGCATGCATCTTTGAAAAGCCATTTTTAATGTGTAATCTGACAGTATTCATTCATCTTCTCTGATTCAATTTTACCATTTCAGCGCTCACAAAGCAAAATTTCAAGGCATTTTTATGCAGGAGGTCAGACTAGAGAAGAAGAGTGATACCTTTTGGCCCTAAAATCATAGAATCATAGAATCACAGAATCATTAAGGTTGGAAAAGACCTCTAAAATCATCAAGTCCAACCGCCAACCCAACACCCCCAGGCCTCCTACACCATGTCCCCAAGTGCCACGTCTGCATGTTGTTTGAACACGCCCAGGGATGGTGACTCCAGCACCTCTCTGGGCAGCCTGTTCCAATGCCTGACCACTCTTGCAGTGAAGACATTTTCCCTAATATCCAATCTAAACCTCCCCTGAAGCAACTTGTAAGAAAGAGAATATTCTTTATATGTGTAGTGTCTTCTGTGACACAAAAAAAGTGTCTTCTAGCACAAGCAGAAGCAAAGCCTTATGTCTATCACATATAACAGTATACCAAGAAAAAGTAGTGCTCTGTTAATTTGGAGGTAAGAACTGTATTTTCTAAATAGTTATCAGTAAGGAACCAAACAGTGCTGTTGGACTATGTGTAGTAAAGGCACTGTTAATAACAGGAATGTTCTTGTTACTGAGAAGAATGCTTTTTGGGAACCTCAATGACTGGTGACCCATAAATATCAATAAATTATGTAATAGGCCATTGCTAAATCCCAGTTAGATGAAAAGCATAATCCCAACACAGAAGCAGTGATAACTAGTGCTCTGGGACCATCAAATTCTGGTAAGTGTTGTTACTGGGTTGGGGGGGTGGGGGGGTGTGCCTTTCCAGCTGACTTGTTTTCATACATTTATGTAATTTTATTTTAGAAGGGTGAAAAACAGCTAGAAAGTCATCCTCAATGGCCAAGGTGAGAGGAAGAAGTGGGGCCAATTTAAAAGTTCACCCAGGAGTTCATGTACTCATTTTCATATCAGCTACATGGAGCATTGTGGGAGGCATGCAAATGCGGGAGGGCAAGATAGCCCCTAGCAAGCACCCCAGCCTGCCTCTTGTTCTCTCAGGTTTGGCGTAGAAAACTTGCCTGTACAACTATTTCTTTTGGCTTGAGGCTCTGCAGCTCTGAAACTTCTTACGAAGAGGGAAAAAAAAAAAAAAAAAGGAAAAAGAAGAGAAAGGAAGTATCCCTAAAGACCTAGTTCATGATTTGAAAGCCAATTTTTAACAGCACACATAACTTTCAAGATTAGATGCCTCGAAGCAAAGTAAAGTTCAGAAAGTTTGGTTTTTTTGCTCCACAGGAAATGTTTGGAAGTCCCATGAAATTGTGTGCAGCGAGTCCTGGTGAGGGGTGGGTGGGGCAAGCCCCAAAATACTGAAGTGCAAAGTGGGGAATGCTTTAAAAAAATAGAGTGTCAGGCAGCTGCCTTGGAAGAGAGACACATTTCAGGTCTGAAAGGTCTGAGTTTTTGTCCCATCATTTTAATCACAGGAAGGCTTCACACAACAGACCCCTTGCAGTGATATTGTGCCTCGTTCAGATCTGTTTTACAGCTGTTTGGGCCAATGTGAGTCAATTCACTTAATGAAGCTCCTCCTGTTTTACATCATGAAAAGTACAGTTGGAAGGAACCACGGAGAAAAATTCTGGCAAAAGCAGTTTCACGTGATACTCCATTAACCTACATTCACACAAAGATGCTGTCCTTTTCTTTTCTCCCTTTAATTTCTATTATGTTCCGTTCTGAATTACGAGACTGGAAGTTGGTTCATTCCTGTCTTCGCCCTTAAGATAAATAACATAACAGATGTGTCACTGTGAAGCCCTACATGGATAGCTATTTTTCTCCCACTGAATTGCAACTTGGAAACAATGTTAGATGACAGTTGTGGACATTGAAAATTGTTTGAAATGCGAGGGGACTATTAAATTTTGAAGTCAGTCCAGCCTTTAATAACATGCCAGCCTTTGTCATCAGTTACTTAACAATAGATATGCACCCTACTAGAGAAAAATACCCTGTGGTATTATCTCAATATACATGTATTGCAAATTATCATATGGCACTACAGAACAATTACACATGGGTGCAACATGGCCCCTTGTAATCTTTTGGGTTTTGTCTGCTGGATCCTTCTTTGTCTAATAAAACACAACTCGATATCCAGTGGGAAAGAGGAGTTGCAAGACACCCTCCACTTTACAGGTGACTGTTGTTACTACTCAGGCAGTGCTATTGTATTTGGTGTTTTATTGTTTGGGGTTTTTGGGTTTTTTGTTGGTTTTGTTCTTTTTTTTTTTTTTTTATTTAATGTATTTATATTATGGTAAGGCTGGACATCATGGTTCTTTCATGCTGCATGCTGCAAAACTCTTCCACTGCTGTTGTGGTTCTTAATGGGGTTTCTGCTTGCATGTAAATATATGGCCAATGGGTCACTAGAGATAGCAAGAACACAAAGAAGGTGTCAGAAGTACCAATATCCCTGAACTAAAGATGGTTTGTGGTAACCATCACAAATAGAAATAGGACTTCTCTATATATATATGAAAGTGACAAAAGAGAGGTGATATAAAGATTCAGTAGGGGTGGGAATGCTTAAAGGCACCTAAAGAAGAAGTAATACATCTGCTAAAAAACATTATTTCAGTATTATTTCAATAATAACTACTTCCATAGGGGAATTTCACCATTTAATCACATGCAGAAAGTTTCTGTTGACAAGTATATGTCTCCTAAGTCCTCAGGTCCTTGGGAAACTGGGTTAAACTGGTTTTCTGTGACACACCAATGCCTTACAGAGGAGAATTTCTCTAGGTAAAAAAAAACCAGACCTGCAAACGCTTTATTTTGTAGAAACCATTTTCAAAGATTTTGGAAGCCATTTTTCACCAGGAGGTTTATTGTTGACTTCAGTGGAAGCAGAGATAGACTTTTGCTGAAAGCAAAACAAAACTGTCTAAATGTTTTATAGCCAGCACATTACCTTATTCACACTGCAGGTTTCTTAAAATATTGAAACAATGACTTTCTAATGTTGAACTTATATTTTATAATTTATACTGCTTGATTACTTTTGGCATCTCATTCAGTGAGAACAATGAAGAGGCCAGTCAATTCTATGTTTGTTTCTATTGATTGCTATTATTTATTCATTAGTTCATTTATTTGTGTCATGTTGGCAATATGTATGATGCTTTACAGACAGATAAGAAAGCATTGACAATCAACATGCAAATGCAGAAAGGAAGTTGCAATTCAACATGAGTGACCTGACTAAGGACAGTCTTGCTAACTGCAGTATTTTTAAGAATTCTGGGGTTTGGCAATTTTTTTCCATCCTTCTGACTGACGTCAGCAAGACTCAGCTGGAGTTTCTGCACTGATACCGATATGACTCAGTGACAATCTATAAGAAACTGGGGAGACGTATGGTTTAATAGCAGTATTATGAAAAAAAGGTTTGATGTGCTGGAAAGGGAAAGCAAATACAGAATCTTATCAGTCCCTTGAGGACTGATAAAACAAGCAAGCAGTACGATGAATGTAAAAGTTTATAGAACTATAATAAATATTTAATATTTAGACACTGGGAGTACCTTGAAGTCCTGTTTGTGAGTCACCACTGTCATAGCTAGATCTTTGGAAATAATTTCTTACTGTTTGCTTCAGCCCCATACAATCACAAAATGTGATTAAATGAAATGCTATGACATTGTTTTTAATCCCTCTGGAAATATGATTTTTTTTTTTTATTGGTCACTTTTAACATATATTTAACATTTGGAAGGGAGCACTAAAATCATCAGAGGACTGAGTTCACAAACCTGGTTTTGTGCAACCTTTCCATGTTCCACAGTCCATTGTTTAAGACATAATTTTCTAAAGGTGTTGAAGACTTAAGTTCAAGTTGACACTTTCAAGCAAAGAGGAAATTTAAACTCCAATCTCCTTCTTCCCAGATGATTACCCTACTCATTTTGGCTGAGACAGAAAAGCACAAATTTCTTTGACACTTCTTTCTTAGACATTGTCATGGCATCTAAATTCCTTTGTGGGTCTGTCTCCCCAAATTTAAAATATTGTATTCAGTAATGTTTATTTTGGGCATCTCCAGTTGTCCTTCAACACAGCTTCCCAACTGACTCACTAAGTGTAACACAAATATGTGAAAACTTTAAGGTGAAATGGTACCTTCAGGAATTAAATATATTCCTGAAGAGAAATTATTCACCATGCTGTACTCTTGGCTCAGTCCTGCAATGATTTATGTCTACACTTAATTTTGGACTGGGGTAGCTATGCTGAAGTCAGTGGGACTGCTCAGAGTTCAGTGAGTTAAGCATATATATAAGATTTTGTGTGATTGAGCCGATGAAGGATTCTGCCATTAACAGGCAATACAAAGAGATGAGCAGTTGGAGAAGGAGCATGTTAAGTATATATAGTTGTATATCATCCCTTAGTCTAGCCATTAAACTGTGATTATTTCTTGCATTGCTTATGAGATCCATAACAGAAGTAGTCCTTAAAGGATCTGAAGTCCTCGAGATCCTTGTGGTTTCCAATTGACTGGATTTATGTTACAGCTGCTCTTTCCCTCCTAGTTACCTACGTGCACACTCTGTGTTCATGTGTCCATCCTGACATAGTGAAATTTCTGGGAACTATTGCTTGGGCTTAGGTCCCCAAAAAGGACAGGTGGCTCCAATCCATGAACTTCAAAACTTTCCCAAGATTTCTAAATGTCTTCCAAAGGCCATCCATGAGAAAATATGTGTGGTTTCATTTGTGCTAGGAATACATGAAATAAATTAAAATGAGACTATTTCTATTGCTCCTTAATCCTGCAGATTACTTTTATGATACTTTTGACTGTAGAGCACAGGACCTAAGGCTGGAACCAAACTCATAGTCCAGGAAAAACGATACCTTCTGCTGCCTTCAGTCACAAGCATCCTCACACTTCTCCTCTATATATTAAAAGGAGACCTGAAAGATTCTTAACAACATTTAATGTTTGTTTTTTCCATTCCTAAGCTTCCAAATCAAAGGTATATGACTATTTCTTACTTGGGGGGGGGTGGGTGGGGGGGGAAGTGCTTCCCTCTACTGTGATTTTGGTCCTTAGAGAAAAGAATTATTCAGCATCCAGGAAAAGGATCATCCTGAGGTTAGGAAATGGATACAGATCTAAGGTAGCTACAGTTCAGCTGCTTCCCTGCCACACATTTCCTCTATGACTGCACAAATCACCTGGACCCAACTCATCAGCCTTCTAAGATTTCCCTTGAAATCTAAGGGATTTAAGTATCAAACTGCTCTTGGGGATCTGGGCTTCAACCTGTTTGAGGTTTTGTTTCCCACAGATGAAAATAGGGAGAACAATGTTTCAATACTCTTTAGATATGGTGTCAGATTAGAAAAGTGTACACTTCATGACTGTGAGAAGCTTAGGGTAGGAAATAGTAATAGCGATGGTAAAAATCCTTTATATATCTAAAAAGATGAAACTTGAATTTGGGCATTTGAATGTGGCTTGGACAAACTGGTTGCTTTTAATTAGGTAAGAGTCTTCTGTAAAACTAGATGTCAAAATATTATTTGGCCACTTGGCTATTAAAAATATGCTTAACAGTATGGTTAAATTACTACCTAGTGTTTGTTTCCTAATGTACTGTATCAAGTGAAGGACAAAGATGGAAATCGATAATACAAAATCAATTCCATTCAAAGCCCGTAAGCCTATACAGCATTAGGAGATTTGAATTATTTCCCCCTGCCCCCTACCATCTTATTTTTATTAAATAGAAATCAAACTGAGGCTTTATGGAATCTTTGGGGAATAAAAGTGATCTGATGATTTTTCTTAGTAAACAGTAACACCTAGAAATTTGATTTCTGGCTGAATCTTCCGTTTAGCAGAGATGTTGTTTGTCAGGGAGCACTGCTTGCAGACTGATTCATTATAAGCTTTGATTTCACAGGTAAGAAATGAAATCAATATGTTTCCCACAAAACCAACTTTCTGTGCTTTGGGGATGAACCAGCTGATGGGAGGGAGATGTCAGGGAAGGAGGATGAAGGAAAGAAACCATTGCAAACAGATGTGTGTTTGTAGAGAACAGCTTTGATTTCTAGCTGGTGGTTGTGTGGTTTATCTCAAAGCACTTATGTAGTGCTTTGTCTGAGCACAATATCATTAGAATTAGGTCCACCTAATGTATGTCTGCATGTCAGTAGAGCGCTCTCTCTGCTAGTTTTCTCTTTTGCATACATGCCTATAAATATACAAATGTTTTTTAAGAAAAGTTTGTTTTCCCTGTATTTGTTGCAAGGGAACATGAAGCATGGGAACACAGAACCCATGACAAAGCACAAAAAGAAGCCTTCAGGCATCTCTGAAAGTCAGTCTTGTCTTCCCGAGAGAATCAGTAGGTGTGGTGATATGATGTGGTATTTATGGGCAAGAAGAGATTAGTATGGGACTTCCAGAAATGACTAGTTATTCATATTGCTGAAAAGATCTCTGGAACTTTTGAACATGCTTCTGGCAATGTAATCACACAAGCTCTTAAGTCCATGATGAAATTTTTGGCTAAAGTCCTTTTAAAACTCCCCATCTCAGTTCTCATTTAGAGATTTCAGTTACCATTTGGAGACTTCTGATAAACGATGACATGTAAACATAGCCTTTATAAATTACTCTTATTAATCATTCCACTCCATCCCATGACCTTTAAAACTCTTTGGGCATTTATGGGCAGAGAACCATTACTCAGAAGCAATACATGAAGGGAGATATGAAGCAGCAGTTCTAGAGAGGCTGTGTAACCATCTAGCTGTGCGTACATCATGTCCTACAGTCTCCCTATCCTACAATAACCAGTCTTAGCAAGGAGACTCCTTTACACCTATTTCTACACTGCAATAAAACCACACACACTAATTGCACTCTTGATAATGGTTGTATTATGTGAAATACAGCAAAGTTTTTGAAGCAAAGTTTTAATCAACTTGTTTTCCTTAAGCTTCTCATTATTAAGAAATGCGTTTGGCATTGCAATACCAACTTTTTTGTATTGTGCTCACTAACAGCATGAGGAACCTGGGTCAGGTGATCAGCCCAGAAGCACATTTAGACTAGAATGAAGAATCCATTATACAACAAACATCTGATTGGTACACCCAGGGGAAAAATTGTTACCTAAATCTTCTTCTGAAATCAGTAGAGAAAGAAGTGGGTACCCATTAAATGCTGAATGCCCTTTTGTCAGTGTCTGTCCCTTATTATTGAAGAGGTAACAAACCTTTGTTTGCAAAAAGGTGAGGCAAGATGAATCCTGGGTTTATTGTCAATGGATAAGAGTCACAGAATCTATCAAGCAGGGCATGAGATAGCTCTTAGGAAAGGGGAGGATAAGTCATGAAAATGAATGGCCCATGCAGGTGTGGACTAACTTAGTGGGAAAGGAAATATTGGTCTTCTCTTTCCTCATTAGCTCATGATTTATGCATTTATACAGCAAAACTGGAACTCTGTATCCAGATCAAACCTCTATGTTTTAAAGCAAAAAACTGCACATTAAAAAGCTGCAACTGCAGAAGGAAGTCACACAGTTACTTAAGAGCCTGCAAAAATGCCTCCTAGTCAGACAGATTGGGAACACAATCTGCTTAATTTATCAAAAAGAGTATTGAGAGTTAATTGAGTACCTTCAGAGGAAGAAAATACCAAAACTCTTAAAAACCAATGAGAAACATTTAACAAGCCTACAAGTTGAGCCAGACAAATTCAAATGAGAAATTAGGAACAGAGTTGGGGGGGAGGGGGAGGTTTAAACTCTCATTTGCTTGCTTATTTTCTGGTTTTTTTAGCCAGGAAAGTCAAACTAACAAATGAAGCACTGACTCCACCAGTTCTTAGCCTGTGGATCACAACCAGACATATTTCGGGATGGTCTGTGTTCATCAAACACAAGTTATGCATTAGGCCAAACACCAGTTACACGGTTCATCTTGGTTATCTCACTGAAGTGCATGGTGAGCTGGTGGAGGTCAGCAGCAGTGACCTTCTGCTGGGTCTTGCAGACAAACTCTGGCTTGTCCAGCAACACTTTTCATTCTGTGGTAGCTCTGGCACAGTACCAATCCAGATGAATGGGAGCAAGTCTTTTTAGAGATAGCTATGCTGGATATTTACTACCTGAGGGAACCTCCTGAGACTTGGGAAATCTTTGGCCAGCCATCCAGGGATCAAAGAATTAGGCCAAGATCTCGGGGAAAAAAAAAAAAGTCTAAAAGAAAGGGAAGAAAATCCTATAGAGATCAGGAAAAAATGCTTCTCAAAGTGGAAGTCAGAGGAGAAGTGGCATTAAACGCAGGGGCAATACTTAGGAGGTGAAGCTGGGGAGTCAGGGTGGAAAGAAGAGCTGGAGGGAAGTGAAAACCAAGGAAATAATTTTATAAAACATGCTGGAGTCACTGGCTCCTACAGTGAGGTAATTCAAGGCCAGGCGTACACTATAGCTGGGGAAAGTAAATAATGGCAATAAAGCCATGATTCCTGCAGTAATTGGGAGTGGTGCACAGGAACTTATTTTCAATTTGGTGACTATGTGAGACTTTTCGATAGCTATTAGGAGGATAATTAGGGGTGAAATTAACATTAAATCAAAGTTTGCAAGCTAAAGCTCTATGTGTGTGTATGTATGAGCATGTCTATTTTTGCTTTCACTCAAAAACAGGACAAAATTTTCCCCTCAAAGACATATTTTTTCCCTGCAAACGTGCATTTGGTCTCATTTTCTGCACATAAACACATTATTTCCTTTTCAAAGCATTTTCCTTATTTCCTTTCATTCCTTATGGCTACATTTGTCTAGGAAAGGAGCTCTGCTACAGGACAAAAGGAGACTAGGTCACATTGGCAAGCTGAAATATTAGGGTTAAATCACTTACTTATGCAAATCAGAAACCTCCCAGATCCAGACTGGAGCAAAGAGGGGCTTGGAGGCAAGGAACCACACATATGCAAGAATCTGCCTGAAATCAGCTGTGGTTGCAGTGCACTTCTGGATAAACTTGTCTTTTACTGGGCAATCGTTTACTAATAATGACCCCAGGCTCACTGAGTTTTCAAAACCCCCTTTCAGAGAGAACCATCATCTGCTGCATACATTTCAATGCTACCTCCTCACAGCATGCTTTTAAAAGAAAGCACCTTATTATAACAGGGAGAGAAACTGGGTAACACAGAGGTGCTTGGCTAAATGGAGCAGCTGCTTTTGGCCTGAATAGCTGTTCAGTGTAAATAAGCTGTGGCAGTTTTTCAATTGAGTTCGGAGCCGATGCAATAAGGCAAGAGAAGAACAAAACTAACCGGGTAATTAAGAAAAAGAAAAAAAAAAATCAGGGAGGGGAGAGAGAGAGTTGTGATCTGCTAAGTATCATGAAATAATACAAAAAGTCCCTTCTGGGTGTTCATTTGAGCAGGGTGGAGTGCATTTCTCCCCCCCAAAACCTATGGTCTAAAGAAGATGTCTGTGCTGTCAGGGCCTGATGGAGTGCTTCCAAGCCACAGGGCAGGGCTTCACGCTGCCTTCACACGGGGAAAGTTTTCTGCGCTTGTCTATGCAGCAACGCACATTCTCTCAGATTAATTCCAGCTGTGCAGTGCCTCCCTGGCAGAGTCATTATATATTAGTAATGCTATCCGATTTGAGCAAATGGTCTCCCCTTGCACAGCTCTCTCTCTCAGCAATGTTTTCTCTTGCACATACATAGATAGACAAACCTTGATTATCTTCTTTTGGTCTTTTTTTTTTTTTTTTTTAAACAAAAGAAGTCAGATATTTCCTTAGCTGCTTTCTTCAAGGAAGGGCTTAAACTCAGCTCTCCTTCTTATTAACACAAAATACTCCCCAGCTTCACCTGCAAATAATGCTGGGCAAGGCTTAGTTGACAGCTTTGTCATTTACAGGCAGGAGAACGCAAGCACCATCCTGATGGTGTAAATCAGGAGTAACTCCACTGTCAGGTGCTTTTCTGTGTGGAAATCCAGACGAGACGAGAACTGTGTTGAGAGCACATAGCTGCAAAACTTCAGGATGTTCAGCCCTGATCCTTAATTTGCCAACCTGCTCAGCATAACCATCATTTTACGCAGAGCTGGTATCCCCAAACATCGACCCTTTACATTTCTTAGCCATGACATTTTTACTGCTTGCCTCTTACCTAGGGATACAGTAGCAACCACTTCTCTTTTCAAGATCAGAGACTTATCTTCTGCAGTGGTGGCACGTGGTGGGTCACAATATGGTCATTTCATTTCCACAACAGACATTCCACAGGTCTGAGACTGCCTTCCTCTGAGAACATTTCAAATACTTGTGGTTTCAGCCATATATGCACATATATATGTGCACACACACATATATAAGGAAATTCCTGCAACAAGATTGCTAACATGACTGTCACCTCACACCCTCCTCTCCCATGCATTCTTAGAGGGACAGATAGATTACAGTGACTCGATTTCTTCCCAAACACTGAGCTAAAGTATTCTGATTTCCAGACTCAGCTTTACTGCATGCAATATGTATTATGGCAGTCATACTGATTTCCATGTATACAGGCATATATGTATACATGCATGTTCCATACCGAAGTGCTCTTCATCTATCTAAACTAGCAATAATATACTCTAAATCCTATACCCATGTCCCAAAGCACTTTATAACACTTTGTAGGAACCTACGTGTTAAACTGAGATGTACATTTGAGACGCCTTGCCACAAGGTATTCCTCAAGGTAGTTTTCCAGATACTTTTCCAGCTTCCTTTTTTTCTGAGCATTGTGTCAGTCTGCAAGCCAATACTTGGAGAAAGTGTTTGTTTAAAAAAAGGAAAATATGAAAAAAATTCACTGGAAATCTAGTAAAATTCTATGACACTAATTTTGCATATTACAGTATCAGCTTTCAGCAAAGATGAACAGGGGCCTAAGGTTTAAAGAAAGTGTCAAATGGTCAGTGCTTAACATTTCATTTATTTAGTTCTTGTTCCTTTGCTCTTCTAGCATTCTCAGTTCCTTCCCCTACCTAAAACTTCCCAAAAGCTGTTAAAACATATATTTAAAATCAGGTGAGAAATAACATTGAAAAATGGAAAAATGAATTGCAATGCCCTACTTTCATGTCCTGGCACTAATTTATTTTTTTCCTGAGGTTTGGGAGGCCCGCTTTGCTACCAAACTTTGCTACTACAAATTTTAGGAGTGATCATGGGCAAATCAGTTCAATGTGCATCCCCAAAGACATTCAGAAGCCCTCTTATGGTTGAACTTCTAGTTGTTGGCTTCTTTGTGCCTCAGTTTCCCATGTGAAATAGGAATTGCTGTATTGTCCTTCCTTGCAACTGAACTTTCCAACACTCCTGTTGGGGAATAGTCTGCTGTGTAATACAGTTGTAAGACCAACGTGCGCTAGGAGCTCCATAGCACGTGGTTTTGGAGAATTTATGAATAACATTAGTCTATATAGATTTGTGGATATTTGCTGTCCTCATGGTATCTAAGCTATCTCGCAGACCGGAGTCAACAGTTTTAAGGCTGGAGGGCTAAGCACCACTCAGCTCTATGTGTTGGGTCTTTATTACATCTGACTTCAGCAAATGCTATGTTGCAATAATGGTAGACAGAAACACTGTGCTTGTACTGCTGAGAGTCGTGTCGTTCGGAGGGCAGCCACGTGTGGTTCACAAACATTTTAAGTATGTTCTAGCTTTTGGAATAGATGTGTCACACTTAAAATCCACCTCTGAATTTGTATAGTAGCAACAAACTGCTCAGGAAACCAGAAACATCGGATCATAACCATTGTGTAATGTACCCATATCCTGCCTCCTGCAAGCTCCCTCTGAAGACTCAGTTTCGAGTCAACATAGCTTCAGGCCATGCTGAGAAACCTTTTTGTGCTGCAGGGAATACAATAGAGGTGGTGGTGCTTTTGTGGAGGTTCCTGTGGCTCACATAGCTGTGACTTGCCAGCCATGTGGTTCTGGTTAACATTTAGGAGAGCTCTCCAAAGTGGAAAAATGCTATAAAAACACAGAATATTACTGAAGAGCTGCCCAGCTATTCTATCTTGTCTGTGTGACTGCTCTGGGTGACTGATCTCTCATTGTTTTGGTGTATGCATCTCCCTCAGGGAAGTCAGCTTGAACATTTTATATCTGATGCTGCATGGGGAACTGCAGCACATCTACTAGTTGCAGAGGTTTCTCAGGTGCTGTGATTCAAGGCGACTGCCCACCCAGACTGTGATGTCAAGTATGCTTGCCCTGGCCTCTTGTTTTGGTCCATAACCTTCATAACTCCATGTATTTTGATATTCATCTGACAATATTTATCCCCACTACCTAGTAGGTCTGGTTTATATTAGTAGGTTGGTAATGTCCATTGCTAAAAGGTCCAACTGCATTTTAAATTTGCCACTGCAGCCATATTAAGTGCATGGATATTGCTGATGTTCAGTGACATGTAAAATTACAGATGTTAAACAATATGTAAAATGGGATCGATTGTAATTGATGTTGATTTATTTAGCCGAACGCATGTTCCAAGTTTGTTATTTTCCTTGATCAGAGAGAATTAATCTTCTTCCCCTGCCATAAGTAGTGATATAAATTATGTTCATAACTGATTTTGGGCAGAATGATTAGGAAGAAGAATTTCATCCTCGATCCATCAATAGTTCTTAACCTTCTTTGGAGCATGTTATAATGCTGCTCTACTATTTAATTCTACAAACATCCCTGACACTCATTTTATATGTAGATAAGGAAGTCCCTTGTGAATGGTGCCCTTTGGTTTCATTTTTATGATACAGCTTTTGAGGAAATCAGAACCAGAGAACTCTGTACCTTTGATAAGAGCCAGTGTGCCTCAGTCCAGAAATGCATTTCAGGCAAAGTAATGGCATACAGAAAAATAAAAATAAATAAATAAATATAAAAATCAGCAGCTCTGCAGTGGGTGAGAAAATAGAAAAAAGAGATTTCTGGAGACAAAATGAGGTTATTGGGTGCCAAAACAGTGAGGTTGCACTGCCTAAAGATGGCAGGAGTAAAAACATTGATAAGAGTAGTAACAAAATAAAGTGTTCCAACTTAGTGACATTGTATTTGTCCAGAAATAATTTAGAAGACCATAAGAGGAGGAAGCACAAAGAGAACTAAAGGTGAAGAGTAAAGATAAGAATGATTCATAAATTGAAAGATTATTTTTTCTCTCTTCTTATTCTAAGGAATAATGCAACCACTAATGTAACAAGTACTTCTTCAAGGGCACTGAAGGATTGCTGCACTTTAGATATTGAAAATAGAAAAGCTGAGAAGAATGTGGCCAAAATGCTTGAAGATGGTGGGTAATAATATTTTCTTTCCTTAGTAATTGCCATGTATTGAAGCTTGAATTGACTCTGAAGATGTATTATTGGAAACAGGAACAAAAGAATAAATAGGAAATCTACAGAAATGGGTTGGAGAGGAGTTTGCTCATAGCCATAGGAAAAGGGGAATAAAAATAGGAGGACTGTAGGAACATATCTCTCACCTTCATCCTCTCTAAGCAGGCTCTGGGCACTTTCACCTCTTTTAAAGATATGGTACCATTGTAAAAAGCAATATAAATCTTCTTGGAGGCAATCAGGAACTGTTAGTCAAGATATGTTTTATAGAATAGATTTATTATTTCTATATTCATTACAAGTGTATATTCTGGACAGATCTTTGCAAGAGGACAGAAGATAAAATTGACACTTTATTGATCTTGAGTATAAACGGTTTCAAATTTTGCAAAAGGTGTGGATTCAGAATTATTTTTGCAGAACAATGAAGGAGAATCAGTGCTCTTGTACTCAAGGCTTGGGTTAAGAGTCAAACTTCTAAGATTTATTCCATCTGTGCATCCGCGTATCTGTGTTGACTTGTCCAGAGTCCCTTCACTTTTTGTTGTTTGGCTTTTGTCATGTCAAACAAGTTGTCCATCTCACCCCGCAGGTCTTTGGCATCTCAGGGCTGGCCTCTTTACCATGTTACAAACAACCAACACTCTGTAAGATCCCTGTGATTCATGATGTCAAGGAGTACAATTTCATTAATTAGATAATGCAATTTATCCATCATCTCAAGTTGGATCTGTATTCTCCTGCTTCTTAATTTGTAAATGCCATAGATATTGTTCAGAGGAGTGCAATGCGCTAGGTAGCAAACAGGAAGGACAGCTTTTCAAAGGCACAATCATCCATGGCTCCTTATAAGCAAGTGGGAGCAAAACATTTTCAAGTCCAGGGAGTATGAGATCTGCAATAGCTCCACAGATATTGCCTCAGGATCAGAAACAGAAAGTAAGAGACTTTTATAACTCTGTGTGTTTTTCTGTTATCTGATGTACCCTGACCCACCAAAGCACACAGAGACCTGACTTCAGTTTGTCTCTTTGAAAGACTCCTTTTCCTTCCAGAATTAATTGTATAGAAATAGTAAACATGCTTTTTCTTAATTAGCTATTCAAACTTGAGCATATTTCTTTGATCGCAAAATACTGATGTAGGGCCAAATATTCCCCTTCCTTGAGAACTTAAACAATAATGTACGAATGGGCCCCTGACAACCATTTCCTCTTCAGTATGAGAGCTGTGACCATGATGGCATCATTTGTGTTTCCTCACCCCCAAAAACATATAATTTTCTTTGTGTGTGTGTGTGTGTGTGTTCCCTAGTACAGCAGTCATACTGACAGTAATGGTGAAATACAAATTCTTGAAGTCCTCCTCAAGAGAGAATTAGAAAACTTTATTGAGAAGTGTTGGTGAAGTGGTTGAAAAAATTGGACATGTGAGTTCAATGCCCTGCTCTGTTACAGACAGACATTATGGTTTAGGGATTTTTGAATAATAATAATCATGAGGTCCTGAAACACTGTGCAAATTGGGGACAGTTGCCTCAGATATCTGTGTTTTCTTTGTGAGTCTATATCCAACCTAATTGTTCAAGTTTGATGAAGATCCAATAGAGCTTAGCAGCTGGAGTCACAAACCAGGAGGCAAAGGAAAGAAACCTGTTCTCCACCTTGCTGAACAATAGATGAATGTCATCTATTTTGAAAAATATTTTTCATAATCAGGTGACTTCTAAAATGGAATTTTGAGATATGTGCCAAAAGAAGGTGTGAAAGAAGTGATAGGACATCTGAAAAAAAACAAAAAACCAAACCCAACAGAGAGTGGAGAGGTTAACTTATGTGAAAATGTATAATAATGAAATTATAAAATGTATTAGGGACAAAAAGCCCTCAGGCTTTGCTGTTCATTATTAAATGTGCATACAGTGATGCCAGAAAGTGTTTTCTAGGATATTCTGAAAATGTTTTAAGTATAAAAATACCTATTTAAACATGTAGTTCTGTCCTGTGAGTGACATGAAGCAGAACAGGTATCCTCCAAGATAAAGCAGTGAATAGAATAGAGTCATGGGCATCTGTTCTAGAGTAAAACATGTTAAATAATCAGATGTGTATATCTGATGTCTGGAGATCTAAAAAGAACTAGCTAATTGTGCTCCAAACTAGATTTTAACAAGTTTCTGGAAAGTTGAGGAAATTTCTTGAAGATTGGTTTACTGCCAGTAAAATCCCAGCATTTGAACAGAGTTGAAGAGATGACTCAGTAAACTGTTTAGTCAGATGTCAGTCTGGCCAAACTCTTGGAACAGTTTAATTCAGGACTCTGTCAACAAAGAATTAGAGGCTAAAAATATAATTAATGCTAGTCAACAAGTTTGCATGGAAAGTAGGTCTTGTCAAAAAAATGTGTTGTATTTTTTTGACAACATTACAGGTCTGTTTGATAAAGACAATGCTGTTGACATAACATACTTGGATTTCTCCAATGAATTTGATTTAGTACCACATGACATTTAGATTAAAAAAACCTACATTATATGGAATTAACAGAGCACACATTAGATGAATTAAAACTCCCTGTCTGACAGGTTTTGAAACAGAGTTTTTAATGGGGAGAAATCAATGAGTTGAGTTGCTGCTAATGCAGTCTCCAAGGGATTAGGATCTTAATCCAGCTCTCTTCAGCTTTTGTATCAATGAGATAAATCTTTGCCAGAAAAATCTGAAGATGCTACAATGGTTTTTAGATGACCAGTAATGAGTGCAGTAATGAGTGTTTGGAATTGCCTGACCAAAGGTTCAAAATCTAATAGAGTAAGTTCATAAATCAAACAAAATATGCAACACCCATCAACAGAAGCTATGGATCAAATTTATAAGATTGAAGACACTGCAGTGAAAAATAAAAACAACTGAAAATGAATCTTAGAAGTATGAAATACAAGGTGATGACTATCTCACGGTAGGATTCTGGTGTGATATTCAAACAAATATGGTCTCAGAAAATACCAAAAGGGAAATATAGGGGAAAATATGTAATATTGTCACTGTGCTATAATTATAGGAATAACAAACTTTTTTCAAATTTCCAGACAAAATGGCATTTGGAAATAAAAATGGCAATCTTTCCTTCAGAAAATGTCAACACAAAATATTAGATGTTTCCAATGTTCTTTCAGCTCTTTTAGCCACAATGATTTATACTGATTTTGACCACACTTCATGAATAAATCACATCCCTCTGGAACTGCATTTTGTTGTTGGGCTTTTTTTTTTTTTTCTAACGAATGTACTCATTCAAAAAACCAGTCATTCATCTCTGTTCATTACTCAGATTGGTAGAAAGGCTACTAAACTTCTTGTGGTTGCTTGAAATAAAATGGAGTAAGAAAAAAAAAGGGTTTCTGCAGACGGAACACAAGTATTATTAATCTGTGTTTGGGGCAGGGGGAAGGATCCATGTGATTTTAGCACTGTGCATGGCTGCTGACATATGGAAAACTTGTATAGCAGGGGACTGGGTAAAAATGCGCATTTTAATTTTCCAGAGACAAGTATAAGAATGTCCAAGAGCTAAAACTAAGAGAAATTTATACTTGAAATTACACCCAGTTTTCTACTAGTGGCAGTTGCAGTATATTGGATCTGCTCATCAGCCGACATGGCAGATTCCCTCTTATTTGGAACGTTTAAGGCAAGACTGGGTACCTTTCTAAAAAATGTGTGGTTTAATCCACCTTCAGAAAAAAAAAAAAACAGACAACAGACTGTATATACAATAGATCATCATTGCCTGCCTTTTCATCCACCAAAGCTAGAACATCGAATAAAACTAAATCAATCTCATCATTAAAAAAAAAAAAAAAAAAAAAGAAAAAGAGAAAAAGCCTCTTGGAATTGATGAAACTTTTATAAAAAGGTTTGAATTTCATCTTTCATAACTATAAAGTTGTGTCTAGATAATTCAGATGCTTCAGTTTTCTTCTTAAAGATGAAATAGAGTAATTCCTGACTGAACCTCTGAAACTCCCTCTAGAGCATCAGTGATGTTAAATTACTCTTTCTCTCCCATCAGCTGGGGTAAACCCCCTCTTTCTGCCTGTGAGGCCCCTGCAAATGCTGTTCTGCCACCACACAGTCCCCTCCAACCTCAGAGCACTCCTCCGTATTTATTTTATCTCCCATTTCTGGGCACGGTCTGTGTTTAATTCCAACTCATTTTTCTAAATGTATCCCTGAGCACACACACTATGCATCCACTTTGGTCATTTTATTATGTATGCCCAATGCATTTGTATACATTCCTTTTAACTTGGATCCCAGCATGTGGATCATTACTTCACTCTCCCTGCGCCTGACATGTTATTTTGTTGCACCATATGTCAGCATGTTATGTTGATAGAAAGTGATCTACTGAAACATGATTTTTTTTTTCCCTTCTGGTTTTTAAATACCAAACATTGCAATGTGGAAGGATTTGGACATGTTGCAATACCCTGTTCCAATATTCTTTTAAACCTAAGTGTTAACTGCTACTGTCTGAAAGTATGTTGTGAAAACTTGGCAGGTACATTTTTTCTTCTTTTCCTTAGAGTTTACATGGAGTTTCCTTAGAGTTGTGGACTTGGAGGATGACATTCCTGACAGATAAAACTCCCATCACAGTCCATGCCTTGTATTAATACATAGTGGTGTTCTGATATAACCGTTAGGAGAGTCTGTGCAAAAGAATTTTTAACTGTGAACTACAGAAAAAAAATATAATGACAATTACTCAAATAAATCTTAATTCGGTGTAGATTTCAATACCTATATACTCCCATGTTGACTTAGTAAGTCAGAGAAGCAAGGTACTCTTCTGCCCTATTCCTGGTTTCATACTGTCGTATATAATAGTGCATTCTGGTGAAAATCAAGGAAATTTTTCAAAGTTTACGTATATTAGCCATTTCCAATTCTTCCTTTCTGATAGTATTTTATACTGTTCTTTGGCTGTTAGAAAATTGGTTGATCCACCTGCAAAACAAAATGTAAAGCAGCAAGTCTGAGGTAAGTTGTTACTTGTGAAAAGTTTCTGAAATCTCTATGGGAAAGATCAAATCTTCTGAAAGTTCTTGAGGAAGTTTTAATTTTAAGAGCAGAAGGAGTTGATGGCTTTTTTTATTCTTTTTCTTCCCAAACCTGGGAGAGCCAGTTTTATAACATATGAAGCTATTTCACATCTGCAGTGCAAATGCTGTCATCTTCCAGTGATGATTCCATCCCAGGCAGGACTATGCTCTGAGGCACAATTTTACTACCACTGCGGCTGCCTGTGGCAGTGGTAGTCTGGGTGGTTTCCATTGCAAGTTACATTATTTCTTGAAAACTGAACTCACCACACAATTCATGAGAAGATGCCCATGGTGCCTGTCTGGATTTGTCTTTCCAAGTGAATAAACCACTTGTAGATGGGCATATCCCTTGCTAAGCTTCTGAGATTAACCCTGCCCCTTCTCTCCCAGTCATAGCGTTTGCAATACACTTTGGATGTAGGGTACATTTTACGGGGATGGTGGAGGTGCCTGTTATCAGAGGCAGTGATAATGGAAACTTCTGCTGATAACTAATCATTTCCTTGATGCTTTCCATTCCCAGAAAACTGTGTGATCTATGCTGCGCATAGTCCAAGTTGTTACTCTGCTTTAGCCACTTTTTAAACCCTTGTTCAGTTTAACTAATAACTTCCTATGCAACAGCCTCACTTTTTCCTTTTATTTTGTGACCATCAGGTGGATCTTCTCCAGCTTTACATCAGCCTTTTGATCCCAAAAATTTACTTCGCTTTGTGTTCTGAGCTGGACCAGTACAGTGCATGGGAGAGTAAAACAAAAGTGAGCAAGAGCTGAATGCAAGGCTCCGCTCTGACTACTGAAGTTAGCTGGAATGCCTCCTTTCAAAGCAAGATCTGATTCAAAAAAAGAAAAATAAATTTTCCCATTAATTACCCCAGAGACCAGAGTCTGTATCAGTTAGGCAAGAACATTTCCGACTGAAATCAATAAGTGTTTTTGAGGTGAGGAAAACATATGAGGTAGCCAGTCTAACCTCTATATAATTGCTAGGATATGTGAGTACCTTTGTGTTAATACTCTTCTGTGGTTTTTCAGCTTCTTTTTGTTCTTTCCCAAGCAAGGACAAGAATCATCACGTGGTACCATGTGTGCTATATTACATAATGATGATTCACCCCCAAGAGATAGCATGGGACATGAAATGATGAAAAGGGTATGCCAAGTTAACAAACACTCCGCATGCATTACAATGTGGCTGTGAGTTTCCAAGTAGATACCTGAGAAAAAAATTATGATAGATGCATGTTGATTTATTGAACAGGTTGTCCAGTCTATGTGTAAAATCTTTGTGACAGCAGAGTACATCATGGCATCCTGCAGCTATCCCTCGGCTTACTCATCACCTACTGGGAAATGCACTGTCCTTGTTCATTAGTGCCTCTTCTTTCCAGAGATATACATTTGCATGTTGTCTTCCTTTTGTAAAAAAAAATCAGGCATAAAATCCTTTGTCAGGTTTACTCCCTTGAATATAACTTAATATAGTCTTGCTTTGCACATGTTCTGAGCTGTTTTCTCTCCTCTATGCATCGTAGCAGCTGTGTGCAAGCATTCAAAACTTGAAGTCGTGACTGTATCTTTTTCTGATAATGGGCTTCTTTGCTGGCTAAATAAGGATGCTGCAGGCTGTAAACACAGTATAGCCAAAAAATTCTGCCTGCTGCTTAAAGGGCCTTCTTATGGCTAAACGGGTGTCCCTGGCCAAACTCATCTGATTTGCTTCACCTGACAAAGAAAAAGCTAACAGCAATTAAGCAGTCAGTCCTTTGCATCAGAGGGGTATCTCCAGATCTTCTGAAAGCTTTGCTAAGAGTAATTTAATTCAAAATGAGATTAGAAAAAAGAATGAAAGTGGCTTTTAGCCAGATGGAAATGTATTTTGGAAATGTCTGTTTATGACAATATTTTCCCAGTTTTCACTGGCTTTCATCATCTGTTTAGTTTATTTGTTGTCTGAAAACCTTTGAAAGAAAATGCTTTCACAAATGTGAAAATTTTTCATCTTTAGTTTTCCATGTCTTTCAAAAGTAAAAAATAAAAAAAACTCAAAAAGTTATTTCGCCTGTGATCTAGATGTTGTCCTGGTCCTTAAGTCACTTCTATTGAACCTAGCTCTCTATGGACTTGGGGAAGAAGGTCTTTCCTATCACAAGGAACTCTTCAGAGGAAGGGATTATTGGAGAAAAAGACAAAAATGAGAGAAAAGTGATGGTAATATTTCATAAAGCAAGCAGAAAATCAACCTGTTTGCCCTCCACTATCTCCCACATCCTCTGCCACCCACAAGTCTAACAATTCATCAAAACTGTGTTCATATCCTCCAGCCCCAGGCAGATGCATAGGTATAGCTGGAAGCTGTAGGTACCTTAATAAGTGTAGTATCGCAAACAGGATCCAGAGTCACAGCACAGCTGCAGTTTATCTGCATAGTAGCGCAGAGCTCCTCATGAAGATCTCCTGCTGAAGAGCAGGATGTTTTCCACATACCACAGATCATGCCCAGAGTGATATTCTTAACATGGTCTAGAGGTGGTTGGCTGCAAAGAGACTTATGAAAAGAGTTGTGTTATAGATGTGGACTAGTTGCCCATAAAAGGAGCAAGAACTCAACACCCAGACCACAGCAGACAGCTCACTTCACTGCTTCACTACTGTTGAAGCAATGCCTGATGCTTTAACAGTGAATCACTCTTTCTTCCAGGTGAGGGAAAAGCAACAGGTGAGTCCTGTGAGTTCAAAGTAAAGATGCTTGTGGAATTGGCTCTTTGCCTCCTTCCTCAGTTACAACAGAAGGATTTATGACAACACAGATGCAGCAACGACCATATAGAGTTTCAACTCATCTTGCATTTTCTAGAATGACAAACTTACACTCCTGCCAGAAAGCATCTTATATTTTCAGATTATTGATAGTGCAACTGGTTATCTAGTGGGGATTCTGTACCTAGTCTTTGAGTGCAGAACTGTATTAAACCTACATAGTCCATAGTACCTCTGTTGAGAGGCAGGTAGAAAACCTGTGAGACTCATCATCCTTCTACTTCTGTACATATCTATACTCTGTTCTCTGTATGAGCTCTGGCCAGTGGAAAGGCAGTATTTTGCTTTCACCATGAATGCTGTGAAGTCTGTGAAGACTTATGTATCTAAACTTCCATTATATCACCAGGGGCTTAATTAAATTGCCTGCTCATTTGCATTTGAAATGTCCTTCCCATCTGGCCTCCAGCTACCACTTTAGAAGAGTATAGTATTCTTATTGGTCCCAGATTATATCTGCCAGCTCTGTGAGGATCTTTTAGCTATCCTGGGACACCTCAAAAGGCACTGGGCAGAGAAGGCCAGCGGTCTGGCTGGTGCCATCAGTAGAGTCTAGAGAATTAGTCAGCTCCACCTGGGTTGGACTCTAGTATAAGTGAGCTGAAAAATGACCCATATCTCCATTAACTATATAGAAGTCTAACGGGATGCCTATATGGATGTGTCCTCCTCATCAGGGAACTGCAGGGAATGTGTACTGCCTCCACCCTCTTTGGCTTTTAGGGTGAGAAAAAAGTGAAAGAAAGCAAGGGGGAGCCCTTGTAAGCATAGTTAAAGAGGATTAAGGTTTCTAAATTTATGCTTGCTGTCACTAAATCTTGCACTTTTAAGTTACTTTGTTTAGAGATCTGCTACAGTTTTGCATGCATAACCTAAGTGTACACCAATACAAAGTTTGTTCCATATGCTGATCCATCTGACCTCGGTGCTGGGGAGAGTTATGGAGCAGATCATCTTGAGTGCCATCACGCGACGTGTACAGGACAACCAGGGGATCAGGCCCAGTCAGCATGGCTTCATGAAAGGCAGGTCCTACCTGACTGACCTCATCTCTCACCTATGACAGGCTGACATGCTTCGTGGATGCAGGAAAAGCTGTGGATGTTGTCTACCTGGACTTTAGCAAAGCCTTTGACACTATTTCCTACAGCATTCTCCTGGAGAAACTGCCTGCTCATGGCTTGGACAGGCGTATACTTTTCTGGGTAAAAACCTGCCTGGGTGGCCAAGCCCAGAGAGTTGCAGTGAACGGAGCTAAATCCAGTTGGCGGCTGGTCACGAGCGGTGTTCCCCAGGGCTCAGTGTTGGGGCCAGTCTTTTTTAATACCTTTATCAATGACCTGGATGAGGGGATTGAGTGCACCCTCAGTAAGTTTGCACATGAAACCAAGTTGGGCGGGAGTGTCGATCTGCTCAAGGGTAGGAAGGCTCTGCAGAGGGATCTGGACAGGCTGGATCAATGGGCCGAGGCCAACTGTATGAGGTTTAACAAGGCCAAGTGCTGGGTCCTGCCCTTGGGTCACAACAACCCCAGGCAACGCTGCAGTCCTGGGGAAGAGTGGCTGGAAAGCTGCCCGGCAGAGAAGGCCCTGGGGGTGTTGGCTGACAGCCGGCTGGACACGAGCCAGCAGTGTGCCCAGGTGGCCAAGGAGGCCAACGGCATCCTGGCTTGTATCAGCAATAGTGTGGCCAGCAGGAGCAGGGCAGGGATGGTGCCCCTGTGCTCGGCACTGGTGAGGCCGCCCCTCGAATGCTGTGTTCAGTTTTGGGCCCCTCGGGACAAGAAGGACGTGGAGGTGCTGGAGCGTGTCCAGAGAAGGGCAACGGAGCTGGGGAAGGGTCTGGAGAACAAGTGTGATGGGAGCGGCTGAGGGAGCTGGGGGGGTTTAGCCTGGAGAAGAGGAGGCTGAGGGGAGACCTTATCGCTCTCTGCAACTGCCTGAAAGGAGGTTGTGGTGAGGTGGGTGTTGATCCCTTCTCCCAAGTTACTAGTGATAGGATGAGAGGAAATGGCCTCAAGCTGCGCCAGGGCAGTTTTAGATTGGATATTAGGAAAAATTTCTTGACTGAAAGACTGGACAAGCACTGGAACAGGCTGCCCAGGGAAGTGGTTTAGTCACCATCCCTGGAGGTATTTAAAACACACGCAGATGTGGCCCTTAGGGACATGGTTTACTGGTGGACTTGGTCATGTCAGGTTAACAGTTGGACTCGATGATCTTAAAGGTCCAACCTAAGGTTCCAACCTAAAAGGTTCCAACCTTAAAGGTTCCAACCTAAATTAATCTATGATTTGTTGTTTGGGGCTGCAATATCTATCACTCCAAAATATGAAGCCCTTCAATTCACTAAAAAAATGGATGGTCTTTCAACAGCTTTGAAATTATTTCAGTTGCTGAGCCCTCAAATCCAGTGCTCTCTTTCACCCCACTGCCTCTGTTCCTGCATTCATGACCAAGGCTGAAACAAATGATGGAAGCTGAACTATATTTGTAATGGGATCAATGGAGTTTTTAATGGATAATTTATGGCTGATCAAATGCATTCGGATGCGATGCTGAACCAAAATGTTCTAGCAGACATATTTAAAGGAAAATAATAATGACAAAAAACTTTCATTTCCATTTATAATCTACCTTTGCTTGACCTTAATTCAGTTAGTGTATGCAATATTCATAGCAGCAAAAAATCTTTCCTATATCTTTTTTAGATAGTTCCACTGTAAGCCTGAGTGGATAGTAAAAGGAAATAGTAATAATGAATAGAGCCTTTTAAAATATTCATAGGGAAATTCAAAGGGCTCGGAATCTGATCTTTTTCCATTGCTTCAATTTTGCAAAATTGTTCTGGTTTGGCAGAATTTCCTCTTATATATATATATATATCATTTTTTTTAATTCAAAAAATAAGACAACTTTCATTCTCATCTCTGTTTTTTGTGCTTAAGTTCATCATGATCAGTTTTCACATTACAACGTAATAAGCACAACTCTAAGCACACAATGTTTTATTTCATGGTGAAGTCATAAAAACAAGTATTCTAGGGATGCAGAATTTACCAGTATGAAATTGCAGTTTAGGAATATGCTTATTTCTACGCAAAAAAAAAAAAAAAAAAAAAAAAAATAGTGCTACATAAAACTACAGTTTGCAGAGTCCTTATAAACACATTGTAAACACTTTGGATTATACAGAATGTAACTAAACTTTTCTCTGTCATTCTTGAACCTATCACAATATTTTATTAATATCCTCAACTTTATTTAAATGATTGCAGCCTAGATGAAGTCTGTGAAAATAAGACAGTTTACATCAACTGAAAATCTGGCCTTGAGCCTTTGTTAAACATCATATATTCTTCAGTTAACTTAATCTTTGCTACACTGGTATTTAGAGTGTGGTTATGACCACAATGCTAAGCATGGCCAACTCTATGAGGCGTAATCAGTTTCCAAGGCAGATACTTTCCCCAGTGCTCTGTTTTGCCAAGAATAACTGTAAGTTCAAAATGGTGGCAGTTGTTGTAAGGTGGTTGTCATTAGCTAACTCATTGTGGGATGTGGATACAAAGCTAAGAATTTTATTTTCTCATCATCTTCATATGTTATAAGCTTATCATATTGGAGAACTCTCTGCACTGTTCATCTGCCAGTCTCCTGAAAACTTTGGCTGGCTTTAGACAAAGGAGAAAAAACACATGTGCTTCGAAGAAAATCAAATGTCAGAAAAAAAACCTGGTAAAAATCAAGACCTGGAGAAATAAAAAAGATCTGAATTATTGCCCTTTTCAGGATAGAAGAAAGCAGACCCCAATGACTATGCACCTGGCATTCCCATGCCCATGTTGACACATGGTTATGTCATGCCTCTTTTACTGGGCACCCCAGGACCTGGCTCTTGCAGGGGGAAGACAGACTCTGGAAAAGTGTGAGGAGCTGAACTATGAATAGTTAGGGGAAACTTAGGGGATAGTCTACCTGACTTCATAGGCAACTGAACTCATGCTGCTCATGAAACAAGTTGTTGGCTGAAAGTTTCCGCAGGAGGAAAGAGTAAACCTGCCGGTCCTGCTCCCCTGGGGGAGGCCAGGGAGGTTCCCGGCTGGCTCGTTACAGCCCAGCCATCAGAGCCCTGGGAAAAAGAG
The DNA here is from genome assembly GCA_031468815.1 of Morus bassanus. Lineage (NCBI taxonomy): Eukaryota > Metazoa > Chordata > Aves > Suliformes > Sulidae > Morus > Morus bassanus. Next base: position 82,660,466 of record CM062600.1, read on the forward strand.
ACTTTGTTTTGATTTTTTCAGATTTTTAATTAAAGTGTTTATCATTCCACAGGAGATAAGAAGGCACACATAGAGCGAGGGGATTTTCTTTTCCTTATTCGTATTTATTTTTCTTCAGTGCTTCCTCCCTTGTGAATAGCACCACTTCAAGTGAAATAAAATTCCCCCCTTGGTCAAACACACTGGAATTTTGTTGGAAACAAAGCATCTGAAGTTGTTTCCGTCTTATTTCTTTCTTTTTAAATGGTTTGCCCATACATTTTAAGAAGGCAATCCCTTTCATGTCGCATAGCACATCCTCACTGGCAGCTACAGTGTGTGCACTTTATTAGAGCATTTTTTCCCCCTAGATATAATGGCACCAATTAAATTACCTTGCAGCCTGACCTTAATCTGGCAGGAATGATTATTCCATGAAACAGTTAGGGCTCTAATTGACATGAAGTGCCTGCAAAACATGTCTTTTGCAGCAGACCCTGTCAAAGTCACATTGATATGCTAATACCTATAGCTGGCAGAATCACTTCATAAAAAGAGACCCTGAAAATTGAATTATTTCAATTTCAGTACCTAGGAATCTAGTGATCTGCCTGTATATGTAACTAAGTAGGTGCAGTACTTTATATGGGTAAACAGCCGTACTAGGGCGTTGCTATGGAAACTGCTTGACTCATGACAATTGTGTTAGTGATGAAGTCATTAGTGGTGTGAAATGTACTTTGAGGTTGTCAAGTGTACACTCCAGGAATATTTCAACAGTATTAGTGGAGCCTTTTCATTTGCATAATTTAGGCTTTCACATATGATCTCGTTATGGTGCAGGGAAATGGCATGCCACAACCATGGTGCGGCTGTGTTCAACACGGGAGGATTGCTCTTGTGTGGTTCTGCAGTGAAATGCAATTGGTTCCTGCATGCAGAATACAGCTCTTTTTATAACTGAACCTTCCTTTCCTTGTCTTTTTTTTTTTTTAAATAAAAAATGTTTTGAGGCATAGCACTGTTCAAAGGATGAACTGCTTAAACCTTTATAGTGCCAAGTTGACTTTGAAGGTCTGGACCTCTGTTGTTTCTTTTTTCTACAATAGCTCCAGATTTACTCCAGAGAAACAACAAGTGGGTTCAGGATCATAGGGGGCTACTTTTTCCCCATCTTATCTTTTCACTATTTATCACAGTTAGTGTGATCTCCTATGTTGTAATGCTGAATGATGAATCCCAGGACTTTTCTTAGAGTCATATGGTCCTTTCTTCTAGTTGTAAGTATTTCAGACTACGGAAAGCTTTTTTTTTTCTGCTGGCAGGGGGATACAAAGAAGACCTTAGCAGGTCTTTGACAAGCTGTCTGAAGGGACTCCTCCAGTTTTTATGTATACTGTACCCTCTGGCAGTAGGGTTCTGGCTAATGCTGTGATATTTATTGCTTTATATGTTTTGCCCTTCTTGTGGGCTGTCCCTGTGCAGGCAGGCAGGGAGGGAGCACAGCTTGCAGGTCTGCTTGCTGGAGGTACATCATCTCTGACGTGGTAGTCACCTATCAGGCCCATTTCCAAAGAAATGCTAATGGTTTCCTGCCTGATGTAGCTTAAAATGTAATTTCCAAAAAATTAAAAGGGAAAGAGTACTTTTTTAGTTTGCATGTACACGTATAAGCATACACACACAGATGCAAAAGATGTCACCAGTAGCAGGAGATCAATGCAAGAGCTCAAGATTGTCACCAAGATAAGTTAGCAGCCTGCTAATACCAAACCCTGTGAGTTGATCTTATTTCTTTACAGAGTCTGATCTATTGAAATGCAATCTAATGCTGTATGTTCACTCTATATGTTCAGCCTAATACTGTATAATCACCAGCCTCTTATGTATTAATTACAGCTTAGCTTTACAATTGGGATAAGCAGAAAAGTAAGCATGAAATCAAAGCTGGATTTGATTAGCATACTTTGACAGGATCTTCGCTAGTCGAGGGTATCTTTAATATTGTATTTAAAGTGTGTGCATCTGTGTGTGAGGTGGAGGAAAAGACATTTTTGCAGACTCTGGTAGCATAATAACAAACTATTGTAAATCATTACCAGTTTGAAGAGATTTGAGCTATTTATAGAGCTCAGTGGCTTTCTGAACCAATTTGTTTTCCTGTCCATTCCACCCGAAAAAAACCAAACAAACCTGCTTTTCCCCTTAGAAACAGATTTTTTTTTTTTTAATTATGACAGAAAATTAATCTTTCTTCTTTCTGAAAATTTAAGATGATCTACTGGTGTGAGTAGGCTAATGGAAAAGTGAATAAGACAACAGATGAGACTCTCATAGTTTGACACAACCGCTCCATATTGAGGAAAAAGATTATACCTCAAATTTCATGTTGAAATCCTGCATTTGTTTCAAACTTAGTTCATGAAGCCAGATTTCACACGTTCTTAGTTGTTTTGGGTTTTGTTTTCCTAATCCACTGACCCACTAGAAGTTTACTATTTTGGACTGGCCAAGATAGAAGATTTTGCATGGCTGATCCTTAAACTAGCTTCCTTCCATCGCAATATGGAAAAGCTGAAAGCATCCCCAGAGAGCTGGCCAGAGAAATTAAAAATATCTTCATAATAAACTGTGAACAAAAAAGGTGCAATTTTGGCATTATTCCTTCCATGATTCCTCTGTATGATTTTTGTGACAAATTGTCTACCTTATTTTTTAGCAGCAACAGCAACACAGGCAGAAATTTTTCAGTTAGTCTTCAGGATCTTATATCAACACAAGCAGTTAGGTCAATTTAAGACCATGAGGTAGAACTTTTGGCACAGGAAGGCCATACATCAGCCCTAAAGGCAGTTCAACCTTGAGAACTTCTGTGTGGGGATATGCGGTTTACAGAAAACTGCTATGAATAGCCAGGCTCCAAATCCGCTGTCATGGAAGGGAGATCCTAGCAGTCCATGGTGCCTACATGCTCTCACAAACAGGGAAGGTCTCCAGGCTATTGAGACCCCATCATTAGGATAAGATGGTCAGGAGACTGAACCAGCACTTGCCTGGCCCAAAAGTGGCTGTAAACCATATTTATCTTCTGTGAGTTTGAAATTGCATTGGATATGCTTTAGGCAATGGACAACAGTTTATGTCTAAGTTGTGGCTGGTCCTAATAAAGCTTTCATTATGGAAGACTGCACATGTAACAGAAAACTCCTACTTAGGTCTCAGTTTCTTGGAGACAAAGACAGCCCCGTATTCACTGCTTGTGCAGTGCCTGGCTGCTGAAGTTTCTTGTCACTGTTACTGGGTAAAACTGATTTATTTATTTTTTGGGTCACACCCTGAATTGAAAAACTGGAAGAAAATAAAGTAGGTTTGAACATCTTCTACTGGCCATCTGGCCTTTCAGATGGATTGAGCAAGATGTCAGGAGTTTTTTTCCATCACAGAATCCTGTGAAAAACTCTTGTGCAAACCAGGGAGCAACTCAGTGCTAATTTCAAATAGCTAACACACCTGATGTGAACTGAACCTACTCAGCAGTGGCAGCTCCTTACACAGATGCATTGGGATCTGCTACAGCTTCTTGCTGGCATAGGTTCACTCAGGCAGCATCATCCTTCAAGTCACATTTTTGCCTTAGAGACATAACTATAAACTCATGTAGCCAGCCAAAGCTTTTCTTGCTTTCTACATTGGAACTCAGTGGCAGGGGGGATTTAGAGACTGTGGCTGTCCTCTCTTCTATCTATAACTGGCATTTCTTGCAAAAGCTTTACAACATTTTAATTCATTCTTGCCCAGATACACTGATGTTTTTTCAGGCCATTTTGAATTTGGCTTTGGTTTAGCACAGCAACAAACCAGGATGCAAAAAAGAGGAGAGAAGATGTGTAAAAGGGAGAGAGACTATATTCTAATAGACAAATAAGGGAAGCACTCCAAACTAAAGACTTCAGGCAGGTATGAAATGACACTTCTGGCAAGTTTTTTTAGGCTTCCCCGTCAATGAAAGCATGATGGGTGAGTGGAAGTGAGCAGAGAGAAGCTTGATCATCTTTGTTCAGTCCTCCAGAGGATAGCTCCCTGCAGCATTGATGTGGTTTTTTCTCCCTAGAAGAAGCAACAGCAGAATGTTAACAAGCTTCATTTTCCTTTCCCAACACCTAGGAAGCGACCTTTGACTGCTTCCCTGGCTGTTTGTGTTTTTGATGTTGATAGAGCCAGATTTTCACAAGACAGACCTGGGTAATTTTCATGGCAGCCACTCTGTCGCAAACCAATTAGCAAGCCAGCTTGATAGGGTAAGGTTGTGGAGATGCCCATGGCTACTTTAATAAAGTTTCATGTGCATCAGTATGATACTATTGATTTTTCTCCCTTTGGACCAAAAGACTAAAGTTCAAGCTTTGCAGCAGATAAAGTGAAAACGATGGAAATTCCATACCATGTATACTAATTTAACCTTTTGGAAAAAAAAAATAATTGCTGACTTTCTTTTGCTTTTGTACACATTATTTAACATTAATGCAAATAAAGCTGGCGGCACTGATGATTCTGCTGGCCTAAAGGTCACCATGTATTACAGACCGAGTCATCAGCAGAGAGCTAGGCACTTTGCAGAGACGCACAGGAAAACATGATTCCCACATGCAGAGGTAGATGGGGCAGGCATCAGATGCAAAGGAATGTTGGAAGAACAAAAGCAATGAAACTGAGGGCCCCTGTGCAAATCACTGCTGCTTAATCGGTTCCTGCCCATCAGTTGAACAAGAACAGACATTATGTGGGCTCTTAGCCCATTGAGAGGTGGGTTTAAGCCACTTTGCCACCTTATTGGCCTAAATCTCTTCCTCAGAGAGATTAGGCATTTGGCTGCAAGACTGGTATTACAATGAGAGTGATCTCAGCTGGATGAGGAGGAGAAACTGTCATATCATTGGCATTTAATGTAATTGATTGTCTGATTTTGCTGCAAAACAACTGGAAGTTGGCGCTGGCTGAGCAGGGGAGAGGAGAGCAAAAGATGCCAGAGGCCTCTCCCCTGTGTGAGCCAGCAGCACCCTGAAGCACTGACAAGGCTGGCCCTTGTTTCTGGTTCTGGGTTTCTGTGTCAGCTCTGTGTGGACTCGGTTTCTGCCTGTCCACAGGCTATTCAGTCCCACCGATCCCAAACATTCAAAAGTTGTGATCCAGAGCCCACAGGTTTTGAGAAAAGTGGAGACAACAATAACAAGGGATTTTATTTTCTTTGCCTTCTGTGGGATTGGAGGTTTTAAGATAGCCCTTTGTCTTCATCTTTAATCTCCTTTCATGAACATGAAATCTATAATATAGCTCAAAGAGAGAAAGAAAAAAGAGACGGGAGTTTTGCTGTGATGTAGTGTTTTCATGACAGTTTGTGGGCTACGTCCCAAAACAGGCTGAACCCCAAACCACATTTTCCTTCACTTTTCAGTTGCAGGAATCCAAAGGAATCCAAATAGATGCTTGCTTTGGACAAACAGGAACATTTTGTTTAATGCGATCCATTTATTTTTTATCCTGCTGTCTGAAAACTCACTTGCATGAGCTCTTTTCCAAGGAAGTGAATTAATCCTGTGTTCCAGTGAGTGTTCCAGTAGGTAACTGGCTGGCAAAGTGCCAGTTTTGCAATCTGCTATGTACAGTATGCAATGCTTAATGCCATTAATAATAATCATGAACTCTGTGGATTTGGGTAATTCCTATAAGATATTGGTTCAATAAACAAACGTCAAACTGACAGCTGTTGAATAATCCTGCTGTATGTATTTCATTCTACTTTGTGGCTGTTTGCTGTGGATTACTTTCTCAAATTTTGAGTATGAAATGCAGTGTGAATAAACTCATAAATTTGTATCAAATATAATCTTGCATTTGCCTCTGCTACTTTAAGTTCAGGACTGTTGAAAGGAGTAAATTGGCTTCACTGACTCCATTTTACCTATGTTGAGAAGTACAAAGTGAGAAGCATCTTCTGACCTGTCCCCAGTCTCTGCATTTGACGGGAGCCTGCCATTTACAAAAGGCAGTGGAGGCCTCTTTCGTTTCTTTTATGAGACAGAGAGAAGAATTTTGTAGCCTGTGGCATTTTGGTGAAAGGATTGCATACCACTTGTGATGTGCCGCAGAGCTGTCTCTGCAACAAGGTATGCTATGCTGGGAATGCAGGAAAAACTGAGAAGTGTCATTCGTTCCACCTCCATTACTTGCATGCAGTATGAGAACTGCCTGTCCAGCTGAAATTTGTGGGAAATACAGTATTCAGCTGCTGCTTATGAAGTAGCAAACTGTATGCCATCTGCATTTAAATCTATGTAGGCAGTACACTTTTATACTGCACTCCTCCACTGAGGGTACACTAGGATAAAGGTAGTTTTCTTATATTTTACTGACCACACTGGTGAGGTAATACAAGAAATGGCATGTAAGGCATACCTCACTCTATATTTATTCTTGTGGTTTATAATCACATCTCGGCTCCCGAGATAGCCAGGAATCAGTGTGCTTGGCACAGGGTGAGCTCTCAGAGTAAAATGGGACACTGCCCAGCTCAACTTTGTTCTTTGCCTTGAACTTAATTTTGTCAAAGACGAATCACCTGCATCTGCACCAAGAACACAGGGGAAGAAAGTTTCCTGCCTATCTCTTTGGATTTGACACAATGCACAGGAATAAGTTTTGTTTTCAATAATATTCCTCCATACTGAGATACATTCTACTGTGGTGTGGCTGATCTGCTAAACCTTTCCAAAGAAAGCTCAGGAGGCTCTGACGAAATATAGAGTATCCTGAAACGGTATTGAGAAGTCTTTATTTTTCAGGCTTCTCTTTTCCTCTTTTTCCAGTCATGGAATAAACCATTTACAGATGTTCTTGGATTGTTAAAACACACATAAAGCTGTACTTGGACCACCTACAAATGGGAAAAGGAAATGCTTGGAGCTGAAAGAGAAGAAAATGGCTATGGCTTTTCATAAACATAACATAAATGTGTGGCGGAAATTGCTGACTGTTGATATTGTCATAGTTAATGAATTTAGAGGGTGCACAAGGACAATGCAAATCCACGAAGGCAAGACTTACTTCACAACATCTCAACCAGCAACCATGACATGAACAACCATTTACCCAGAGCACCACCTTTTGGTGCAGGTGCTGTTTGCAATGAATACAACAGTAGTGTACCCATGTGAGAGAGATGAAATAGGAGACCAAGGCACAAGTCTTCTTTCTTCAGTGTCACGGTATTCAGCTATGGAGAACAGTTATTTAGGTGTAATGAAAATTAAGGCACTGACATTTGACAGGGATCTGGGCTCACTGCTGGTTAGTCCTTAATGGATAGTGGTGCTTAGACACTAAAAGAGAAATTAAGAGTGGTCTCATCATCCTGTGCTGGTTTTAGGTTGTTGATGGACACGCTGGGAGAGTGCTCACCAGGAGCTGTATGTCTTTTCAAAGTCCTGGGAAATCCATACAAAGACAGTAAAAGACCCAGGAACTGTGCAAAAGGCCACTTGGGATTGATGAAACTGTGTTTGTGATCCATCATCCATCTTGTGCAAACAGTTACTGTGAGATGTTTGGGCCTTTGCTGGCTGGGTTACTTTGACTAGCAGGGAATTCAAATGGAGCATCAAAATCACTAACAGCTTAAGGGAAAGGCAAGGGAAGGTTTGCCTTTAGCAGTGCATACGTGACAGCTGCGTCACAAGGCAAATACTGTCTGGGCTGGCTTATTTCTCCTTGGTCTGCTACAAGCACTAGCAGATCTTTTAGAAAATATAAGAGAATGTATTTTTGTATTCCTGGATGCTCCTTTTCCACCACCACCAAACAACAGGGCAAGCTAGACAGGTGAAAAAAAAAAAAATCTGCCAATAATAGGGAGAATAGGGAGTTCCTTGTGAAATCAACTCAAGATAGTGAACTTCAACATATTGGTTCCATTTATACTGTTGCCTTTTATTTTGCAAGTTTCTCAAAGGCAAATAATCAAGACAGAAAACAGTTTAACTTTCCAAGTCATAAAAAGAGCATAGATATATAGATAGCTTAGTCATTTTGCCAAGGCATAAAGCTTTCTATCAGCCTGGATTGAAGAGGATAATCGCTCAATGTATGGACTTATGCCAGGAGGCTGATGCTACCAGAGCTGCAATTATGTGTGACACAGAAAGACAGACAACGTATGAGGTTTACAGAGATGGTGCTGGTGAGGTGTTTTCAGTCTGGTGCTCTACTCTGCAAGATTTAGTACAGGATGCATAGGGTTGTCCTCAGCATTTTGGATATCGCAGCACACGAGATCACAGTGAGTAGGATTAAGAAAAAGGCAACAGGAAGAAAAAAATAAAAGCATCCTTTCCCCTCTCTTTCCCAAAATTTGTCAAATGTCTCGGTATTTCAGGGATGGAATCATTCTGCAGACCTCAGATGTAAATTTCCTGGCATGTCCTGGACAACATTTTTGTTCTCATGGTATTTCCGTGCCAAGTTTGCAGGCTACCTTTGAATTCTCCTGACTGTTCCTATGACTGAGTATGTTGGGTGGGTGAAGCAACATAGGAGTGACAAAGGTATCACATTGCATGGAGTGAGGCAGGCTGGCAACCCAGAAATCTTGGTTCCTTCCTTTGAAACTGCATGAGATGGGCAAACCAATTCCTCCATGTCTTTCTAAAATTTCCCTTCTTTGTCCAGAAAATAAACATACTAGACTATCTTGGAGGTTTCTAGGATTGTAAAGCATTGCTATTGCTCACAATAAATTCCTTGTGAATTCCCTCCTTCTCCCTTGTACATCTCACCAGATAAGTTTCTTTGCCTATACCAAGGGCTGATTTTACCTGGCCCGTTAATGCTGCTCAAACCACCAGCCAGAGCGGGGCCCAGCAAACATCTGACAAGGCAAGCCCTTTTATCAGATTTTGTGTTCACAGGACACCTACCTGCTGCCCCTTTTGATATAAGAATAATAATAGTGTATTGATCTGTTTTAGCACTGACATTGTGCTTTGTGATTGTACACACTATACAGAAGGAAGCAATCCCTAGACAGGCATTACATCCTGATGAACAGGGGAAGCACGGGCTGTTCTGTATCGAGAGCTGGAGCATGTATAAATCATGGGAACCTGTATGAAATTAAATGGCTGACCTCTGTACAGTTCAGAGACACAGTTCCCAGGCCCTGCCAATCCACCAAGATGGATTTCTGAGCTGTCACTCGAGTCCTTTGAAAACAACCTCTTTGACAGTTAAAACGAATTGGCAGAAGAGACATATGGGGAGTGTAGCTTCCAGATTGATGAGGTATTTGAAAGAGAGCAAGTTACATGTGTAGGTTACTTATAATGCCTTGCAACTCCATGGCTGGCTTACATTTCTTCCCTTCAGCTTCACAGGGTGCACAAGATTGCGGGGTTTGCTTTTTCACTTTGGAAAACCCCAAACTGAAGCACTAATTATGCAGATGTGATGATGAAGTGATATAAGTCTGAGCTCCATAAGAACATATTGAAAGAGAAAACAAGCTTCCCTTTTCCCCAGAGAGACCCTCCCTTCTTTTTCTGTCAATGCAAATTCTCTCAACTGTTTCTTAGGTGTCATTGACTCAACAAGACAAGTTTGCTAGGGGTTTTTTTGTTTGTTTTATTTTATTTTAAAATAATAAAAAAAAACAAACATGGGTCCCTTTATGCCTCAAGCAGTTTAAAACTGAGCTGTCAAAACTGGACATTGGGGTAAACAATGCACAACCTGTAAGGATGGAAATCCTTGTGCCAGCCCTGCCTTCACACACAGGTTGATGTAATGTTATAGCTCATCTTTCCAGAGCAATTTTCATACTGTATTTGACACTTGTAAGAATCAGAGCAGTGGGCAACCTTTCCCCACAGGAGAAGCAGGATCCAGTCCTGCCTCCTGCAATGTACCAACAGTATGAGTTTCTATTAACACTTTGGACTTCATGAATTCTGTCTTGTTGCATGAAGAAAAAATAAAAATAATGATGCAAAGCTCTTTTAGGGTCAGAACAGAGCAAATGGTCTGCATGGCAACATGCCCGTGAAGTGTTTGTTATCCTAGGGATCTTCTCTTTTCAGGATGATTTCAAGGTAGCTCTGGTCATTTCAAAAGCCCTGCATGGGATCAGCTCAAGCTGCTTGAGTGACAAACTCAGCTTGAGTGATCATATCCATGAAAAATGCAGCTGTCAACTTGAAATATACAGCTGCATGGAAAACAATTTTCCTCTTCCGTGAAAATGTGAATATAAAAACATTTTTTCCTGCAAAAATGAAGATAAAGAGTCAATCTAAGGATAGTTTCATGGACTGAAAATTTCAAAATTATATTTCAGGACAGGTCAGCTTGAACATTACCTTGTATTGATTTAGTTTTACCTTTTTCATTTTTGTTAATGCTGCCCCCTCTAAAAATTTAATTATACTAATGTTCTTTCCATGAGAACGAAAGAAAAAAGAAGCCTGAAAAAATATTGCTATCTCTAGCTGAAAGTCAAACTTGTGTGGGCCAGGGAGAAAGCTTTCTTGGCAAATGCCTAAGCCTGAATTCACTTCCAGAAGGGAGCAGGTCAGCCACAGTGTTTGGAAACTAAAGAGTAAATATCTCCTTTTCTCTAGTCATTGTTTTGTTGGTAGAAGTTGTGAGGTCTTTGGGGGAAGGATCTCTCCCTGTTTGTGTATGACGCCTGGTATAATGGGGATGGGCTACATGAGTGTATCATAGAACTGACATGAACAGACACATTCTCTGATTTTTCCTTCCTGAAATCTTGTTCCTATGAGTGAGAGAGAAACTAGGGGAACAATTAAACAAATAAAAGACAAGAATCTGAGGTCAAAGAAAATTCTGCTGTGGATTTCAGTTAGATTAGGGTTTCACTTCTGTACATATCTTTAAACTCTCAAGGAATCAAGGTAATATTCATTACTCCCACATTTCATGTGGAAAATTAGGTGCATGAGGCACATGTTTAATCCCAGCCATGTATGACTTGGACCGAGGAATAAGGCATTCCTAGTGCAGGGATTTTTAATCTGTGACTGGCTTGCCAAACCTATTCAAATATTTTTGGCCAAGAGCAGTAAGATCAGCTCTCATTTAATTCACTTGTATCCTCCTCCTCCTAGCAACAAATTTCTTCTCTCATTTGGGGTAATTTCTTTTTTTCAGTAGTTCATTCCTCATTTTTCTTTTTTCTTCTCTCGAGTGACTTAGTAATATCTCCACCCTCTGTTGGTCTTGTGTAGAGCTAGGTAAAATATTTCTGTAAGATAAGTAATTATCTGAAAACTTGGTCCAATACAACATGTATTTTTGGTAGGAGACAGTGAAGGATTCTTTTTTAAGTTAAAAAAATATATTTCCTAATCTGCAAAATGAGACTGTTGGTTTTTAAAAACTAGAAGACTTTTACTAAAATCAGTCAATACAAAAGCAACCTGCTTTCCCTTTAAAAAAAAAAAAAAAAGAAGAAAAATTAAGGTGCTGACACAATTAGGGAAAGGGAAAATAATCCGAAACAATTTTTTCTCTAAAGCAAGAAAAAATGCCTTGAATCTGAATACATAATTTTTTCCCAAAATTTTTTGTTTCCTGGGGGAATATGCTGTGTTTGGTTTGTTTCGTGGGGTTTTTTTTTTCCATTCCACTAAGTAAGCCAAAATACTTTGCTTTGTCTTGACTCAGGCTATTTTCTTTTTTCCTCCTGATTTTTCCCTAAATCCATCATTTGTCCAGTTCCTGTTATGGGTTTGCAGGAGGAAAGAAGGATGTCAGGCTGGCAACCAGGCAACATCTAATGTCTGAGCTGAGATACCTTCTCCACAGGGTCCTTTTTTGATACCATCTTCTTCCCAGTCACAAGAACAAGTTAAAAGAAACAGTGGCCACCAGCTTATTCTGAATGTCACTACAGTTCTGTTTTTGTGGCCTTGGTTGGCTGTGGGTTTGTTTGGTTTTTTTTTCAGGGGGGTTCTCCATAGGATTTTTTCAGCAACTTAATGGCAGTATGGGGGGAATAAATGACTCTTTTATTTTTTTCCCCTCACTGCCAAATATCCCCTTTGCCTTATTATTTTTTCAGAGCTCTAAAGCATAAAACTACATTTTTATGACTCCAAATGACCTTCAAAATTCAAGACAAGGCTGACTTCTGCTTGACTGTAATATTTTGGATCATTAATTTCACTAGAGATATTCCAATCTGAAATTTTATTAAGTTTCAGAGCATAACCACTCTTAATACTGTGTTTCTAAATATGACAGGCCGTATGCTCAATCGGCACAAATCAGCATAACTTTAATGACTCTGCTACAGTACTCCACACCAGCTAAGACTGTAGGTGTATGTTTTTTCTCTGCCTTTGGTTTCAGCCACTGTTTAATACCCACAAATAATTCTTGCTGTAGTGCATATTAAACATCTCTAATAGTTGATTAAGATATTTTTGGTAGGAAAGACCAGATGGTCTAGTGGATGGCGTGTTATTATTATCCTTCTTGTCAGAATCAATTTCCAGAGCACTGTCAACATATAACCACTTTACAAAATGATGGTGGGATCCTATGACATGATGTGTTTGTTCCACACGGGACTGGTCTGCATGGCTGTGCAATGACTGCCTGTCCAACCCCAGGAGGATCATCTTTCAGTGGGATGTAACAAGCTACACCATGCACTCATTTTGCTTTCTGTGTTATTCCTACACAATTGAAACATTTCTAAAGCCTACAGCATTGTAGGCTTTGGCCACCTCATAGTTTTCCCAGAAAAGGTGGAAAACTGAGGGATGGAGAATGTGAGAGACTTCTAAAAAGAGAGGGGAAGAAGGTCAAAGCAAGGATTTGGATGAAGGGCTCCTATGTTTGCAGTGAATGTCCTAATCAGAGGTTGCGGGGCATGCGGAGGACTGACCTTTCATCGTCCAGTCTGCTGGAGCCATTGTGCCCTATTTCAATAGATAAACTGGGCCAGGAAGAGGCTGAATGACTCTGTGCCCTGGCAGTTCAATGCCATCTGTGAGCCGGAGCACTCCTGCACCAGTCCCAGCACCTTTGATTAACTATTTATACAACATAAAACAGCATCCGTGCCCACAGTGGAAGGCTGGAGAGTGTGGAGGAGGGATTGAGCATCTCACCACCAGGCAACCCACAGAGCATCATAATTAATTCACTGACCTGGGATACACAAGTTCAAATTGTCAGCAGCAGTAAAGGAAATTGAACTGGACATTTCACAGCGTAGGTAAATATCCCAGCCCTTGGCTGTGAAATGATGGAAGACCACTCCTGTTGCCTACAGTTATGCTTGGTGAAGTTAACCTCCTCCCTGCACTGTTTGGCAAACTTGAATAAAACCAATGGATTTGGGCAAAAATCGCTAATTGAAAAAGGAAAAGAAGCATTGCCTCATTTTAAATTTCTCAAGCCTTGGTCCTGAACTTTTATTCTAGTCAGGATTCCTACACAATCCTTCTGTCTTTTCTAAAGCTGGTATTTCTTAGTATTAATAAAGTATTTTTCAGCTGATTTAAATGGCACTCCTGGAACTAATGACTGCAAAGAAGCCTACAGAAATTAACATCATTAATATTGCTGTCTGACCAACATATTTCTCATGCAGTCTATTCTTATAGTCTATTCTGATAGACTATTCTTGTAGAATAGCACTTTCCAGATTAAACTATTCATAGAATAGTCTAATGGGACATAATTTATAGGTTCCTGAAGCTGATGGCCTTCATACAGAGGAACGTTTCTTGGAAGAAAGCTGGGCAGTCATAGAAGCTTTGATAATCTGGTTGAACTGGCCATTTTGGCCTGATGAACTAACATCTTACTTTCTGGGCTGATGGGTTCCAATGACAGAATAAAATTTCTCTCCTTTTCTCTGTTTATGTTATCAGGCTTTGGTATGATCACTACCTTTGGTGCCTCTTGACTGGTGAAATATCTTCATTACTTCTCAAGATGCAGGGTTTTTTTACAGAAAACTGCAGAGGAAACATTTCAAATGTGCAATGCATTTCCAATAAGCTATAAAGGGCTTCACTGGTTTTGTATATTTACTGGATTTGAGAAAGGGATTTCTTTCCATCCAGAGATCTCAAAACACTTTCCAGAGCACTATTTCAGGAGCTAGTTACCAATGTGGACACAAATGGTTAAAAAAGCTTTCCTTCTGAACCCCATAGGTAGGGAGGTTTGTGTGTTGGTCTTAAAAATCTTCCACAGTTGTTACGATTTTATGCTGGCCATAGCCTGTAATGATTAAGAGTTTACAATTAAAGCTGATGATCTGGAAAATAAGGAGCGAATTCAAAACTATTTTGTCTGAAGAGTCTAAAATTATGAGAATATTTAACACCCAGTGTCTTCTTCCTCTTATCTCAACTGATCATGGGTTAATCTGTAATTCTGCAAAGAGATTAAGGTGAAACAATTTTTTTTTTTTTTAAAGTAGTCTGTGTCTATAACCAGGCTGGTTGGAAGAGCAATTGTGTAATTGACTATAGGCAGCCAGATTGTGAAATAAACTGAAATTCCAAGGTGGAAGAATTTGCTGCAGTTAAGAAATAAGGTATTTTGATTTTTCAAAGTATAAGTGAAATTTTCAGCTTATACCAACATTTGATAGACTAATAGGAATACAGAAATATTGACTACAAAAGAATCAAAGAAAAATTAGAGCAGAATTGGGACAGATAGTATCTGATTCTGCAAAATCATTGACAGTGTTTGATGTATAACAGGCTGAATTGCTGAATGCTCCTTTCTTGGTGACCCCTCCAGTCCTGTTCTTTCTGAGTAATTACCCTCTGTCTGTACCACTGGCACTTTCTGGTTTGATACCTGAGCAGGGGGAATTCAGATGTATGCCCAGCACACTTCCGTTTCTCTGGGAAGTCATGATGAACTGTCTAAAACTCATAAATGATAAAAAGTGTGCATGTCACTAGTTCTTTAGACTTGATGAGATTGCTCCCAAGAAAGTATGACTTTTACCTGATATAAACATTTGAGAGTCGTTGGCTTTTACCATGTTTTTTTGGGGCAGGTGTTTGCATAGCCTCTAGCTCAGTGGTATCTTCAGTTAATACACTCCTTGACTCCTAAATTTAAGGCAACAGTTGTGTAGAGGGTCTAACTAAAAGGACAGATGCTTCCAGCTCCCCAAAAGTGAACTATCTCTAGTCCAGAAACCATCAGGTTGCATTAGCAACTGATGGTGTAGGGATAAGTCGTGCTGAGGAGGATGGCACAACTCTGCCCCAAGGTGACTTGTCACCTGGGGCTGTGCCATATCCAGCTGTGCATAGTGTGGGTGAAGTCACACCACTTTTTGCCCATTTGACCAGGTGAATGCTCTAACAGCGTGTAGCATTTTAGCCTGCTGAAGTGAAGGGGACTCTGGGTAAGTATTAGGGGAAAAAGAGGAGGATATCTGAGCTAAAAAATGGCATTTGTACAAGAAATAATAGTCATACAGAGCTACAAGTAACTTGGAAACTGAGATTGTTATGTGCCTACAGATCTCCTGGACCACTGAGTTTAGCCTTGACTACTACGATTATCTCATATAACCCACTGCATAAAATTACTGAATTTCCCTTTACTTCATAAAGAGAAACATCTTAAAAATGGTTGGTTTCACCTTAAATTTGTAAGAAATCCTTTGTCTTATTACACTATAACTTCTTGCACACTTGCTCCATCTCTCTTGAACATGTCTTCAGAGGACTTCTCACCAGTAACGCCTCATTTTCTCCACTAGTAATAACTTTCCCTTTTGCAAACCATTAGATCATATTTGTCATTCCACAGCTTCAGCCTGTGATCAGCTAGTGCTTTTTGGCCATGCCGTCCTTGATCATTCCAAAGGATGAGCTCTCAAATTATCAGAATATCAAAATATTGAGATACTTGTCCTCAGGTTTCATGATTTTGCACTGTGTTGTTGAATGATATGGTATTCCTCTCAATCAAGTTTCCAGGCTCATGCCATATCTATACCACTGGCTGATGTTCCCCTGTATTAACAGTGAAAGATGGTGACCTCTGCCAGCATGAGCAGAAGAACAGTGAGGTCCAAGAGCATTGTCTCCCTTCAGAATAATAATTCAACTTTCAGTGTTACCCTTTGCTGTCTGCTCTTTAGCCAGTCCCTCTCCCACCCAAAGATTTCCTCCATGGTTTTCCACCTTCACCAGGTAGCTAGATTGTGTCTCAGGTAGCACTTTATCAAATGTTGTAAGAGCATCCTAACAAATGAGGCTTTTCACATCTCTTTTGTATAGAAAATCCGTTACTTTTATCTAGAAAACCAGGAAGCTGTTGGAACAGTCTGGCACAATCTGCACTTTTGGGAACACATCTTTATCAGATAGGTTTCCAAACCATCTGAACACTGAGTTTTTGCTACAACCTTCACATTGGCACTAGGGGGAAAATAATTATTTAAGATGTTGTTTGATGCAATGGCAAAAGAGCTTGTTCTTTACAGAACATCATGAAGAATGTTATATTTCTGATATAGGCATCAAAGTCATTGGCAAGTCCAGTAATTTTTGTTGTTGTTATGTTTATTTCTGGTATTATACAAAGTCTAAGTGTGCTTTGTGACCACAAAAATTGGCTGAATGTTTGTTTTAACAAATAAGAAACTGAGTCTTCCTTTTCCTCTGGTTTTCCTCTAGTTATGTCTGGTCAGACATTTAATTAGCGTAGCATATTGGATCTATTCTCAGTTGCTTTTTGCAGTGGCTAGACATTTACATCTGTACACAGTGGGTGTTAAACAGCACAGCTCTGATGTGCCGTATTTTTACAGTGACCTTTCCACAGGTGCAAATGATTATACAAGGTACCAGAGACCAGTAAATTGGTCCATCTTTGGACAGTAGGCAGGTTAGCAGCTGGTATGTGTTTGAGTGGCCTCCTAAAGGAAAGTTTCAGTACAGCGTGAAACAGGATGGGATGCAACATGATTGTTTTGGTGTGTCAGACTTTCAGTTCTGTTCTGCTTTTTAAAGATCTTTTTTTCAAGTACACAGGCTTCTGTATGTATACACACAGCCACAAAACTGCCACATGGATGTTGACAAACTGCAAGCAAGCAGGTTAGCACAGTATAAGCAATTGGAATAGATGATCATTGTAGGTCCCTTCCAACTGAAATATTCTATTCTATTCTATTCTATTCTATTCTATTCTATTCTATTCTATTCTATTCTATTCTATCCTAATTCTGTTCTGTTCTATAAGCAGCTACTGATCAACACACCAAGTGGCTTTGCTTTCATTTTGCATCACAAGACGAATGCACTAAGCGAATGCATCCACAAGACATAGTAACTTTGCAGATACTAGCTTGATGTGATGGCAGTCCAGCAGGTTTATTATAAGTCTCACATTGCGGTCCCAGCACTTGTCTCCACTGACTACCTTGCATCCTACTGGGGCCTAGCAAACTTGGAAAGGGAAGGCATTAATACCAGGACTAGACAGTGTGCTTAACCATAGAGAAACCATTTGGTATAAGCAGAGCAATCCTGCTTAAATATTTCCAGGGGAATAATCTTGCATTTTCCTGTTATGCTAAATATTCCCAGCTTTTTCAATGCCTAAACATAGACTCTGATGCTGTAGTGGAGGGTACAGATATCTGGTTTGCTCTGGTCTGGCAGGGAATGAATCAACCTTCTGTTGGATGTGTCATGAGGTCATACTGCCTTTCCCATGTTAGTGTTGTCACCTACTATGCCAACTGTTTTTGACATCTACCATAACAAAAATATAATGTTCATCACAACAGGTGAGTATATGGTAGAGATAGCTCAGAGCTGGTCAGGTAGGGATGATCCCAAATGAGGATTTCTTGATCATTGCCATGTGCCTACAAAACTAGTAAGTGTATAATTGTCCTTCCCTTAAGGAATGGGGGCTTTTTTTGCAAACTGTAAGCTCTGCCAGAGACAGAAGTTTTCCTCCTAACAGTTCCCTAAAAGATTTCTCTACACTTCAGTTTGGGGATAAAGCCAGAAACATGTTGCTCAGTTTAGAGCTTTCATGAAAATGTTTATATACTCCTACTCAGTCTAACTAAGCTGATTGAAAAGACTGTTAGTAAAAAAGGTGGTAATAGAGGAGTGAACTAGGAATGCTCTCTAATATCTGCTGTTTACATCTGTAATTCAAAGGAACTAGTAAAATCCACCAAGATTCACAAGAAGTGTCTCTTCTGCCTCTTAAGCAGCTGGTCCATTTCAATAAATATTTCAAATCCTTTTCAGGGGTGGTTCTTATTCTTCTGTGTTGTGCTTAGGCTTTTCTATCTCCACTCCTTTCTTGTTATCATTCCTGTTGGTCTATTCTTATTTGTCCTACTTTCAGACTCATTGCTGTTGATGCAACAATCTTGTTTTGTCAATTCACACTTTCCAGAATGTCCTCAGAGTATTTTTTTTTTTTTAATCCATTGCTTATGGAGCTCATCTGGAAATGGATCGGTCATGTCTCTTTTTCTTGAATCTCTCACAACATTAAGTAGACTGTCTTATTATGTCATTAAGGTCACAGTTGTCAGCTGTTGCCCAAAATGGTTGCCACACCTTCAATTTCTAAAGGAGTTTATAACCAATGAAGGCTGGAATCTGCACTTCAGATTTTGCTCTTTCTTCCTTCAGGTAATGGGGGAAAGCATTGGTGACTCCATGGAATACTCGTTTAATTTTCAACCTGATATAAAATAATAATTATTTATTGTAACATTTCCAAGTGAATTTAGAAACACCAACTCTTGCTTGATTTCATTTTATCTCAATAAATATATTGCTTAAGAATCCAGCCAATGTAGTCTTGGAATTGAACATGAAATATGGCTTACTTAGGGTGTTGGAGGGCCTTTTTGTCAGCTTCCATCACTTTTTTAGTATTGTCCCAAGTACCAATCATGTTTTCAGCCCAGCAGATAGTGAACTTCCTGGGTTAAAACCTTGTTTTTTTATGACAATAACAACTACATCATCACAGAATTACAGAATAGTTTGGGTTGGAAGGGACCTTTAAGGATCATCTAGTCCAACCCCCCTGCAATAAGCAGGGACACTTTCCAATATACCAGGTTGCTCAAAGCCTCATCCAACCTGGCCTTGAACACTTCCAGGGATGGGGCATCCACAACTTCTCTGGGCAACCTGTTCCACTGCCTCACCACCCCCATAGTGAAGAATTTCTTCCTTATATCTAACCTAATTCTACCCTGTTTCAGTTTAAAGCCATTACCCCTTGTCCTAGCACTACAGGCCCTTGCAAAAAAATCCCTCTCCAGTTTTCTTGTAGGCCCCCTTGGAATAAGGTCTCCCTAGAGCCTTCTCTTCTCCAGGCTGAACAACCCCAATTCTTTCAGTCTGTCTTCGTAAAAGAGGTGCTCCAACCCTCTGATCAACTTTGTGACCCTCCTCTAGACTCACTCCAACAGGTCCATGTCCTTCTTATGTTGGGGGCCCCAAAGCTGAATGCAGTATGCCAGGTGGGGTCTCACCAAAGCGGAGTAGAGGGGCAGAATCACATCCCTCGACCTGCTGGCCATGCTTCTTTTGATGCAGCCCAGGATACAGTTGGCTTTCTAGGCTGCAAGCTCACATTGCTGGGTCATGTTGAGCTTCTCACCAAGCAACACCCCCAAGTCCTTCTCCTTAGGGTTGCTCTCAATCCATTCTCCACCTAGCTTGTATTTTGTGCTTGGGATTACCCCGACACATGTGTAGGACCTTGCACTTGGCCTTGTTGAACTTCATGGGCCCACCTCTCAAGCCTGTCAAGGTCCCTCTGGATAACATCCTTCTGTCCAGTGTGTTGACAGCACCACACAGCTTGATGTTGTCGATAAATTTGCTTACAGTGCACTCAGTCTCACTGTCCATGTCGTCAACAAAGATGTTAAAGAGTGCCAGTCCCAATACTGACCCCTGAGGAACGCCACTCATCATGGGTCTCCACTTGGACATCAAGCCATTGACCACAACACTTTGAGTGCAACCATCCAGCCAATTCCTCATTCACCAAGTGGTCCATCCATTGAATCTATGTCTCTCCGATTTAGAGACAAGGATGTTGTGTGGGACAGTGTCAAATACTTTACACAAGTCCAGGTAGATGATGTCAGTTGCTCTTCTCTTACCCACCAATGCTACAACCCCATCATAGAAGGCCACCAAATTTGTCAGGCATGATTTGCCCTTAGTGAAGTCATGTTGGCTGTCACCAACCACCTCCGTATTTTCCATGTGTCTTAGCATAGTTTCCAGGAGGATCTACTCCATGACCTTGCTGGACACAGAGGTGAGACTGACTGGCCTGTCTGGGCCTGACTGGTCCAGGTCTTCCTTTTTACTCTTTTTGAAAATGGGGGTTATGTTTTCCCTTCTCCAATCAGTGAGAACTTCACTGGACTGCCACGACTTCTCAAATATGATAGATAGTGGCTTAGCAACTTTATCTGCCATTTCCCTCAGGACCGATGCATGCATCTGATCAGAACCCATGGACTGGTGCATCTTCAGATTCCTTAGATGATCTCAAAACTGATCTTCTCCTACACTGGGTAGTTCCTTATTCTCTCAGTCCCTGCCTTTGTCTTCTGCAACTTGGGCAGTGTGGCTTGAGCACTTGCCAGTGAAGACTAAGGCAAAACCATTATTGAGTACCTCAGCCTTCTCCATATCCTGGGTAACCAGGTCTCCCATTTCCTTCCAGAGAGGGCCCACATCTTCCTTAGTCTTCCTTTTATCACTGACATACCTGTAGAAGCTTTTCTTGTTGCCCTTGACATCGCTGGCCAGATTTAATTCTATCAGGGCTTTAGCTTTCCTAACCTGATCTCTGGCTGCTCGGACAAGGTCTGTGTATTCCTCCCTGGCTACCTGTCCTTGCTTCCACCCTCTGTAAGCTTCCTTTTTGTGTTTGATTTTGTCCAGGAACTCCTTGTGCATCCACGCAGGCTTTCTGGTGTTTTTGCCTGAACTGCTCTTTGTTGGGATGCATCGCTCCTGAGCTTGAAGGAGGTGATCTTTGAATATTAACCAGCTTTCTTGGGCCCCTCTTCCCTCCAGGGCTTTGCCCCATGGTAGTCTACCAAGCAGATCCCTGAAGAGGCCAAAGCCTGCCCTCCTGAAGTCTGGGGTAGTGAGCTTGCTGTGCGCCCTCACAGAATCTTGGACTCTACCATTTCATGGTCACTGCAGCCAAGGCTGCCCTTGAGCTTCACATTCTCCACCAGGCCCTCCTTTTTGGGGAGAACAAGGTCCAGCCTAGCACCTCTCCTTGTTGGTTCCTCTATCACTTGGAGAAGGAAGTTATCATCAACGCATTCCAGGAATCTCCCAGATTGCTTATGCCCTGCTGTGTTGTCCCTCCAACAGATATCAGGGTGGTAGAAGTCCCTCATGAGGACCAGGGCTTTGAACCTGAGGCTTCTCCTTCCTGTCTATATAGGGCCTCATCTGCTCAGCCTTCCTGGTCTGGTGACCTGTAGCAGACCCCCACTATAATGTCACCTGTCCCTGCCCTCCCTTTAATCCTGACCCATAAGCTCTCAGTTGGCTCCTCATCCATTCCCAGGCGGAGCTCCATGCACTCCAGCTGGTCATTGACATAGAGGGTGACATCACCTCCTCATCTCCCCTGCCTGGCCTTCCTAAAAAGCCTGTATCCTTCCATTCCAACACTCCAGTCATAGGAGCCATCCCACCACATCTCTATGACGCCAACTAGATCATGGCCCTGCACGCGTGCACACGCCTCTAATTCCTCTTGTTTATTCCCCCTGCTATGCGCATTTGAATAGAGGCATTTAAGTTACATGCCTGATGAAGCTGACTTACTGGCTGGAGTGGTTGAAATTCCTTTGTGTTGCTCTTCAGGTGCTCTCCTGCTGACCTGTGATCCTTCTCCAGGCTCAGGGCATCTATTGCTGGCACTGGCATCAAACTGGTAGGAGTGGGATGGATTGAGGTTCCCCTCCCCCAGGAACTTGAGTTTAAAGCCCTCTTCACCAGCTTGGCAAGCCTATGAGGGAAGGTGCTCTTCCCATCTCTGACAGGTAGACCACATCAACCCCCAGGTTTCTCAAAGCAAGTCCCATGGTCTAAGTACCTAAACTCTGGCGGTAGCAGCAGTCCTGTAACCTTTTGTTGACTCACCAGATTGACTGGCCCTTTTCAAATCCCTTCTCCCTCCCATCAATCCCTGGGAAGATTGACAAAAAGAATACCTGCGCTCCAGAGTCCCTTACCACCGCTGGTCCCACAGCTCTGTAACCCTTCTTGATACACCTCAGACTGCTCCTGGCTGTATCACTGGTGCCCATGTGAAACAACAGCAGCGGATAATGGTCAGTGGACTGTACAAGGCTTGGCAGTCTCTTGGTTACATCCCTGATGCAAGGCCCAGATATCACACCTCCCTAGAGAGTGCACTGGGTCAGCAAATGGGTGCCTCTGTATCTCTCAGAAGAGAGTCGCCTACTATTATCACCTGTCGCCTTTTCTTAGCTGTGCTGGTTGTTATACAGGGAGCAGATCAGGCTGTCTTACTCAGCTCCAGCATCTCTCCTGTTCCCACAGGTCTTTTCTCTTCAGTCTGCAGAGCAGTGAAGCGGTTCTGCAAGGGCATCTCAGGCTTCAGGGGAAGTCTCTTCCTCCTGCTGGTCCTTGCCATTGCAACCATCCATTCTCCTGTATTATTGGCCCCCCTCCCTTCTGTGTGAGCCGGTGGAGGGGTTTTGGAGTTTTTGGCTCTTTGGCTATGGGCGGTGGGTCCACTGCAGACTGCGCTTGGAACCAGCTATCTGACTTGCTCAGCCTCCCTGATGTTGCACAGCCTTCTCACTGCCTCCTGCAGCTCAGCCTGCTGCAGGAGATCCTCCACCTGGGCACACCTCTTGCAGGCAGGTCTGCCACCTGTTCCTGCCCCAGGAGAAAGATCTATGCACTTCCTGCGGTCTGAGGTCTGTGCTGCAGCCTCTCCCTTCAGCAGCTCCGTCTGGGTGGAGGCATCAGCCACCGCTCTCTACCCTTAGTATTTGAGCTCTGACTCTTGCTTCATTCACATTATCTAGCCTGTTTTTTTAATGATTCTTGGTTCCAGGAGGTATGTTCTGTGTGAGCCAGTCAGAGCTTATTTTACCAAATAGCTACTGTCAGCTATCACCAGCATTATGAAAACTGTGGTTTCATTTATATTCCACCGTGGAGGACAGAATCTTTGAAGTTCTGAAATTGTATATGTTATTTACTTTTTGATTAAGTGAATAAATAACTTGATTGAAACACTAGTTGTAAAAGATTTGAAGACCCTGGCAGGCCTCCAGGCCTAGGATGAGTCTGGGCTTCATGGCTACTTGTGGGTCTAGTAATAGATAACCAGATACAGACCTATAGAGAGAAAAGACTGGAATGTGATTTTTGGGGAGCAGGGTAAGTTTGTGTGAAAGCAAGAATTCTTTGGGAACTTTCTGGGTTAAGACATTAACAAGGTCTCACCGCAAATTATCTTTCCCCTGACTGCAAAGCAGTATGTGTGCTCATACAGGTGCATTTTAAAGAAAGGTACTTTGAAAGAAGGGAAAAGCATAGAAAATATCTTCCCCATTTACCATTTTATTGTGCTTTCTGCTGTCTTTTGACGTCTTCTTGGGCCATCTTTGATCTGCTGTCTTTGGTTTCTTCCGTACCTCTGCTGCAAGGACAGATGCAGCTATGCTATTTTCAAACAGTCATTGCAAAACACATACTCTCCACCCCTTCATTCTCTTGGTGCTTTGAGGCTGGTCTTATTTATACCCAGGGGGGTTGTTGCACAAGCCAGACAAAAGAGATGAGGGCACTGCAAGGCTGCACTTGGCTCCGGCTCCCCTGCAGTTCAAGGAGAACTTGTAGCCACAAGAAGTTGCAGAGGTTGAAAGGAATTAGACAAAATTTAGGGAGGAGGTCCCTCTCCTGCTTATTATCAGCTGGATAGAACTATCAGTAGAAAAAATTGCACTCCTCAGGCTCTGTTCTTACACTGTCTCTTAAGTGCTCCTTACTGGCTTCTTTTAGCAAAGACAAAGTGTATTTCAGACCTGTTCCCCCTTTAGCAGGTATTCAATGCAGAGCAGAGAAGCAGTGGAATTTCCCTGTCAGCAGATCTGCAGCCCTGAAGCAGCACTAAGTAGCCCTGAGGACAGTAACTCTTTGTGACTAAGCCAAAATGTTCTCTCCCTCTTTGTTGTCTTCAGGTCTCCCAAGAAATTGTGATCAAGAGAGTTTAATAAATTGTGATTCACTAGTATATAGGATGCCAAACCTTTCCTATGCACTCGGAATAGTAAATTAAGGTGGCAAGAGCTATCTGGTGAATGACATTTTAATGGAAG
The DNA here is from genome assembly GCA_031468815.1 of Morus bassanus. NCBI lineage: Eukaryota > Metazoa > Chordata > Aves > Suliformes > Sulidae > Morus > Morus bassanus. Next base: position 82,684,914 of record CM062600.1, read on the forward strand.
CCACCATCATAATAGGTATCATAAACTGTCAGCTTCTTTAGTTTCATAAGGTGATTCATCCATACCTATTTTACTGTGCTCAGTCTCATTTCCAGTCCAGAGTGTGAAGAAACCTCTACAATCTGCAGCTGAGGTAGAGCTGTACTAAAGTTGACCCAGGCTGGTCAGAGATGCTCTTGTCTGTATCTCTGCAGTGGATATCAGAGAGGCAACATCCCTTAGTAGCTTTTGGATGCAAAATCTGTCTGTGGGAAGAGAAAGGATTAGGGGAAGAAATTTGTTATTTATCCAAACACATAAGACTTACATGTCAGGTACCCACAAAAACTAACTTTAGCTTACTTTGACGAAAAGCTTTTGTCTGTCCTGTAGGGAACTTACAATCAGAGAACAGCGGAGGTTGGAAGGGACCTCTGGAGATCATCTAGTCCAATACCCTGCTCAAGCATGTTCAGCCCGAGCAGGTTGCTCAGGGCTGTTTCCAGTCAGCGTTTGAGCATCTCCAGGGATGGAGTGCCTGGGGTTGTTCCTCCCCAGGGACAGGAATTGGCACTTCCCCTTGCTAGGCTTCATTGGGTTCCTGTGGACCCATTTCATCAGACTGTCCATGTCCCTCTGAGTGTCAGCACACCCACCCAGTGTATCAGCATCCCAGCTGTGTACCTTCTCCAGGCTTGTTGAGTCGCATTGTCCCGTTCATCAGTGAAGATAATAGATAGTACTGGCACCAATATAGGTAACTCTGTACCCCTGGCATACACCAGTAATGACTGGCCTCCAGCTGGACTTTGTGCTGTTGATTGCAACAAGTGGCAGCAAAGTCCTGCAGAAACTAATTCAGAACTGGCGTCTTGGAGGACCATTTACTGGAGCAGCTCAGCTTTTCTTACAGAGGGAAGGCAACCTCAACAAGATTAACAGTCTCTTTTTTAACATGTCTGATAACATTTTACCCACTTAAAGCACCATTTCATCACAGCAAAAAGAAAGCCCAAACGGGAAATGTGGCCACATGCTTAGTTATGAAACAGTGGTAGCTCCTGTCCCCAGCATCTGGTCCTGTGAGTGGCAGGGACCACAGGCTGAGGGTAGATGCTGTCTTCTAAGACAAGACTCAGCACCTCTTCAATTTCCATTGAGAGCAAGACCAAGACTGAAAGATCCTGTTCTCTTCCAACTTCTATTAAATATCTAGTCACACTATATCACCAAGAAACCCACACCCAAAAAAAACAACAGGTAAAATATTTTTGCTCCTTGCAAAAAAAATAAAGCAAGATTTCATGCTAAGCTGGACACATTAGGGAAAAAAAAACCCCTTTTTTTCTTCAAAAACATTTTATTTCTATTATTTTCTAATCAGATGAGGTTCTTTTAGTTTTGGGGCATTCTTTATTGCTCTACAGATGTCAAAAAAAGGAAGATAAAACCCGGTAAAGAACCTTCCAGAACTTCTGCAGGAGAGAACAATTGCAATGAGAAAAAAATGTAATTGGTGAGTTTTTGATTAAGCCATTTGTCATCCTGCCTACTGGGCCATAGTGCCAGTGAGGCCAGCCGCACAGCAATGTCTCAGTGGCCTCCCTGCAGCTGCCAGAAAGCTGCAAGCTTCTTGCTGTGGTGCACGCCAGGACCCCCTCACTTTTCCTTCAGTGCACTCAGCCAAATAAATATTCATATTTCATTTTTGCCTCATCTTTATTCCCCCCAGGAAGTAAATATCCCTTCCCTTATTCTCCCATGACTCATCCAAAAACCTTCCCACTGCTAAACTATTTTATTTTGTCTTGTCTCATACTTGTTTATCTTGGGTGAAATCCTAACCTCACTGAAGTCAGTGGCAAAACTCCCATTGACTTAAACAGAGCCAGGATTTCTTCTTTTGTCTTGATTAGATTGTGGGTGTGTTTGCCTTGAATATACTTAATCTTGTTCTGGTTTGATTGTAGCTTTTGGATAAGGGCCATGCTGCAACTCCGTGCATTAGGCAGTGTGTAAGGATTTGCTGTTTTGTGAGTCTTACAGGATAATAATTAGTAGGAAGGATTTACTGCAGCAGTTCAGGAAGGTGTGGATGGAGGCAAATAAAGGAAATCAAACGTAAGTTTCCATGTTTCAGGCCTAATACTTATTTGCAGTGAAGGCACAGACCACAGAGAAGAAAACATTGCTCCCATTATTCAAGACTCAGGGATTATAAAGCACATCCAGAGGGTTATAGTGCACTACAACAGCTATTGCAGGGAAATGCTGATGCCACAGAAAGCAAAAGGGACTGGGTGACTGCAATGCAATAATAACTCAGACAGACTTAATGCAAGGGAAAAGAAGCTCCAGTGCCAATGAGCCAGTCTTCTGCTGTTCCAATGGCAGAGGAAAAAGTGCCGGTTGGCAACCGCAAAACAAAACAAAACAGCCCACTAAAAAGCACGGAGTCTTAGGCACAGGACAGGAGGTCTCTGTTCAAAACTGCCTTCTTGGAGCACATCTGCTTGGAGCAGAGGAGTCCCACAGGGACAGCCGTGGCAGGCGCCACAGCCTTGGGGGCAAACACGGTTGGTCCAGTGCCACATGGGGTCAACAGCCTCATCTTCCCTCCTGGCATCGTCTGCCCTCAAAATGGAGAAAGCAGTGTCTTCTCCCCATATTTTATCTGTTTGGGATCAAGACTGCTTTTTGCAAAGCTCCTTTATACCAGTGTAGGGAGTGACTTCCCAAAAGATAAGCACCTTTTAGCTGCCAAGACCAAGATCCTCAATGAAAATGGTAGAAATTCGTTTTATTGAGGCCTCAGAAACTTGACCAAAGAGCATGAGGAGGGGAGTTGTGGGCTGGGTGGAATAGCTAAAAATGTCTAGTCTGTTTCTGTGTGTAAAGATCTGCAAACTTCCTAAACTGACAAACTACACAAGGTGCTGCTGCCAACAGTTGATAAGGTCTTCTGGAGTGACATCTCTGAAAGGTTTACCCTCTGCATGCTCCAAGGTTGCTAGAAGGGAGCAAAGCCTGTTTAGGACTTTTTGCTCAACAGTATCGTATGAGGAAAACCTAAGTTATTTATCTCCTGGGACAAGGCAGTGATTCTGTGATTTGTTAAGCACATCCTCATGCCACAGAGGAATTGACCGGGTATATTTAGAGGAGTCACCACCTCTGAGCTTTGTTCTGCTTTGTGGTCAGCCTGACAGATATTTTTTGAAAGTTTATGTTTGAATTTATAACAGAATAAATGGGTGATACAGACATCTGGTGAGGTATGAAAGTGAAGCTCTTCATTTATCACAGCTAGCTTAATGCTACCAGAAGATGCAAGACTTACTTGGTCAGGAAAGGATCGGGTGCAGTTCTCTCAATTCAATTTATCCATCTTCTTTTTGACCAGATCACCCCAAAATATTCAGAACTGATGAGTATTTCCTCAGGAAAAAGGAGAGGTTAAAACTCCTTTTTTTTAATCCACTTTTGCTCCATGTTTCACATTTATGTGAACAGAGATACTTGTCGGTCTAGGCTGTGCTTTCCAGGCATTGCCAAAAATACCAAGACACAAGAAGTCTCTATTAGATAAAAGGCAAATCTACTGCATAGCGCACAAAGATCACTGGCCAGATCAAAGCCCTGAACCATACTCCAGCAGATGGCAAGTCCTAGAGCTGTGAAAATAAGTAATGACTAGTAATTTCCTTGATACTTTTAGATTTTTACATTTTGCTTTGACTTTCATTGGGAAAATAACATTATTTAACTGATTTAATATAACTTTTTCTTAATCAAAAACCTCTTGAGCTTCTATAGTCTTCAACAATCCATTATCCATTGTGAATATTTCAATATATATACATGCTGCTTGGTGTCATTTCCACTTCCTATGAAAAGGCTTCAGCAAATAACTATCATACCAGGAGAATTTCAAATTGCACATTTCAGTGTAAAGTTTGCAAATGAAAATTTTATCTTAAAATCCAGTAAAGCTGATTTCTAGCAATATTTATGGAAACTGAGCACAAAGAGGAAAGATATTACACCAAGGGGAAGCCATGAAATATTTTCTACTGGCTATGCACAGAAAATCTTTTTGAGATGCATGGTCTATGTTACTCTGTGCTTTCAGTTGCTAACACCTAAGCAGCCTTCAAACCTGGGCTATTAAATCTAACATCAACTTCTATTTATCTGGTAGGCAAAAAACCCTGCAAAAACCAAACAAAAAAAAAAAAGTTAAAAATTTCAGGCAGTCTATTACAAAACTAAGCACCAAGTGAAAGTTTTCGTGCAACGTTTAAAATTTAGCAATAAAAGACATCCTTGTTCAAGAGGAATTATCAAATGGTGAACACAGAGGAGGAAGATAAGCAAAAATAAAATATGATCTTTTGATTGAGATACCCAGGGTCGCAATACATTGGAGTATGTTTCAACACAGTAACTTGATATATATTTACTAAATTGTTTGGCACATTCAGCATGTCCCCAGGGAACGGTTGGAGGGAACTAGCAGTACATTTTTCACTCCTTCCCTGTGCATTAGCAGACATAAGGTCACACTAGTATAGCAAAGATGGGTGCAGCCTCAGGCTCATTAGCTCTCAGCAAGCTAGCCAGATGAGGCAGCGTGGTGTTTTCCTTTCATCATTCAAGCTTGAAAGGAAACTGTCGGCAGCCACTTGCTCTTAAAAACAATGAAAATTTAGGTGACAGCAATCTCATTAGCTGAAAGGTAGCATTCAGTGGAGATAAAGATTTCTAGGTAAAGATTTCCCTCTTCTGCAACACACATGCACAAACTTATTAGCAAACCATATCCTTTGAATGCAAAAATCCATGTATGAGAAGAGCAAATAATGTTAAATTACAAGCAAATAAAGCTTGTTAAATTACAGCAACTGTGCATCAGTGAATTATATTCTTGCAGGAAAATCAATGTCTGGATGACTCGCTTCCTTTCAGAATTATGTATACATCTTAGATGTATATACATATTTACAGAGCAGCAATTTTATCTGTGACCTTTGCCACAGAATTGATACTTTTCCTACAGATGTTTTCTTTGTCTTGCACAGTACTAAAATGCAGAAAATGCAAAGGGATATAAATACTGTTATTCTCAGAGTTTTCCAGGCTTCAGCCATGATGTATGCTACGCTTGAGGATTAAATACCTTTTGCATTCCAATTACTGTATGTGAAAGTCTATTGATGATGTTTTATTGGTAATATTTCATTGCTGTAAGCTTTTAAGCTGACTAGAGTTGTATGCTTATGCGGATTTCCTAAAGTACATGAGATGTAGCATTGAAGACATATTTATACTCACTTTTTTGTTTTTTCTGTGCTTCAGTTCAAAGCTGACCTAACACAGAAATGTTTTCCTCTTATGTTATATGGGCAGTAGGAACCTGATGGTCATAATGATCATTTCTGATTTCCCTGGTGGAGACAAGAGGTTGGTTTGCATTTTTCCTAGTGACAGTGTTGTTCCAAGGTGTTAGCAAACACTGGAAGAAGAGTACTTGCTCCAAGTTCAGCTGTCAGATATGGAGAAGTTGATTACCAGAGGCGTAAAAAGCTCCTAGATGTCAAGATTCCTGCAAAAATTTGTGGCACTTCACTCCCTAGGACTGTTTTGAAAATCGTAGATGTAAAGGGTTAGATTTGCCCTTCAAGTTTACATTTCAGCTTCTAATATATTTTCTTAGACTACCTCCCACTCACAGTATTAACTTTGCTTTAATGACTCCCTGCCTCAACTGTTGCCTTCCCATCTTTTATGATCTTCCTGATTCCTATCTCTCCCCAGCTCTGCAGGGCACATTCTCTCTCCAGGAAGCAGGAATCCACTCATCTATTATTGCTATCACAGTAGTGCTGATGAGCCCAAACTGTCTGTCAGTGCAACCAGGAGAGGTTCTCCAGAAAATACCCCAATAGCCCTGCTGCCAGTAATTTACTGCCTGTGATCTGACAGGAAACTGCCAGCCAATGGTCACCAAACCCCTCACAGATGACCTTCCTTCATCTCCTGGCCACCTCTCAACCCTTCAATTTGTGACTTGCTACAAGGCATGGTGGACTTGATTTTGTTCTTTGAACAATCTTCTTTTCTTCAGCCCACAATGAATTCTCTTCCAGTTGCTTTCTCATATCCTATCTTATAAAATGCTGAGGACAAAACCCATGGGAGTCAATCTTTCAATGCTCTTTGCATTGGGCCTTCTGCCAGAGTTTGGACAAAGAGCTGCATCCCATGGCACACTCTGGTTTTTGCCTAAAATTACTTTTTTCTATTTTCATTTTTGTTTTGTTTTTTTTTTTTTTCTTAATATATTTATGAAATTTATCAAAAATAATATACCGTTATATAAAATAGCCTTCATGGTCCTTTTGTAAAAACAATAACCAGCTTAGATGGAGTTTGCAACTAGGGAAAGTAGGTCAAAACAATGTGACTAAATCATTCCAAAACAATAATTGGAAAGAATCAAATTCACACCCATGGGGTTTATGTGAACAGATTCAAACCTGCCAGGGCTTTGGCATCTATCACTGTCTCTGGTACTTAAGGGCAGGATTCACCAAAGCTTTATGAGTCAAGGAAACAAAACAAAAAGTCCAAAGCTTAGAAACCAGTTTTCATCTGCTCTTTTAAAAAAGTTTATTTGATCTTCAGAGCAATTTATATTCAGTTATGCTTACCACATTGAACTCAGTAGCCACATCAGCTTTTTAGTGTGGATAAGCTTCAGCTCCTCTGGAGAGTCTCCAGAAAAGCAGAAGAGAAATGGGAAGATGTCCTGGTCATTGGTACTTCCTATTTTTTGGAAACTAAGCAGAAACTCAGTGTAGTTATCTGTTGAAAACCCCTGTAAGACACTCTTCCCCAGTTTATAAGTTTCTCCAGAGAGGGCTTAAGCCCAGGGCTGTCAAGCCATGGTCCATGGTGGCCATGTGGGGCCCAGGGGAACCAGCAACACTGGGTCTGGCAGCTGGTCCTCCACAGGGCAAGTTGCTGTCCTCATTTTCTCTTGATTAAGCCTCAAGAGTAAAAGTAATGTTCCTAAAACCAAAGAAGTGTCTGTGGACCAGCTAGTTACGGATTTTACAAAGGCTGGTGGTTGCCTTCTCATCTGCTCTTCCTGCCTCTGTGGCCACAGACCTGTCTGTGTGTCAGCAGCCTGAAAATATTAGCCAGTGCACAACACAATTTTAGCCATTCTGCTTTTGACCTGCTTTCCAGTTTGAGGCCTCGAGAAGTGCAAAGTTGTCCACCTTTCCATTATAAGGTTTTTGCATTTATACTAGACATGAGTCTGAACCACCAAAAAAACCAAAATAAAACAAACAAAAAATGAAAAAAGAGAAAAAAAAAGCCCTGGTTCCCAGTTCCTTCTACCAAATTTGAGCCATTTGTATCATGATTTGGAAGAAACTTTGTGGTTGGCACCATTTTCTGCAACTAAACAAAATAAAATCTTGGATACAAATACTCCTACATGTAGGAAAGTCTGAATCTGGAAATGTGTGACTTGTCCTAAATTTACACAGCACCTTTCCTCAGGAGATCTCTGTTGTTTTACTGATGGCAACTCCACAGCACCACAGTGTGGCAGCAGCCTGCATGCAGGGAAACTGAGGCAGGTTACCTAAAAGCAGAATAATGCAGGAAAAGGAGACTTTAGTGACCCAAATCCTCCCTCACTGGAGAAGACAGAGAGAATCCAAGATCTCCTTCATTTCTTCATCAAACTCACTGCATTCACGGATTTCATGCTAACACTTGACTCATGCCAATCATCATTTTCACCTTTAAAAGAGCTGATGAAGATGCCACTTCATGAAAAAAACCACTTCCCTAGACTTTTCACTTTTTCCCAGATGAAATATTTTCCAACCTGAAGTAACAAAAAGAAGGGGAAAAAAATTAATGAAAAAGTGTATTATTTTATTTTTTTAAAAGAAAGAGGGAAAAAAAAAAGGCTACAGACCTTCTGTGAATCCCACCCTGTATTTCATATTTCTCCAGTGAGGCTTACATTCCTTTATTCAGATTCCAAAAGTAGAGATAATTTGTTCCAAATGTTTTCAAAGGCAATCAGCAGCATCGACTTACATTCTTTCCAGGGTTGGGAGAAAACTGTGAAATCTTCTAAAAATTAATGGAGGAGTGAGCAAGGGGGAAAGATGGGGGAAAAGGGGAGATGGAAGAAAGTGAGAAGGGAAAATGCGGGGAAAGAAGAAGGAGAGGAAAGAAAAAGAGAAAAAAAATGCAGAAAGGAACATGCTGATGATCTATTTGCTTATATAGTTACAGTTATGACTCCTTGAGCAGATCTGGAGAGACTTACTGCTTGCCAGCAACATATTTCCATTGGCAAGGTAGCTAGCTGTTCTTAGCATGATATTATGTAGCAGAATATGATTGAGAAATAGGCCATAAAATTATATATTTATTGCAAGATTGTCAGTGAGATTTTTGCAGGGAAGCTAAACACATAACTCCCTGTGTGTTGCATGTCTATTTTGTCTGCTAGAGATCTTTACTGAACTACTCATCCATCATTGTATAGTCTTAGAAGTCTGGACAGATGTTACTAGTGCAAATAAAGACAAAAATGCTGCAATTTGTCTTCCATTTAAACATATATACAAGCCACAGGGTTGTTGAATGGCTGCTTTTAAGATGCAGTGTGGTCTGTGAGCTGCCTCTGAGAGCAGAGAGGGCTCATGGCGTATTGCCTGCTTTGCCACTGGCTCTCTGTGTGGCCTTCGACAACTCATTTAATCCCCAGCTTCCCAAACCTATAAAGTAGGAACAATAATTCTTGTGGTGTTTCCTGCACAGGGACAACTGTAGGGATTCCTCCTGTGCAGCTGTTGCCTCCCCAGATCCTCACAAGGTACATGTCACCAGCATGCCATTGACTTATGGAGCTGAAGAGCTAGCCACCAAAAAGCCAAGTGGTGCGGGTCTGCCGGTGGCCATTCAGTGCCAATGCCTCTCTCCACCTCCCTGCAAGCTTAAGCCCCATAGCAAATCCAACAGAGAGACAAGCTTACCCTCCCGATGTTTCTGAGCTGGAGACGTTTCTCAAAACCTCCAAAAGGTCAAACATCTGCTCCTCCTTTCCCTGGCTTCTGCCTGGCCTCCCAAGCTGGGCATGGTGCCACGCACATGATTCTCCTTCCTAAGATGATCCCCACTAAAGCAGCCCCACATCCCTTGTCGGCATGCCTGTAAGCACCAATGACCACAGCCGCTTGCACAGCTCCTTATTGCTAGCAAACGGACAGTAAATGATTGGTGGTTAGTGTTTAATGGGAACGTATTAACTCTTAAGCTTTCAAAAGTTCTAATTAAGCCTGGCTTTCATTTGAAATCCACATGAAGTGGGAGAGTAGGCCATTTGTTTTTACACAGCTGAGGAATGTGCATTTAACTATCTCAGGAAGGAAAGAGAAATAAAAATCACTTGGAAAGCTGGTAAACTCAACCACCTGTACTCCTTCAGCCTACTGGAAGGTTCCTCTCCCCACCATAGACCAGGGTTTTTGAACAGCTACAAGAGATGACTGGTGTAAAACTTGAATTTAATACAATGCCCATTGCAAAATGCAGCAGGGCTTGGAAAGTTTTAATCAGCATTTTGTCACTGTCCACCAGTGCCAAAGAATTTATCTGCTCTGTACTTGTGTACCATAATGCATCTTTGCCTCTGTATTCCTGTTTCCCAAAGGTCCAGATCCTAAATAAGACAAGACATCTAGACAAAGCTGTGCAAACTCAGCTCTGTCTGACTAACTGTTTGGACAGGTTTGCTTTAATCATAAACAGTATAGTAAATTAATGCTAGCCATGCTGAATTGTTTTAATGCCTACATGCTTTCTGCTCTGTGCCCAAAACAGTGCTGTTTTGTCTTCTGCCAATTACACCAGCCTCTAAGACATTCTCCTACAGCTTGGAGAAATATGTGTTTTGAGAGATGCTAAAGGGATCCAAATTTTAGGGGTCTGGAAAAGACTTTAGAACATGGGTGAACCTGGGGAACTAGTGCATGTGATTGAGGCATGAGTCTGTGAGACTTTTCTAGCACCCACATCAAAACTGTGCAATACTTAGAAAGGTTTTAAAATTAAAATATGAAATAAAGCCTGGCAATGATATGGAAGTGAGGCGTTCTTAATGAAAAAATTCAACTGAAAACCAGAAGAAATTGCTTGGTTTTCAGTGGCAATTGAAAAAGATGATGTTTGGTTAAAACAAAAAGGGAGGAAAAGAAATTAAAAAAAAATGTTTATCATTTATTTGCTGAGAAAAACCATCCCTGAGCATGTTCAAACAACATGTAGCCGTGGCACTTGGGGACATGGTGTAGGAGGACTGGGGGTGTTCGGTTGGTGGTTGGACTTGATGATCCTAGAGGTCTTTTCCAACCTTAATGATTCTGTGATTCTATGAATAAAAAGAAGTCATTTAATTGCATTACAGAAGGAAGTCTTGAGATTTGAAACATCAAACTAAAAAACATCCTTCATGGAATGGAATTGGGAACTGGGAGGAAGAAAAAAACGGATACTGAAATTAAACTCTTTTCTTCTCTCTGAGATGCCTCTACCTTGGCAAAAATTTGTTAAGTAATTAAACACTAGATGTGCAACCTGCAGACAAAAAACAAGTATTACTTAACTGAGATTCAGTGATAAGCTTTTCCTCCACCATTGCAGATGGGAGCCTCTATATCTGTTCCAGAGGCAAACTGCACAAGCAGATTTTGCCTGAACAGATTCATTTCCCACTCTTTCCATCTAGCCAGGTATAAAGTGAGTAGGAAAATTAATATACACTGATGCATTTTGTCTGCCGCTTGCACACTCTGTATAGAGATACACCACAGCACTCACAAGTTGTCATTGTCATCTGAGTCTGGGGATGTCCAGCATGTTCCAGCAAGACACCCACCAGTGAGCAGACTGCAGGGTGTCCTAGAGATAAATTAGATTATTATGATAGGATACAGCGGTCTGTAGGGCATCCACCTTCCTGCCATAGACTTCTCAGTAATCCAGAAAGCTCTCCTAGGCTCGAGTTTTCACACACAGTCTCCAGTGTGTTGTGCTTTGAGTGTCTCGTTTTCTGGACCTTCAGACCAGGGGTAGAGCTTGCATGTATGTTGAGCAGACATATGCAGGGCTATACTGCAGTTCTGGATGGTGATTTTTTTCAAATTATTTTCTAGCCATTCCATTTTGATACCAACATATGCTTCTGCAATTCCTTTCCTATAGTCCTTTTCTGCAACCCCACTGTCCTTTCTCAGACTAGTCAGAAAAGTAAAAAAGAAGGAAGAAGAACACACAACTTTTCCCAAGCAAGCGCCTTCTCTGGAGCAACCAGTTTCTCCTGCTCCTGCCTGAGACAATGTTTGCAATTAGCTTCCTAATAACACCATCTAGAAGAGCATCAGCCTTACTATGTTTTCACACCCCGGCCTCAATATGGCCATGAAATCAAAACAAGGCAATTTTTCCAACCACCTGGAAAGTTTCCCTAGGATTCCTGAATTAAAAGAGCCAGTGCAAGAAACTTTGGCCTGATCCAACCACAGCTATGCTGTCTTGCAGCCCATGGTGAATATGTCTTACAGATTTAACCACAGCCAGAACTTCCTTTTGGGCAAGGTTTTTTCCCAAGGTCATTTCTTTGGAAATTTGTCTTCATATGGCACCGCCATGCCAGGTCCGTTGGACTCTGACTCCAGTCTCTAAGCATTGCTGTCTGTAGGCATTATTAAGTTTTGCAGCAAGGGGAGGGTAAGGCAGAATTAGTCACTAGGGTTCAACTCTGAGCTAAATGACCCTCAACCCCCAAAGAATTTCCTTGTCTGACCCAGTCACTGCAGCTATATTGCAGTCTTGGTAAACCAAGGGACCTTGTGATGGGCTATTTGGGAAGTTGCAGTGTGCTTTAATCTCATTTTAAATGACTTCAGACCTCATCCTGCTGTGGCAGTACCCTTCACCTTGTTTTAGGTTCCAGTTGCACATCCCTACATATATTTTCACGTGGACATTGGGCCAACTATAACATCTTAGTCAACATCTATTCTGAAAACAAAGCAGATTCTAGCACTTCATCCTCTGTCTTCCAAAGAAAATCTGTTTATGCTATGTATTTTAGCCAAAAATATGGTGAGATTCTGGGACTGGTTGGAGGTTAATTCATACTATGCTGATATCTTTCCCCAGTGACTTGTTCAGTCTTTGCTTTTTCATACTGTGACATGATGGAGTAGCTGCTCAATGTACACTGCTGTGCCAATTTCCAGCTTGATCAACGTCATCCATATTTTCACTAAGTCCAAGATTACAGCTCTGGAATTGAATTCAGAATGGTTTTAGGACATGTTATTGGCGGTATTATTATTATTATTATTATTATTATTATTATTATTATTATTATTATTATTATTCCTAAATACTTAGAAATCATATTTTACTTAACTGGCATCTTTAAAGGACTTTTCTAAAGATTGAATTTGTTGACCAATTCTGATGTTTATGACACAGTTACTACCAAAAATGAAGTCAAACTGAGTATTTGCTTATGTGGACAGGTTTCTGAATGAATTCAAGCATCCAAGTTTTCCCCTGTCTTTTCCTGCCCTCCTGTCACTGTTTCCATCTGTAAGGGGTTTGGGTTCTGTTTTCTCTAGATTCAAGTGAAAATCAACTCCTGCAGTTTGGCTGGTTATTCCTGTGTCCTTCATAGGTTTTTGTATTTAGTAGCAAAATTCCATGACTGCCTTTGCACTGCCCACATTTGAACACAAAGCCTTCTACTCCAAAAGCATACCTCCAGCTGGTGATCTGTAAGTACACACAAGCAGCTGGGTGGTGCTCACTGAGCAATGGTGAGGTTCTGTCCTGTCCAGCCTTGGATTTATCGAAGTCCCTTTTGGTTGTATCAGTATTTAATTAAATTGTTCCTGCAAATCTTCTTTTTCCAGTTGCCCATTTCCCTCATTTATAGACCAAAGTTCTTCCTGACAGTCTACCACAATTTTCATAAGCCATGTTAAATCCCCTTACCCAACACACCTGAGCCATGTCTCCACATGTTGCCATGCATTATGGTGGCCCACTTCTATTTCAAGTAGCCCTTTCTTCTTCTTCGGTTAGACTGCACCAAGGAACTCTCCAGGATCTTTGGTAAACTCAAGAGTCTCCACTGCAGTCCTGGGCCTTATTTGCTGATCTTAAAATGCCACCTCCAGTAGAGCTGTGTCTTTTTTCAACTGTCAGCTGCTCTGGGGATCTGGTGTTTGGGCATGCCAGGAAGACTAGTCTCCACAGGCTCTTTTCAGGTTCAGGCGGGGTCTCCCTGGGTGTGCTCTGGCAAGCTGAGATGAGTCCTTGCCATCACATGCGAAACAAAGGGCTTCCACCAGATTTGGATAATGCAGCTTCTTTCCTGGGGATACAGTGCTGTGGTACCATTGAAGATTAGCTAAACAAGTTGACTGCCTGAAAATGCCCCTGTCCCTTCCCTCTCTTCCTTGCACACTTTTTATCTAGTCTCCAAGTTTTTAACTTGGACTATGAAATTAAACAGAAGCAAGAACTCCCAGGGAGTTTTTTCCCTCAAAAATAATTGGCTTCTGTGTTACTCAGTCTGGGATAATCCAGCCTTTCTGTTCCAGGTCTCTGTTGGTTACAGACAATGTGGAAGATATATGTGCCCAGTCTTACCAAATCTTCCAACTGGCCCAGTTCCTCATCCACTGACTCATCCAGACATGCTGGTCTGCATGCCTTTTATTTCTTTCAGAAGCTGATGTTTTCAGCTCCCTGAATCCATGCTGCAGCACATCTTGAGTAACAAATCCCAGATTGAGCCGTAACTTTCTACATGTCCTCTGCTAGGTTTGGGGACAGCTTGCATCCTCCTAATCTGCCTTGCCAGGCTAGGAAGGGAGCTTTTCCAGGGAGGTCTCAGGTCTGTTCAGTCTTTCTGCGGCTTTTGTCCTAGCAAATATTTTTTTCTCTCCAAATACAGCTTGACTCTAAGTTCTTTCAGGGATGTTTCCAGATATTCTTTTAAAGAGTTCTTGTTTCATCTTCAGCCCTTGTTTTTGTTCTTGTTTCAGATTATCTGATCTGTGTGATCATTTCCATTATTTGTTCCAGCTTGGATCACGAGGAATTACCGTCTGCGATTTCTCTCCCTGGGAACTGGATCCGGCTGCTGATGCTAACATCGGCTGCTGATGCTAACATGACTCCTTATGTCATGAGCAATTGATCAATATTCGGAGCCTCCACGGTTGTTCTGTCAGGAGACGGTGTTGCTACTATAGTCAAGTAATTCATAAGTGCCATCCTTTTTAGTCATGAAAAATATTTAAAGATATACTTCATTTTCCTAAGCAGAGCAGGATGCACCCAGAAGGGTTTCCATGTTTCCAGGCATCTTTCTAGTGGACACTTCATCTTCTGGGCAGCATTACATAGGCTTTTCTCATAGCACCCTCTTTTTCCTTCTCCAGTCTAAATAACTGCTGTCTAATCCCTCCCCAAAACTGCTACCATATCCAACTGCATTTAGAAATTGAGGCCAAAATCAAAACCTTTGGTCTGAATAGCCTAGTTTTCTAACACTTTTTTGTACTGTCAGTGTCATCGATACTTTGTTACTGCTGTGTGTTATTAGCCTTAACTGTAACTTATGAAAGAATTAAAAAAAAAAAAAACCAAACCTGTATTTTTGCTGTTCTTTTATTAACTGACATGTCCCTGAAAAACTTTCCCAGTACCTGGCTTAAATACTAAGTCATCTGATTTAGTTAAGTTTCCACCTGCCTCAAGTATGCTAGGTAATGGAATGTTTTTCATTGCATAGCAGTTTTACTGCAGTTCCACTGTAATTACACTTAGAATATGTTTTTAAACATGTATAATTACCCCTAAGTTTAAACGTATGACTGGCATTATTAATTCTCCATTCTTAATGGAATGAAATTTAACCTGCAGTCGTACTAGAATTATTCCAACAATTTTTGTAGCAGTTGTGTATATATTAATGCAAAATAAAACTTTGAAATAATTACAGTGTAAGGTAAGTTGTGCACTGAGATTCTAAACATAAAATTCTTTAATCACAAAAATCCATGTGTAAATGACATAATTACCCTTAATATGTTTTTTATACCAAATATATTTGTCAAAATCTTTAACATCAAAGCAGTGACCGAGTAGTGTAATAAATCTGAAAGCTGTGCTAATATGGATGACCTTCCTTTTAATATGAATTTGTAGCAATTACTGACAGAAAAAAGTGGAACCATTTTATAATTATATAGGACATATGATGAGATCACAGTAAAGTAGTTATTCTGTAGATTTTGTCTTGTATTTGGATCTTCCTTTGGCCACTGGTTTTGTAATGAAAAGAGTTCTTTGAGACCTGGGTTCAAGAGTGAAGACAATAGGCAATTAATATACTGTAGCCTAAAGTAAATCAAGAATGACTTAAGAGTTAGAGAAGCCTGAGTCAACACTCCGTTATTTCTGCACTGGCATAGTGTCTCTGATGTAGATGGAGCTAAATGCTTGTAAAGCTGGTCTGACAGACTGGATATCAAGCGTTTTCAGAACGAGCTTATGAGGCTTCAGGTAGTTCCTACTTTTGGTCAATAGAGCTAAGACCAGTCTTTCCTCGTGACTAAGAGCTGTTCACTGATAGCACTGATACAGCTTTGATCTAGCTATCACAGCCATTAAATTCCCAGTCAAAACCAGAATAGGAAAAATGGGAGAAAACCCAAAAAATAATGAGGGCAGAAACATTATTAGCCTGTCTCATTTCAACTGGAACAAAGTTATGTTCAGGCTTGGTCTGAGATAAGGGCAAGTGACTGAGGACAATTTTTCTTGTAAAAGCACTGTTTGAATGGTTGAAATTCAGCCATTCCTATTTATTCTTCTTTTCAAGCTCTAAAACATAACAGCCTATAAAATAAGCAGCAGGTGACGAAAATGAGAAATACAGTGATTAACTGGACATGCAGAAGAACACCAAATGGAGTAGATATTCACATATTAATAGAGATTTATGGATTTTTCTTTTTTCAAAATGTTTTTGTTTGAAGGCTGTTTAATTACAGCAAAAATGGGGACGTTAGAAGAGGAGACTCATGTTAGATAAAGGGAAGTGTGTGAGATCTACTGTGTGAGAATGTCCTAGATAATGAGTGACAGCTGCGAGGTTTTGGTCTCACTTTCATTTTAATGGCATCCTCCAGTGATATGCACTGGATTTCAAGCCTTTGTCACACTGTCAGCTCCTGTGATGATCCACAGAATATGGGCATTTGACAGGTCTTTAATAAACAGTTTGCTGCTGGGATGAATTGAAGTTCACCTGGATCTAGCTTGAGTTCAGCAGAACAGAGAGTGTTGTTAACTCACCTTTATGCTACAAAAGAAAAAAGAGAAGGAAGGAAAAAAAAATCCAGCCTTGGACACCTGCTATCTTTCCAGACACTAATTATAAGAGACCTCATTTTTACAGAAGATGAAAATGGAGTAGCAACCTACAGTAATGCATTGTGTCTCCAACAAAACTGCAGCTAAGAGCACTAGAAAACACTTTTTTATATTTTCTTGGATTTTAACCTACCTGTAGTCAATTAAAAACCCTCCAGGGGAACTCAGTTTGATGGCTTTTTGGCAGAGATGAGCTGTCAGGACTGTGCTTTGTTTCTGTTGCATTGAGGGTCTTCTGACACTGGCTCACAGAAACAAGAATTTATTGCTGGACACAATGTCCATGTCAGGGCATGGGCAAGGCAGGCAACCACTGTGGAGATGAGGTTCCTAAGAAAGAAAGAAGAGGAGCAAACCAGATGTGGCTCTGCTACCTATTTTAGACCCTCTTGCTTCCTCCATGGAGGAAGAAGAGAGGGCTGAAGCTGGGCAATATGGGGCAGCAACTGCCTCCTTCACTATGATCCCGTACTCATCGCAACAGAAATGGGGATCCCAGTTCTTTAGGACTTCTCCACCCTACTCAAATCTTTCTTTTCTCTTCTTCCCTGTTTCCTGTTGCTGGAGCGACCTCGTTCCCCACGTCTTTTTTTCTCCCCCCCCCCCAATTTATTTTCCTTATTTGCTTTGCTATTCTTATGTAGGTCAGCTCTGATTCAAGTGATTCTGTAATCTCAGTGAGAAGCTGTGATTTAGCAAAAGAAGAGCTTTTCTGGTCTCACTTTATTAGAGTCAGTACAGCAAAAGCTGGATGTCAGGGAGCTTGTGCTGCTTATTGCATACTGCAAAATTTATTATATACAAAAGCCTTTATTCCCCAGATTTTGTTCTCCCAGACATGAATCTTCTTGGGAACTGGACCCAAACCTCATGCTTTGGGCTGATCTCTACTTTGTGCAGATCATTTAACGTTGCATCCAGTGTGAATACAGAATTGAAACCGTATGGAAAAAAACTAAAGAATGTTGCTGGCATGGATAGGCATGGAAAGGAATTGAGCCAAATTAGAAAGGGTGAGGTGATGTTCTTGGACAAGACAGAACCTGATGTAGTATCTGTGGTATCACTCAAGAAAGATCAAGCTTTGGTATGCTGTTTTCTGTGTTGTCTGTTGAGTGCAACTGCTCACTCAATTATCATATCAAAAAATCCTGAAGTTGATGGAGAATGTAGCAGTTGAGAAAACTGGGAATAAAATGCAGCAAGTGTGGGGCTTAGGTTTTTTCTTGAAAGAGCAATATATACAAAAAATGTGACTGGTATAAAATACAGAGCCTTCCTCAATGAACTTTCATGAATGAATGAATTCGGAAGGAAAATAAAATTCATTAACTCAGGTGTTCCTTTGTGTATACAATTTGAGGTTTCAGTCTTCTTACACACAAGGAAATACTAAAAAGAAAATCAGGTATGCCAAAGGCATATACTCAAGTGACTAAGCTTTTTAAGGTATATGTGTTCCTAATGGCCCCATTTATGCATAACTGGAAATACGTTTGTTCTAACATGTCCTTTCCCCAAAATATCTGGACTGGATAACCCATACAGAGAGTACAATTACAAGTGGCGTGTTAGGAAAAGTTAATTAAGAATCACCTAATAGGCTTAAAAAGGAAAGGAGATGAGTATTAAAGTAGCCCAATTGAATGAAATTGAACAGTGTATGCTATCATAAGTGACAGCCGACATGTTTTGTTCCCTGTTCTATTCAGGGATGTTAGCTGATTAGAGTTATCTCACCAGGCTGCATTTCCTCCGCTGTCTCACAGCATGCAGCAATCCCTGCTGCATGACTGTACCATGAAGGAGTTTGTGGTGACCTTGGTGGCTCTCTGTCTGGCCCTGTGAGACTGAAAAGAAGGACTGATGGGGTCCCACACTGGCTTAAGGAGAGCACTTGAAACCTTCTTGTTAAACTGAGGACACTGAACCACTCTGCACTTCTTGCTAGAGGTCTACCAATATGTCTCCATTTTCTGTGTGTTGTTGCATGACCCTGGGAACAAGAGGATGGATCTGGCCTGGAGCTCCATGCAAATCACTGTTTTGATTTAGGGGTAGGACCACTGTAATGAGTTGGCTTCAGCCTGCAGAGCTGCTCCTAGTACTACATCCAGCCAGAGCCAGAAAGCAGAGACAGAAAAAGCTGCATTGAGATGAAGGCCCAAATACATAGGTCATTTTTTTCAGTAGAAAAACAGAAGTTAGTTTTCCTCAAAACTAAAATAATGTCTATTTCCATTTCTATGAATACAGAATTCCTCACATTACTTGATTACTGTAAGTATTTACCACATCCATCAGGCTATTAAGTTAATGTTAGAAGCAATAATTTGCCTTTAATATTATATTCTGCGATAGCTAATCTTTACACTGTAAAATGTCATGGCTTTGCTCTTGTTCAGGATTTTTCTTTAGGTAGTTAATACACTTTTTTCTTATGACGCCCAAGGTTTTTACACTGCTTTACACTACCATTGCATATGGAGATCGCATAATGTCAGGACACCAGTTCTGAGACTGGCAGACATAACTTAGGGAGAAGGGGAGAGGCATAGAGTATATCCTGAGGGAAGAGGGGAAATCCAGGAAAATTCCACCTTGCCTTTTTCTCTCTCTACCCCATTTTACTGCTTCTCTCAAAATATTGTGAAGCTAAGGTGTGATGGAAGGGAACTGCAGAGACAGAAGGGAAGCTCTGGGTCTTCTGAGATCAAAGAGACTTTGATCTCTGACACCGTGCAATGCAGGGTCCCTGAAAGGTCTTCCGACAAAGAGTTCAGGAATTAGTCCTAGGCAAGGTAGAGGCACAAAAGCATGTCAGGCACTGAAAGCGGGGTGCATCTTTTGGAGAATGGAGCTTAGGTTGAATTGAGTCAGGACTGGTTTTACCAGATATGTGAGTGCAATTTTTCTTTGGAGGGGACTTTTGAGGAAGAAGCAGAGAATGGAAAGACAGAAAGTGTAAACTGTGGGGTGGGAAGTTTGTGTTGTATAGGAATGATGCAAGCCAGCAAACACATGCAGAAAGGATGGATGCACAGCATTGTGCATGAGCAATACTGGGAGAGCAGCTGTGAACCTGACTACTGTGGAGAGGAATTAAAAGGGAGTATGAAGACTGAAAGGAAGTGAGCAACCTAAAAAGCTGGAGAGATGCTGGAAAGTTGGGAAATCCAGAAAGTGGAGTGTATTTGGAGAATGTAGATACTCTTCCCAATGAGTGACTACTTGCTGTGAGACTTTTTAGCTTGGTACACTGTGGACTCCAGTAATTGCAGATGCCAGCTGCTCAAAGCAAGTAGAGCTGCTGCATAACCAAGGCCCACAGACTCCAATGCCTAGAACCAGCAGCACTTCCCAGGTGTATGTTCAGGTGTGTCCTCAGCCCTATCTCCTCTCCAAAATCTCATTATTATTTAGGTGAATATAAAGCACAGCAATATGTGTTAGAGGTTCAATATCTTCAAAGGCTGTTTTCTGTTGGCAGTTTTTATTTATGTGGTTTAATTTGAATAAAGATGGTGAATAGCAATGGCTCAGCATTCCTTAGGGCTCAGCTGACAACTGCAAAGAACACACATAGACTGAGGATAAGAAGCTATTAACATAATTGTCTTGTTCTCAACCACAATCTTTGCTTCTTGTGCTTCAGCACAGCTTTGCACCACTATATGTTGTTATTTACTTCAAATTCAGCAGACCCAGATGTTCAGTAAACATCAAGAGAGATTTGGCCTAACTGAAGACAGTTCAGAGAAGATCAAGAAGAACAATTAGAGGTCTTGAAAGCATGGACTACAAAGGAGAATTGAAAAAGCTGGGATTGCTAGGTTTGGAGAAGACTGAAATTATAAAAATCCTGAGATAAATAAAAGACTGCTGTAAAGAAAAAATATATTATTATTTGTTCTTCATGCCCCCCATGCATGAAGAGAGTAATTGTGGGCTAAAAATGGAGCAAGGGAAATTTCAGCTAGACACCAGGTGTGGCAGTCATCTTGAGTTGTTGATGCCAGCCTAATGATATCAATAAGAGGATGGCTGACTGACTGGGCTGCAAAGTTCCAGATAGTCTTCTGTCCCACCAGTGCTTCCTCAAAAATGGAGAGGGATCAGTAGGGTACCATGGGGGAAGGCTCCAGTGACTTTCCTGAATAATCTAGACCCTTTAAATACACATACGAGTCCATCACCAGCTGTTAGTCTAAGCTGAGAACTGCATATAAAACATATGCAAAAATTATTGGTTAGGAAAGTGAGACAGATAAGTACTATACAGCATTTCAGAAATTAAATAGCAAAAGAAAATCAAGCATTTAGTTATCCTAGGCTCCAGCAGAGACCATTTTGTTTGCCTGTTGTTTTGATGATGCTGCTTCCTCTTGTGTATCTTTCCAAAGGTACTTTTCCATTGCTTCAACACAAACTTCTTGTCTAAGACTTTTTGTGTTGTATCTCCACCATGCAAAATGCTTCCTTCTATATAATCATTATATAATAATATAATATATATAATCATTCCCTACTCCCTCCTACTTGCAGTGCCAGAGCTATGACATTTTTTATTAAATTTCACAATCAAGGTAATTTTTTTTCTCCCATTCCCACAGTGCATGGAAGGCATTCCTTGAAAACACCCTCAGAAAATGCTCTCTTCACCTTCACCATTTTTTCCTTAAAATTCTCCCTGCTGTGAAATCTGCAAAAAAGTTAGAGTGCTTATTTATAGGTGATTTTTACTGTGTCTGTGGCTAATCATACGGCTAAGAACTGTCTCAATGTAAGTATGCATAACCTCTCACAGAATCACAGAATTGTAGGGGTTGGAAGGGACCTCTGGAGATCATCCCGTCCAACCCCCCTGCTTGAGCAGGCACACCCAGAGCAGGGGGCACAGCACCGTGTCCAGGAGGGGTTTGAATGTCTCCAGGGAAGGAGACTCCACACCATCTCTGGGCAGCCTGTTCCACAGCTCTGGCACCCTCACAGGAAAGGAGTTGTTCCTCATGTTCAGGTGGAACTTCTTGTGTTCCAGCTTGTGCCCATTGCCCCTTGGCCTGTCGTTGGGCACCACTGAAAAGAGTCCGGCCCCATCCTCTTGACACCCACCCTTCAGATATTTATAAACATTGCTAAGATTTTCCCTCAGTCTTCTCTTCTCTAGGCTGAACAAACCCAGGTCTCTCAGCCTTTCCTCATAAGGGAGATGCTCCAGTCCCCTGATCATCTTGGTAGGTCTCTGCTGAACTCTATCCAGGAGTTCCGTGTCTTTCCTGAACTGGGGGGCCCAGAACTGGATGCAGCACTCCATATGTGGCCTCACTAGGGCAGAGTAGAGAGGGAGGATAACCTCCCTCCACCTGCTGGCCACACTCCTTTCAATGCACCCCAGGATGCTGTTGGCCTTCTTGGCCACAAGGCTCATTGCCAGCTTATGATCAACCTGCTGCCCTCCAGCACTCCCAGGTCCTTCTCAGTGGAGCTGCTTTCCAGCAGGTCAACCTCCAACCTGCACTGGTGTGTGGGGCTTGTTCCTCCCCAGGGGCAGGACCTTACACTTGCTTTTGTTGAATTTCATGAGGTTCCTCTTGGCCCAGCTCTCCAGCCTGTCCAGGTCTCATTGGATGGCAGCATGGCCTTCTGGTGTATCAGCCACTCCTCGCAGCTTGGTATCATCAGCAAATTTGCTGAGGTTACACTCTGTCTTTTCATCCAGGCCATTGATGAATACGTTGAACAGGACTGGACCCAGCACAGACCCCTGGGGAACACCAGTAGTTACAGGCTTCCAACTAGACTCTGCATTGTTGATCACGACCCTCTGAGCTCTGCCATTGAGCCAGTTCTCTACCCACCTCACTGTCCACTCATCTAACCCATACTTCTTAAGCTATGAGGATGTTATGGGAGACAGCGTCAAAAGTCTTGCTGAAGTTGAGGTAAAAAACATCCACTGTTCTCCCTTCATCTACCCAGCCAGTCATGCCATCATAGAAGGCTATCAGGTTGGTCAAGCATGATCTCCCCTTTGTGAATCCATGTTGACTGCTTCTGATAACCTACTTTTCCTCTACATGCCTGGAGATGACCTCCAGGATGAACTGTTTGATCACTTTTCTGGGGATGGAGGTGAAGCCAACTGACTATAGTTTCCCAGGTCCTCCTTCTTGCCCTTTTTGAAGACTGGAGTGACATTGGCTGCCCTCCAGTCCTCAGGCACCTCTCCTGACCTCCCTGACCTTTCAAAGATGACAGAGAGTGGCTTAGCAACAGCATCCAACAGCTCCCTCAGCACTTGTGGGTGCATCCCATCAGGCCCATGGGTTTGTGAGGATCCAGTTTGCCTAAATGATCTCTAATCCAATCCTCCTCAACCAAGGGGAAGTCTTCCTTTCTCCAGATTGTCTCTCTCAACTTTGGGGGTTGGGATGCCTGAAGGTCAGCCTTAGCAGGAAAGACTGAAGCAAAGAAGGCATTCAGCAACCCTGCCTTCTCTGCATCCTGCCTCACCAGGGCACCCACCTCATTCAGCAGTGGGCTCACAGTTTCCCCAGTCTTTCTTTTACTACTGATGTATTTGAAGAAGCCCTTCTTGTTATCCTTGACATCCCTTGCCAGATTTAGTTCCCAGTGGGCCTTGGCTTTCCTCATTGCATCTCTGCATACCCTGACAATGTTCCTATATTCCTTCCAAGTGGCCAAGCCCTTTTCCACATACTGTAAGCCTCCTTCTTCCATTTGAGTTTTTCGAGAAGCTTTTTGCTTATCCATGTGGGTCTCCTGGCTCCTTTGCTTGACTCCTTCCTCATAGGGATGCACCAGTCTTGAGCTTGGAGGAAGTGGTACTTGAATATTGACCAGCACTCTTGGATACCCTTACCTTCTAGAGCCCTAACCCATGGGATTCCTCCAAGCAGGTCTTTGAAGAGGCCAAAGTTAGCTCTCCTGAAGTCCAGGATTGTAATCCTACTTATTGCCCCTTCGTACATCTGTTTGTAGTCCTTTTTGAATGATTTCTTGAGGATGATTGACTGTCTTTTGGACAGGTTTATTCTCACAAAATGATAGTGGTCTTTAGGAGTTCTTTGTCTGAACTAGCTGTCTAGATTTTCTTTATAATCAATGGAGGGAAATAGGCACTTTAACGATAAAGCCCTTCTTAGGTAGCTGAAGTTAGCTACCTAAGCTAGGTCAGCTAAATCACCATTTGGTGGTGATTTCCTCTCAACTGTATCCAAAGAGACTTCTTGATGACTAGCTCAGATCTGTCCATAGTCAATATCTAAAGATTTCTGAGATTATCTCACCTATATGTCTGTCATACTCAGATCCCAAAAGAAACCTCTAGGAAGAGCTACAGAGCAAACTGTAATGATAGCCTGTAGAAAACATTACTATCATAATACTATAATGAAAGCAGCATTGCAAAAAAAAGACAGCCACCCAAAAAACCCCAAACTCTGTGTCAATAATACAGTGTCCACAAGCTGTAAGAAAATTCCTTTGGCAAATGACATCTATAATGTTCTTTGACTTGCTGCCATCTGTTATTGCTGCCTTATAATCAAGTTTGTTTTCAGACAGACTGTGCCTGATTCTTTCAAGATAAGGAGGGTGTGTATTTTAACAGAAGTTACTAGTAGATTGATCCATAGCATGGGAAGGGCAAGAAAATAATTGAACAGAGTTATATGTATTTACATAACACTTGTAGCTGGTTTCCAGAAAGAGGGATTGCAAGTTTTCAGAGGTCATGGCAATAGTGTCTGTAATTACTTACTGGAAAGGCAAGAAGCTTGTGAGTTGGAACAACCTTCAGGGTGGAGAAGGAGGGGTTCTACTGAAAGGTACAGATGCCAATATGTCTCCCTATAATTCTGCTAATGGAATGACAAAATAGTTTAAAATAATTATAAAAGAGATAAATTTTTACTTAAAAATACTAGGTCTATATTAAAGTTTTTGTTGAAGGTATTATAAATATCCTTAGAGAGGCAAAGGAAAGGGTTTTGAGACTTTGATATAGACAAGATGTAGGTACAATATAAATCAGAGATAGGAATATACATATAATTATTTTTTCATCTTCAGTCCCTCTGGTATACATTGAGGTTCCTATATAAGCATTGATTTAAGAAAATTATCTGAAGTTTTGCATACTTACATTATATTTTTTATTAGAACAAGATGTAAAAATGAAAGTGTTAAAAGTGACGATTTCAATTGTTTTATCTCTCCTTTCCCTAATGTCATTTTAAATTGCACAGAAAAAGAAGAGTCCTCCAGCATGTCTTAGTATTACCAATTATTTGTGGAAGTCAAGGATGTTTGACCTTTCAGACAGTGGAGCAGAATAAAACTATTCTCAAAAAGCAATGCAGTCAGCCCTTTAGCATGCTGTAACAGGTCAAGTGGGTTATGAATTGGTCATGCTATGAGTGCAGAGAAGGTGTGTGCCAGTTCACATCCAGCACAGTGCATTGCTACATCATTGGGACATAGAAAGATGGTTACTCTCCTTTTGGCTTCAGAGTGCTTATATGTGGGGGCAGGACAGGTGAGGCAGAACCAGGTTTCCACTGTTAAGCCAGAACACTGTAAAAACATGGCTGTCCTCTTCCAGACTCAAACAAATAGACTTGCTAGCTTGCATCACCACTAATCTAGGGATCTCTGCACATCACAGTAAGAAAGATCACTGACTTTCCCTTCCCTTCCCTTCCCTTCCCTTCCCTTCCCTTCCCTTCCCTTCCCTTCCCTTCCCTTCCCTTCCCTTCCCTTCCCTTCCCTTCCCTTCCCTTCCCTTCCCTTCCCTTCCCTTCCCTTCCCTTCCCTTCCCTTCCCTTCCCTTCCCTTCCCTTCCCTTCCCTTCCCTTCCCTTCTGTTTTCCCACCCCACCAATTATGCAGCAGCTTAATGTGTGTTATCTGTGTTTTTATTAGGTCCAGGTTAAGCCTGCTACTCCATTAAGCCTAGCCGTATAAGAACGCTCTCTGCGTCTCTATGGGTGCATAAACATGTACACATGTACATATATCACAAGACAACGTTCAGAGTTTACCTTTACAGTGCAAAAACCAGTGCATGCCTTTAACTGTCACTAACACCAAAGAATGACGCAGCAGCTAAATACAATATAACAATGGTTTTGTGGGATCAACAACTACAGCTAGAGGTTAATTTGTATAAATGCCATCCTCTTTCTCTCTTTAAAGATGTGACTCTTTCTCAGTCTGTGCAGCCAGCGTTGTCTGTCCCTCCTGAAGGATGTCTGAGAAGGAAGGGTAGGAGGAAGCTCCATGTTTCCAGTGCAAGAGAAGGAGATTTTATCTGCATTGCAGACATACGGATTAGGGGAACATTTCTACTGTAGGCAGGATCTTTATATAATCAATTATGGGCATGTTTATATCTTTTCCTTGGAAGATCTAACATCAACAACTGGATGGACCATCAGTTTTGGTGTGGCTGTTTCTGTTTTCCTGCAGTCCTTCCAATAAAACTCCTTCAGGTCCATTAACAGAAGCTATAGAGTCAGGTGTGGGTCTGCTTTACAGTGACAGGTCTGAGAAAGTGCATCATTTAAAAGGTAAATAGTTTCCCCACAAACAGAGCCCAGCAGCAAAGGATTTTAATTCATGGTATATATCCTAACTCCAAAGTCTTGTCAGATGCTGGGCTGCTCTCTCAAAGAAAGAGATTAAAACCACACACTTCAGCCTGAATTGCAGTCAGATACATCAGGTGACATGGTCCTGAATTCACAGGGGCTGAACAAGGAGGTTTGATAGATGATCTCATTCTGATGAGTGAAATCCTGACATCTTTGAAATCAGTGGGAGTTTTGCCATTGGGTTTACACTGTAATTTAAATGACAGCAGTCCATGGGTCTAGAGACACCACAAGATAAAGTTTACCAAACTGTTTTGAGGAATGCTCAGGCTCAGCTGGATTTAAATTTTGAGTCTTCCTGCATGCAAACCAGTTTTGCTTACCTTAGCTTAAATGACTGCTGTTTGCTATGCTTAGCAAGAAAGTTCTGCAAAGTTCAAATCATATTTCAAGCCAAACAACTCAGACTTTTCTAATTTAATGTATCTAGAGCACTTTAGGTCACCATGCTGTACATGAAAGAGCAGACTATCTCCTTTTTTTCTCTACTGCAGCAGTTTACAGAAATAATAATAGTAATAATAATTTAAACAACAACAACAACAACAACAACAACAACAACAACAACAACAACCACCACCACAATAAGAGCTGTTCAGAACAGAGCCCCAAACATGTCCTTTTCCTTATAGTAGGTCTTGGAAACAAAAAGGTTACCAAACCCCAGGTACCTGCTGTTGAGGGTTTTCACATTTTAAATAAAGCTGACAAAAGAGATGAACAATTTTGTTTTGGCCACATTCTAAATGTCACTACCACCGTTTACTACCTCTCAAAGTAATCAATTGCACCAGAGGTCCAGCAGCTCTCACAGGCTCTATTGATTGAAAACCAGAGGCATGGTTCACTGTTTCTGTGTTTAAGTCACCTTATATCCCTTTTTACAGTGACCTCTGCCTCTACACTTGTAGTGCTAGGGCTTTTGAAACATGTGTCTAGTGAACAGGCATTCAATGTCTTTTCCATTCAATTAAAATTCTTCACTATCATTCCCTTTTATCTAGCCTTTGTAATTGGATTCCTAGTTTCTCAATTTTCATGGCAGCAAGGGGGAAAATGATAGCAAGTCCCTGATTAAAAAAGAAAAAAAAAAAAAAGTTATGATTTAATTCTGACTAAAGGGTTTGTTCTTTCTTAAGCTGAGTTTCTGAAGGGAAAAAAGGCTTCTGCGATCATACTATCATTTCTGCATCTCTGTTCTCCACTTAATAAATCTAGGATCTCTTGGCCTGTTTCAGTCAGATTTGAAGATGGGTTTATAACTGTCCTGTAATATCCTGGTGATACTATGTTCTTAAGAGGTACATAAGACTGGCAACTGGCTAGAGGAGGAGATCCAATAGTCACACAGAATAAAAGACTGTCCTGTGTAAGTAAGTATCTATCCAGCTTGGGTACCTAGCAGTCAGTGGGGACATTCCCACATCTCTGGCAGCACACAGGCTGCCCTTTCCCAGGGGACAGCTGTGGGATATAAGGGGGGGGATGGAAGACATCATGGCTTTTCATCACACAGGACAGGGGATGAGGAAAAGGAGAGGAAGCTAGAAGAATAAGCCACCCAAAGTGATAAGAGAAAAGGCTTCATTAATGCCACTGCTCATGAAATACCTTGGGTTTTTTGAGAGTATTACCACCTGGTGAGTTGTTTCCAAAGCTGTTTGTGTCCAATATATTTTCTGGTTTTGTGTTACCGGCAGATCATGAAAATATGCTCTAGCAGCATGTTATACACCAAGATCAATATCAAAGACAAGTGAAATACATCACTTTATAGAAATGCCTGCAGAGAGACTAGGCTAGTCTGCAGGCTTATCTTCTACATGGCTGCCTTTACAGGAGATGAGTCAAGGCTTAATTGACCAGGGTTTTGTTATTGCTAAAAACATGAATCTGAACAGAACAGAACATTTGTATTGACC
The DNA here is from genome assembly GCA_031468815.1 of Morus bassanus. NCBI lineage: Eukaryota > Metazoa > Chordata > Aves > Suliformes > Sulidae > Morus > Morus bassanus. The sequence goes on from CM062600.1 coordinate 82,713,051, forward strand.
CAAAACTTAGTAATTTAGTTCACATTGACTTTAACAAAATATTATTCCCCCTATTCGGTACAATTTTCTCTTTGGGAAGACTTCAGAAATGTTTGAAAGCCACTAGTCTACAAGCTGTGCCACAAATATTTAGAGTTACAGAAGTCATCCAGTAAGTCTGGTCTTACAGTTAACCTCAGATAGTCTCTTCCTTGATTGATATTCCAATGTCTTGGTCAAGAATCCTTAGATGACATCACCAGTGTGGAACAATAAGACAGCTATTTTGATTTTTTCTCCCATGTAATGAAAGAAGATAATAAATCCTTGAAGTCAATAATACTCAGCAGCAGCACACTGGTACATCAATTACAAAATTATTAAAAGGTCAAATCATTTTGATAACCATCCACAGAATGTCAGGAACTAGGAGTTTCAAATGCAATGGACTGCTTGCAACTATGACTGCAAGAAGGAGACAAATATTTTGCAAACCTAACCCATTATGATTACAATAATATGAGTCATTCCAAATCTTTCTTTCCTATTAAGTAAGGTACTGTATAGCCTTTGGATAACAGGAAAGTCAAATTAATGGAACAGAAGGTTAAAACAACTGAATAACTGTAACTTAGCAAATAGGGATAGGGAACAAGATAATTGTCTGTAAGTATTTGAAGGGAGGGATAAGAATAGCTTCAAGTTGCTCAGGGGAGTGTAATTAGATATAATGGGATGAAATTAAGCAATGGAAAATATTAGGGAGGAAACTCCTAATGAAAACCTCATTCAAAACCTGGAATAGACTCCAAAGGAAGCTCTATTGGAGAAAGCTTTGGTTCTCCTTGCAAAAGTGAGTAGAAAGAAGGATTTTGAAAATGCACCAACTGATTCTGCACTGGAAAGGTGATGGGATGATCTTCAAAGGATTTTCTGTTTTTAGTTTAATCTAATCCCATACCTATTGCCTTAGTATACTGGTAAAATGAAAAGGATTCCTCTGAAGACCATTTTTTAGTGTCCTTCTAAGGGTCAGAACCACCATTATCACATTTAGGCTCTCTAAGGACTACATTTATGTTGTTCAGTTAAAAATCCATAATCAAAAGCAATATATGTGATTTCTCCAGGATAATGTCTCTGTTTCACTGAAATCTGCCATCTACACCATCCTATCAACATTTTTTTGTCCCTGGGAGGTGACAAGGGTGTTCTCCTTTTCCTGTTAACACCTTTTCACAGGGGCGGGGAGGATTCACTTTCCACCTCTGGTTTGCTTGAAAGAAAGGGAAAGGGCTAATCGTCACTATTTGTGTTCATAAGCTTGACCCACCACTGTGCACATCAGTTCTTGTTGGATGATTCATTTCTTATATTGATGTCATTCTTCTAAACTTTATGCATTGTATATCTGGACTGTATTGCAGAACTGGGCATGACAGAGTTGTCTCCTATGTATTTTTGATAGCTTGATATGTACCTTGAATATAAGAATCTAGATTAAGTGGCCAAGCACTGATGAAGATGTCCCTTCATTACATTGTGCAGAGACGTCACTGCATATATTTGGCTGGATGATCAGATTGGTCTAACAAAAGATCAAATTTTCACTGGCTGGATCTTCACCACAGCCAGAGTGTTTTTCCTTCTTTCATTCAAATCAGGAAACAGTTTTTGTCATATCCACAACGTACTAAGATGATCAGCAAAAAATTGTTTGCAGGGAGAAACAGTAATATCCTTTTTCAGACCAAGGAACAGAGCTGGAAAAAGCAGAGGTTTAGAGCACACAGCCCTGTTTCAGGTCCAACACAGAAGCAGTGATCTCCAAAGGAAAGTATAAGGTGAGAATTGTCATTCAGGATACAAGCAGGCATAGTAACTGGAGAGTACACAGTGGGGTGAAAAAAACGAAGCCCAAAAGCATTGCCTTTCTGTTTTTGTAACCCATACCTCCTGGGTGTAACGTCCCTCCTCTTTTAGCAAATCTACCTCAATAAGATCTTAGATAAAATGAGTCCTTTTTTTTCCCACTTGTCTTTAGCTTTGAATATTGTTGCTTCTGTTTCAGACCTGAAGAAGGCCTTGTGTAGCCCCAAAACTTGACATTTTTTCACAAACTGTGCTTCTTGGTCTAATAGGAGATTTCACTTCTCCCACAGAGCTTTCCACACTTGCAATTCCTCCAGGAATTTGTTTTTCCCATGACACATGGCAGCAACATGCAGGAAGCCAATGAAAACTTTCAGCTCAGTTTAGCTCAAACATACTTTATTTTGCCTGTTTATATGCTGGCACTGCTGTTATTCCAGTTTCAGTAAATGAGTCTCTCCCACCACAACATAGAAAATGTGCTTTTGTAGGAGAGTTTAACTTTCTCCCCTCCTCATAACTTTCTGAAGATGACATCATGCCCTTGGCTGGATTACAGTTCGGTCAATGCTGAACTGTTTCTGGAAGCAATAACTCCATTTTACCTTTTCTGCTTCTGTGCAGCCATAGGCCATGCTATGGAGATAACTACATGAGTAGGGTTCAGGCACAACCCCACAATCATGCAGCCTGGCTCTGCCTATCTTTCCTATCATGTGGAAGCTGTGTATAATGTTTTCCTCAAACAGACAAATGTGATGAGCAATCATCAAATGTAAGATCTACTTTCTCAGACCTGCTCTTCATATAGTCATGGTAATGTTTTTGTGACCTGGTGACTCACAGAGTTATGGATCATGTTTACTTTGTCAAGAGAAGGAGTTATTGCCATCTGAGTACTTTTTGGAATACAAGACAGAGAATATCATCTCAAAAGTATTAGGGATAGACAGAACAGTCAACAAATCCAGGTTTGAAGGGAGCCATCCATTTAACTTAAGATGAATTTTTGCAATCACAACTGGATTTCATTATTAACATATTCAAAGTACATTTCACTTGGTAAAGGAGATTTTCTTGAGACAACTGCAGTGCAAAATATTCTGATTGAATAGAAACAAGAGGACACATAGCTATTTAAAATCCAAGATAAAAATGAGACACAGCTGAGACGTATATTTATTCCTCACCCTTTTCTGATGCTGCAAAACATGTTCTTCACTCTTTAAAACAGCAGTGTTCGTGTGTGGGTAGGGGGTTATTCATTCATGAGTTATTGCAACATACAGGTTTGCAAATGTAAAAATGTAGTTTATTTAAACTCGTTAGCTGCACTGTGTTTTATAATGCTAGTGATGTCTTTACTATCTCCTAGTTCAAAATTTTTCCCTACCCAACTGTAGGCACTTATGTGGGGTGACCTAAGATCCTTTCTGGATGTGACTGCACCTCTCCACTGAACATAAGCAAACCTTGGTAGGGATCAAGGTTTGGCCCCAAGTGCTTGAAAGCAGAGAGGCCAATCAGGACCTTACATTATCTTCCCAAGATAATGAAGCCCTCTTCCTGGTGTCAGCTTCTCCATACATCCATAATGTGAACATCAACAAAACTCAGCCTTTTCTGCATCCGGACAATGCAGCAGTTACGATAGCCCCTACCAACCACAGCTGTTTCATGAGGGTTCCTTCAAGCCCTTCCTGCCATTTTAAACACTGCCCTGGTCTGGAGACAATTTCTTGGAGGTCATGGATATAATTAGCTTGAACACTTCCTAGACATTTTTGAAGCCCACCAGTTTCCTTCTTAGCCATCTCGTGACCACAGGCTCTTGGCAACTTGATGTCTGATAGCAAGGCAGCTGCTTCCTAAGGCTGTGGTTCCCTGACTGCAGTAGGGTTACTTCCAGATGAGTGCCATGTAATTCTCCAATCAAGGTAATTGAATCTGAATGCACTTAGAAAAAACATATCAAATCAGACAGCCCAGCAATAGAGTCAGATTAGTAGTTAGGACCTCTGGATAAAGGATTATATTATTGAGTTAGTCTTTTATTTTGATACCCCATTTAGTTACCAATTTGTTCTACAGTCTACGGAAAGTCAGGTCTACAGAAAGCTCCCTGAAGGGTTTATTCTAATAAGTAATGCAATTTGAAAAGGTAAGAAATCGCAGAAAACTCGTTTAGTTTCATTCATTGTTACTAGTTTACCATTTTACATTGATTTTTCTCCTTCCTATTATATATGGACTATGTTCTCTAATGGGTTTACAAGTCTACTGATTAATGTGAGTAAAAATAATACTTGTTTTATTGCAGGGGTAAATAATGTCTTAACTACTTTGAACATTACTGCCCTTTCAGAGCACTAATCTGACATGGCACTATCACAATGAGTTCACCTGCCTCTTTTCCAAACCCCCTTAAAGCCTTTTTCATTAATTTTATTCTCATTTCCTCTGAATATTTGCTCAACACTTTTTAAATGGATTTGCTTTCACAGTGACTACACCTTTTGTGTGCAAACATTTCAATACCCATCTTATCCTGTTGGCAATATTTACAGAAAGGGAATTTTTAAGTGACAATATTTAAGTGACAAGTGACAAAATACAAATATTTAAAGAGTGAATTTAAATTTAAGGCACAGATATTTGGACCAGAATTGCTACTGAGTTTTCTATTGAAGGCACAGGAAAAAGTTTCTGGTGACTTTTTTAACAAGTTATTAATAAACCCTTCTGCTGCCACAACCCATTTCCTTTTGTTGGTCAGTGCTGACTTTTCCTTATTTCTCACTATCATCTTGAATGCTCCAATAACAGCTTTTCTTCTTGAATGCTCCAATAACATCTTTTCTTCTTGAATGCTCCAGTAACAGCTTTTCTGCCATGTTTCTACTTCAAATGATCTGATTTATGTCACATACCAATACTTTAAGTTCCACCAAATCTTTTAGCCAAGACCCCTGCATACAGGCAATCCAGTTGGTTCCTAATAACCATAACCTCACCTTTTGTCTCTCCTTCATCCTCTTCCCAGCATCAGACACTCCCTTAACATGAACACATATCTTTATTCTGAGAGAACAATTAATAGAAAGGTAAAAGTTAACAGCAAAATAAGGAAGGTTTTTTAGGTATAACTGCATAATAGTTTAGAGGTAACTAAGCTAGTTAAAAAAGATTTACCTTGGGTAGTGGAAACAACTTACTTGTGGCAGTGACGAACTCCAGGCTTGATAATTTATTTTGCTTTTCAGACTTTGTAGAGCTTGGATCCTCTAGTAACCAAGCTAGCATGTTTACAGTAAAAGAAAGCATCTCTGCATCGTGACTATGCTGGAGGTGGCTTGCTTGCTTTAGCAACTGGAAGCTGGTCTCTAAACCAGAAACCAAATGCCACAAACTTGGTTCCCTGGTACTGCTACCCTGTCTCCTGAGAATGATACCACACATATTTTTGTCAGCCTTTTCTTCCTCTTAGACCATCCACTCAGTCTTGAACCCAGAAGCTCATGCCAGAATTATTGCAAACCCACCAACCCTGTTCATTGTTAGTTTAGGCACCTATACCTTTTCTCCCACCATTAAATCTACAGGGCAAATCAAGCTTTTTCTTCTTTTTTTTCTTTTCCTTCTCAAGTGTCATAAGGAAAGATGTTATTTATACTGTTCTGAACTGACAAAAGGTTGATATAGTTGAATCCAGTATGAAGTAGCTGGAAAAAATTTCACACTTTTTTTCCTGTTTTCACAATGTTTTAAGAATGTGTTGACAAATTTGACAAAAATCACTCAGAAGTCTGAAATGTTTTATTAAATGTTTTCTTACTTCAGTTTAAAGTAATTTTTTGTTTCAATATTTTCATAATGTTTTTAATTAAAAAAAATAACAATTCAATACATCATACCATGCTAACAACCTTTTTGTCTGCTAAGCACATCATTGCAGATTTTGGGAAACTGAACTTATTGGGGGAGGGGGGGAGGGTGTGGTGGTGTAGTAATTTTAAGTTCATAAGAACTTCTATTTCAGCTCCAAATAAAGGAGAAAGAGAAAGAAATTAGACTTATAGGTTGTGCTGACAAATCACCTCCTTCCCAACATACCTGTCAATTAAAAAAGAATATTGTTATAGTAGTAAAGATCTCATGATTCTCTCCTAGAATTGTCTAAGAAAACATGCACTTGGTTAGAAGGCTAAAGCCCAAACTAATGCCTCTCTTTGAGAAAAATATGTCACTGTGAGTGTATGTGTACTGTTAGACATCAGAGAATCCAAATTTAGGAAACAGGGATTTTGTAAGTGTCATTTATTGCTAAACTGCAAAAATGTTGATAGTGACAAATAGCTGATTTTTTTTGTTTGTTTGTTTGTTTGTTTTCTCATCCTTCCACCTCTATAAATATACAGTGGGATAGTAAGAGCAGAATTCTCCTTCCTGATTCACTCTGCTGACAACCTAGGCGAGAAGGCTAAACTACAGTGATTGTTTTAGCAATATAGTCTGTGCAATCATGTAGTCACCACCCTGAAATCAGTGCAGCGTGTTGGTGTGACTGAAGTGACAGACATCCTCTCCCACAGCCCAGTCTTACGTGCTTAGCTGAGGACAAATCAGCACAATTGCAATCAATGGATATCTGTCTGCATGAGCTGAGGATTTAGCTCCTGAAATACCCTTGGTGAAAGAGAGCCACTTTCCTAAAGTGTCTTGGGATTAACATGTAGATTAACGTGAAGGAAAGAAAGGGTGTCAAAACCTAACTGCTACTGGCCATCTCTTTATGTATTTAAAAATTCAATTAAGATTGAGATGCTGAGCAGGGCTGGGATTGCAGAGGCAGCTGCAGCATGTGTGGTGCAAGAAGAGAAAACTGGCATGACATGAAACAGCAGACGGAGTTGACCAGTCTCATTTTTTTCACCAGGCAGGGTGAAGATTAAACACAGAGCATAACTGCTCTAACGTCACTTGGGTTTCAAAATCTATGCTTTCTTTTAGCAACTTGAAGATTTCAGGCAGATAGGAAGGGACATATTTTCTTGAAATATGATCTTTATCTTGGCAATGTCCTTTTAAAGTTTGAGATTCAGTATTCTGGATGTGTAAAGGAATATATTTCAGACTTCTGCATTTCAGATTATCTCTGAACAAAAAAAGAAATCTTCCTTTTTGAATATGTATTCGCTTGCTGTGCCTCAGACACAGGGTATTAGCAGTAGCACCAGTGATTCTGTTACCCCTTTGGTGATGGGACATCTTTTCTTTTTCTCTTTTTATTCTCCCCACAACTGTTTCCCAAAAAGGAAGAGGGGGAGAGGATGTATTTCCAAAACCCATCTCGCAGCTCCTTTATTTTATACAGTTTCCCCTCCCCACCCAAAATACCTTGAATAGCCCTTTATGTAACTTCAATTAAAAAAAAAAATACAGCTGCTCCTCTGAAGCCATCCAAATCTAATTAACTACAGAAGCCGAATTTATATTAAGCTTCTCACTTTCTTCTTCTTAGCATCCCCATTCATACCTTCATTCAATGTGTTCACAAAAAAAGGAATTTCTAATAATTGTATCTATAGTCTTGGAAAAAGAAAGCCACTAATCAGGAGGCCTGTGAAAGAGGAGAGATCGGAGCCTCGCTTGAACTTGGCAGTCTGGCCCCAAAAAACTTGCAGACAAAGGGGCGAAGGGAACTGAGGAGCTTAGCCCTATGTCTAAGGAAGCTGGTGAGAATTTGTTCAGCCTCTGAATAGAGATCTCCGTTTCAGTCCTAAATTGTGCCTGCACAGATTCATTGAAATGCCTTCTCCGAAGGAAGAGGGGGCGGGAGGCAAGGGAGAGAGAAGGCAAGGAAAGTTTATTGAATATAAATGAGGTTACGTGTGGCTGAAGTGCAAGATAGAAGCTCTACAGAGATTTATTCCTGACTGACACACAGTAACACAAAGGCAATAAAACGTGTCCTTGGCAAGTGGCATTAACAAGCAGTAAACCTTAATCTTCAGAGAGCTGGGATGATGCAACCCACCTCAGTGAAAAATATTTTCTCATTTGTGGAGTGCATTATTTAAAATATGTTTAGCCAGTTTTAAAGAAGATGTAACTAGCTGTCTTACCATGCCTTGACCTTGTGATTCAGGTGACCTGCAGAGTCACAAGACCAGCTAGAGTAAGGACTCTTGACATTTTCTCACTGGGGAGCTCAGCAGTCTTCCTGTACATTGTGTCTCATCTAGAGAAAACTTCAGAGTCTGCCTCTCCCCACTGCAGGACTTGGTGGGAATGAGTGGGACTGTACCTTGGATGAGTTTTGTTCAAGAGCTTTTTATATGTTTTAGCTAGCAAAAGATGTATTTTCAGTCCAGCAGTTTCAGGGACATGTTCTGGTCTGGTTATTCACATTAATGTCTTCACTTAAATTCACATTTTCTGCTGCAAGGAGCCCTTCTGAAACTGTAACATTACTCAACAAAAGTAAAGGAACAGAAGCCTGGTCATTAAATTAAAACAATTACCACTGCATGGCAGAGAGAGGAAGCATTTGGTATATTAAAATAAGTGTAGTTAAGATAAAAAATGTGGATGGTGCATAAAGTCCCTTAGGGAAACACCACCAGTCCTGACCCAGACAAAAGGAGATTCATCCAAAATCTCAAAGAACTAGTTTGCTTGCAGTCCTGACAGGATCTATTGTCAATTTTCTACTTGCCCACTGCACATTAATGATTAGGAAGCAGGATAACCTGTTCCAAGCTTCTTGGGCTCTTGCTCTGAGACTCTGTAAAAAGGCTGATTTCCAAAGGTGGGACAGGAAATGCTAATTAACAAGAGCTGGTTTGTAAGGGGGAGTAAAGTTGCTTCCCCACTCGCCACTGCTCTTCTTACGTTGGTTAAGCATTATCTTTGCAAAATGAAGAATGGCCTTGCATTAGGTCTTTACAAGGAATGTTCGCTGGCCATTGGTCCAAGGCACAGTACTGAAGATCCCCTTTCCCTGCCTCTGGACTCGAAAGTATCATATTGCTCAAGGCTGAGAGCAGCTTCCCAGTTGGCCTCATACTGTACAGGCACTCACATGATGAATGGAAAGTTATTTTTACTGTGCAGCTTAAACAAGAAGTAAACATTTTGTGAGGTTTATATACTGACTGCTATCTCTTCCCCATAAATTAAAAAGAAATTGCAACTTTCCCTCACCACTCATTTTGGAGCTGTTTTTAGCACATCTGTACCTGGATTTTCTGCTATGGAGCTAAGAACATTTAAAACAGATACAAATTTCATTACTGGACTGTAATTGCGTTTGTTTTGCCCTGCTTTCATGTTAAATATAAAGAACCCCCAGGTGACTTCACCTAACATACGATTGTTAGCAATGACTCCTGCTAAGGGAAGGCAGAGTGCTGTATTTAACCTAATCTGGAGTGATGATGCTTATCAGACAGCTGGATGAATTTCTAAACAAATGAAGGCACTGTCCATGGGGTTACATACTGAAGCCAGTACCACATATGCATGGATGAGGCAGCAGGATCTCTAAGCTTTTCAAACAACTTTGCAAAAGGGGAGATGAGTGCATTTCATTTCTGCAAAAGCAAATTAAATGGAGAAGAACAGTTGCTATTTCTTATGACTTTAATGAGGGCCTTGCTCATTGAGACAGCAATAAAATTTTGGTTTATTCCCTCTGCCATCACCTTTCTCTAGGATGATTCTCAGCTTCTTGGTTATAAATGCTAAATGCTCCAAGTCCGTGTAAACATACAAATAGGGAAAAACTTTAACCCTGTTCTCTTAAGCTATACATCAAGAAGTTTTTTTCCCTTCAAGCATACAAATAACTAGGGGATTCCCTTACATGGGAGAAAAAAAGACTTGAACACACCTTTCAGAGGAGATACAAATGTATGTCTCATGTATCAAAATGCCAAGGAGGGAGAAAATATTTTTAAAATGTGTTGAAAGTAGAACAGAAGGAGGATGAACATCAACAATGTCCTGCATAGACTGCAAAGAGAATACAGCCTCCATCTTCCTTTTCCCAGGGACCTGGACTGGAACCAAACCTGCAGTAGTGTGGAGTAAATAAAATTGTGCTGATCTTTTCCTGTTTACAATTTGCACGATACATTGAATTTTATGAACACTGTCTATGTAATCACAAGGACTTCCTAATCTGTAAGCACTTGAAATATCTGGGCCAGGCTTAAATCAAATTATGTTTAGTGATAAAATAGCAATGAAAACTTTGTTCTGTGTGTGTGGGTTGTGTCTTGTCTGCAGGGCAGTGGAAGGAAATTGTATTATTGGGAAACACCATTAGTTCAGGGGCCTTATAGCTTCATGTAAAAACACCCTTTTTGTGGCTGTGCCACAGCAACATCCAGAGGTGAAACAGTTAATGTGGGTACCCTCACTCTGCTCCCATCCTCTTCTCCACCATAACCACCAGACACTCTTCTTCTGGATTTAACTAAAGCAGACATTTTATTATGCCCCGAGATTCCACCACATGTTTTAATATATATACCAAAAAGTATTGCATACATCAAAAACACTCTTTATTAGTATAACTTGCCAGTACAAAGTTTACTACAAAGCTAGTAAATATTTTGTCTCTGACCACACTAAACTTGAGCTTAACTTTTGGTTTTACCACTTCAGGTGTGTGGTCTCTCCTTATTCACGCAAGGGGAGAAGGGAAAATGCCCCCTGAATAGCAAAGGTATCATTGCAGCCAGGAATGTCATGTGGCTTCTTGGCCAGGTCAGCTTTGCTCTCTTTTTGCCTACATTCATGCACAAAAGCACCTTGAGCACAAAAAGTACCAACAGCAAAAGTCTGCAGGCAAAAGGGGAGCCTCAGGGACACAACTGCCCTTTACATGGCTGGTGGGTAGCAAAGCCAGACAGGAGCATACACAATCTCCATGGCCAGGGGGTCTGAGCATGCTGCAGCTTTTGCCATCTACCTTCACGTCCCTACTTTTCTACCAGACACTGCTGTTAACCCCATTCTATAGATAAGAAAATGAAAAGCACAGTGCTTAAGGCCACATTAAGCTTCCTGCTCTAGGTACCTAGATTAAGCATCCAGACTTCTATAGCTTCCCAGTTCAAGATAATAATTGGCAATTAAGAGTGGCCACTCTCCCCATCTGCCTGACTCCTGATCCCTATGCCGTCAGTAGAGCAAGGCCATCACAACACTCAATGTGAGGCATGCGCACTCGGTGATTTGCCTAATCCAGGCATTTTGGCTTCTGTTTTCCCCGGACTGTTTGACAGCAGCAGAGGGTGCATCATCTGAATTGCTCTTTGCTTTCTGTGAGTTAGGCATGGGGACTGCTGGGCCACCTGAGGTAGACCCTGCACACAGCCCTGAGCAACTTTGCAAGGACATGTAGGGGGTTTGCAGCGGCATGGGACCTGCCGGCAGTCGGTAGTACCTGGTTTGCTGCAGTATTTCTTCTACCCCTCTGCAATTGCCATCACAGAATAGATTGCAACTTGGTTCTGCAGATCATTTCTGTTATCTTTCACATGCTGATAAATTGAATAAAATATAATTTCCTCAACCAGTTGGCATGTCTTTGTCACTCTGATTTCTGAGAGGAAGCAAAAGGCTTCCATCACCCTAGATGAATCCTTGCTGAGGAGGAGTTTGACTCCTGTGACTGACTGTATATAAGGTTATTTCAATCATAGCCTCTGCCCAGGTACCCAGGCTCAGGGAGCACCAAGTGGTCAACTTCATTTCTGCTTTGAAAGCAAGTCTGATCTGATTCTCAGCGGTGCTTAATTAGGGTGTATAGTTACAGCCAGATCATGTGGTTTTGTATTGAAACACTTAAAGCATCAGGAAAAAGTTGTGCAAATATTTTCCAGTCCTGACCTTTAGGATGCTTTCCTGCAGCCCTCATAAGAAAGTGCTGTATCTAGCCCTCCAGTCACCTTTTGATTTTACATCACTCCATACACGAAAGCTTTTCCTTAGGCCTCGGTACCTGGAATCAGGTTACCTGAGATTCCCAGAAGTAATTTTAAAAAGCTTAAAGTCAGGGGATGTTTGAGACTCCTGTAGATGCAACCAGCAAAAGATAAACAGGAACAAGATAAATTGCAAGTTTTTCAAGCCAGTCTCCTGATTTGTTCTCCTTGGGGAGGGAGGATTTGAACCACAACCCCTAGAAATGAGCACTCAGCACTGGCAATTTGACTATCCAAGATGATGAGAAATGTGCAGCTGAGCACAGGCAGATTTGTCAGTATCATTTCCCTTTCTAGAAGCAACCTGAAGAACTGAGAGACCGTGGTAGTTAAAAGCCAGTGGGCACCGCAGAATTGCTTTGGTGTCCCCAGGGCAGCCAGGAAGACACCAAAGCTGAAACACAATCCAGGACCAGCGCCGGGAGTTGCTCAGCACTCCCCTGTCTTTCCCAGCAATGCCGACTGAATATTTCAGGGTCTAAACTTCATAAGGGGATGCACATATTATTCACCAGGTCCTTGGTAAAATACATGGGCTCATTTCACTGCTTTGCTCTATGCTTCCTGGGTGACCTTGCTAAGTCTCAAAGAGCAGTATTCATCTTAGCTGATAGCAGTCATACAGAATTATGGATGTAATCCTATAAGACATCAATGAGCTACCTTTATAAATAGTAGGGACGAACAGGTATATTCAAAAGGTAACTCACCTGGCCTGTCTTAGATATGCTCTGTGCCTCAGTAAATGGCAGCACCATCCCACTTTCCTGGAGGTGTCATGAGAGAAGGTGGAAATACTTAGATAATACAGTTCTGAAGTTACAGAAGCATCTTCAATAGTCTGAAGTCACTGGGGAAAAAGGAAATTCAGCTGCTTAGCACATCCAGAGGGAGAAATTTTTGTCCTAGTTAATTACAGCTTTACTAAATTTCTGAGTACAGCATCTGGAATTTTTAAATATTTCTCCCTGAAAAACAGTGGCTGGGGTTTTTGGGGTGGTTGTTTTGTTTTTCCCCAGTGTAGCTAGAGCAATGAATGCTTTAGATAAATTAGACATTTGAAAAGATTTGAGGTAAGCTGGGACTGATAGAGATAAAGTAAATCAAGTCACCAGTATTGTCTGCTCTATGGGAGGGGAGGCTGGGGACATCTTCCACTCCTTTCAGTTAACAGATGCAAGAGATGGTGAAAAGGTCAGAGATAAATGTAGTGCTCACTTCGTACCACATATTCACAGGGGCTGGACTAAAAGGAGGCCAGAAAAACACGTGTGTACTTTCAATCTTTCACTGTGGGCAGTAAAGAGCGTTACAGAGATGGAAATGACAGACTATATTTGTGCAAAGCCTGGAGACAGTCACTGTAGCAGAGTGGGACTACAATAATAAAAACCCAAACAAAAAATAATTTCCCTCTCTGCTTTCATCCTCCCTGCCTCTCCCACACCCCTTTCCCTCTCACGTCTTGCAGAAGCTATAAATCTAGGCCATCAGAGAGAAGCTGGAGCAGCAGCGTATTATCTTGAGAAATCACTACCAGAAGGGAGCAGAAAGTTCACAAGTAGAGTGCCAAAAAAGGAGAAATCACAGCACTGTCATTGGATCCGGCTGTGGCTGGAATGCATCCAAGATCCTCGCACTTCTGACATCCCTGAGCATAATCAGAAATTCCTTTCAATTACGTGGGAAGAGGAGCTTCGCGTTGTCAGCCCAAATGCCCCCGTGAAGAAATAGGCTGCCACAGCACCACCATAGAAGGTCATGGTGGAGCAGCATCCACGCACAGCAGCTCGACGGGGAGAAGAGGGGAAGCGCATGGTGGCAGTCACACCGTGTGCTTTTATAACACTTTGCTCTTCCATTAGCACATTTAATCTGAGGGCCTCTGAGTGCTTTGCAAGCATCAGTTGACTAAAGCTGATAGGAAATAAGTAGATACTGTTAGACCAGTGTTACGGATGGTGCAGAGGAAAACTCAGTTGTGATAAGCAAGCTGCCCTTGAGTGTTGTGAGGTGGTTCCTGAAGCCCCAAGTCCCTGTGGCTTCTTCTAATCATGGTGGGCAAGAGGTACTGCCTTCCTCAAAGGTGTGTGACCTGAGAGATCAGGGACTGGGTACACAGCTTGGGAAGTCCTCTACACAGGCATCTGCCCTGCAGCCAGACCAAAGGCACAGACCAGCTTCATGCTTAACCAGATCAGCACTGTGGTGGCTGGGGCTTCGCAGTATCCTGCTTTAAACATGAATCATAGAGGTGTCTGAGAGATGTGAAATTTATTCAAATTCTGTGGGATTTTCTTCATTGTTCTTGAGAGTGTTTGGCTGACATGTGGAAAGATGTTAGTTTTCCTGTAAATAGATTCTCCCTTTTCCCCCAATTTTTTTGCCAATTTATATCTATTAATAAATTCAGTGGGCAACCTGACAAAGTTAGGCAGCTGTGTGCTGCTTTCCCTGCTAGCTACAAGGGTGTTACAACAGGTTATTATAGCCTAATGAACTTACTATCCCCAGACTCCCCACTCTGTTGTCAGTAAAGAGAAATGGTTTCCATCAGGAGGACGGAGAGCTCGACTTGGACGCTCTGAATCACCTCCTGAAGTCTTTCTCCTCCTGTTGGCAACAGAGGGAGCTTAGGGAGAGCATTAAGCAAAAGGTGGTTATTCTCCCTCACTCTGCTCCCCATACTGACCAGGGATATTAATACCATGTGACTTTTTGCCATCTAACTTAGGTGCTCTGATTCACTCCCTGAAAGCATCTGTTTCTTGGACTATACAGAAAACTTAGGCTATGAGTCACTCTTAAAATGGATACACCAAATAGTCTCTAATAGGTGGCATGACTGGCTTCTATTGTCTGCAGCAGTCTCAGTGGTGAGATCCCCACCCCAGGGACCATTGTTTCATTGTTTGCACAGGAGTTAGCCCAATGGAATATTTTAATTGCCTCCCCAGCTACACCCGCTTGTCTCTGTCTATGATCTATCATGACGTTTCCTCCTTACAAAAGAATGGGAGGGAAAGGACTGAAAGAGGAAGAGTAAGCAGTGTGCTCTGGGCACTGGAACAAATGGTTGCACCGTTTAGAGACCTCAGATCTACCCTAATGGCAACCTGGAGCTGTGAATTACATGGCCAGGTCACTCCTGAAAGCTAGTCCTAGGGTTCTAAATTGTTTGGAGGTTGGGAGTTTTTTCTGTTTGCCCTAGTGATTCAAGAAATAGGGCCATCTGATGAGTGTGGTTGTGCTGGGAAACACTTTAAAAGCTTAGGAATGATGAAAGACCACCGACAGGGAGAACAGAAATTGCACCATTGTTGCACATCTCAATAAAAACTAACTAGGCCTTGCAAATGCTCTGCCTTGTACTTTAACTCCACAAGGTGCAGGCAGCCTTCAGATTAGGACCAAGGAGGGTGCGGGAGGTATGGGGAGAGGATGGCACACTTTGGCTCTGCGGTTTCTATTCCATGGCTTAGTGAAGGACCTCTTCACTCCACGGGACTGTCACTCAGGCATCTTTCACCAGCCCTGTCATTATTTTGAATGAATAAATACCCAGGAGACTAGCTGCACACTGGAATGTCTGGAATGCCAATGCAGAACTCAGCTAATAATGATTCTATAGTGTAAATCAGCAGCATAGCGGGTCCTGGTTTCACTTGGCTGTGTTCCATGAATAGCAGAAGCGACATTGAGTAACAGTGAATTGAAAATCAGTTTAAAAAGAGGAAGAGGATAAACCCTGAAAATACTCTCTGTTACGGTGTGAACTATTTTTATAAGCTGAGAATTAAATCTTTGAATGATTAACACAGAGAAAGTATCTTGTTCTGTGAAGCAGTCACACAATTCTGGCAAGGAATACCTCTGGAGTGTTGGTCCCAAGGAAAGAAGTTAGTGAAAGCACTTTCTCTTCACTCTTATGTGACCTAGGATTGACCCTAAAGAATCATATTCATTGGGGAGAATACTGGGTGCTGCTAAAATTAATTTACATCATGACCTCTATTGGAGTTCCTACTAGCACAAAGACACAGCTGTTGACTCTCAATAAGTGGCTGGCAGATGGGTTCATTTATTTATTTTTAACTTTGCTACATATCTGCGGCCAACAAGAACTTAGCAGAGAACTGGGGAACATCTTTTTTAATGACCGTTATGCATGCCTCTGTGAGTGCATTTATGATGGGCTACTTGCTGTGAAGTCTATGCTATGAGACGTTGCTGGCATAGCTTCTTTGGCTAAGAACACGAAAAAAATCAGATGTACCCAGCCAATGTATCTTTGCCAATAAAATCCTACTATAGACACAGCTATGCTGTTTGATGAGGTTTTCACAACTACGTTGGCAGGATACTGGCTTCTGAGGGCTTTCACATTGTCTCTGCTAGGAGAGGGCCCTGCAGTGTAGCAGCAATGGAACAAAGCCACCCTAGTAGGATCATTCCCAAGTCTGGCATCATTTCACCCAACTTCAGCTACTAAGCACAGGCCTTTGTGTCAGGAGCATATCAGTCTTGGTTTCCTTACCAGATAATGAAGGTGAGGGAATATGGTTCCTCTGGAGTGTGGATGAGATCTAAGTTAGACTGAGTCACCTTTGAGAAGTGTCTTTTTCTCTCTTGTGACTATAGAGGGTACATCAGTGGCCAGAAGCAATAAACACAGGTCCTAGTACACCCAGGTCATTGGACCAAATTTGACATGAAAGAAGATATACTTGCTAACACAATTTGAGAGCATCCCAAAAAACATATTAATATGTCAGGGATATCTCTATTAGATGTTCACCCCCTTTGCCTGCGAACAGTTATATAGAGGTTTTGCCTAGACTGAGAAACTAAGAGTTGTACGAGACTTTTTAGCTGTGATTTAAAGAGGAGGAGGGGAATACACTGAGAGAAAGTTGAGGGTTGTAGCAGGAAGGTTGTTACACTGGCCTGAGGAAAATTGGGTCCCAAATCTAACATGTGTCAACCTATAGGCATGAAGTGTTATAAAATCTTATGTGCATGTTACTGTAAATCTCCTCTCTTAATGGGCTGTATATATGCTGGCAAGTAAATGCTGTTGTGCATAGAAGATGTTCCTCCTGTGCCACTGGCAATGAAGTGGCTAGTGTTAAAGCTGTGAGGCTACCAGGTTTGCTGGCAGGTGCTTGGGGTGAAGAGCATGAAGCAGAGACCCAGGCAGTGCACACAAGCAGAAGAGCTCACTACCTATTAAAAAAAAAAAAAAAAAAAACAATTATGAGCTGGATCAGTTATTTCCATCTCAAAGAGGTTGGGAGGGAGGAGTCTGTCTCCTGAAGTAGCTGTAAGCAAGAGGGTGGAAAAAGACTCTCAGAAGAGGAAATCTTCTGCAGAGATCACAGCAAAACCTATGGCTCTTGCACTACTCTATCCCTTGGAAAATCAGTCAGCCAGGAAAAATACCTCAAATGAGGAGCATCGGGTAATCCTAGAAAGCACCCTGGTAGGTCTTGTCTGCTCAGCAGGGATCCCCATGTTAGGAAGTCTTCCTAGGACACCAGGGAGCTAGGTTGTCTTAAATTCTGGGCTAGCACTCTGCAGTAGGCAAAGCAAGTGAGATGCTGCTTATAGGGATGATCAATACATTCATAAGTAGGAAATCAAGTCAAATTTAACAGTCTGAAGAACAGCAGATTTTACTACTGCTTATAAAACTGCCTGGGAGGAACATCTCACACTGGCAAAAACAGATCACTACCTGGATATTTGACATGGGCAGGCCACAGACTCCCAGACAGCTTTCACCAACTCTTAGCAGAGACATTAGTCTGCCAAGGAAAGACTACAGGGAGTGAAGATGTGTATGTCCCTGGCAGCGAAAGCGCCTCACTCTCAGACTTCCCTCTATTTCCTTTCATTTATTAGTCAACTTTTTGTGTGGACAGTGAGATGCTGTGATAGCTGATTCAACACACAGGACCAGAGAGATCCTGCACTGGAATGCAAAGACACACCAAAATCTGGCTCCATATTTAAATGTTCCTAAGATTTTGAGTCAAAGACCTCTTTTAATTTTGGTGTTAAATGAATTACTAATGCTCATTTGCTCAGAAGTTTGCCAAAGCTTTTGCGTGACCTGAATTCTGAGTGTTTAACATAAATCAATGACCTGCGACCACAGGAGACATCACATTTCTTTCAGTGTGGCCTTTCCCACATCAGGTCTTCTCTAAAACTATTGTGCTGGCTGTATTTCCAACAGCAGCAGATGCAACACAAGGGTGCTGAGCTGCCAAGTAACAGTTTGTAGTTTAACTTCTCTGTCCCCTAGGATCTCTCTGGCCAGGTGCTTTCAAGACACAGTGGTTAAAATGTCATTTTGCACAAGACCACATGAAGCAGGACAGCCCAGTAGATATTGTGGTGGCCCAAGCCCCTGCAAACTGGGTCCTGTTCCTGGGTCCTTCCAAGAGCAGATGTCCCAGCAGCTGCACAAGTCACTCCACATTTATTTTCTTTCCCACCCTTTACCCATCTCTTCTATTTAGACTATAAACCCTTTAGGGCAGTCACTGTCTGTAAGTATGTGTTTATGCCATTGCAAGTACAATGGAGCCTTGATCTCAGCTGGGGACCTTAGACATTATTTGGACTTCAGTAATAACTGATGTTTCCTCTATCTGGGGCTGAATCAGTGCAATGGGAAAATCTGACAGGGGCACAGGATCATGTGGACATAGCCAAAGAGCTCTCTGTCTCTAGAGGACAAGGAGTAAAACATACTCAAAAATTTTGCAAGCTCTCGTGGCTCATAGCCCTCTGGAAGGTGCCAGACCATCTTCAGCACATACAAATTGCTGTGACATCCCAGAACTCACTGCCCCTTTATTAGTGGATGTGGGAACAGAACGCTGGAGTTGTGTTTTCTGTGTTAGACATGTTTAATTAGCTGACAATCGTAGTGTCGGTAGAAACAGACATAGATATACATGTTACAAGTGGCCATGTTTTAAATTAGCACCATATAATTTTCAATGGTTTAGAGGCATGATGGACTTTCCATATGAGAAGCTGCAAAGACTTGGATTATTTAACTTGGAAAGAAGGATAATTACACAGGCTTAATTGGCCTATTTAAGATGATGAATGGTATAAGAAAAGCTGATCATTCCTTCTCTTCACACTCCACAGTAATGTGAGAACTGGGGCTCATATGTTAAAATAAATGGTAGGTAAATTTAAAACAAATAAAGGAAATACCCTACAGTGCAGTCTGCCTGTGGAATTCATTGCTGTGGAGTATTAGACTTGAGGATGGATCTGAAACCAGGTGAGAAAATTTAACATTTTCAGGACAGGATCAAAATCCTGAGCTCACAGGTGCATACATGTTGTCTTTAGTAGCCCTGTCCAAGCCAGGGCTGATGGCGCTGTTGACGGTGCTGTACCAAATACTTTCAGACAGTTATGCAGCACTGTCTGAAGATGCATGGCTGCACCAAATACTTTCAGACAGTTATGCAGCACTGCCTGAAGATGCATGGCTCAGGTTCAAGCCAGCTCTCCCAGTCATGTTCTCCCATTACATAGGTGGTACAAATAGTCAGGGAGCAATGGCTCGTGTATTCAGTCTCCCCAGCCTAACGGGGCAGGCGGAAGTGCTGATCCCTGTGGAGCCCAGGAGCTCCCTTTCCTGAGTTAAGAAGTGGGATGTTCAAATGACTCTTGTTCCATAGTGCTCTTCTGTGACTCTGGCTAGATTTCTAAAAGATGCATGTGCTCATCAGTGAGGCTGTGGTGGAAATATGCCTTGTTGATGTGAGAGGACATAAGCATGTAGAGAAAAGCCCCCTACAAGGTCTACTTTTGTCTCTCTTGCACTTCTCCGGTAGAGTGATACCTACCAAAACCAACAAAACACCTCCCAAAGACTGAGTAGTGAAGAAGAGAGTCTGATTGCTTCTCCTCTAACAGAGGCAGCCTCCATTGTTGGCTGCAAGTCTTAACGAATCAGTGATTTCATCAGCTGTTTCAAATTCTGTTTTCTTGTCCCCAGTGAGTCTCATGCTTAGGTTTTGGTTAGCTCTGTGTTAGTTCAGGAAAACTCTGGTCATTGCCACCAAAATGTTGTGTGCTTGGTGAAAAGTCAACTTCCCATATTTCACCTAGGTCTTCTCCAGCCCATGTTATCAGCAAATCACCAGGGCAAAGCAAGTAGAAGTAATTGGTTGGCAGGAACATTGGCATATTTTAATTGTTTCTCTTTGAGATGAAAAGAGAAGCTGCAAAATATCTGCACTGTGAAATCTCTTCAGACATGTTAAACAGGCATGATAAACTTGTAGTATGTGGGGATGCTTGGGGTAATTTATCCTTCTAATCATAAAGCTCCATCCTGAAATGAGACATTACAGTATTTTTAAACTTCATTTGTGTTCAAATAGTTCACCATAGAAGCTTGATTAGTGTCAACAAAATTCAAGCTATGCAGAAAAAGGATTGCTGCGTCGGGCAAGAACGGTTTTTCACAGGTGAATAGACAGAACTTTTCCAACTGATAGAAATGAAGTTACCTGTTTTATTCTGTTAGTTTTGTAGACCTTATATCCAAACAGGATTATTTGATTACTTAGTCTTCCCTTCTATGTATCTTAAACCATTACATTTCTCCTCAATATTTCTGAGCTGATCCTATTAAGTTTGGCTAAGCAAAAGACATTTCAGCCATCAAGAGACAAAATGACTGTGTGCAAGGAGCAGAGATCTCAAGACTAAAACACCATTAACATCCACAATTACAAAAGTGAATAATTCATTTGGTAGAACATGTTCAAGTGACTCTTGAAGGTGATCCAGTAAAGGAAAGTCAGAAAATGCTATTTCTAGACATATAACTTTTAAAACCCAAGACAGTACAGAAGCAGATACCTCTGTGGTGCCGATGGCTTGGCTAGGAAATGCTGCAAAGCAATGCACAGCCATGTCTGGCGATGTAGAAGTGTGCAGATCACGTAAGGCAGTGCTGGAGGAGGAAGTTCAGACCTTTTGACCTGCCTCCTCTAAATTCATCCCTGTAAAGCCCCTGAATGTTATACATTTTTTAGAAATGGAAATAAGCATATCTCTCTCTCCATGCTGGTAGGTTGGAATTTCAGTTAAATGCTGTTTGGATTCTGCAGAATCAAAAGACATCTTTGTCCCTGTGGGGAAAAGGGGTAAAAAGGGCAGGTGATCAGTGCAGATCTAAAAGTGGTGACTGCTTCTCCTTTATGTTTACTGCATATCTTGGCAAGGTTGTTTTTAAGCATGTGTTTTTAAGTGTTACTATTATTTTTATTTGAATTGCCTGTCTTTTGCCGCAAACATTTGGTACTAGATTGTAGGAATGGCCAAATGTATGATAGTGAGATTTTTGCTATGCTTTAAGGTTAGTTAAGCCACATATCTACATTGATCAAGAAAGTGAAATCCATAAATTAAGGGTTTGCAGGCTTAGTGACAGAGTTATTAGACTGAGTAGAATTTAGTACAGATATATTTTTATTATGATATAAGTTCATTGGATTTAGTGGGGCTATAGGAGACATAAAATTTGAGGAAGACAGAGTCAGGAAAAGTTCTGTATGTTTCATGGCAGAAGATGTTGAACAAACTGCCCAGAATACCTTCTACTGACTGGAAAACTGGGTTGTCTTTAGAGACTATTTCTTTGCCCAAAACATGCTGAATTCCATCTCTTTTCTCTCAGAGACCTTTTATTTCTTAATGGTTTTCCATTTTCTGATTCACTATGTTTGTGATCTCAGAGACACAGTACCATTTCTAATTCCTTTGCCTTCTAAGCCAGACACCACTTTCCTTCCTTAGTGATCGAGTTAACTTATAATCCTTTCTCCCCAGGTGATCATAACTGACTACCTGAAACCAGCAAGTCACTTGTTCTGAGAACATCACAAAACACTGAATTTGGAAAAGCCACTGTGTTGCTCTGCTTCTGTAGCACAGCTGGCTGATTACACTGAGGGCCCAAAAGAAGTATTTGACTGTACTGCCACCTGGATATCCCTGTCAAGACTGATTGCATGCTGTATTAGGCACTGACCATGTACATATTTAGATACTGTCTGTCCTGAAAAATGATCAATCTGAACAGGTAACATGGAAGAAAGAGGTAGAATTGACAAGCTCAGCTCACACAGTGGACAAACATCAGGCAGGCAAACCCACCCCTGTTCACTTAAATCTCATGACCAAAGCTCCAGCAATAGCAAAATCCAGGTTTTACCCCTTTGCTCCTCTCCTTCCTCTACTCCCCTTTTTTGGTCACGCAAAACTGGAACTCTTGTCTCAGGTCATGCTTTAGGATGACAGGAGAGGCAGATACTCTACAATCCCATTTGTGAACAAGCTAGTGGTCTATGGGAGACAAGCCACTGGGCTGGGTGGAGGTTGTCAGTGTACTGAACAGGGAGCAGGAGTTTATGGGATGGTGTGATTAAATATACCAGACTCTGCAATCACCTTCCAACAAGCACTGTAAAATATGCCACCATTTGATTCACCATATATAAAGCTTTTAAAGATCATTTAAAAAATATGTTTCATGTGGGAAAAGATGTGAAAATAATTCAAAATTGTCATCTTCATTCCATCAATAATTATACTGACTTTACATAGATTTCTCTGTGTCGGGATAACAAAATGACTCTATTATGTGCGTTAAAAAATATTGTTTCAACTCCATCATGATACTCTCTTTTAAGCATCCTTACAGTAAAGTGTGACTTTTTCCTGTGTCTGAAAGTCTTGATTTCCTACCTGTCATTCATTAGACTTCTGAAAGATGGTATCTTATTTGACCTTAAATCCTTGGAAAATTCTCTACATGCTTCTTTCTTGGCTCATTTTGCTTCCCTTTTGAAGCATATCCATTAAACTCAAAGAATTACTCATGTTGATCACTTCCATAAAGTGAGTTTCTGGCAGCAATTAGTTCTCACACACAGAGTTACTTTTTCACACTGAAAAATGAAAAAAAAATTGGCAAAATTTGATGTATTTTACACACTGTGCTTCATGTTTTTTATATAGATTGAACTTGAAAAACACAAGCATTTGTAGTAGGGGATCCAAGGTCTTTGACTTAGAGACTAGCACTTTCTTTTTCTAGGGATAAAGATAGAATAATTAAATCACTATTTACTCTGAAAAGTTGCTAGCTTGAGTTTCAGATGGTAATCCCATAACAGGGCCTGACTGTTCTGACATGAATACTCTGGCTTAAAGTTAGACTCTTATTTTTTATTGAAAGGAAAGGTCATGCAAACTATTTTGGGGTTGGTGTGTTGGTGTATACATACATAACACAAATATAGAGTAATTTCACAGAAGCTAGACTGAGTTTAGACTGAGACATCTGATAAATCATGTATTATACTCAAAACCAGGCAGCAAAACTCAGAAAGACCAAAGATTGAATCAAACTTAACATCTGGACAAGACTTATGATCCAGGATCAAGCCAAAGCCCAGGAAACAAGAAAGTCAAGAGGGATCTGAACCTATGTATTATAGCTAGTCAGGCATCAGAGGAGGGACAAAGTTCATCCTACAGGGAAAGATCACCTCTGAAGGGTAACGGGGTCTATTTGCAGAAGGCAGAGCTCCAGGTTTGCTTCACCAAGATGGACACCAAAGCCCAGTTAGCTCCTGCTCCCGTGGTAAATGTTAGAGCAACAGTCTCCTCTCAAATCCAATGTACCCAGGAGGGTAAAACAGGATGGAGAAGCATGAATTAGGGACAAAATGGATAAGAGTGCCTTTGGAAAGAGGCAATTTAAGGAGCAACATTGCCATCGATATTGTTGGTTGAGTGAATTGCACAGTCAAATCTCCATCAGTGGACAAATGTCTAGTCTCAGGAGTGCATTGAGAGTTCTACCTGCTTATAGCCTAGAAGTTCAGCTTGGATGTTGGATAAGCACCTAAATGGAGTGATACTTTTCCCAAACAGTTTTTTCCAGTTTGAAAATTTAGACAAGACAACTGGACTTATATTTCCAACTTCGGATATGGTCTCAAATCCCACACAATCTGCTGTCCTCGAGACATCACAGACCTTTTGTTTCCTGTTGCACCTGAGAAGAAAAAAGGTGCAAAAGTAAAAATTATAGTATGCTGGAGGAGGGAAACAAACCAAAATGTTTTACCATTCCAGAAGCCAGCATTTAATTTGTGTTTTACTAACATCCTCTGGCAATGGCTGCAAGTAGGGTATTTCATCCATAAAAATATACACCTCTTTAATTATAATAATGCATACTATAAAAATACTAAACAAGAAAAAAATGAGGCATGCAGGAGGGTAGTCAATAATACTGGGTCAAAATAAAAATAATTTTATATCTTTCCTCATCTGATCTACATTTCTAATCTGTCTCGGGGTTTTCTTATGAATTAAAACTATGTTAAGAAAGAGCAAGCTAGTTTAAGATATGAAAACAAACATGATCTGAAAACCATGTCTTTTCTAGCAATTGGTTTTCATTAATTGTTCCCTTCTTTAAGTTTCCAAGCAAGGAGTGAAAAAATGTATATCTAGGCAGAAAGTCAAAATTCCTTTAAAATGTGGAGGAGATTTTTTTTTATTATTTTGTTTTAATTTATTGCAGGCTAACTCCAGGAGGTAATTACAGCCAGTTTTTTATATTATTTTTGACATTGAGCCTAAAGTTTAAACTGAGTCCCATGAAGGGTTTGACATCTGTAAAGCACAGTCAAAATGATGGTCTTTTCCTGCAGTAGGTTATGACGCTGGAAGCCCTGTGAGAACCAAATTTTCTGAGAGTTTGCTGTTCCACTGGTCTGAGAATGAGCCAGGACTCAGACCACAGGGCAACAGTGTTGTCCTGGAATTAGGGCAAGTGGCTAGAGGGACACATTGGTGGGTTAAATGTTTCCGTGTGGCTGTAAACTAATTTAAGAAACAATAACAACAACACTGAGCCGATCTTGAGTGTCTCTGTGTTCAGATGTTCATGTTGACGCAGCCCAGATTAGACATTCAATAGTACAGGCCCCTCCGAAAAAAAAATATATTCCCCAGATCTATTCAGTTGAAGCCATAAAAGAGTTCTTTTCATTAAGCTGTAAAATGGGTATATTTATGATCAAACAATGGTGATGGGTAAACAAATCCTGAAAAGGAAAGTATTATGAGAACTGTGTTATTTATAATGATTGCTTTTCCAGATTCAGAAACTCTTTTACTCTTAGGAACACCACTAAGTCAAAAGCACCTTACCCAGAGGATCATCTTTCCTCTCAAAAAAATCCCATTTGTATCTTGCTGTTTTAAGTTCAGTTAATATCAAGATTGCATTTGGGATTGTGATTACACAAGACAAAAGGCTGCTAAAAGGTTGAGTAAAGCCACAGTTCATCGCAGGCCCTTCCCTTTGTCTGCTGGAACAAGTGTCTTCCAGGGAAGCAGTTTTGTTCCCCTCAACAGGGCACTTGGAGAGTTTGTTGCATAAGAATTTGGTCCATTGTAGTCAACAGAAGAGCCAGCTGGTCTGCTCCTCTCTGGAAACTCAGCAGGAACAAAGAGGCAAAAATATTGGTGGTTGTTCAGACCTGTGTAATATGAAATATAGGTTACCATTCTCAACCCATCTGCCTGCTGACAACCTCACTATCATCTCTTGCAAGGATGCTTATAAAATGTGGGCTGAGCTGTTGCAGGTCACGTGCACGGGAGGATGATTTATGTGTCCTATGTCAGCTGGTGATATGTGTGTCTCCTCCTTTGAAATACTAAGTTTTCTTCATTGACTATAGGTAGAAATGTGCTCAAATATCTACAAAGTAGAGGAATGAGTTCCACCCTTACTGTTCTCTCATACACTTCCTTCTCTCTGCCCTACATGTTGCCACAAGCTTCAGCTTGCAATGTGGACTAGGTTACCTGTCATTATTTTAAAGACTTAACTTGGTTGCAACTTATTCAATAGAATTTTTCTCTAATGATATGAAGCATGAATTTATCTGTACCTCATCTGTTCATACATCGCATCCATCTATTTCTTCCTAAGCTGACAGATCTCTACCTGTGCAAGGGAATGTAGCTGGGGCAAAGCGAGAAGATATGACCAAAAAGGGTCTTCACCTCACATTAGTGAGGGAAAGACAAGTTGGCAGCCAGTTTCATGCTTCTGTTTCTCCATACTCAGCTCTTGAACATTTTCATCCAAGTGTCTTGGCCTCTCTCTCTCTGAGCTGTATCCTCATGCAGATTTGGGGCTGAGGTGTGGCCACAGAGAAGGCAAGAATCTATGAAGTGCTGCTGCAATGGAAAGTGCCATCTCATCAAGGATAACCTCAAAGCAGTCTTGCTGTATTCTTGTCCTATGCCCTCAACACAGTGTGGCATACAGTCTTATGCAGAGAGGGACAGATCAACAGCTCTGGGTGCTTGGGAAATATTAGCAGGGCGGTATGCGCCTTCTAGATATGAGCAGCTTGCAGCATTCTCAGCTTCTCATATAACACAAAGGAAATTGTCTGGAAACGTGTCATCAGAACAAAACACTGTGCTCAATGAGGCTTGATCTTCAATCATAGGTCATGCAGGTGAGGCTTTTAAGTGATGGTTAACTATTAAAAATAAATAATTCAGAGAATTCAGGAGCTCTCTCTATGCTGTAGCACTGAATGCATTAAATTTCTAGTCTTGGGAGGTAAAGGGGAGGGGAAAGAAATCTATATTCAGTTCCCTGAGAAAAAATGTTCCTCTTCATAACCATCTATAAAAGATTATTGTCTTCATTTTATTTAATTATTCCATATGAAGTAATTAAAAGAGAATAATCAGCTAGTTCAGCGATGATAAATGCTTCAAGTGAGAACACAAAGGAGGCTAATAAAGGCACCATGAGTCCACATCATTGTTATTAGGATCCCTACATCTTTAATTTTTCTTCTATTTTTGTTTTTTTGCTGAAAATTAATTGTTCGTTTCTCTTATTGAGAAGCTCTATTGCAACTCTGCCACTTCTTGAGACTTTTGCAGCATGTGCCAGGCTACCACTCAAATGCTCTGAACATAAGCAATTACTGTCTGTTAAAGACGACTGTGGAGAGGCTAATTCAGGACACTAATCCATTAGAAACATCCGTACCAAGTTCACAAACACTGCTAGGAACACACCATTCTCCATGTTAATGGTAACTTTGAGAAGCTACTTGCAAGCTGATAGATTTGGCCTTCAAGCAAGTGGGATTTGAATGGATAAGGTGCTCAGCACTCACCCTCTTTTACCATCAGTACACGTGTTGCCAATACACTGGCCTTGCATTAAACTCTTAATAATACTGCCCAACTATGTCTATTGCCATATTAAAACATTCAAATGCAGGAAATGAAACAAGGCTAAAAGCATCAACTTTGCCATGCTGTCCTTACATCTTGCAGTATAGCTGTCAGGGAAGGCAGGAAATGTAAGATTTACTGGTATTTGAATACATCCTTCCATTTCTTATTCACAGTACACACAATCTACAAGGTTGGCTGAGATATTTTAAGCATCACCAAGGAAGTCTGCAGAATAATTCAAATTTGGGTAGCTTCCTAAGGGAAAGATGAGTATTGTGCTTGGGTAGTACTTTGTAGATGCAAGAGTCCTGGTCTAGGACCCAGGGAAGCCAAGTTCTAACAAAGTTTGACATTTAGCATGTGGAATGATTTTGGGTGAGCAGCTCTCCACATTGCAAATACATTTCCTCATTTGCAAATACTAATGAATAATAACACTGAAAAGTAATATCTAAAAATTGATATCATTATGTAGGAGATCAGGTCTTGTTGTCTGGGAATATATTGAAGGACTTTGAATCAATTTAGTTCATAAGCTGTCATAACATCCAATAAAGGGAGACAGCATTATTACTATCCAGTAAATAGATTACTAAAATTGAAACTGAATATAATTTAAAAAAAAAAAAAAACCACAACATTAATTTTGGATGCCAAAGGGGAGCCTTTCAGAAAAGCTGATATTTTCCAAAAGTGGTGCCTACTATATGAGAACCCAGATGCCCAAAATCCAGTTCTTTCATGATAATTCTTGGTCTATACTGCCCCATGCAGGTCCTGCAGCACTAAGTGAGCATACGATTCATTTTTATATCAATGGGTCCCTTGTATTTCAAGGCACTTGCGCAGAATTCATATGTGTTCCTTCACAACTGCACTTTCTGAAAATTTGTCTTCCACCTCAAAGCCCCATTTCATTACATTTCCCTGTCATTCCACCTCGTGTTTGCTTAGTAATTACAGGATACAATTTTCCAGTGATCAAATCAAACTGCATTAATACGTGCCTGTGTGCAGCTCAGTGTGAAAGAGCCTTATTTCCACCCTTTGGGAGCTCATTATTATATACACAATCTTTGTATTTTTATTAGTCAGCCTTATGATTTGTGTGGTAAGGGGGACTGGCAATATTGTTTCACATACATCAAAGGCTGAAATGCAGTTTAACAAGAGCCAGCAGGTTACATATAAGCCCCAAAACACTTGTTATAGGTGTGACTCGCCCAAACCAAACCAGGCAGTGAGTGTTGGCAGAAATTATCCCAACTCTCAGATCTGCAGTCAGATCAGCAGCTGTAAAATGGGAATTATTCATTTTTTTTTAAAGTACATTTCTAAAATATCATTAATGCAAGATTTGGGTATAGCACAGGTTTTCTTTGGCTCTGCCTTATTCAGAGAAATGAGTCATGCTTGATGACTTATAGATTCTCCCCACAAATTTCAACCATTTATTCTCCTTCTAGGATTAGTCTGCCAATAAAAAGTCCTCCAATTTTCAAATTTGTCTTCCTAATTATTTTGAGAACATAGGAGGAAAAAGGAAAGAGGAAATGCTCTGTATGCAATTAACAAGGAAGGAAAGGAAAAGGAAGAGCTTTTTTTTCCTGAGGAAGCCGGTCTTCTAAGCCCTGTTAAACACACTGGTTATAAACATTTTTATTGGGCTCTCGTTCCGTGTTTTTTTCTTATTTGCTTGCTGAGCATCACAGAAAAAATCTCCCCCTCTTTATTCAAAGGTCAACTCACACATAGCCTTCCTCAAAGTCTATCCCAGGGGAATCCAATTTTAAGAAAATATGTTGTAAGTTTCACATAATTACCAGTGAGGTCATTTTTTTCTCTGCTTTGGATAATTTATGGGGAGCAGAGACATTTGATCTGATGGCTTTGCCATCCAGTGAATGAATACTGGGTTGTACTGAAGCAAAACTCCCATTGACTTCATTGCAAACAGATTCTGCAGACTGTACATCTCCATACTGCATCTATACAGGGTACAATCTAACCCCACCATGATCAGTGGTAGTCTTTCCAATGATCAAACTGGGTTTGAAGTAACCCCTTTAATGCACAAGCACATTTCCTATTGGTCTTAACAGAAATGGTGCAGGAATTTCTTTGAGGAAAGATAATGTTGCTTGGCTGAAGCCCATAGTCCGCAATGGTTCTGAGAAATGTTGACTGAAAACAGGAACAAGACCATTGAGCTTACCCAAAGCTCAGTAGGAAATGAGATTGCTGTTCTGCAGCACTTTTCAAAATTAAAAAATAAAAAATTTTCATTCACAGTTTCTCTAAAAAATATAGCAGTTTCAGAGAAGCCTGGGTGAATTTTCATAAATTTCCATCAGCAGACCCACCCCTTGGGCTACCAGAGACTACATAGTATCTGAGTCTCTTAATTGACCCGTTTGTACCTTCAGTGGGTTCTTGATGGAGAAGCAAGATGGGTGAGCAGCTGTGACATGCTGGGGAAGGATGTGAAACCCTGGACTGGCCTTGGGCACTGAGAAGGATAATACTCCCTCCCTGCCATACCACTGCTGTAATTCTGCACTTTGGAGGAAGGCAACCGATAATATTTATCAAGGTCAATTATTGCGATATTTGCTCAGCTTCTTTAAAAAGTAAAAAAGTGGATATTCACAGGTATTGATTTTATGATTCTTGAAGAGTGGCCAAAATGGCCACATTTGTGTATAAAATTCCTCCAAAGAAAAACAGTATCCTAGCAGAAGGAGAAAATAAATGATAAATCCATCAAAATAACTATTTGACTCTCTTATCTCCCCTCTGAAACCCTTATTTTTCTTTCTCCCTGTTTTTTCATAAGATAAAGTCTCTCTGGGGATCTTTTTGCCCTAAATGTTGATGGTGGGTAGGAAGGAGAAAAAAGATTTTCCAAAGCTTCTGACAGCCTTCCTCATAGCTGCTGCTCTGAGCAGCCATGACTGGCAGTATCAGTTCCTAAATGAGTGCCAAAAAGAACCAAAGCAGTGGGCCATGGGTCTGGCCAGTCATACTTAATGATATTGCTTTTGCCAGCCCACACTTCTGGAATGTGGATCAACATTTTGAGGACCAGGTTACAATCCCGTTGCAATAGTGCTAACAGCATGTGCCTGATGTTCCTGATCCCTGACTTTAATAAATAAGGACCCCCCTAAAAACATGCACAGCAGCCTTCTCATTTGGCTTTTTTTGAAGACATTAAAAATTTAATTTTGTACTTTTTGTAGTCTATGGGACCTTAGCAACTCTAATCAGCCAATACTCCTTTCTGCCACAAAAATTGTCTTTTCTAAACTGTGATTCTTGCTGCTGTTCAGCTCCTCTGGAGATGCTGAAAGTCATGCTACACAGTTTGAAAGCTTTACCTCAACCACAGATGATTGGGCTTGATGCAAGAATTGCTAGGTGACATTTTATAACTCATGTTATGCAGGAGGTCAGACTAGATGATCATAATGGCTTTAAAATTCATTAATCTGTGTGCAGAAATATCTGTGAAAGGATTAAATAGAAGTCCCAACATTTATTCTACGTGACAAGTAAATTGGATTCAAACAAAGGTCTTTAAAGCTGAAATGTAAACACCGAGCTGCCAACTCCAAAGTTTGAAAGGTCATGCTAGCAAAACTTACCACTGAATGAGATTGACTTTAGCTAAATTGTTCTTCTTTTCCTTGAAATTTCAAGGCACTTTCCTTTAAAATTTAGAAAATGGAAATGTTGCCATTTGAAAGAAACTTACCTTTTAAAAATTAAGTTACATTATAATAGATTAAGATGGCCAAATATTTCATATTTATCTGAGAAAATTTTTTTGACTGAACCACAGGGAGATATATTTTTTTCACTTTGAAGATTTTTTTTAAGAGTCCAAGATTTTGTCTCTGTTCTAGAGTTTTTTCTCAATAACATAAAAATATTCATGGGATAAGGAAATCACTTCCTTTTGAATGCTACCAACCAACCAAATTTGGCCTTGTGATCTGAAATTTCAAAGTATCCATGCTGTTCGATGTATATTGAGCTCCAGACACAGAATCTTTATAGCTCTGCCTACCTTGGTAGCTGCAGTCAATGTACTGTAAAGTCTTTGTTAAATATTTAATAATTAGCTGTGGTTTAATAACGTGTGTCTGAAGAAATGCTGAAGGCTGTGAGTGGATAAAGAAAGAATGCTGTGTCCTGAAACGAATGCCTTGAGATATTATGTATTGTGCTGTAGTGGTTTCCTCACTCAGCAAATTGAGTGACTTTGCCACTTGGGGGGAAATAGGCAAATTGTGTCTAGCAGACATCTGCTTTTGTAACCTCCTGTTTCCCAGGGAGAATCCGTTTAGAGATCTGAGCAAAAAACGCTGTATGGTAATCCCAGGCCCAAAAATACTTCAGTGGAAAGAGTTTCCTTTAGACTGCTCATGTTTCCACGGAATAAAAGCATCTTTTATTCTATCTAGTAACAGAATGAAGCAAGAGTTGTGTGCAGGCATGCGTGTCGCTCTCAACATACAGACCATCCCATTAACATAGAAAAATTTGTTTTGTAGACTAAGGAGGTCCAGGTAGACCCTAAGAACTCTTTAGCCCAATATATGGGTTTTTCCCAGTTCTAGAAGTAGTTTCAATCCCTGACTTGTTTAAAACAGTATCCTTCGTGGTGGTGTTCTTTGCACAACAGCACCTATTAACTTTTCTTCAATAGGAGTGTTTCAAAGCCAGAGCTTGAATTCTGCTCCTGACTGAGGGTACATTCTCAAAATTAGAAGAGTCAGGATATGTGGGGGTCTAACACCATGACTGCTATAACTT
This sequence comes from Morus bassanus, assembly GCA_031468815.1. Taxonomy (NCBI): domain Eukaryota; kingdom Metazoa; phylum Chordata; class Aves; order Suliformes; family Sulidae; genus Morus; species Morus bassanus. The sequence continues at coordinate 82,745,072 of CM062600.1, forward strand.
TATGGAAAACCTTTTTCCGTGCCTGATGCTGTTACATGTAAAGCAAACCTAGCACCTCCTCATTGTCCAAAGGGGAATGATTAAGAAGCTGGCTTCTTTGATCTTTATAAAATGCTGTGTGCATCTGACATGAAAGACCTTAAAGGGATGCAAGAGACAATAAACAAATAAATGAACAAAATCGGCTGAAACAAACACGACATGGGGAGTTTCCTTTGCAAATCAACTCTGTGCTAGCTGTGATTTGTACAGAGCCCTGTCGCAAGTAAGGTGTCTAGGTGTTGTAGTCTGGTTTTGTTACAGGACTGGAATGCCTCCAGTGAGCACAGAGCATCCTTCTGCTCAGTTGCATCACACATTCAAAATAAGCCAGTCTCTTCCCCAAAGAGCTTTCAGTCTTCACAGGACTGACTCTTCATAAAATTCCAGAGCCTTTGTAATTTCTAAAGGGACTACAGAGTAAAAGGTGTTTTTCATTACTACTTTGCACTGCGATGTATCTGGCTCCCCTTGCAGGGGTACTCTGAAAGGTGAAGGTGTCTTTCCTTCAGTGGAAACTGCCTTTACGGGCCACAGAGCAAAGCATTTATCCATAGGAGAGGACACACTGGTTTTCCTCAAAAGGTTGTCTGTGCAGGGCTAGAGAGGATACACAGCACCGTTCACTGCTTGCCAGATTCTGCATTGCTCTTCCCCTTCTGATTTATTAGATGAACTGTACAATCTTTGCTTCAGTATGGAAGGACACTTTTCTTTGGGTTCTCTTTCAAAGTGTTGCCCATTGTGACACCATTGCTTGATTAATTTATTTACAAAGGATAATAAGCTGATGTTTCAAATGGTCATTTTGTGACCGGGCATAGGCAATTTTGACCTGGGAAGAATAATTTTTGCATATGATGAAGGTGTTCATTTTGTATAAGTAGATTTATTCTAACTTCATACTGACCAGCAAATATCTTTGGAATAGATCTGCCTTTTTTAACTACTTAGTATAATGTGAATAATCTCCCTTAATTCTGTTGGACAAAGACCCTGCTCTAACCTCCAGCGCAATAAGGGAATGGTACTCCTTGACTTCGCAAATGCCACAGCGTGCTTAGAAAAATGTTACAGATGCAATAACAGAACAGGTTCCTCTAACTTAGGTCTACAGAGGAACATCTTGAAGAGTAACAAAGCCAAGGGCACTTTCAACTTTCCTTTGGAAGTAAAGTCCAGTGGAACTGCTCACCAACCAAGGGCATCATAATATAAACCTGCGTGTCCAATGAGCACGTAGCTCCAAAAAGACATCTCCAAGTGAATCAGTAAAAAAGATCTGGAACTGTACACACATTCATACCCATATAGGAAATAAAGAAACACTGTACCCATAGATACAAAAGGGTAATATTGTAAAATATGTTTATAGTAAACATTAAAAAGCATATTTGCATATACATATAGGAATAAAGGTGTGCATCATGCAGTTATTATAGATCATATAGAATTGTTATCTAGTGCAATATGTCTAAAACAAACATAGAAAAGATATATATAATATATTATAATATTTTTTAATGGCTAGACAAAAACTGATCACCTTTATACAGGCACAAATATATAAAAGTCACTTCACATCTCCACTTACACCTGTGCAGCTGGGTTCCAAATCCAGCTTAGGGTACATGAGCCCTCCTGTCCCTCACCCTCTCTCTAAACCCCTCCTACACTTGCTGGTATGTGACTCCTACTAACATTAGCAGCAGCCACAGACGTGTTCACAGGGTAGAGCACATCTCTAAAAAAGCATCAGCACATAGCTGAACACATCACTCCTATTTTACAATCTTTACACCAACTCCTTGTAAAATTCTCTATTGATTTCAAGGTTTTACTGCTTATTTTTAAGGCATTCAGCAACTATGGCCCAATACATCTGACAGATCTTTTGTCACTGTGTATTCCTGAGGGTCAGAATGAGCAGGGTCATTAAGTCTGTCCAAGGAACAATCTTAAGTCTTTTTGGAGCTAAGGTTTTCTAGGAATGATGTGGTGTTATTGGAAGAGTCATGTCAGAGCTGTTTCTGAGCTGCTCTTTCTTTCATGGTGTGCCAGAATAAAGCAAAGTAAATGCCGTTTGGTATGTTTTATCCTGGTTACACTCAAGTAACCTGTGACTTGAGGCTGAAATACAATTGAAAGAGGCATCATTGAGGTACTGTCAAAATTACAGATGCTAAAAACCCATAAAGTTATTCAAGGCCAGTAATTTACAGGTTGGTCAAATATTATTCCTTTCGTTGCATTTCCCAGTGCTTTATCTAACCTAGCTTGAAGACGGACCAAGAAATGTTACCCAACTTTATGCCTGTAAGGAAAAACTGCATGTCAGAATGCACTTCTTATCCCTATGAAATTTCCTCTGATACCCATCGTACATTTTCAGCTGCTTATTTCCATCCATTAAGGAATATCCTTCAAAGTTTTCAGACTTGCATTCAGTAGAATAGTAATAACCAACCATGAGTGAATAATTTATTGGAAATAAATTTAACCTTTCTGTTTAGAGGGACATATTCACTGAGAACTGACGTTAGGTGAGATGAATCCAGGCTAGGATGTCCAGAAGCAGACTGTGATTCCTTCAAAATCAAGATTCAACACAATATTTATTATTTTATTTTTTTAATGCTCTTGAACTAGTAAGTGTCTCTGAGTGTTTAGAAATCAAGCTGAGTTGTTTAGCTTTAATGGCCCTGGAAGTTGCATGCTCCTGTTTTGTTTCCCCAATTAGCTGAGTACAACTCATTGAGGCTTATGTAACCAACACAGATCTGAATATTTCAGAGGCAGTAATAATTTAGGAAACAGAACAGATAATGCAGATTATAGAATTAAAAAAAAATTTGTAAAACTTTTTCCTTCTGGACTACTCATCCTTGCCAAAGGCATAACTTATTAAAAAAAAAAAATTAAGCTCCTTTAAGATTTATTAGCTGGATGCAGGTTAATTTTATCTTGTCAGATTCAAGCTAAACAAGTGCCTTCGCTGTGAAGGTGGCAGTCAGATTCATGTCGGTCTTGTTTGACTCACTTTGACAGAGCTTTTGTTGAGGGTTTTCCTGGTGGTCCTATTCCCCCACTGTGGTAAGCAGTGTGATCCCACACAGCTTCCAGTGTAGAGACTAGAGTTAGTGTGAGCTTAACTCTCACTTTCTCCTTTATCTCATGCAAGAACTCTTGCTCATGGGGAGTAGCTGTCAAAAAGATGCACATCCCACAGAAGGAAATACAAGTTTCAGTGGGAGTGAAGGGGCATGGAGCACTTCTGGATCTTGTGTGATGGGGTGAACCACTTGGGCTGTTTCATGAGCTACCCTCTGCAAAGCTCTCTTATTTTGCTTCAGTCTTATTTATGGACTTAAATCCTCCTTTGTTTTAATGAAGAAACACATGCACCTCATCAATCAATCAATAGATTTTCAGTTTTATTTTGCTTGTTTTCTTTCCATTTCATTACTTTCCCTGTTGTGCCTGTAGCCGTTTTCACTTAGATAATAATCACTAACTCACAAACTGGACCTGGTTATTATACGGATGGGTAACATCAAAATGTTGCAAAAAAATAGCCATATGAGTTAATATTTGGATTTTTTCACCATGATGTTACTGTTCAACAGGATACTGGTAATGAGTGTTGTTTTGACAACAGTGATGTCATTTGGGACGCTTTCCTGTTTATGATCATTGACAAGCCCACAGCACTTTCTGTAATACTTTTTTTCTGCACTGTTCACATCATAATTCAATGAACGACTAGACAAAAAAATATTTCCCTTTTTTTTCCATTGCCTTTTTTGTGTGTGTGTGCAATAGTCTAATCCAGCCCAGGGAAGGGTGCAGTTCAATCACAGTCAAAGCAACCTCTGAGGCTATGGATACATGAGCAGAGAGACAAAGCTTGAGGCATAAACCTGGAGCATGTTGCATGGTGGCAGCTGGGCACAAACCTGTGTCTCTGTGTCCGTGAGTGTGAGAAAGGAGCAGCCAGAGTGTTAAAAGTCAGGCAGCAAAATGCATGGGAAAATTGCCCCTGACTCATCCACGGGGCAAATTTGCCATTCCTGGGGCGAAGCCAAGGCTCTTTTGGAGATTGTGACATCTGTTTGCAGCTTTTTAAAGTCAGGACAGCTTGACTTGGGAGAGGTTAATCTATCCGAGTGCCTGTAGCTGGTGTTCAGTTTGCAGAACACGTAGTTGAAGACTTTTCTGATTAGAGGGAATATAGCCAAACAAAGAGGTAAAAAACCTGGTCCTACTGAAAGTAATTACAGTTCCTTTGACTTTGGTGCCACCAGGATATCAACCAAGCTATAGCTATCCTCTTTAATGGAAAAGATTACACGGAGATGTCTGACCATTACAAATACTGGTCCTTGCCCAAAACAGAGCTTTCTCTCAGTTTTACGTTTAACATCAGTTTCACATTTGTGTCATGGTTCCAGTGACGGGTAGATTTACGTTCTCCTCTGCATATATCAGTGGCTTATAAGAAAAATGAGAGAAGCTGCAATTTGATTGTATTTTTTCAGATACTTTAGAAAATATTATGAAAAGCTGGTTGTCTCCAATCTTTTTTTACTTCCCCCAACATTTCAATGAAGGAGAGTAACTCTGGGATTTTCCTTAGCTTGCTTTATTCTAGAATTATTGAGAATAATTTTAAAGTGAGGTAATAAAGTTTAATGTCTTATTGAAAAAAAAAAATAAGTCAAACCTATAAATCATTGATATTTTCAAATCACCAAACAGGAACTTGGAGAACTACAGTGGTATGTGCTGTTGGTCCAGACATCCTGTGTTTTATTGTTTTAAGATGCTTCTCTTATGCATCTGGTAGTTTTTTAACATGCCTCATGTTAAATTTAACATGCTTCTTTCCTTCATCTGTAGCTTTTTCTGAGCTACCCTTTGATGATGAAATATGGACTGATGTAGTCAATAGTCTTTGGCTAGAAAGTGAAAGAAAGATGTTTCTTGCTAATATCTTCCCTCAGTGGCCTCCTCTGGGCTTCTCTTTAAGCTCACCTTTCATTTCTGCAAATCCAGCAGAGAGAAGAAATTCAGCAAGCACCAGCATCTTGGGTCATCAGAGTTTAAAGCATAAGACCTCTGCACTGAGCATGGAGAGAAAAGCCTGACCAGAGCAGCTCCCCTCTCAGCCCCCAGGACATGAAGTGGGATCACTGGCTTGAAAACCCTCCTTTCAGCTGCCTGGCAGTTTCACAGCAGAGCCATTTTCAAAACAAATTCCCTCTGGTCACACAACTGGGCTGTTTCTCCCTTTTGCCATGCAGAAATAAAGGATGTGAGAAACCACAGAGCTTTCTTCTTGCTTCCCCTTGCTTCAAGAGTCCCCGGTGCCACATACCAAACATTTATTTTCCCCTTGAGAGGCCAGAAAAGACAGAATAACAAAATAACCACTACTTTTTTCAACAGAAACCCTTCAGAAGATGCAGCAGCCCAAGTCTTACGGGTTCTGTGCAGGAAGCACTGGTTCACACTATGTCTTTTCAGCTTCTCAGGAGAGAAAAAAACAGAAGAGCTTTACCACTGTACTCTGACTCTGTTCTGCATAAAACCTATCTGGAAGTGAGCAATTGTTTACTTTTTTGCTGTGTCATTAGGCTGTAAAGACAGGCAAAAATCATGTTCATTTTCCATGAGGTTGCTATGGCACACTATGCATTGAAGCTATTGTCTCTTGACTGTCTGTCATGTAGGTGTTTACTTCTGCATTAGTCACTCTGGGCTCCCTATAGAGATCTTCCCGGATGTGATTCATTTCATCCTGAAATAGATCTAAAATCAGTCGATGAATAGTGCCCCAAAAGTGATTTTTTCACCCACCCACCCTTCCCCACCATTGACTACATAGGGATCCCAGGATGACCAGCTCAGGTTTTGTCATTTATGTGGTGGATGTATGAAGTTAACCAAAGCTGGATCACACTCCTGGGAACACAGTTTATTACACTGTGTGAGACCACATGTACTGAGACTTTGTGGTTCTTTCTCTAAAAGTTGTTGGTAGTGGCAAAGTAGCAGGTTTTCCCAGTATAAGCTGACAGTCCCTGTGGGAACACCCTGTTTCACTAAAAACATGACACTACAGCAACTTGATTTTTAAAGGGTGGTGTTGCAAAATGAGGTTTTTTGGAAGAAGGAATGGTTGAGAAAGCACTTACCTGGAGGAAGGAATATGGGAGGCACAGATGTCACTGAGGCTGCAATGCTGGGTGATAAAAGAAAGGGTTTTCGTGAAAGGTCAGTTTTATCTAGCTTTAGGGGTCCATGTTGAAAGGAACTACACATGACCTAGTCATCCAGACTTCTATTATCAATTAAAATCTCATTAAAGCAGCAAATGGCAATTAGGAAGTGATTTTTCTAACCAAAAGTTAGGAGTCAACTCAAGGAGGAAATTAATTTTACCGTAACGCCTATTAACTGCATTGCCTAAATCTCCCTGAGCATGGTGGGATACTATAGCTCCAGTTGTCCCCGGAAGATAAGTGATATGTTCTATCATGTCAGTCTTACATGCTAGAAAACCTTAGGAAAATCTTTTGAGTATTTAGAAGTATCTTCTGTCTTTATTGACATTATGGACATTTGAGCAGGACGGTGATCCTGAGCAGTATGCTCTCTCGTTCTGCACCTGAGAACTTCTTGGTTTGGTTATGCCCAGGACCCTTCACTTGTTAATATTTATGCATCTGGAAGTAATAAAAAGTATCTGCATCCTCCAGAGGAGAGTCCCAAATGCTTTGGAGACATTTGGTACTCATCACACCCCATTACATATGTAGGTGATTTGCAGCAGTGTAGGTGTAGATATAAGACAAAGTTGTTGCTGTTGCTACCTGGTACCTGCGTATTTCTTGTGGGTACAGCCTTGTGTGGATTAGAGGGGCACCAGCAGGGGAGGATTTCCACCAGGGCTCTCCCCAGTGCTGGTGGGGATGGTCCAGAGCTCCTCACTTACTCTCTGCAAGTGGTTTTACTCTAAAATCTCCATTTTCCAGACATTATTTCTTCCTAAAGGGGGTGATATGTTATTCCTGAGAATGGAGATAAGGCATCCCTGCTATACAGACAGGGAGACTGAGGCACATAATTTAAGCAACTTGGCCAAACAGAAAGTTTTGATGACTTGGTTCCTAAAAAGTCCTGGTCTCCTGCTTGTTCATCTACTATCATCTCCAGACCAATGTTTTTCACCTATCAGAAATGAGTGGTCTTTTTACGTTTCTCTTCATTTTCATTCTGTGTTTGAATGAGACAGAACTGTAGAGAAAGATAGATTCTTCTTATTCTCGTGACTTTTTATGGAAAGGAGGGCATTTTGTCATGGCCTACCTGACAGGTGATTCAAGGTTTCATCTCATCATTTCTGGAAAACAAAAGCAAAATAAAAAGGAGGGTATTTGGGTTTTTTTCACTTACAGTCAGCTGTTTGCACAAGTAACAGAAGACAATCGATAAAGTTGAGCAGAGATTTTCAAGTGAGCACTTTTTTTTCTTTCTCGATATTAATGATGACCTGCACTTCCTACCATAATGATTATCTTAAAAGTCTTTTTGGCTTTGAATAGGTTGTCTCAGCTCTTGGAGTACTCTCTTTGTGAAGGAATATAATCTGAAGTCTATTATCTTAGAATTCTTCTTTTTTTTTTTTTTTTTCTTTTGGAGACAGTTAATGGTGTAAATTAAACTGCTTGAGTTGGCTTTGTGTTTTTTTGCATACACAGCAAGGATAACTACACATCAGATTTATGGGCATCGTGCGCAGGTTGCTATGACAACCTCTCCAGCCGCTGTACACCAAATAACCTTGTCATGTGAACGTTTATCACAAGCACATCAAGTATAGGATTGCTTGGTACAGTCTTTGGCTAAACAGCAGGATTTTTTCTGAATAATAATTGGTCATGGCCTTTTATGCTATAAGTCAAAGTTAATCAACTTCTAGATTTGAAATTAACCATCGATACGACATAATCCGAGCACCATTCTTCATCACTGCAGTACTCGGCAAGAGGAAACTTTGCAAGGGCCACTGTTCCCTTTTCAGAAAAACTGTGGGTTGTTTTTTTGCCATTGTAACCTCACAAAAACCATATGTAAAATGACAGGCTGTGTCTGTGTGCGTATAACATATTATTGCACTGTAAATGAAATGTGAATTTTAACTGTCAAATCATTTGTGGGAAATAAAGCTTACTTTTCTTCTTTTTTTTTAAAGGAACTTCTAAAGCCAGAACCACATTCTAATTCTTCACACCCACTTTTAGTTATATTTTTAGGGGAAATTTGCAGGCTGCACACCTGGTCCTTCAATAGACCAGTTGAAAGGTTTTCTTATGCATTTAAACTCCTCCCTGTGCACCCACATTTTAAAGAAAATATAGGAATTTAACTATGTTTCTAATTTATAGTTTCAGAGGGAAAGATTAGTATGTGTGAGGGATTAGTGATCTGTGTAAATTACTCCAGTAATTTTTATACAATTGTTACATCATAGGTAAACTCCAGCTCATGCATATGAAAAAGAATATTATTTTTGTTCCAGAAGAAATAATATCTTAGGTTCTAGGTATATGACTTTTCAGAAAGCTTCCATCTCTAGTGTAGCCCTCATATTTTGTGCTACTATAGGGCTTTTTTAACCGCATTGACATAAACACCCAAATCAGAAAAGAACTTTGTAAATTCTTAGTTTACAAAATAGCAACAACAAAGTAAGCTAATATCAGCAGTGCTCTCTCTTTCTCTGATAGATAGGACTAGTTGAAATAATGTACGGTCTTACCTCTACCTGTTTTTTTAAATGATTGTTCATTGTACTATAGGTTCTCATGACTACCACACCCAAAGCAAAACTTGCTGGACTTGTTAGAAGGATTACTGTTGGCTTGAAATGGACACTGTTAGGAAATAGGCACCATTTCTTTAACCTGTTTTAAATGTTTACCATAGGATGAGATGCACTTTTCCCCATAGATACCTATTTTCAGCCATAAATTTCAAGGGAGAACCAGTTGAATAGCTGAGATGTAGACATACGCATTGCAGATGGCAATATTCAGTCAGATGTATTTTTCCTGGATGACTTCAAATCAAGATCAAGTGCTTTGCTGGAAATGCTTTGGTCAAGCACAAGTTATTTGTCTTAATCTAGGCATAATGAGGTGGTATTTTCTGCCTTTCATTATGCAAACCGTCAGATTACATGATTTAATCTCACAGATTTACCACATAGACCTCTTTATATATTTTACATCTCCTGAGATGTTGGTTTCTGGATACAATTTGTGAACATTAAATGTTAACTTTGTGATTTCCTTATGAAGAGTGCCTTCCTCTTCACCACTACTCACTGGTTAAATAAATAGACTGGATCTCGTGCACAAACGTATGTATCTTTTGACATAGTTTTATTTTTCTTCTACAGCCTACATGAGTCCTTGCTAAATTCTCTGTTTATGATTTGAACAGACCTTAGGGGAATTAGACACACAAACAAAACTTGCTTTCTTTTGGGACCTATATCCTTCATACCTTCCTTCCATTGCAATACTGAAAATTGTCTTTATTAGTAACCGGATTGGGAGGAAGAACAAATATCAGCTAATATCATAAAAGATAGGTTCTACTTACAAAGCAAATAAATATGTGTAGGGAAAATAATGATAATTTTTTTCCAGCCCTTAAGACTCCTTTGTGCCTGAAACAAAACCAGCAGTTTACTGTTAGAAACCTTTCTTGTGGAAAGGGTTCACATTTTATTCATCTAATTATTTGATTTCATAAGGATGCTGATTTCTGAGTTCCCACTCTTATTGTGAGTGCAGTAGTCATAAAGATACAATTAATGTACATAATGCTCAAGGTTGAAGATTAATCCACCTGGGGTCAGCTGTGCATCAGACACCTTTGGTCTGTTATGCTGTTCTAGCTTCTGGTAGAAGAGATTAGTCATCTGCAGTAGCTTCTCATTTTTCTTTGACTTTTCATCACCCTTTGGTTCTAACAACAGGCAAAGGAGCTGTTCAAATACAGAATCACTTGTAGGAGGTACACTGGAGTTAAGTTATTTATCTGTTGAATATCTTCACCAGAGCTGATGGAGGAGTGTTTCTAGTGCAGTAGTCATTGCTCATGGATGTTTTTGCTTCAGAAGCTAACTGTGTCTAAGAGGGCTGTAAGGTATCTGTGGCTTAAACAGGAGACTCAGCTGGGAAAGACGGTTTCTGCTGTGTGGCAAACTGAAGGAAAAACTACAGTTTAGTCAATTCAGCTATAAAATGTTCATATGAAACTTCTGGCTATGGAGATAACAGCAGAATGAAGTTTTTCTCTGCCTGTCTAGCTATGTCTATAATATTTACTGCAATGTCCTAACCAGTAAAGTCATACGATCGTATATTTTCATTAAAGATGTACTTTTTTTTCTTTAAATGTTAGGAAACAACCTTAATAATTTTATTTGGCAACAGAATTCCTACCTGTCTCCTCTGGTCAAGTATATCTCAGAAAGAAATAAGGAAAGTGTACTTTTTGTGCACAAATGGCAATGCAAAACACCAGCAGCAATTTTGTCCCTGTGGCCTTTTTGATGAGAATAGCAATTAGGCTAATTCTGATGTTTTTTTCTGATAGTGACGAGTAGCATCTGGACATGAAAGAGATCCACTCTCTATTCCCAGCACAAATGGAAGAAATGTCATAACATCGGGCAGCTGCATGGCTTTCCCCTATTATCAGATAAAAATTTCCAAAATGTACATATGAAATTCCAATACTGCCAAATCCAGGCCATAGTCTAAACATGGAAAGTCAGTTCTTTCTGAAGGAGATGGGTTGAGGTGTTTTTCAGACTCAGATGACTCAATGCTTCGCTGATGTTATTGAGGTGATTTTCAGATAGTGACAAGACTCCTGGGTTAACTACAGAGTTATATTGGTTTTATGACTGGTTGATGGATGTTAAGTACAGGTTTTTCTATGGTACTTTCACAAAGCCTTTGAAACTTCTTGAGCGTCATGCGCCAAGGTTGGACTCTGTAGGTCAACCTGTGGAAACATACTCTTTGGGGGTCCTGCATGACTTAGTTGTCATGACCTGTCATCAGCCTGCAGGGTTACCAGGAAATCAGCATCCTTCAGAGAGTTGTGCAGAACTTTAGAGTTGAAAAACTCCCAGAATTTTCCATGTTTTCTACAGTTGTCACTGCAAAGATTATTAAAAGTGCTGACCACAGGAGTGCAAACTGAGATGAAATTATATGTATTTTCTTCTCTAATGGGAAGACCACTGTTATTTTCCCAGGAAAATTTATGCTACAATTCTTAGGCATATTAAAAAATTACTGGATTTGTACAATGTCACCTTTTTCTGGGTTGTTTTACAATTCGTGTGTTGCATCATCACATCCTTCTTGAAAACCGGTTGTTTGCATTGGCAACTGAAGCTCTAAAGAAACTGTATGAAAGGTAGTTCTCTGGCAGTTTCTGGCAGTTCCTCTTAAGAAAATGGATTTGAATAGATGCTTTGACTGGAAGAAAAGCTAAGAATGTATAGTTAAAATTGTAGAGAAGACACAAAATCAAGAAATGCTGATAATAATAGAATGGGTCATAAGAACACCATCATACAGAAATGCTTAGACAGTGACTGAACTTTAAGGAAAAGTTTTATACTGAGAGAGCAAGCGGAGATTCTGGAGTGAAAAGTATTTATTTGAAGTTACTTCTCTGCACTGAAGTAATTCATCCTATGTTTTATTTTCTAGAATTTTGATTTATAGTAAGATTTATCAATAAATATGAATGTCTAGTTAAATTAACAAATTGAATGAAAAGACTTTTTAAAAAATATTACTTTTCAATCTGAGCTAATAGCTGGACCTATAGTTTTTCTCAAATTATCCCAAATCCTTGGAAGACACAGCAATTTTCTAGTTTATTACTAGACTTGCAAGATTCTTCCTCCATCTACTCTTGTAAAGGCATAGCTCAGTTAGGAGCTATTTTCAGATCGGAAAGATGCCACATGGAGTAGAAGTGAGATAATGAAGAAGAAAGCACATCTCTGACATAAGCTTATGCTGAGCTTGGGAAATAGCATTATGGTCACCTTGTGATACCAGTTATGTTGGTATAAAACTGGTGTCATCTCAGAACTCTCTCTCAACTCCAGAGAATTTCACCAGCAAAAACTAGAGAAGAACCTGACCCTTTCATGACTAAGTGAGAGTACCACAAAAACAGAGAGAATCAACTAGAAGAGCATGTAGAAGAGACTAAAAGAAAAAAACAGGGCTGGGGAGGGATGGATAGAGAGCAAAGAAGGACGTTGAGCCTGAGCTGGTAACTTTATCTTCAGAGTTCAGTTGCTTAATGGAAAACTGATTTTACAGGAGGTTATGCTGTACATATTCTCAATTTAAGTGTGTAAAAGAATCATTAGCTCTGCAAAAATTATCAAAGAATCTATGTAAAGTACTGGAATTTTCCTTGTGTTAGACACAAGACATGTTTTTCAGTAAAAAGGACAAGGCTGGAAGCAAAAGCCTCCAGAAAAGTATGCACCAGAGTCTGAACTGACAAAATATCTATCTGGGAAGTCATCAGAAAGGTCAAAGCATAGCTGATGGGGAGATAAGTGATATATTGCTGGCCTTCTGCTGAGCAGAAGCAGATGTGAGAGCCTTGCAGGTCAGCTTCCTAGCTGTGGAGAAATCAGTGCTGCAAATGCTGGCTATATGGATGTATCATGTTGGGTGAGCTTGGTTGTTTATTTTCTGTTTAACAGCCTAGTATAGGGGTGGGTAAGCAGAACATGGGCAATCTTCTCTCTAAAGGGCCTCAATCCAAGCAGCAAGATTTAATTCTCAATTGTGTTTGAAAACCAGCTATCATTAGAGTAACTAAGGTAGAAAACAGTCTTTTGCAGCTTTCCCCATAAAGCACATTATCATAATACTGAAAACAAAGCAGTTCTTCAGCCCAAACTGTGCTTCTGCAATGAAAGAAGTTGTAGGACTAGCTAAAAGCATAAGTGGTTAGGCCACTTTATACTCTAGCATTCACCATACATTGTGGCCACAAAGTCCACAATTTGTTGGTGCACTCTGTAAAAACCCCTTCCTTACATTTCACTTTAATATCTGACATTGTCATCTGCTATTTCCTGCAATGTGCAACACATTTATGCATGGGCACATATAGACTATAGCCTAAATAATCTCTTTCCTCCTCTTAATGACTTCAGTTTTCTCTCTTATATTCCTACTCCTTTCAATGAATCAGCTTCTCGGCTTTCCTTCATAAAAGAGGAAAGAATAATCATGTCCACAAGGAACTCAAAGACAGGGAAAACTTTAAAAAGATGAATAAAAATTTCTGTCCGGCTTCCATCAAATTTCAGTGGAAATTTGTCACTTCACCATCCTTTGCACCTTTGAGAATCTTTGTAATTATTTTTGGGGTCCCACTTGTTTATCGTGGCCATCATTAACTACACTACAGGAACAGCCTCTCTCATCCTGTACCTATGTGGATATACTGCATAGTGCAAGAACGAGCTGATTTTATGGTGGTCCTTGTGGAAGATAACAGCCTGATGGATGCATCCACTTAGTGACTCACTTCCTTGCTAATTTTCTTGCATCCCTTACAGATGCCTCTTGGGTGAAGATAGCCTTACAGATGAGTTGCAAAATGTCTAATTCAAACTAGGGACTTTGTCTTCCAAGACTTTGTCCCCAGAGCAGGGCAGGAGGAGGAAGAGAAAGTCCAAAAACTCATGAAAAGACCTCAGTTCTCCTTCCCTGTCCAAACTCCCTCCTAGCACCATGAGAAATTTCCCACTGCCTTTCCCAGCTCAGGCAGGTGTTTCCTTAGGGGAGGTTTTGATGTCAGCAGGCGGAAAAATGACTGAAAGGCAAGAACAGACATCCAGAGATACCTCAGTGGAAGCGGAAATGCTTTAACAGAAAGCAAGTTTTCATCATATTGCGACCTTTGACAGTTCTTGTTAGAACAAGTTTGGAACTTGTCAAGTAACCAATTTGTTTCCCATTGGAAACACTGATTTATCAAGGCTGAATTATGTGGAGTGGAAGACTGGTTTCCTTGATGGTTTGGTGGGAGGGAGGGAAACAAATATAATCTCTTTTTTTACATTATCTTTGAAATGAAAGATTTTCTCAGAGGAGCTGTACCAGAAGAATGCAAAAAGGGCTGAAATTAAAGAGAGCAAGTAACAGTGTTACCATAAACCTTCAAGCTGTAGGTTTCTTTCACTCCTGGAAAAGGAGATCTATTCTCATCTGAGGATGATTTAGATTTATGTGCCTTTCTCCTACTAACCTTACAAAGGCTGGTGCATGGGACTCGCCATGTCTCAGACCCAGAAGACACCTCCAGAGTCCATGGGTCACCCATGGCCCTGTTCAGCTGTAGTTTTGTGACTGTGAGTTACTTGATTTATGATAATTACCTGTCTTAGGAAAATCAAGTGTGGTTTATTTGCTCTCAGTTGCCCAGTAGGAATCAAGAATGTGCTGCAGTTTTCTGGAAGACCTCATGGGAATTTGTTTTCGTAAACTCAGTGGGGAAAAAATTGCCTTCACCCCAAGTACAGTGAAAACCACACCTTTAGGTACTGAGTCATTCAACCACCAAGCCCCAAATAGTTTTGCATGTTGGTTTTCTAGCACATTAACTCTGTCTGTTCCAGACAAAAGTTCAACCCATTGCAGGAGGTCAAAACCACAACAAATACAAACAGCTTAGAAACAAAGGTTTGCAAAGCTGCCTAGGGAAAAAAAAAGAATGTTTGTATATTGTCTTAGAGACCAAACTACTTAAAGCAAACATCCTAATCCAAGGGAAATTTTATACTCCATGAGTCTGATGGCACCAAATTGTTTCCACTGTGGTGTAGGGGGAGGTTGTACCTAAGCTTTCTTTTTATGAAAAACAAACTTTCTAAGTGTATTTTACCTTCTAAAGCAGAAAACACATTGAAGAGAAACACATTGAACATATTAGGCATCCTTTCATCATTGTTTTCTTCTTTTATCTCCTTCTCATCCTACATTTTAACTGGTCACAATTGGAGCATGCAGATTGATTTTCAAATATTGCTGATCCAAATAGTTTCACTTTTGGTATAGGGAATCTATTTTTTAAATCTGTATAAACTTTTGAAAATCTGTACATTTCTGTATATGGAGTCCTTCATTTTGTTAAAACATGCTATTTCACTTTCATTCAGTATTTTTTGATAGGTCTGAAGAATTTCAACAAGTTTGAAAGCAACCTGTGGCACTTGTCTGTTTACACAGACCTTTCAGATTTTTTGGTACTGCAGTGAGACCCACCATTTTGCTATTACAAGAATCGTTTGCAAGATATTCTCAAAGCTTGACGCATTCTCTACACTCCACTTCTCCTGGAGCAATATTAGGTGAAGCAGTATTTGCATTCTGAGAGTGACAGAAACACCTGCAGGTTTTCCTTAGATTCCATTAATCTTGCATGGGAAAACCTGCACAAGTATTAAGTGCTCTGAAGTTAACACAGGTCTGGTGGTGGGTTGTTGAGGAGTGTATTCCTTGCTGTAGGAAACAATAAACCCACAACCTCTTTTATGCCTCACTCCAATATTGTTTCAATGACAACAGCCTTCTCAAGCTGTTGATTATGTTTCTAATTCCTTTAGCAAGTGAGGGTTTATATTTCAGAAGGACAAGTTCCCTCTTCTACTTACTTCAGCTGATTTCAGTGGCTGATGGCATCTCCATCACCAATAGATGTGCATTGGTTTGTAATCTTGTGATTTGCTTTTCATCAGCTCTGTACAGTTACAGCAGTGATGCAGAGTTCACATACAACACCTCCATTTCTTCCTCATAGCACTAACGATCTGGCAACAGTATGCATTTTAGATTTTTTATCTCTACTATAACCAAGTGAGGTTTTTATCAACGCATTTTATTAGTCAGGTGACTAGTGTCCTTATGGACAAGTTGGCATGCAAGATGGCAATGTTGTTATTTCTCTATGTTACTCATGAGTTTCTTTAAAAGGCTGCTTTAAAACAAGAAAACAAACAAACAAAACCAGAGCATGCCCTAAATAACTTGCCTTGCTTCCCAACACTCTTTTTGTCCCCTCAAAGGTCAGAGGGGATGGGGGTTCAGTCCCAGAGCACAGCAAAGGAAGAGAAGGATGGTTTCCCATATTATTGTTCCTGAAGATGAAGTTCTGTAGCAAGGTTAGTGGCTGATGATGGCTAAAATCTGGGAGGATGAATCTGTGGACACTGACTATTCAGGGTAGAAATAGCAAGCCCTGAGAACTGCAGAGTGTTTTACTTCTTAAAGCCTTTTAAGTTTTATAGCTCATTTATGTTCCAATAGAAATAAATATGTGATAATGTAGTGTTCTTAATTGTAGCCTTCAGAGTAAATCCTACCCTTTCTAAAGAAGTATCCCTTTGATACAAAATAATTAATGAAGAATTATAATTTAAAAGAGACCATCATAGCCATCTAATCTGATGTGCAAAACACCAGACCACAAAACCTTGCTAAGTATGTCTGCACCAAGCGCTTAATTGAGTTTAAATAATAGTTTATCTTTAGCTCATTTTCAAGTGATGGAGAATCTTCCATATACCCAGTTAAACTGCTTCAATGGTTAATTATCTTCACAGTCAAAAATGTATGCCACATTCCTACTCTGTGTTCACAGTAGCTTTGTTTCAAACTACCAAATCTCATTAAGCTTTGCTCTACTCAATTAAAGAATTGTCTGCTTTCTAAAATCTCTCCCCAACATAGATATTTGTAGACTATGATCAATTCACATCTTAATCTACTTCTGGATAACCTGAATAGATTGAACGTCTTAAATCTGTCACAATGAGACAGGTTTTTCCTATTCTAGGTCATGCTAAAATCTTATAATTTTTTCCTAAATGCTTTCTTATTCACCCACATCCCCTTTTGAAGTGTGGAAAACAGCACTGGGATACCATCTTCCACTAATGGTTTCATAACACACCAAGAAACATTGCTTCTTTACTGTATTTGATAATTCCCCTGCTGAGATGTTCAGGATTGCATTTGCCCTCTTAGTGACAATATGGGGTACCTATATGCACTTCAGTACCTACAAAATCACAAAGTTTTTTCAGGACACCTGCTTCTTCTGTGGTGTCCCTATATCCTTATGATTCAGGATACGGTTGTCCTAGTACAAATTTCCCTCATCTGATACTGCATTCCTGAACGTCCATCTTGTGCTGTCTTAGGGACACTAGGGTTACAGAAACTTGCAATCAAACGCAGCCTGAGGAATTCACCCTTCTTTCTCTATGCTGGGCGCTCTCCACCAGGAAACCAGCAATGCCCTGAGCCATGTCATCCCAACACATTTCTCAGCCAGCAGCTCTAGAGTCTCAGCCAGGCATTTGGGCAGACTCCAGAGTTTACGAATCCTCATCTCCTGTGCTTTGAGGCTGCCTCTAACCTCTAACACCTCTACAAGGAGTGCACCTACAGAGCACACTGCAGTGTTGTGATACCATACCCAGCTTTCAAAAACTTCCAATTCACTGCAGACATTGATTGTAAAGCAGCAGCAGGAGGTAAATTCAGTAACATAAAGTCACCTTCTGATTTCTTCTTTCTCTCCCTGAAGAGATTATTCTTGCCAAGAAAAAGTACTTTGTGAGAGCTAAGTATTTCAAGATCCAATTCTACTTCAGCTGACCCTGGTTACATGTCCCTCCTGATCACCATTTATTTGGCAAATTTCCCAAATTTTGTTGCAGGAGAATAAAGGCATTTGTTTCTCTTGAATAAGCAATTGTTGAAATTCTGCAAAAATGCAAGGAGCAGTGGACAAAAGAAAGGGTGAGAAGAGAATTAAGGTTCAGAACATTTCCTGAAAACCCTCCACTATTTAGTGTCATTACTAACTCTACAACCTGAGGGACTTTATTAAGAGTTTGAAAAAGCAGCTTAAAGAGCAGGATGTGAAGATTTCCATTGGAAATAGGTGACTACTTTAAAGGTTGCAATTGGTTTCTAAAGAACAGGCTAGATGAAAATTGCAAGAGGTGAATAGCTACTGAAATCTGTGGGCTGGGGAGGGGAATAAAATTGCCACCTACTTGAAATAAATAGCTCTTCTAAAATAATGGGGTTTAAACTTTAAAATTGTTTTGTTCTGTGACATACAGAATGATGTGTTTAGAGTTGTTTTCATCTTCTCTAAACAGGCGACATTTGCCTGGAAAATAATTTCCATATAAAAATATGATAATGTAATTATTCTAACTGGTATTTTTTATCATTTGATGCCCTATTCATAATAATCTCTCATATTTTGCAGCAATGTTAGCTATCCATATGAACTCCATCTGTGCTACAAGACAAAGAGGACTTTAATAGAAACCAAGCTACTGCTCTGTCTTTCTACTAGCTTTTGCTTTAGATTGATGCTATGAACCCTCACCAGAAATGCCAGAAATCAAAGAGATTATGATTGTTAATATTCCTGATGGTAATTAAGTTGATCAATTCATCCCAACAGCAGGATTTTGTAAGTGTTTTATCTGGAGATGGCAGAGTGTTTTTTGCTCTCTTACAGGCCATTATATGGTAGAGACTTAGTCCTGTTGGGTGTAGAGAACATTTTTGCTGTACTGCTGTGCTTACACCTTATGTCTGGGTCCCACAGATCTTCTTTCCTTGCTGGGTCACTGACTTAGTAATTCCTTGGAGCCAACATTTCATCTCCAATGCCACCTGAAGCAAGTGAAAATGCCCAGTGTAATCAAAACATTCCCAAAGCATCTTTAGTGATCTTCAGTAAACATTTTCCAGTGGAGAACAGGTGCTCCAGCTCTGATGGTGATTCAGAAATCAGATGGGCTGCCTCACTCTCTTTACTTCTCCCTCTCAGAAAGCGAATTCTGGTTAAATATCTTCAAATAGCTGCTATTCAAAACAAAGAAATACCAGAGAGAGCAGCTGGTGGCATGCAATTGGAAGTATTTCCTCACACAAAATACAGTTCCTGACTTCTCCCTGGTCCTTCCTTATACCGCAACAATTCCTCCAAAACAGTTTAACCTGCACATTTTTGTTTTAACCTTTCTTTTCTTTCCATCACCCTAGAACAGATCCATCAAACATGAGGCACAATTTTAGTAGCAAAAAAAAAAAATCAAGGGAAGCCAGAAATTCTGGTGGATGTACTATTAATTTAGCTAAATCAATAGACAAAGAGGCCAAAAAAAAAAAAAAAAAAAAGGCAAGCCTACTGAGAATGATACATCCAGCTGAAGATGGAGGCAGGCAGTGAAGAAATAAAAGCAAGCCAAAATACCATTGACTGGTGACAAAAGAGCCTTATAGCTCCATAAAGCATTCTTGTTTATCTGAGGTTTATTTTCCTGGAAGGCTTAGCAAAGTATAATCCTCTACCCTAAGCATATGAACAGTGCCATGCAATCATTGTTGCCTTTCTTTTTCTTCTCAGTCCTTTTACTGAAATAGATTGAACCTAATGAGTGGAAAGTAGAATTTTTAAACCTTCTTTGTTTTTTTACATGCTTAGCAATACCAGGATGCTTGGGAGGTATCTGTCTGTCTGAAGTTATAAAAAGCTGAAATAACATCTACAGAAGCACTTGGATCATCTGGATATTGCAGAAGGAAAAAGATAAAGCTGTAGAGCTGCACTGGGAGAAGGAGAAAGAACAAACCCTACCTATGCTACCACACGCCCTTCACAATGTGGACAGACTTTCTGTGTCTGAGCCAAATAGTTGAACCTCACTTTACCTGCCAAACTTCTTAGTCATGATTTTCATCACTCTTTCTTTTAATAACTGAATATATAAGAAGAACAATTGCTGGCTGAAATATGAAAGGCATACCTGATGCCAGTGGCCACAGCTTTAGAGTTTGCTGTCTGAAAACCCAAACCCTTGGTCTGCTTTTGCACCTCTTCCTCTAGAGCGAAGCAACAAAAAGTGAGAACCATTCTTGGTGTGCCAGGCTTAGCTCCCGCTGGCCCTGGCAGCCTGACTCTATAATGAGAACTGGTTGGGAATTTTGTGACTTCCAAAGAAAAGTGCTACCGAGGGTTTTCAGTTTTCAAAATTTCTTCAGCTCCCAAATGAATTTTCTGTTGTGAAAGGAAAAACTTGATTAAGACCACTATATAGGAATTATGTCATCAACTGTAAGAAGCCACTGCTTCATTATCTGTAGTCCATTTTTGGTCTACAAAATAAGTATTGAATCAAAAGTGAAACAAGGGAAGGAAAAAAAATAGGGTAACTGGAGAGTGATGAAGAACTGGGGGTAAACACTACCTCTCTCCAGCTGTGTCCCTCTGAAAGCACCTGATCTTATTGGGGCTGTTCCCAGTCTTTGCTGCTCCATTTCCAGAATGGTAGGGTCTGTGGGAAAGTGTTCCCTCCATCAAAAACAGGAGAGCTGGAGAAGAAAGTGATGTTACACACAGGTCTTATCTCCGCACAGAACTGGGAAGCCCTTTTCACCCTGGAAAGCAGAGGCATATCCTTATTTACTGCAGGCAACCACCTCTTCTGCACTGGTCTTAGCATTGCTTTTGGTTTTGTCTTCTTTAAGAACCTTGGAAAGTCCCTGTGTGAAAACAAACAGGAATTATCAGATTTCTGGTGAAGGAATTATCTTTTTTCAGCTTGGTCTTTTTGAAAACTGATGATACTTCATGAGGTGCTACTCACCACATCTGAATTTAGCCCAAAGTAGGAGGTTCATCTCCCCAGATTCTGTGTAAACTCAGAGGAGAAAGCGAGAGGCTCTTTCAGAAAGGAATTCAGAGCAGAAGTCTATAATCAGACCAGAAAAATGTCCATTAGAGGTGTATTCCCCTTATGGCCTAGAAACCAGGAAGAAAAGTGAGAAGGGAAGAAACTAAGTGGGTAGATGGCAACTTCTGGTTTTGCCATACAGATTGAATATTGGTGGTGGCATATCACAGAGAAAGGTCTAAGTGGCACTTACCACCAAGGAATGACCAGGATTGAAAAGGCCAGAGGATGAGAATTTATCCTAGGAGTTCTACTCTCCATGGTGATTGAGGCCCTTAAGACCAAAAGGGGTAATAAGATAGGTCAAGGGAAAGAAAGCCAAAGTAGGTGTGGCAAGGCAACAAACAGGAAAATAAATTCTGCTGATTTCTGCAGTGTGCAATTCACAGCCTAATGTAAACACATGCTAACAACCCCTGCCCCTTGGAGAATGTCAAGCAGACAGTAAAGGCAAAAAATATATGGTCAGCAGTATTTTAAAGATAGAAAGTCCTTACTCAGAAGTACATAGTAAATCTGTGAAGAACAAGAATTAGAATCCACAGCCTTGAACAAAAGTGTGTCTCCATTGTGTAACACCGCTAAAAGGCACATTTCACTCAGGCGTTGGGAGTATTCTTTTATCAGAATTCAAGACCTTTAAAGACTGTATTTATTGCAGATCTGCAAAAACAAGCTGGTTAGCTATTAAAATTTGGTAATTCCAGAAACTGGGATGCTGAGAAAATGATCGTTCTTAAAACCAAAGGGATCACTGTGGCTCTTGAATAGACATAAAAGTTTATCTGGATGCATAAATACTGTACATTTTTTTCAAGAAAGAAAAATTGATTACAAATTGCTGTATGGAGATGTTATAGTCAGCCACATAACCTGCCATCCAAGTCTTAAAACCTACACCACTCCAAACCTGATTCTTTTCTCTTTAACAGTAAAATCACTGTTGTAGAAAAGAAATCCACTGTGGGGCAATTTGTTCTTTTGCCACATGTATTTCGGCTGCAAAATAGTCGGCGGCACTTAGACATTAGGAAGACTCCAGAGAAAGTTAACACAGATGATTAGCCCTAAAGGAGCTGTAAGATGATGAGAAGCTGAGTGAATTAAATTTATTTCCCTTAGTGTGAATCAGTGGAGTTATGTTGAGGTTTACAATATTTGTGTTCGGAGATCTCACCGCATCTGTATAATGGGAGGGATGTAGGGGGATTAGTCTGGACTGACAGCAAATTTCAGGGGTGGGGGGGGACAAGGGACAAGAGGATATATGAGGTCTTTTTATTCCATTCTTCTTTTTCACTACTAGCTGATTAAGGAAAGCAAGGGCATCTAGGATTCTGCATTTGAAAGGCTGCTAGATGACTGCAAGAAACATTAGGCTGCTTGAAAATGTCAGCACTTTACACTTTATGTAGGACTGAGCTGATTGCTGCTGTGAAAAGAACATAAGTGATTCAAAGGTGAACCAGAGGTCTCTGTGTTAGAGATGTGAATATGAGCAGGATGGGGGAAGGGAGCCTGGCTCCGTAAAATGCTGAGTTCATTCTTATTTCAAAGCAGGGTCTACAGAGGTTTGATATATATTGTATTTTTGTACAAATTAGTGACTGACTTGTTATCAATGAAGATGCCTTTAATTTGGAATCAGATCTGGAAAGGGAGATAACACAGTCTGGCAGTTTCTTTCCGCAGCCTCCAAATATGGGACAAAAACCTAGCTAAAGAGAAAACCAGGTCTTGCTTCATGAGAAGGGAAGGGGAGCTGCATCTTAGCTAACTCATGGCAACTAACACAGGGTAAAATGCTAATGTAGGACAAGGTGTTTTTCTCTCCTGGGCATTAACAGATTAATAATTATCCTGATGTTTTCCCATGATTTGCCTTGACCTGTTGAAGCACAATAAACTACAAATTGTATTTTTTTTTTGCTTGGATTTTACAAGGGCAGGACTCATGCTGGTTAACTTCAGTAGTCTCAGAGACTCCACTGTAGAGCACTGGGGTCCCTCTACAGAGCTTGGCCACTGCAATGGGAAAAGTATCCTGCTTGTCCCAGCTATACAGCTTAGGGTACGTTGCATTGCCTTTTGGAGGTGCTTTTCTTTACTGACAGCAGACAAATAGACAACAAAACTTATGCTTTTGACATGTGGCAGGAAAAATCCCACCTGACCTCCTAGTTAACCTATGGGAAACAGTATGGACTTTCCTTGTGTGGATTTACTAAATACAGAATAACATCTTTAAAATAATGTTCTTCCAATTGGGATGCATTTTGTGACTTTATTTTTCAGAAATCTTACTTCCAAACACCTGGCAGGTGAAAGAACGTGTACTTGGCCTGTATAGGCAGCTAGAAGAAGAAAAGGTAAGGGACACATTCTAAAGAAAAAGTCTTTTCACCTGGCATGTTGGTAAAAGGAGCCTGCAGTCAATTTAATATTTCACTTCAGTCCTGCCTTTCTGGAGGCTATTTTTTTTAAACAGTTTAAAAGCAAAGGACCAAAAAAAAGCACTATGTTGAGAACATCCATTAAAAACCTTACTATGCTTGAGACTATAGACTTGTAGGAAAGGAAACATGATCATCATTCAATAGTAGTAATTATTCTCTCTTTTTTTGGATCATTGGCTCTCCCAGGACTCAAGTTAAAGCTTTTTGAGCACCTATACACAGCCTAGATTTCCATCATCCAGAGAGGCAGATCACTTAATGAAAACTGTAGCTTCAGGTGTTGTAAGGGGTGCTCAATGCATCTGTTTATTCCAATGATGAATTGTGCTCTCTACTCCTGCCTACCTTCCTCCTTGTTCACCACGTGCTTGGATGGTGTTACCTGCACTGATTACGTGTCTGGCTGAAATCTAAGCATTGATCATGGCACTATATTATGCAATGGCATTTCTGAAAGGAAAACATCTCTGTGGAGGATCAGGCCAGGGGTTCCCTGCAAAATGGGTCAGTGCCAAAGCACACACATATTCAAGGTCCCAGCAGTCAGGCCTTAGAAGTCTCCATGGACAAAGGGCTGATGGACCCAGACCTGGAGAATCCAGCCAGTGCAGTCATCTCCTGGCTAGATGTACTCAGAGAAGCCACTTAGGCTTGACATTTCAGGATTGATTTCAGGCAGCATTGTGAATCAGTGGTAATTATTGCTCAGCTAGCACCAGCTTGCCAGCTCAGCTCCAGCACAATAATATAGTGCAAAAGAAGATCTTTCTAGTTGTGAGTTGGTAATTTCCACAGCACTGAAACAGGTCCTCTGGACTCATTAATGTGGATCATTTCTGCTTTAAGAAGAGAAAAAGACAGAGAAAGAGGGAAGAAGAAAGAAAGAGGGAAAGAGAAGCTGCTCTGCCTTCTCTCCTTGAAAGGCAGTAGAACTTCCTTACCTAGCAAGTTCTTCCTCACCTTGCCAGGGAGGTTAGGACAGGTACATGAGGATGGTGGTGGAAACATTTCATGTTAGTGCTGAGAGTTGCTCAAGACAGAAGAAAATCTACCATCTGGGGAATCCAGCCCTGCCAAAGAACATGGCTAACTCCCAGAGGCTCTGCTGTGTAACAGGCAAGGAAAGAGGCAAGTACAGGGTAGCTCAGCACATGGGAGACCATCAAAGAGAGAGCTTTTAAAAAAGCTTTTTGAGATGAATTTACTACTTAGACCTCTAGGGCATTAATCAGTTCCACTTTTACTGTTTCCCATCAGCTAACCATCTGCAGGCAACACCTTTTAACAACAGGCTATAATACATTTACTGGACATTTTGTCATTGTAGTATATTTGAGATATCAAAAAACAGCTGGTAGAAGGCCATAAACAAAGACTGTATTACATATTGTTTATTGTCACTTTAGTTTTGGAAGGCTAACCAAGAACGTTAATGCACAGCAACATTGAGTGCATCTTTATTGTTGCCAGGAAGGCTAAAGGTTACTTCACTAATAATATGCAAATGGAGCCTTTACTGCACATAATGAATAATCACTTTAGATTAAAGACAGAAATTTCCTTTAGTAGTACTTACAATAAAACCTTTTGCATGAATTTAATGATTAATTTAAAGAATTATCACTTCACTGAGCCTGAATATATTATTTATTAAATGTAATTGAAGTATTTATTAGGCAAGTAATAAATGATGGACAACAGCAATGAGTGGCTTCCCTGTTTTATAAAATAACCTCAGCCTGTGTTTACAAGCAGGGATGGTAGCCTTCCTGTATTGTTATAACAGATTAATTATCTTCAGAAAAATAGATATAATTGCTTGCATTAGTTGGTGGATTTTCCTTAGCATTTAGTTTTTCCCCTTGGATGTAAGAAAAGTGGATTCAGAATACTGTTACCAGAGACTACATTACACTGACAGTCTAAGCTCTATTTATGTATGATTATTTTTTTTACTCCGGACTCAATAAAATATAGGTTGCAACTGTGTCTGTCCAGCATTTGACAATCTCAACCTAAACATAAAGTCAGAGCACTGGTAGCAAGTAAATTAGACATTGGAGTCTTCAGATGAGAATAGATGGACTTACATTGACAGTAACAACAGTACAGCTAGTGAACAATTCTAGCTTAAAACAAATTCATTAGAATATAATGAACTTAATAGCAGGAGGATAAACAAGCAGATCAGCAATACCAGCTGCCCTTTTATGTTTCTGGAAGAGTCTAAAACATTACCACTGGATAAATTCTTTAAAGACAGCAAGCCTGAAGTTGGTCCAAGAGTCTCTAAGCATCATCGTGGGCCTTAGGAAGCCAAGGTAGCTTTCTGTGATCATAGCTACTTCATTTACTATATGCCATTGGGTCTAGAAGGCTGAGCTGACAATTTTGATATTCGTTGTTAATAAATAGATGCATTAAGAAAGATATTTTATTTTCCTTCTCATTCAACAGTCTACAGCCAAGTTGTAGCAGAATTGTATATTTAAAAGTAATGACTTTAGGAGATATTCTTTCTCTGTGAAAAAAGAAATTTAAAATAATTTCTAGTTTTTCTTTCATCAAGGTTGTCCAAACAGTCTAAGTTTAATGTAGAAAGTTATTTTTCTTTCTGGGCTAGGATTTTTTGTTCTACAAAATGCTTCAGTTTTTCAATTTTAACAAAACATCCAGTTTCCATTCTAGTGTTGGTGGAAAAAAGTTTGACTCCTTGATATACCTGTAAAGGACAATATTTTCCATATGAAAGACAACAGCATGTGTGTTCTGCTCTGAAAGCATTCCACCTGTCTGGCCCACAACAGGTTTCCACATAGTCAAGAAACAGGTGAAAGGGTGATCTTAGCTGAAATGTATTGCTTTCTAGATGCACTGAACATGCTCTCTCCAGTCAAGAAAAAAAATCAAGAGCTTAAAGAACTAGGAGGATCACATAAATGCTTAAAATCACATGGGCCAAATTTGGAACCATGTTCCAAGAGTTCTGGTAAGAAACTCCAAAGTTTAATAGGAAGAAAAGTATTCCAAAAGTATTAAACATTTGTGCTTTCTTCCTTTATCAGAAAACTATGGCACAGCAAAAAGGATTGGAGAAGTGTTTCTTCAATGCAAAACCATCTCTTTTGATGTAAGGCATAGAGCATTTTCCTACCTTCAAATCTATATGGCTTTAAAATAGTACCCTTAATCATATTTTACCCTATCCTTCTTTAGCAAGTATGAAGTAAAGCATAGGCTGGAATACCATACTACCAAAACAGAATTTTAGCAATACTCTGAAACACTCCTGGATGATTTTGTCATAAGTTAAATGAATGTCCTCAAATTATCTCCATAAAACTTCCCTGTCATAACTTGCCCAACTCTATTTTAAATATGCTGTCCCAGATAACTATAAGCTATCAGTAGTGATGTGTGCATTACAGTACACATTACAGTGCAGAGATTTAGGAATTCTGTTCATCTTAATGGTGAGAAGGTTCTTTGATCACTTTATAGGTGATGACACATGGAAAAGATATACACTGCAAGAAGCCTTCCAGTCTTCTGGGCACGTACCTGCCAAGACCTAGTCCCTAGCAGTTAAAATTAGATACTGGAAGTGGCCACTAGTGAAAGTGGCAGAGTTACACACGCTTGGTGCTTTTGCGATAAGACCAGACATCTTCATATCGGTCATCATGTTATTTGCATCCCAGAAGAAATTTTGTGGTGCCTGTATGGGGATTTCCTGAAAGTCTTAGTAATTGGTTTTGGTTTCGCAGGCCATCATATTCCTTTCCTTTCCTCTAATGATTCTTAAGGAATAATTAGAATAATTGTGAATAATTAAAAATGGGGACTGGTTTTCACCCCACTGTAGTGGGAGAAGAGGAGAATGAAAATGTGGCAACAGATGGCAATCACTCTGATTGTCCTTAGAAAATAGGTCTTTTGTTACCCCATATAAGTAATCCCTAGGGTGGCTAGGGTCAGTTCTCTAAAGAGCTCAGCTTTTTTCTGCTAGAGTTCTTCCATGGCATTTTTTTGTTATTATTATTTTAGTGTAATAGATTGAGATACTTTATTATGAAAATGTTATGTATCTGCTTCAAAGATAATTGCCTTTATCTCAAAAAGCTTGTTAAATGTTGGGTGTGAAGACATTGCTTTTCCTCCCCCAGCTCTCTGAACGGCTGACAAAGGCAGGGTAATGCGCGGGGTAAACTTTTCCCTCAGTTTTCACTGTCAACCCTTTCAACCAGCTTAATTGATTCTCCCACTTGACTGTGTAGTACAAGTGTTTGATGTGATAAGTTTATACTTGCCCATAAAAGTGAAAAAGTGATATACAAGAGACACTTGTGACTCGTGGTCCATTATCATGATTATTAACTTCTCTGAAGTCCTGTAATGAACAATCTGTCATTTACAAGCTAGTAGTACATCATCACTTAATGTGCTGAATGTATGGCTAAAAAGCTAAGTAATAATCCATTAAGTTGCCTGTTCCACCATAACAGATTTTTACTGGTCTTGGAGAGAGGGTTGACAGGAATCTCTTGAGCTTTCTGTATGTCTTTTGGATTCTATTTCCTGTAATAAAGTGTCCTCATGCACTGAAAGTCTTGGCACAATAGCTTGTGTCCAGCTCACTTGTGTATTTATGTGTTACAGATGTCTGCCATGCCTATCTGCTGTCATACTTTGGCATATTATTGTAATTTATTTTCTGGCAAATTCATTTCTGCTTACGTGTCTGAACTTGTGTTTTCAGCTGTATGTTTGAGGATTATTTTTAAGGGTTTTTCTCAGACGGCTTTGCATTTTATGTTTGACTTTTCTAGTGACATTCAGTTGTGGAAATATTTAGTAGGTGAACCAAATTAGTTTAAAATGCTTCCTGTTACATCTCCTTGCACTGAGTATCTGTAAGTACCCCTGAAAATACTCCCGCTATAAGAAACATCATACCAGGCCTGATTTTTTCCATTCTGTGCCCATTTTCAGAAGTCTAGCTGATCTTTTCATATCGGTACCTACAAAGTGGTTTTCACTGGTTTTAATTTGTTACTCTCAGCCAGATTTCAAAGACATTTCATTACTAGAAACAATTGGCCAGTGAACATTTTCAGAACTTTATGTATCAGAGGGAACTTTTCAGATGTAAATCATATGAACAAAACCTTTAATGGTCACAATTTTATTAAAGGCACATTCATAAATAATTTACCAAGGGCTACAAAATTATTAGAAGTCAATAATTTGATTGTTACCAACTCAAACAAATAAATGGATGGTATAATGTAGAATAATTGACAATATCTTTTATTGGTATGTTTATCCACATCTTTATCAGATGTCACTTCTGTCAGTAACAAGCTTAGAATATCTACTGATCATTTCTGAATCTTTTAGTTGTGTTTTATATGAGCACCTTTCAAAAAAATATTGATCTAGTCAATAATGTTTACTTTTTACAGTCCAATAAATGCTTCTAAATCATCCAGACTTGCTTCCTCTGGGATATTTATAGAGAAACTTATTCCATTATATCAAATTCCATAGTCTTTCCTTAAAGCAGACATAAAAATGTGGTTTTGTCACATAAACTCACACTCAGTAAATAAGAATTTTGGTTATCAATTTTAACTTCAGGCTGCTATTAATTCTTTTATGCACATTCAAAGTGATTAAACTGCATCAATAATCCCAGCTACTAAAGGTGTATCTATCGTCTTCTGGTTTTGTGTCTGGAAAAGAAACAATCAGCTCTTTCAGGTAATGGGACAATTCTCGATATCAGTTGGATTTTTAAGACGTTTTTATATGCTATATGCACAGATATATATACATCATGCAAAAATCTAGCAAATATAGAGCGGTGGGCTTAAGGACCTATGACACACTTACTTACTGATAATTTCCACAAACTATATGTGTGTGTAGCTCTGTCTAAATAGCCCAAAGCAAAACACATTCAAGAATAACTCAGTGAAGTTATGAAGAAAGCTTTAACAATCGTGGTTCTTAAATTAAAGTACTAGAATATGATGCACAGTCAACAGTAATGGAGGTGAGCAAAGATATCACCTCACAAAGTAGTGTAAACAAAATGATTAGCAACCTCCCAGCCTCAAAATAAAAAATAACAACAACCTTTATTCATAAAACAGAGTGGCCTCCTTTGGCTCCAAAATAAATACCAGCTTGTCAGACTGTTTGACTATATGAAGCACCTGGCATGCTCTTGATACTATCCAGGTCGTAAATCATAATGAGAAAATATCACAGACCTGGGCTCAGTGACCCATGTGGTTCTCTTCATCTCTGTGTTCCTGTGATTAACTATTCATACAAGATCTACAGAACCTGGTCTAACTGATCTACTTATCTTTAGATGCTCAGGAATACCTCTCCATCTGTTTTCTATGTATCCATCCCTGTGGCACCTGGGATAATTAAGCATTAAAAATGCAGGCAGGACTTCAGTCAGCCTGCTTGAATTATTGCAACCTGAGCTTTGGTTCAGACCCAAATCTTTAGAAGCACTTAGGGGTGGGATTCTGCCTTTAATAAAGCTCCTAGCTTTGCCTGATTTTCAGATGCTGAACCACTTTAAGGTGTCTGAAGTTCAGTGGAGAAGATCTGTATTCAGAAGGTTTCAAAGACTCAAGCAGGTCACCAACTAGGTCTTGAGAGGGTCTCTTTGTTAGGAGTCTATGGTTTAGGCTCCAGTTAGGTGTTCAGACATCCTGTATCCCTAAAGCAATTGAAAGACTGATGTCTAAACACCACAGTGGATCAAAATCCCAAGTGCCTAAATTCATATAAAGATCATTACTTTTGTTATTGTAGAAGACATGTCCTTCATCAAATTTCCATTGTCTTTCATAGAGTCAAAATTTTCTCTTTGCAAAGCAGGCACACAAGAAACACCTGAGACAAAAGTCTAGGTGCAGGAGGTAGGTTGCCACATGGGAAACAGTCAGTCAAGAACACCTTCACACTTTGGTTTTTGCTTTTCTTCCTCACACTTCAGAAAAGACATTTGTTGAAGAATATTTATAGTGTCTATTGAATAAATCAGATATGTTTATAGTATTTTTCACCTGCTTTATTAAAAATGCCCTTCCTATTCTACCCATTTGTGTTCACATTTCACCGTTCTCCCTGGTTTTCTTCACCTGCTTCTCTAAATATTTGTCATTAGATTATTTGAAAAAGAAAAAAAGATAAAGAGGTCCATACAGCTTTCAGGAAGAAAAGACTTAAACAGGCTGAGAATTAGCTTATACGTTGAATTGTCTTTTGTGCTGTTTAGAAAGTCTTAAATGTAAGACAGAATTTTTTGTCATATATCACGCACACTCTCACACTGAAGCAGCCTTTATTTGACCTCTTAATCAATCTGAGTGCCAGTGCAGGAAAAAAAGAGGGAGATACAAGATAGCTTATATAAACGCCAAGTTGGCTGTGTTCCTCTGAACCATCTGCACTTCTAGCCATGGTCAGACTAAATGTCTGCTAATGGCCCCCTTCTTCTGTGATCCATTTATATGTCCCCTTTCTCTTTTTTCTTTTTTTTTTAAGTGGAAAACAAATGGCATTATTGGACTTGCTCCGCTTCAATGCAGCTGTGAATTGCAGGCCTAGAAAGGCAGCCAAGGAGAAGTCAGACAGCAAAGCCTTTCTGCTTAGAGAAGCAAGGCCAAAACTGCTGATTTGGCTTCATTTTGATACATGATTTTTTTTTTTTTTAATCTATAAATTTTAATGTGGTCCTTAGAGGACATATTTCAAGCTGATGCTTTTTCCATTTCTTTTCTTCTTTGCCCACTCTTTAGAAGCAAAGAGGTTTGTTGGACTTTTTCTGGTTTATAATTACTGGACCTTGCAACTTGTTAATCCATCTGCAGATAGGATGAAACTTGAAATCAAGGTGAGTGATATGTGGCTGATAAGACAGTGGCCAGGATCAGTTTCCTGAAGGATTAGGCTTTGGTCATAAAATATTGTATTCTCAGTAGTGCTTTGATACTAGTGGAAGGTGTATTTTGTGAGAAGCAGGAGAGGGGAAGTGGAGAGGAGCCAGCAAAACAAGGCCCTG
The DNA here is from genome assembly GCA_031468815.1 of Morus bassanus. NCBI lineage: Eukaryota > Metazoa > Chordata > Aves > Suliformes > Sulidae > Morus > Morus bassanus. The sequence continues at coordinate 82,776,564 of CM062600.1, forward strand.
AGTCCAGCTGGGATCTCCAGGTACTCCTGTATTATAAATAACAATTAACCATTGTTCTCTAAAGTTGAATATGAATCTTTAGTGCTTCCTCTTAGATCCTGGGTTTTTGCAACAACCCACCTTTGTGATGCTAATATTCCCCACGGTCAAAAGACTTAAGCAGTCAAGTATTGACTCATTGTTAACAGCATTCACCCTCTGCCAACAGCTTCCACATGTATCTGTAAGGATATGTACCCAGTCTTGTTTTTCCCAGGCTGTGTGAGCAAGTTCCTGCTCTGATCTGGAAATCCCATAGTTGGGTTAGCATAGCATTGGGCCAAGATCCTGTATTAGGATGTGTACATTACCCTGGGAACAGCTCTTCATTCACAACACAATGAGGTTTTGGACCCAAACCTGGCTCACACTCCGTGAGGTCACTTGCCACGCTGAACACTTCCCTGTAATTCTTCTTTTCGCTCATGGTATAAAAGCAGCCAGGCATGGCACTCCAGCAGTGAGTGACTTCTTTGGAAAATAATAACAGCAGAGCTAACAGCTGAAGTGTCAGGATCTGCGTAAGCCTTCTGAAGGTGTACAGTGCAGGTCTTGCCTACTGAAGGGCTACTCCTCCTGCACACAATCCACCCCTCTTCCCACTGTTCTCTATTGTTTGTTAGGAAAAGGAAAGAAGTCAGGAAAAACAAGTGATTGTTTATATTAAATCAGTGCACTTGATGTGTCACATTTCAAACAAAAAAGGATACTAAGCTCCATCAAAAAGGCATTATGGAAAGAGAAGCTTTCACAGTTCCTCTCAGTGTCTTCAAACTGTAAACTAACATGTACATGTGAACCACCTCTCCTAAAATCTACCTAAAGTTCATGACTGATTTAGTAGGGTGATATAATCACACCATCATAATTTTCCCTTCATTAAAGTTGAGAGCTGGGATCTTCACGGGTACCAAGGTGATTGAAAATCAGTAGGAGTCGCGCTTCTAAATACCTTGGATGATCTTGACTGAGAATCTTGAATTAAATCCCCCAGGTTCATATTTCGTCACCTACATATGGATTCTCATTTTCAAAGGTGCCCAGCACTTAACAGTCCTTGCTAACATCAGCAGAGGGTGTGATGCGCCCAGTGCTCCTGAAAAGGAAAGCTGCAGTGGATACTGAGCCCTGCCTGCCGTTTGTTAGGGCCAGGTTAGAAAAATCATCTCTCCCATGTGTTGCGCTCATTCTTGCTGCATGGTTATTTTGAGTGCATCATCTATTTCCCTCCAACCAAATCACAAATGGAGGCATTCAGCACAAGGGGCTGTCCTCAGATGAAGTTCACCTTATAGTCAATTAACCTTGCAGAAAATAATATTTTTTCTCTATCTCCTTTTCCCATGAGACCTTTCTGCGAGATTGCGTGTGTGGGCGTGCATGCAACCTTTGGAGGGTCTTATTTTCTGGGCAAAAAGCCAAATGCTACACTTTCTTCCCAGCCCTAGGCTGTTTCAAGCCTTGGTGAAGACAGCAGGTTAGATCCATTCTTTGTGTAAGGACAAACTCTGCCAGTTTCGGCACTGGGGAGAGTTTGTATTTGAAGTTTCTTAAAATTAAAAATAAAATGAGGAATGCACTGAGTGGAGGCTGCTTTCACCTCTTCACAAGTTAAGCCCTGATTAGTAGACGAGGGGTTCCCAGACATGTTGCAAATGAGGCTTGTTGAGTCGGTGCTAACCATGCTTTTCTGTGGCAGGTGTGCATTTCCTGGCAGACCCGAGCCTGCAGTCTATTCATGAGTTGCTCTCCCCACAACCTTGCCTTTCAGGCCCCCAAGGCCAGGTTTCAAAATTGCTTCCTTCAATTTAATCCTGAGTTCAATAGAACTAAAACAACAATGGAATTCTCAGCGGTAGAGAGTGCAAAAGTAAAATGCCAGTATAGCTTAGAAGTGAGAGATGAGCTATGCCTCCTCTTCCTCTATTCTCCTGAAACTGCAGGTGCTGATTTATATGTATAGGCATATCTCTACTTGTGAGCAGAATCACGCAACCTCATGTCGCCAGGAATAACACCATTACTTTTAATGGAAATAAGCCATTCATGACCCAAAGCTCTGAAATAGTTCCACACAATGTGTTGAATACCTAAAGTCTAAGATTTCCTTCTAAAGAAATGTACTGGGGTTTTTTTGTCCCAATCCACAAAAAAAAAAAAAGAAAAAAAAAAAGAGAGAGAATTATTGTGTTAGGCTTTCTGTTCTCTGTGAAAACCTGCCTCTTGGAGGCAGCAGGTACTGGTTATAAAAGTGTAAGGGAAAAGTTAGCAGTGAATAAGACTGTGAATAACACAGGAAGGATAACTCTTGCCAATAGATAACAGTAATTATTTCAAAGTTCAGTTCACAAAGAAGTAGAGTCAGTGTAGAAATAATCAAGGTCCCCAGCCAATCACCGGTTTTAGTTATTGCAAATGATTAATTACAATGAATTCCCTATTTAATTTGAAATAAGCCTGAATCTACCCAACTGCCAGGGTTATAGGTCATGTGCCTGTAGAAGAGCAAACTACTAAAACCATGAGTCTCCTGTTTCATAAAGAAATGTTTGAACAGGATCCCTTACAAAAACATGGACTAAAACCCTGAGCCCGGTCTATACGTATTAGATACACCCTGGCCCTGATCTTGTATCACTGAAGTCAATAAAAATATGGCTAAGCCACTTGTGTGGTGTAGATTCTTGGCTGGGTTTTATATATTTCCTTTTACTTTCTAATATTCTTGTCCAAAGCTTTCTGCTGTGAGATTTGTAATTGCAACAAAAAGGATTAATTTAATATTGATTTTGCATCTGTGTCAATACATGTCTCTCAAAATATAAGAATAACCTATTACTTAGATCAAATTCTGCGGTACATATAAATCAGTATGGAGCAGCCCAGAGAACATCAAAGGTGCCACAATATGAAGCATAATGAAAAGTAATAGAGGGAGGATTGTAGCAAAAAAAAAGAATGTGTGTCATGGCACACACTGAATGAAGCATTTGTTGTTTTTAAACAACATGTCCTTGCCCCCTACAGTGCAATTCATACTCAGTCATATGAATAACTAAACAGGTGCCAATTTTGGAACTGGGTCTCTGTAGACTTCTCAAGATTTTTTTTAAGAAACTCCCCCAAAGTGTCATAAAAACCCATATATTGGTGTCAGGTGAGGATGCCATCTCATGTCAGAACATGAGAAAGAGTAACAAAAATCAATGTTCCCTCATCTGACCATGGTGAATACCCAGGGCACCTTAGCAAGGATGTGAGTGACTGAAACACAAGTATCTGTACAGGGCTTAGTGTAGGTACCTGAAATGTTGGTTCCTTCTTCCACGAAGGGCTGATCTCACAGTTTAGAATAAAATAAATGTTATAGGTCTGTGGTCAGCTTCTAAACTTATAATCCTTTCCAAGGAAGAAACACATCAAACATTGCACTTCAAATCTTCTGAACACCTATTTCTATAATTTAGATTCAGTCTACTGCTCAATATCATGCTGCTATTACCACATGTGTCGTTACAACCCGAGATGGAAAAAATACTATTTCTCAACTGATTAGTTGATTTTCCCTTTCACTTGTTTCTTTCAATTATTTTTTTTATACCAAAGGTAACTTGTTTAGAAGGATTCATCTCTTCTTTATAGAACGAAAGAAGGGCAATGGAGGCATAAAAATGCAGGAGAATTTAGCCCTTTTTTGTGAACTTCAAAGCCTGCAGATGTGCTTAGATCTGTGATCTTCACCTTCTTCAGCTTGGGAATCATGGTATGGATTGTTCCTTATATTGCAGTACTTCCCAGAGACCCAACTGTATCGGCTGTGCTCAGTACACACTTAGACTTGCTCTTTCTCTCATGAACTCACAGTCTAAATGGAAATGATTATGAGTAAGGGGGCAAAACTCTCAACAGGTCATTTGTTTTAGAAGTTAAACATGGACCTTCCAGTCCATATGGACTGGAACCATTAGCCCTGTTTTAACCTGTGTGTTGAATAAGTTTGGAGACCTTATAGATATGATTGTGCACTCAGCTTATTAGTAAGATCACTACTGAATTCTGCACGGCCTATTATGTGTTCAGGTACTGTGGTAATTAGCTCAGTCTAAAATCCTCACCAGATAAAAAAGACCAACAGAATGACCTTTAAATTCCCTTGCCTTCATTTTAGCATCTTATCAGCATTTTACAGTTCCTTCCTAATGTGTGACAGTTTAGGGAGTTTCATAATTAATTTCAGCTATTGAATCCAAATATGAAATTACTGGAGAAATACTCACAGCCACTTCATTCACAGAAATTTGTATTTTCAGGCCTGAAATGGGTTCATCCATGGCAACCATTTCTAATGACTCATGGTATCAAGATCACAATAAGCAGAGTGCTTCATTCCCAGCAAAATATAGTGCACAGTGTAGCTAAACCATTCTTAATATTACTGTCCGTAATTTAAGATGAGTCAGAGACAAGTTCTTCTCCTTCTGTCAAAACCAATATCTGAATTCTTTTCAAATAACCTTCATGTTCTCAGGCATGACTCCTCTCCTCCCACAGGGTTTGTTGGCAATTTGGTGAGACTTTAAAGCACTTTGGGCAAGGGCCCCCATGTAGTGCTCTTACTCACAGGGTTGTGGGCAGGGCTGTGGTCTATCCTCAGAAACACTCTTCACAGAGCAGAGAGGTGAGCAGAAGACATGTTCACAATGGTGGAGGTAAAACAAAAGAGTACTGATAGCTCTTCTTTGGAGGTTTGATCTCTACTTCTCCACACACCAGAGAGTCTCATACTGTCAACCTTGAAGGGGGTGAAGAGTAGAGCTATTTCACCAGTGCTGCTAGATATGAGACCTTAACTTGGATTGAAATTTGCGAATGTTGAGATTTTGGTTATATTTCAACATTTGTAGAGTGGTAGAAACAGGAGGTGATGCCTTTGCTCTTTAAGGAAATTTTCTGTAGCTTTTCACCATGTATTTTTTCCACATAAGACCAGTTCCCTCATTTAAGGTGAATAGCGATCAGCTCAGGAAAAAGAGATTTAGCAGTAACTATGAGCAACAGCCACCTGCAATGCTGCTGATGAAACCTGAATAAACCTGGTCTGAATCAGTAGAGATTACTCACCTCTCTTTTGAGAAATCCTTTGACTTGAACTACATCCACCTACTGTTAGAAGTACCATCCTACTGTAGCACCAAAAGTATCTGAAGCAATAATGTTGTCTAAAACCTCAGGTTACCTAAAAGTCTCAAACTTTGGATGCAGCATCATCCTGAATGTAATCACTGTCTAGTACAGCTGATGGCAAAGAGTCAATACAGTTGTGTAGTTCTAGTGTGGAGTTAACCTCTACCAGCCAGAGAGGCATGTGGACAGAGCTAGCATTGCAGGATGCTTTAAAAAATAAAATAAGTATTTCTCAATTCTGAACAAATTATTGTGTGGTGTAAAATTGCCATTGCAATTAAACTGTTGGGCCTGAGACCTCCAGGTATAAGTGCTGTGGATTTCACTTGCTTATAGGTAGATTCCTTTTTCCTTTTCCTGGAGCATAGTTATAGCAATGACAGATAGAAAGAGATACTCCTGTGATTTATATCACAGCTGCCACCACGTATGTGATCACTTGTGGTAGGAGACATGGATGCCAGTAATCTAAGAGTTACTTAGATTCCAAATCCTATAATGCGTTGGCAGAAATCTTATGACTCCATTAAGTTGTGTTAAACTGTATGGAAAACAGACATATCAATCATCTTCGGTTACATATTTAGAACTCATGTGATATTTAAAAGAACAAGGATCTTTAAGATATAAAAACAGTATACTCAATTAATCTATTCTGCTCTCTAACAGCCTTAGTTCAAGTTACATGGCAAGTAAAATTGTCCCAGTGATTTAAATCCACAGCAGGGAGTACTAAAATTAACACAGTATTGAAGACTGGGTGAGAATAATGTGCACGTATGATGGAGCTGTGATCTATTCCAGAGCTTTGTGCAGCCTACCAGAAACAAAGACAAAGTAGTAAGGGAGTACTGGGTCATGCAGTATGAAAAGGACTGATGTTATGGGTGCTCATGTGGGTATCTGCGACTGGAGGTTTGAAACCCATGAGCTGAACTTTTCATTGTAGTTAGGGAAATCGAGGCAGTTAGGCAAGCAAAGGGGGATAGACTGCATGGGGGTGCACAGAGAAACATAGGATTTTGGAATATATGGCCACATAGTGAGCAGAACAGATGATAGAGAGGAGGAAAATGGCAATGGCCATTTGTCCTGGAGGATCTTAGCTCTAGAAGCATCACACTGCAGGATAGTTTTATTTTCTGTTCATCTCCACCATTCTGTTCATAAAATCAGGTGTTCAGGGACAATGGGAACACTGCAGGAAAAGCAACTTCCTTTTCTCTGGTAGTGTTTTGTCTCTGGTAAAAGAGGGGGGGGAAAAGAGGGGGCAGAATGAAGTAGGAAGTGCCAGACGGGATCAGACACATGGACTAGCTAGTATGTACCCAGTCTCCAGCAGCAGTCTGCGCCAGATGCCTCCGAGGAATGTGTACTAAGCCTGCATAAGGCAGATGTTGGGTAATCTGTTCTCAGCGAATGTTTCATCCTAAATCACAACAGTTACAGATTGGTCTAAATCCTGAAACATGAAGTCTTACATCCTTTTCACAAAGGTTTTGTTAGTATTATTTATGATCATTCTGCATATTCCTTGTGTTTGTGCAAATCTTACTAATTTCTTGGCCCCAATGACAACTTGTGTTGGGGAGTTCCATAGCCAGAATTCCAGCCTTCCTTGGTTTTGAATTTCTTGCCTTTCCATTTATCCAAATTTTTTTGTTACCAGTTGTTTTGCATAAATGTACCTAGTTCATAGTTTATTCTTGGTTTTCATCCTTGTATGTGTCCCAGAACTAGATGTTGAACCTCTTTAATAATGAAAGTTTTCATGGGATGGACTAAATATCTCCACCCATCTTCAAAATCATAAGGTTATACAGTTACATGTCTGCCTGTGTAGTTGATGATTGTCATTGCAAACTTCATTTCATCTATTTCTGACAACCAGAATATGAAAGGCATGAGTTCAACTCTTTCTTGGTACAAGAAAGAAGAATTTTACTTTTTCCTGTGTCACCTATCTGGACTGTGTCTTGCCTCTAAGTGTGGACACAGCTCCCTTGTACAGTGATCCCAGACCTTCCTGTTTCACTTTGCATGAAACAATGAAGAATCCAGTCAGTTCAGAAGAGGAAATTTAGGTTGGTTATTTCAATGTATTGCCCAAAAGCATTTTAATACTATGGGGAAAAAAAAAAACAAAAACAAAAACAAAACAAACAACACAAAACCAAAAGCAAAATGAAAAGGCATACCTCAGGAGTTCAACTTTCTCCTCCTGTTTCTGGAGACCTTGTAGTTTATATGCAAAGATGCAAACAGAAGTGTTTAGCCAGGGAAAGACTAAGGTGGGAACTAATTGCAGTCTTTGACTACCAAAGAGGATTTATAGGGATGACAGACCCAGGCTCTTATCAGAGAGGATCACCAGATGCAGCAAAGGAAACACCCACTGGATATGAGGAAATATTTTTCACTTGGAGAGTGGTTATACATAGAAGCAAGTTGTGCAGATCTTCTTCCCCAGACATTTTCAGAAGTCAGCTGAAAAAGGCCCTGAGCAGCTAGATCTAATTTTGAAGCCAAACTTGCTCTGAGCAGGAGGTTGGACCAGATTACCTTCAGAGGTCCCTTTCCAACCTGAAGTATTCTATAAATTTGTGATACTGTATGATTCCTACCTGGGATTAAGCTACCTGAAATTTGTCCAAGGTCCAAAATGCTATTTAGGATTAAACTCTTTAGAGCCCCAATTCAGACCTTTAGCTTTAAAATCAAACTTCCTCTCAAGAGAATTAAATGTTTCAGAGGGGAAAAAAAAATGTATTTAGGAAGATTTTGCCCTCCCACAAACATTGTCCAATGCCAATTAAATTCTGTATTTGATCTTCAGACTTTGCTCAATGATGAACATGCTACCGTGACAGCGTGACAGTTACCTGGATTTATGACTATAAGGAAATTTAAAGCTGAGGAGAGATCAAACCAAACTAAGTAAAGCAAAAATAAACACCAACATTTTATTTTTACTATAAATCTAAAATAGCAGAAGAAAGAGCTCAGATTTGATGAGTTTGGTTACTCCAGCAAGTGCTGATCTGAAGCAACAGAGTAATTCTATAATTATACCTATATCTCCTCTAGTTTTGATCAGAAAACAGTGTTTTGGCACTGATTAAAACCTCCTTCCTGATAATTAAGGGAGGAAAAAGGGTTGAGGTATTTTTTTTTTGCACAAAATCAAGTTGAGAATCCCAGAAATTTTCTACACCAGGTAATGTAGCATGGTTCAAAGATCTTAGAGCCAGCACTCAGTGAAGTGTGTGCACCCACACAATGCAGCTCAGAGGTGTTAAGGGTGTGATAGATTTACATATAGAGAATGTATCCACAGTGCAGATCTGCTTCAAGTCCAATCAGGAGGGATTGTTAACAGTGATAGTGGTTATGGAGCAGGCTTGGGCAAGTGCATCCTCAGGACCTCTGCTTTATGCACCTTTGACTCTCTGACCATACACCTCAGTTTTAGTGTGGTCACTAATGTGCAAAACATGATGTCATGGGGACATCTAATCCTGTTGTTCACTGGTGAAACAAGTTCAGGTCACTACATCCCTTGGAGATTTGGTGAAGAGCATTGCAGAGAACAGCATTGCTGTTGAATGGATAGAGTGATGGTGTAATTAAATCTGGCATATGTTGTTATAAATCAAAACTGACAGAAGTCCCAGAATTATTTTAGAAAGCTCTGTGCAGTCTAGAATGTCCAAGTCTTTCAAGCAAAACATAAAACCAAAATCCTGACCCTTCACGTCTTTAATAAGCCTACAACCATATTTTAAATAACTGAGTTGAGCATGTGAGGATTGAGGGCAAAGCATTTCTTGATCAAGGGCAGCAAGATACACATTAAAAGGAATGGGTAGATCGAGGTTTTCCCTCTTCTAAGGATGCAATATAAAGCTTTCATTTAAAAAGTGACTCTCATTGTTAGGTGCATAATGCTGGCACCTGGACTTATTTCTGAGCTCCCAGAAGATCAGATCTTTCAAAAATATATTAAAAAAAAAAAAAAAAAGAAAAAAAAAAAGAAAAAAGGAAAAATATTCTAGCCCCTTCCAGAACTTTTATCTCAAAAAGATGGATAATATGGAGACCCTGTGAAAACTGCTAGGGACTTTGCTGATGTTGCTGGCCCTCCATGGAAGTTGTTCAGATTCAGTGCTGAATACTGGGACAATAAAATTCATAGGCAGGCAGGCTGTCTGGAAGTCGGATCACTACCTCCTTCCTGCACTGATTTCCCCACAGTTTTGATTGGAAATAGGATTATACAGTGCTTCCTGCTCTGAGGGGAGGGTTGGATTAGGTGACCTCCAGAGGTCCCTTCCACAAAATTACTGCAAGATTCCACTATTCCCTCCTAAACAGTTGTGCAATAGCAAGAAGTATCCATCATACTTGGCCATAATTCAGTTTGTGCTTTTTTTTCCTAGAAAAGATTGAACTAAAGAATGATACAATTTTGCAATTAAAATAAGAAGCTTTAATTATATTTTGTTCTCTACTTTCTCCTGAGACTACACAATTTTTGAGTTACCACTGACAATATTTCACACTGATACACCACAGGGACTTTTTCTTAGAAATTTTTGTTATTCAAGTTCTAAATGTTCCATGAGAAGGAGTGGCTTCAAAGTGAGATCTTTATGTTTCCTAAAGTTTTAATCTACTAAGATTTCCAAGCACTTATTACCTACAAAAGATGAGAACAGGAAGGTTTAATGGCAAGATTTATAATATCAACTGAACATTGACTTGCAGAACGTTAGGAGACCATAAACCAAAAATATTTCATCAGGATGTACATGCCTTCCTTTAGTCACTTCACCTATTTTCCCATAATGACCAGAAAAGCTACAGTATCTTTTTGTTTTTAGTAACATTTCTGCTCACAAAACAAGGCAGTGGTTTACAAACATTGTCCCTCTCCACTGAAGTCATGAAGACCCATCCTGTCACTCGCCTCTAACAAACTGATCGTCTTCCTCAGTTGGCAAGAGGTGAATATTTTTTAACAGGCCTGCATGTGTAACTGCCTTACAAAGTACTCAGGATTGGGTATCAGTCAAAACAAGCATATGTGAAAATTTACCATTTTAGCAGATGGAGTCAGAACAGCTCACTTGCATACAGTAAAAGCCTTAATATTTCCACAGCTGGCAAGTTTCCTGTGGTCTAAAGGATTGGAGCTTTTGCTTTTTGAGACAGATGAATTAAATCAAGCTTTAAGTCAGAAAATATTTTGTGTTTAAAATCTCAAGATGCTTTAGAGATCTTCCCCCCAAGCAGACAAAACCAAAAGGTTAGGTTATTTGGGGGGATAAGTGTAGATTTCCTCCTCTGTGCCATCCATCCTGAAGTGAAAGCAGTAATATGGTAAAAGCTCAGTTTTGGCTTCTGTGTCTTTTTTTACAAACAGGCTTTTCTTGATGCTGCTCTTTGGCCAGAGATCTCACCTCTTGCCTCTACTGACCAATATAATTGTGTTGACAGAAGTCTGCAGTACAGAAGAGATCAACTTCTGAATTTTATTTTGTTGCTTCTGTGAAGTCCAGTGTAACAAGAGAGTGTGTTATGAAACCATCCATTAATATTACACAGTTATGAGTCATTTAATATACACTGATTTTGTCAGAGAAAAAAACCCTTTCTTGGAAACACTTTCCATTGGGAAGTTAACTATTTCTGATAGTACATTCTTAAACTAAAATTGTCTTGTCCACAAAGAAGTGAATATCCTGTTATAACACCACGTAAATTGAACCATGTTTGTTCATACATTTCTTGACAGTCAGAACATTTTGAACTAATAGAAACTTTGTCAGAGCTGAAAATTTTTATGGGGCTGCACTGGTTTCAAAGGATATTTCAAAGGAAAGGTTAATGCTTCTCCCACTCTGCCTGGCTTAGTGGTATAGGCACTGACATGGGGTTTGCAACTTTGGGCTTTGAGCGTTTGCCTTGACACAGAAGTGGGTGAAGGATGGACAAATCCTGTTCAGAATCAGGCAGAGCAAAGTCCTAAAACTTTGCTCCATGTCTGTGTTTTACCTACAGGGTACCACTTCTCCTTAAACTATAAGGTTCAGCTTTCCTTCAGAAAGTGGATGTTGCCACCTCCATGCTGAAGGAGTCAAATGTTACATTGCCTTCTCAATGGGATCTTCCTTTGAAGCAGACAAATACTGAAATTGGGAAAGTTGCCTTGAAATGGATCTGTCACTATCCAGTCCCTTCTATTTGAGTATGGCCTGCTCTTTAACCACAGAGGTGGACTGGGAGTCTTGGGTTCTAGTCCTACGTATTACCACAATGGGGTTTTGCCTGCTACAAAAAAAAGTGAAATCACTTTTCCCCACCTTTTGTGGCTGGTAGAGCTAGGTGTTGTTCAGAGAGTACTTCGACAATTCCAGCTACATGTTTTATTATTCAAAAGCAGTATTTCAAAGCAAAAGTACTTTCATTTGTCCATCTTTCCTGTTTTCTACAGGCTGCTGTTATGCCCTGTAAAATCTCTGGTCATACTGCTCTCTCGCTAAATAAAAAAGATTTGTCCCGCTGAATGTATGTTGACATTACAGTCGTAAGATTGCTTGACTAAAGCCTAGCCATGTTCAAGCAAATAAATTACCAGATTTCACAGATACTTACACTGTAGACATGGTAGTTAATTCTTCTTAAATATAGTAACCAGAGAAAACGCCACATAGATCTTTGTGTTTGCTTTATACAATCCTGAAGTATTTAGTCTAATGCACCAAGTATGTTACACCATCTATGCAAGTGGACAGTTTTGGCCCTCTATACAGATAATAGCTTGTGAAAACTTTGGAATTAATAATCACTTCTCTCTGCAGCAACCCATCTGACACATTTACTGGGACTCATGATGTGAAGATTCAAGGCTCCTAATGGACTCAAACCTTGCTTCTTTAGTATCCCAACCATCTAAATCATGGTGACTGCGTGGTCCCAGCTATATAGTGAAGATGGTGCCTTTCATCCCAAATCCCATGGATGTAAATGGGCCAACTGTTCAGATCTGTTGTGTCACATGCCTGCTTCATCTTCAGTACTCATACTATACTGAGTTTTGTCACTGTTTTGCATTTAATTGGTGGATATTAAAAACAAAACCACAAAATCAAATTGATTTTAAATTTGTTCTTAGACAAAGGAGACTGAAATAAAAAAAACTGAAGAGCTGAGTCCTTCCTGAGTACAGTCCCTGCTGAACAAGGACCGCCTGCCTTCATCCTAGATTCACTCTGGCCACTCTTGCTTTCCCACCACCTCCAGCTACTAGTGTTAGGTATCAGACACCTGCTTAAATTTCCACAGGTCTCCCCTGTTTCTCTTCTTTAAAGAAAACACCCATTGACGGAGACAGCATTTTTCCCTCTGGCTAGATAACACAGGACACAATGGTAAACCTTCAGAGAGCACTGGGCTTGACAGGGAGCTGGTTCCTTGTACAGTATTTTAACAGACAAACATGTAAGGAAAACAACAAGGACAGTTACCCTGCGTAATGAAAGCTTAATGATTTAAAAAGCAGCAGTGTGTGTGTGAGGGAGGAAAGGGAGGCAGGGGGATGGGATGGCAGATTTCACTTGCCAGACAAGGGGTAACAAAAAATTATCCAATAAACCATGTGAAAAGGTTTTTTTCATACCAGGGTATGAAAAAATTCTTTTGGGGGGACAGAATGGTTTTTTTTCTGCCCTTTCTCTAAAGCCCTGTTATTTTGCTGTTCTTTGCTTGCATCTGTTAAATGCTGGAATGTCTGCAGGGACGTTTTGAAAAGCTGCACAATGTCAATTAAATTTGCCGAGCAGTATATCTTTTTGGAGTACGTGTGACCTTTTCTGTTTGTCATTTCCTGGGCATCACACCAAGTGATCCTCTTAGGATGCTGGCTTTGTGGAGCAGGCCCACAGCAGCAGGACTGCAGGAACTGCAGGTTTCTGGGACTGCTGCCAACCTCCAGATAATTGCCATCAGCAGGAAAGAGCTAGAAAAGCTTGGCTGAGTCCATCTTTTACAGATAGATTGACCCCTTTCTGCCACTGCAGAATCATAGTCAGAGAGAAACATATACCCAAAAAGAGAGAGAAGGGAGGGGAGGAGGGGGAGAAAGGAATGATTACAGCAGGAAGGCTACATATGATCTGAACAGGGGAGATTTGGAGGTTACACTCACTGTTTCATATCACCAATATTTTTAACATTTTCTGCTTTAAGACAGATGAATCTGAGAATGAAGCTTAAATGCTGAGCTCTGTTATAATAAAACTGGTGCTTCTGTGAGAGCAGAGTTGGTGCTCTGAGAGAAGGGTGGGAAGGGTGGGAATTCCATACCTTCATGTGATACATCTGCTGGGAAATAACAATTTGAACACATATGCAGCAAGCAAAAAAGAGAGAATGAATGCATGCTGAAAGCCATTGCAGGTGTTTGGAAAAGAGATGGGGGACAGAAAAAGGAAGGAGAAAGGAGACTGCATGTCCACAGTTCAGTAGCTAAGCTGAGATGCTTTGAAAAACAGTGAGAGCCACAATTGTACCTTGAGAAAGCTGAGAGTGGAAAGCAGTGCCCTTAATATCCCTATGTCCAGCAAGTGGTTGACTGGGGTAAGTAGTGGTGACATGGTCCAGCAGTGATTTCAGCAATGAAAACTTCAGATACATCGCCTCCTCCACATGCTCTCCCACCTCCATGCTACCTGCAGGGTTCAATGTCAGTTCCACTAGCGAATACCAGCAGTGACCGCAGTGCAGGTGCCCACAAGCTCAGCATGGGAACTTCCAGAGGAGTACTGAGATTCACACCCCAAGCCCGAGCCGCCTGCCCTGGCATATCTCAGTAGAGCTGGGGCATACAATGGTCAGAGTCTGGCTGAAATATCAGGCCTGCCCTAGGCAATCCCAAACCTTGAGGTCCAAGTGCAGTTCTAACTCCCATAGGGAATGGTAAGAGGCAAGTGGGTTAAACAGGTCAGCAGTTGTCCCTTCACTGCAGTTGTGTGCCCTGCTAGGTAGGGGCACTTTGTATCTACATCCTCTCTCCTCTTGATGGAGTGATGGAAAATGCTTCCATCACTCACTGAAGTGCAGTTTTCATGTAGAAAAGAGCAAGTTTGAGCCACAAAAATGTATAAAACGTGAGCTCTGAAGATTAAGATCTCTGTGGAAAATAAAGCTTCTGGGACAGAATCTCTCTGCTGTGTGTTTAGGTCAGTACGGTCTCTATTAATATTAAGATGTTTGATGCTATAAAAGACATAACGTTCACATTCATTCACGAGCAATGCTTCTTTTTCTCTTTCCTCACCCATGATCTATCTCTTAGTTGCCAACATAAATAATACTTGGGTTACAGTAATGTCCTGTGGCTCCAGACTGGGGGAGCTTCAATGCATAAGGTGCTGAGCAAACATGTATGGAGGCATAATCCTGTCAAATGTTATCCAGGTCATATAATCTGTAGCTATATTCCTCCCTCTAGAGAACACACTCAGCTTGGCAAATGCTTGGCCTGCTTCTGTATGTGACACTCAATGTCAGTGAGTGACATCTCGCAGATGACACTTTATTGGTAGAGCAGGTGCTGGTGGCAAGGACTATATTTAAAAAGCAGAGGTCTAAAAATGGCTTAGCAAGGCTCTGTGCTTAACAGTTCTCAGTCATTTCCACATCAGTTTTGATTCCTTTACAAGACCTTTCTCCCCTTCCTCCACTGCTCACAAACTCTTACCAGAATGAGAAAGCCAAGGGATGGCTCCCCGGATCGCCAGCAGAAAAGCCATGCAATCTGGGATAAAAAATCCATATCATTCATATGAAAGAAGATGTGCATGTCAGAGGAGTTTCCAGAGCCATACATTACAGGGCATGTTCTTAATAGAAAAGTAGGCGAATTACCTGTAAGGTTAGCATTGCAGCAGCTTCTATTTGTCATAGCCCCAAAGTTGCTTTAGACAAGGGCAGAGGAACACCATGAGATTAGCAATGGTGTGCGTTTTCAGCATGTCACCCACTTTGTGGTAGCTCTGCCTATATGTACCTAATCCTAAGGAAAATGTAAGATAACCTGCTGCTGGACTGGCATGAGTAAGGACATGTGTTTGGTGCTCTCTGGAGAACAGCTGGATTACCCTGGGGTCATTTGTCTCTTTGCCCTTGTCCTGCCACATTTTTGCTCATAAGCCCCCTAGGCTGTTGAAGCAGTTTGCCACTCTAGGCAGTAGGGATGTTTCTGAGAGCCAGAGGGTAGTTTAGGGCTGTTGAAATGAAGTCCAACCACCAGTGCACCATCTACAATGTTTGGGAATTGGTGTCTGCCCTTAAACCTGCACTTCTGTATGAAGATTATTTTGACTTTTAAGATCCAACACCACGTTCAGAGCTTAAGTATTGGTTTACACAGAGAACGTCCTAGACAAGCCAAAAAAGCAGTTTAGACCTTTTATTTTGTGCCCAGGATGTAAGTTTGAATTTCTTCTGGAGGTAGCCTCCATTTGATCGATCTGTGGATATGTGCTGGGGCAAGAAAAGGTGATTAGAAGCTGGTCTGCTGGCCACAAAAACTGATGCTCTCTACTCAAATTAACCTGAAAAGTTTTGCCAGACCTTAACTTATAATAAGCTATTCAATTACGCTTTCCATGTGCTGCTTAGAGTAATCCTAGTCTGAGTGTGGTCCCTGGTTAATATGAGGGAACAAACTTGAAACTTGAGATGTCTGGAAACCCCTTTATTTATTCCTTGGAAATTAAATAAGTTTTTTTAAACGAATATGCGTTAAGAAACTGGAGGAAATGCTGGAGGAACTGTCAGCATCAACAGTCATTCACTCCTGTGGGCAACATCTAAAAAGAAGACAAGCTCTATATTTCATTTTGTTTCCATTTGCCATCTCCATTTATGGCTGAGGCATGTGAATGATTTGAATAGTCTTACCAAAATCAGGAGGACAACTCATGGGCTTACAGGGAGGCATGTGATGGAGGGCTTTATCAAATCACTCTCCAACACCAGATGCGGGAAGACACAGTGTTGGTAGCTGTTGACAGCTGACCTGAAGAAGTTATGCTTAACAGTGAACGGAGTCCCCAGGCTCTGCAGCTCAGCTTTGTTTCCTCTCTTTAGCACAAAATATTTTAAAAGAAATTGAGACCAACCACTTTTACCAAGCCAACAAAATTAAAACAGCTTGCTGCTCTGCCAGGGAATCAGGGGGTTTAATGGTGGATCAACAGGAATTTAAAGGTGGGCACAGAGATGATAGCACCATGGCTGAGGTTCAAAACCAGAGCAATGAGGCATCCATGAGAAAGATTGCAACTGTCGACAGTGGAGAAACGTAATTTGTGGTTTGCAAATGAAGTCTAGCTCCTTAAAATAAAATAAAAATTGTCACACACAAGCAAACCCCCAGGTCTGTTAGCTACCTGGTCAGTGAATGGTTGCCCATGAGCCAGCTATATAATGTTTATATAAACCCCACAGCTCAGGCAAGATCCCCTGGATGGATTTGATTAAGGACTAGTGCATCATTATGAAAGTGAGTCAACTGGACGCAGATGTTTTCATTCTTTGGTGTTGTAGAAGTGAATGTCTCTCCCCTCCCTCCTCTTTCTGCCTCCTCCAATCTTCAGCTACATGTTTAACACTTTTTTTAATCTCATTTTATTTGTGCATATTAAAGGAGGCCTACTGTACTCTCCTAAACTGGGAGGAGAATAAAGAGGAAATGCCAACACGTCAGCCCACAAATAGCCGAGCCACTTACAAACTTGCTCATAAATAAATTCCTCTCAGAAATCTTCCCTCCTCAGTGGAAATCCTAGGCTCACCCACATAAGTCCTTCCCAAAAGCAATGCAGTTTGCACTGTATTCTGCTTGTGTTAACAAATTTAGGTTGTTCCAAGCCAAGAAATAGGAGAAAAAAAACCCTTACAGCCCTTCAGAGAAAGTGCCCCTCTTGGAGTTCCCTTAATGTCAAGAAAGGGAGAATCAATCTAGAGATACTAGAGTTACAGTCTGCTGCCGCAGGGAAGTCTGGCATTGGGTCCACCCCTGAGACAGCCAAAAGTCATCTGGGATGATTGTCTTTTAAATTATTTAGGAGGAAAAGTCTCTCCACCCCACCCTCCTTACAATGCTCTATCAGGTTCTTCCCTGCAAGACCACCCAGAAAAGAAACAGCAACCTACCCTGCAACCCTTACTGCTCTGGTCCTCTTCCTGGGATAGGCATCAAATACAACATTCTCCAAAGCTGGTTTCAGTGCACACACCCAATCTACCTGAGATACTGAAACAACCCCTGTAAATCTGCTTTAGTGCCCTATTTGCATCCAATTCCCCATAGTCACTTCTGCAGATCCACCAGTACTATCTTCTGCTCACATAACACCCTCCAGTATCCAGAATGACAATTCACTCAGTCCTTTCCATCTGAATTCCTCCTTACTGCTCACGCTGTCACTATTTGTTCATCAAAGGAAGGAAATGAAGGATCATCATTTTGTTTTCACTGTCTTACATGGCCCTTCCACCTCTCTGTCTTTTCATAACATTTCTCATATTCTCACACACAATAAGAAAGACACTACCAAAACCAACAACAGAAAAAGAAATCTACTGTTGTACTGACTTCTGCTCCATTGATTTTTAGGTACTTCTTCTGGAGCACTTTTGGGAAGCCCAACTATTCAAAACATCGAGTACCTTGTATTCTACAAACCAATGCCTTGTAGACCTGGCATGTTGGTAGTCCCAGAGCTGAGGCACCCAACATCACCAGCCACTTTGCAAGAGCTACGCCAGTAGCAGTGATACCCACACACCTTCCCTTTCCAGTGTATAGGCTTCCTCTTTGTGCAAATGGTTTCACTTTTTATCTCAAAGTAGTTGCTGAGCTGTATGAGTGAGTAGAGCAACATTTATGGATTTGGATTCTGCATGTTTTGAGGCAGAGCTACATGGATGTCCAGGAATACAGGATGCTATGACAGGTTGTACCTGTTATATTTTCTCACTGTAAGCTAAGGTCATGCAAGAGCTGCTCCTGGACAGCAAAAAAAAAAGAAGACTGCTTATTTGCAGTCTTATTTATTTCCATTTTCCTCAGTTGCTCCAGAAAGAGAAGTCTGGGAGGTAGGAGAAGCTGTGCTCTCCCTAAGGAGCACAGACCGTGTTCATCTGTGAGATCTGAAGTGCAGGGGGGGATGTGAAACATGCAGCAAGAAGGAATTCTGCAGAAAAAACCAGGTCTAGGCAGAGCATCAGGCTTCAGATGTGAAGAATAGGAAAAGGCTTGTCCTAGGGTATGGCAGGACTGATGCAGCATTTGTCACCACTCAGGAGGCCACTAACCCTGGCTGGATTGATAAAACACCCATGTGTGACAATTTGTTAAAGAGCTCTCTTGTTACAAGGAAAAATTATTCTGAAGAAGAGTTATGTGTGATCTATTCCCATAACTATCTCCACCCTGCTCCTCATGCCACCACTTGTGTCTGCTACCAAGATCAAAATAATGTCACAGCCCTGTACACACACAAGTTATCCATAGCTCTGGCTTGAGTCAGAGTCACAGTTACCTCCCTGGAAACTGGTGAGAAGAGACTGTGGGTGTTCAGGAAACTTTTGGTGAGTTTACATTGATGTTCAAGGTTACAAGAAAAACAGAAATCAAGCAAGACATTTATGATTTTGCAGCATAAGTGTTACACTTGAAATCCCCTATTCTCTCCTCTGTTTGGAAGTCCTTTGTTTTCTCTTTTAAATAAGGCAAATACAAATAAATTATCATTTAATTCCTTCTCAAGGGAGTTTGGCTGATGGAGAACTGAATTCATTTACAAAATATTGAAATGTTGCTTTCTCACTCATCCTGGCCTAGGTGTGAAGTTCTTACCTTCTTGATCTCAGTTACAGAGGTATCTCCTTTTCTCATACAATAAATGAACAAACAAAAACCTACCTGTTACCTCTCTCCCCTTTGAGTTTCCCTGCAATTTAGGAGAGGCAAATAATGACCTACTGGAAAAGTGGGGAACAAATTATAGCCAAAATAGCACAAGCAAAATATTTCTCCTCTAAACATGTTGCTTTTTACTTCATATGTCTTGGCAGACTAACCCTCTGAAAACACCCACCTGAATCCTCTGCACTCAACGGAACAGCCCAAGGATAAACACTCCAGTAAATCCTATGTGACTGAAGCTGTAGGAGCCTTACTGTGAGTAAAAACATTTTAAATATGATTGCTATACCTGTTAGTAACCAAAGAGCCCTTTTGGAGCAAATAATTTCCTTGGAAACATCTGAGTCCAATCATCTAAGCCTGGGAACCCACATCTATGTAATACCACTACTTGTCTCCACATTGTCCCTCCCCTGCCTCAAAAGAAAAGAGTTTACCCTGTCCATCTATCATTTAAATGGTAATGAGCTAAATGAATTCCACCTCACTTCTGAGCTTCAGAGCAAGCTTGGGTTTATTTATTCATTTAAAGGCACGGGAACAAGTTTGACATTGCTGAACATGTCCCAGATTTATGGAAAATAAAACTGTACTAATCTAGTGCATTTATTAGCTTTTCTGTCGGATGCCTCCATGAGTATCCAGAGATGTGAGTTTGCCCTGCAGTTCTTCTCTGACTGGAACAGCATCTCCTGAAATGTAAATGTTATCTTAAGGTCATATGCTGATGAAAACCACTGTTTTGCCAAACTCTAATTTCTTAGTCATTTGACAAAGCAGCTGCCGTACAGTTATATGGCACAAAGAAAGCTATTAAAGATGGATGAGTAACATATTTGATTTGTCATATATTACTGCTTTTAAATATAAAAATTAAGATAGACTATTACTTTTCCTGATTTAACTGAATGAATAAAAGACCTCTCACAAATATATATCCTGGAATGATGCTTCTAAATGAAATTGTTCATCTACACCTTATGTAGTCCTCCAAGTGCTTCTGTGCATGCATTTTAAAGGAACAAAGCAAATATCCTAATGCCCAATATAACTAATTTGTAGCATCATAGACTGGTATTGAGAAAAATTCCCGATTTGAAGGAAAATGCAGAGATTAGACAATTGTATATGTCATGTGACAGTAAGCTCTGCAGCTGGTGTACATTAACGAAAATAAAAATTACAAGATTTAGGTAATCAACAGCTGGTGTCAGCTGGTGCGGTACCACATCAGTGCCTCCAAGGTCTGTGAAGATTACTTTTTACCATCTGGAGGATATCTAGCATTGGCCAATGTCAGAAGTACGATACTGGAGGCTTCTGCTGCAGCTTTGGCAAACCAGTACAAATGCTCACCTATGAGAGTGGGGAACATGCAGTGTGGAGTCAAGAAAGATGGTAATATGATATCTTTTAGGAGGTGGTGCTGTCATAGCTACTCATTCAAGGCTTTTTTAGTGTGTGAGAAAATGCTGACAGGGAAATCATGCTGAAGGGATATAAGTTTTCGGTTACACAAAGTTCCCTGACCAGGAAGAGTTGGAGTGTTGGAGTTGTAGCAGGGTTTGGTCTCCACATTTAAGCTCTGAGAAGTCAGTTCGTGAAGCAGAGATGTGTCTGGGAGCTCAGTGTCTGGTGATGGATGGGGAAGGAAGTGTTGCCCTGCACAGTTTGACCTTCATCTTGCAAGGATAGAGGTCAATTATTCTCAGAAAAATATCAACAATATTTTCTCCCAATAAAAATTGCTCTAGTTCAGGAATACTTCTGGTACTTTGCAACAAAGAATTAAAAAACATGGAGTTTGGGATTTCCATGGCCTTTTCTGTTTTATTTTCCTCCCTTTTTAGTTATGAAGTTCAGAGAAGTTCCAAGTGAGGAAGATAATTTAGCATTTAGGATAAGAATTTACTTATGCAGTACATCCAACATTAATTTACACATTAAGCCTCGCATAGCCAAGAAGGTAGGAAAATTATCCCAGTGAGAAATAAGCATGAGTAATAAAGACCTCACTTTCAGATCAGAAATCTAACTCAGAAAGAATAAGGTTCATCAATATTCAAGCCAATTAAAGATACATTTCTCTAAAAATTTAGCTTGTAGACTAGTAAGGGATCTCCCTCTCCTGCTTACTGACAAGTTTGATAGGTCACATATCAAAAATTAGTTTCCAGATCTGGGATGAAAAAGGCTTTCTGGATATATTTTAAAGAGGAGGGACGTGTGAGTGTGAAGAATGTCATGTTTAGTGATTGCACTGTATATTTCAGAGGTGTGTGGTCCACCCAGCCAGCTGCAGACAAGGAGGGATTTCCCTGTTTTGGGACAAAAGAGACTTTTTCTGTTAGGCATTGTGTGGGACTTCGTTTTTCCCCAAGGAGATGTGTGAGTTTGCTTGTGCCTACTGCAAGTCTACTAAGAGACCTTAGGAACAGCAACACACCTTGCTATGTACTTCAGTTTCCTAAAACAGGACTGTTTACTTTCCTTATAAACCACTTTTTTGTTTACCAGTGCAAGCTATTTATTAATACCTTGCAGCTCCAGCTGTCAGCCCAACCAGCTGACCTGCTGCCATGTCTCCATGGGATGGGAACAGTCTTGCATGGCATTGCCTGTGCACTTTGCCCAGTGCAGCAGTTCTTTATCTCAGTAAAGACCTCTGCCAAGATGAGAACATATTGCACTTTGTGTGCCTCTTACAAAATTCAATTGACATGCTGAGGTTTCCTGCTCTTGCAATTTACTTCTTTGAATTAGTTAAGATACCTCCCTATGACACATAATTCTTGTGAAACTTGTTAGCTCTCCTTAAAATAAGTAAATAAATAAATAAGCAGGCTGGAATTCATTACTGAAATCGAGTAACAGCCTAGCAGAAAATTCAACAATAAAACATCCATGTCGTAAAATATCAATAATTGCAATAAACAATGAGCTGAGAGAAGGCATGGTAGAGTAGCTTCTTCCACTCATGAAATACCATGTCCTCATGGCAAAAACACAGCAAGACAGAAACTGGGCTAAAAGGGAATTACTAGCGCTGCAACGTACCTGCACGGCATCTTGTCCTTGCTTAATATAATTACTCTTTGGGCACATTCCTTCCCCCGAGCTTAAGATATGGGAAGGAGAAGTCATAAAAAGAGCTGAGGATGCAGTAAGGCTTATGTGCATCTATTCTCTGTAGAAAAGCTTTATGCCACCCTCGTGGTCCCAAAACATCCACTTAACATCCAGCTGACATTTAGGTGTAAAAAAAGAATGATATGGCACTCTTCATCCTAGCTGCTTGGACCTAATTGCTCTGCCCCTCCAGTATTTACACTCTGCTTATGTTTCCGTAGCTATATAGAGCTCTGCTCTTCACCATACCCAAGATGCAGGGTTATTAAGGTCAAGGGATCACCTTGCTTAGATCACCTATGTCATGTGTTATTAAGTTTCACCCAGCTGCCCCCAAGATTGATCCCAGTAATTGAAGTTCAGTGAAAATTCTCTTTCAGAGAGACACCCAGCCTTGATTTTCAGGAATAGTGAAACAGAGAACCTGCTGCTTTCCTTAGCACTTTGTTCTGGCTTGTAATCTTCCTCAGCAAAAAGTTAATCTGACTCTAAATCACACTGGTCCCCTCTCATGCCTTCCTCTGTCTGACTAAAGAACTCTTTTCCAAACAAGTTTTTCTCCCCACACAAATATTTCTCCAGTAGTCAAACTACCTCTCCATCTTCTCCTTGTCGAAGCAAGGAGGATGAGTTTGAAAAGTCCCTCATTCTCAGGAATTTTCTCCTGCCCTTGTCTAGCTCTTTTCTGAGATTTCTCCTTTTTTTTTACATTCTTGAAAGAAAGAACACTGGAATGCATGAAGCATTACCATTTCACTCACACTGATTTTGCACGCAGGTGCAGGGCTGCAATCAGATTATCTTCAAGTGGGAATATGCATATAAGAAAGAACTGTGACTTTTAACATTAAAGGCCCTGAAGTACAGTATATGGAGTATATATACAGTACTTACAGTATATATACATACAGATAAATACCTATAGCTTTAGATGCATCTTGGCTGTGCAGACTAACAGCCATAGAAGTAATTATTCTGTAGTAGTGTGGGTAGTGCCTTCAGGTAAGTTTAGCTGACTAATGCTGGTAAGGGAAAAACAGGTGGAAAGAAGTCAGAAGCAGGATGTGTCAGAACCAAGAAATGAATCAGGGTCTTGCATAAGCAGGGAGAGTGTAATAAGCATGGCCACTAATAATAAGTCAGGTAGAGGAAGGTTTGCTTGCCTTATCTAGGTCTAAATTAATATTCAGCTCTTAGTGGAGACCTCCTGCCCTGAACTCATGGTCAGACAGAGGTTCATCTGCTCCTCATCTGCTCCAAGATCTTTGCTGAAGATTTGGTCTCTGGACCACAGGTACTTAGGTAAAACTCAGTTCCAAGCAGGCTGGGCTCCTTAGTATTTCCTAGAGCATAGATTTGAATGATTTGTAAACTTTGTCGTCTGTATCTTCAAAGCAATATCATTCATACTCACCCATTTAGGAATTCATCATGTCATATTTCTATCACGTTCCTTGTTCACTGACTGTATCGTTTAGTCAAGATTTTAATTAAAATACTTTCAAATGTACAGTTCTGAAGGCATAGCTTCTTTGGCTTGAGCTCCTTAGTTCTCATTTCCCAGCTCTTGCATGGAAGACAACAGGCTTTACACAACCCAGCACTACTCCTTATGATGGGAGGCTGAAAGCTATCCCTCAGACCAAGGTCAACCACCTCTGCCGGGACCTCCCTGCTGCCATTCACAGCAGCCACCTCTCTCCATTCAGGCATCACTACATGTCCTGGAACAGCCAGGAATGCTGAGTGTCTCAGCACAACGTGAAGCTCAGGTTGAGTTACTCACCCATCATGACCTCTCCCGTATAAGCATCCCTCACATTCCTTGCCTGCAGGAAGGTTGTCCCTTTCCTATGTATGAAATTTCATAACTATGTGATAGGAACAAAGTATTCATTCTGTGTTCCTGCATGGATTGCATTGCATTTGGCTGTATTAAAATATGTTTTGTCTGAATAAGGCAAGCTTCAGCAGTGATCTAGCTTATGCTGTCCCTGCAGTTATTTATACTTCTACCAATCTTCATCAGCTGCAAATTCTATCAGCAGTGACTTTATATCTAATTCTAGATTACTGATGAAAACATCCAGTAGCCCCAAGCACAGGACTGATTCTGTGGAGACACTGCTCAGAATGTCTCTAGTTGATGATGATTTATCTGACTTTTCGGACCTGTCATTTATCTTTTTGCCAGCTGATATCATCCTATGTGGCTTCTTTTCCCCTTGCCTTCCCTAGCTTTTTCCTTTGAAAACTAAAACTGTGACACTCAGCAATGTTCTTTTCAGTATCAGCTTGCTGGCAGGTCTGTTAGGAGTAGGGGGTTCTTATCCAAAGGAAAGCATGTGATTATGTTGAACCACAATGTAAATTGAAAGGTGGAGACCATTTCCTATATTCTGACATAAATACAATCCATGAGAATGAGATGTAAATACACACATATATATAAGCTAGTTCATAAAAACTTGTCAGTTCCTTTTACAAGCTCTGGATATATGTTGCAGGTAGGTTTGGGTCTTATGTTTGTTTTATTTTTTGGTACCGTTCTTAAATAAATTGATTGGTTCTGTCTATGAGTTTTGCTTTAGCATAGTGGCGTTGAACACATCCAAAATGTTTCAGTCAAGTAAAAAAAGATTTAACCTTGTCCAAAACAACCCCCAACCCACAAAACTGTAGAAAGAGGCAAGCTTTGTAGCCATTCCCCAAATAGGGTGTTAGGATTTGGCTATAAACCTAATCTGTTTGGGTTTATGCAGCAGGTCATGGTGGTTAATGTTTAGTGAGCTGAAACAAGAATGGAAAAAATGATAATGGAAAAGCTTGGTTTTAAAAAACAACTCTTCATAGATGGCTATAAGGGGTATGATTGGACTCGTGGTGTGTATCACACATATCTTGGCTAAGCTAGGCTTCAAAAACCTTTCAGCTGAGATAAGCGTGATCATGCAAGCAGGGCTTTTTAGCTCAAAACACTCCTAATGTTAGACTATTGGCATGAGGTGGTGACAGCTGCAGAAGACAGAGGGGGAGAAAGCTGTAGCATTATGTCTTTGTTACGGAGATCAGCAGCACAGGAGAGGCAGCATTGCCTAAAATGGTCTTGTGTTATTTGGGCAGGGGGATGCCATGACAACACGGTCCAATTCTGACCATGAGCCTCAGCACTGGCACCCCTCCCTCTCTTCACCCTGCATACAGGCTCTTACCTGCTGCCTTCCAGCAGTTTTTTACCCCATCCACCTTTCAGAGCTAGAACAGCCAGGTTCCTGTCTCCACCATGCCAAGACACCAGCTTCAGGCCCTGAAAGCATGACAGTCAGGACAATATGGTGATATAAGCACACTAATTGATCCCAGGGCACTAATTAGCCAAGATGCAGCTGCTGCTTCTGGAGCTAGTTTGGTTACTCTCTGCACCAACCTCCAAAGGACTATATGTAAACAGGTCCTAGAAAACAGTGCACCAGGGTTTGTCTTGTTCATAAAGCCTCTGAGAGCATTCAGCCTTATTAGTCCTCCTCTAGACAGCCTTTGGAAGCCTTCTCTCTAGTCTTAATGTAGAAATAATGGTGTTTTATAGACACCCCTGAGGGCTTGCTCATGGGGGAGAACCCAAACCATCCTCCCTGTATAAAATGCAGAGAAGATGATGTGACCCAAGTGGTGATAAACGTGCCTGCAAACCAACCTGGGGTAATTCTCCTAAGCTTTCATGTGCCCATCTGTTACCACATTGATGGCTCTCTCCTCATGTGCCTTTGAATGACCCAATGTTCGCGTGCAGTGGCCAGGGAGTAATCTGCTCCCAGATACTGCCTTGAGCTTTGCCCCTGGCTTCATGGGGCCCTCCAAGAGGTCCTATGGTGGGAAAGGGGCTGAATGGCAAAGGTGGGACTGACCTCAATGCTCACTAGACAGCTCGAGGTTTGGGTTTGAGCTGGGATGAACTTCAGCCAACTCTCAATCCCAGCTCTCAGATTTGGTCTAATGATAAGGTCGAGTGTTTATGGGTAAGGATGAGGGGGAAGGCCAACAAGGCAGATATCCTGCTGGGGATCTGTTATAGACCACCCAACCAGGATGAAGAGGTAGATGAAGCATTCTACAGGCAGCTAGCCGAAGTCTCACAATTGCTAGCCCTTGTTCTCATGGGGGATTTCAATTTACCGGGCGTCTGCTAGAAATACCACACGGCAGAGACGAAGCAGTCTAGGAGGTTCCTGGAGTGTGTGGAAGATAACTTCCTGACGCAGCTGGTAAGTGAGCCTACCAGGGGAGGTGCTCGCTTGACCTGCTGTTCACACACAGAGAGGGACTGGTGGGAGATGTGGTGGTCGGAGGCTGTCTTGGGCTTAGCGACCATGAAATGATAAGAGTTCTTGATTCTTAGCGAACTAAGGAGGGGGGTCAGCAAAACCACTACCATGGACTTCTGGAGGGCAGACTTTGGCCTGTTCAGGGCACTGGTTGGGAGAGTCCCTTGGGAGGCAGTCCTGAAGGGCAAAGGAGTCCAGGAAGGCTGGGCTTTCTTCAAGAGGGAAGTCTTAAAGGCACAGGAGGAGGATGTCTCCATGTGCTGTAAGATGCACCAGTGGGGAAGACGATCAGCCCGGCTGAACAGGGAGCTTTTGCTGGGACTCAGGAAAAATGGGAGAGTTTGCCAGTTTTGGAAGAAAGGACAGGCAACTCAAGGAGAGAGGCAAAATTAGAAAGGCAAAAGCCCAGCTAGAACTCAGTCTGGCCACTGTTGTAAGGGATAACAAAAACTGTTTTTACAAATCCATTAACAACAAAAAGAGAGCCAAGGAGAATCTCCATCCTCTATTGGATGCAGGGGGGAACATTGCCACCAAGGATGAAGAAAAGGCAGAGGTACTAAATGCCTTCTTTGCCTCAGTCTTTAATTGTCAGTCCAGTTATCCTCAGGGTTTTCAGCCCCCTGAGCTGGAAGGCAGGGTCAGAGAGCAGAATAAACCCCCCATAATCCAGGAGGAAGCAGTTTACGACCTGCTGGGTCACCTGGACACTCACAAGTCTATGGGGCTGGATGGGATCCACCCGAGAGTACTGAAGGAGCTGGCGGAGGAGCTTGCCAAGCTGCTCTCCATCATTTATCAGCAGTCCTGGGTAACAGGGGAGGTCCCAGATGACTGGAGGCTTGCCAGTGTGACGCCCATCTACAACAAGGGCTGGAAGGAGGATCTGGGGAACTACAGGCCAGTCAGCCTGACCTCGGTACCAGGGAAGATTATGGAGTGGTTCATCTTGAGTGAGCTCACTGGGCAAGTGCAGGACAACCAGGGGATCAGGCCCAGCCAGCATGGCTTCATGAAAGGCAGGTCCTGCCTGACCAACCTGATCTCCTTCTATGACCAGATGACCCACCTAGTGGATGAGGGAAAGGTTGTGGATGTTGTCTGCCTGGACTTTAGCAAAGCCTTTGACACTGTCTCCCACAACATCATTCTAGAGGAGCTGGAGGCTCATGGCTCAGACAGGTGTGCCCTTTGCTGGGTAAAAAACTGTCTGGGTGGCCGAGGCCAGAGAGTTGTGGTGAATGGAGCGGCCGGTCACAAGCGGTGTTCCCCAGGGCTCAGTGTTGGGACCAGTCTTGTTTAATATCTTTATCAATGATCTGGACGAGGGGATTGAGTGCACCCTCAGTAAGCTTGCAGATGAAACCAAATTGGGCGGGAGTGTCAATCTTCTCGAGGGTAGGAAGGCTCTGCAGAGGGATCTGGACAGGCTGGATTGATGGGCCGAGGCCAACTGTATGAGGTTTAACAAGGCCAAGTGCCTGGTCCTGCCCTTGGGTCACAACAACCCCAGGCAACGCTGCAGGTTTGGGGAAGAGTGGCTGGAAAGCTGCCCGGCGGAGAAGGCCCTGGGGGTGCTGGCTGACAGCCGGCTGGACACGAGCCAGCAGCGTGCCCAGGTGGCCAAGGAGGCCAACGGCATCCTGGCTTGTATCAGCAATGGTGTGGCCAGCAGGAGCAGGGCAGGGATGGTGCCCCTGTGCTCGGCACTGGTGAGGCCGCCCCTCGAATGCTGTGTTCAGTTTTGGGCCCCTCGGGACAAGAAGGACATGGAGGTGCTGGAGCGTGTCCAGAGAAGGGCAACGGAGCTGGGGAAGGGTCTGGAGAACAAGTGTGATGGGGAGCGGCTGAGGGAGCTGGGAGGGTTTAGTCTGGAGAAGAGGAGGCTGAGGGGAGACCTTATCGCTCTCTGCAACTGCCTGAAAGGAGGTTGTGGTGAGGTGGGGGTCGGTCTCTTCTCCCAAGTCACAGTGATAGGACAGGAGGAAATGGCCTTGAGCTGCGTCAGGGGAGGTTTAGACTGGATATTAGGAAAAATTTGTTTACTGCAAGAGTGGTCAGGCACTGGAACAGGCTGCCCAGAGAGGTGGTGGGGTCACCATCCCTGGGGGTGTTCAGCAAACCTGTAGACACAGCACTTCGGAACATGGTTTGGGAGGCCTGGGGGTGTTGGGTTGACAGTTGGACTTGATGATCTTAAAGGTCTTTTCCAACCTTAATGATTCTATTCTATGATTCTATGGTAATCAGTTGGGAGAGATTGAAAAAAACAGTCTTGTGAACTCAATGCACAAAATTTGGGAGGAACAACAAATGTGAAATCCCATTTTCAGAGCAAACTGGCTACCAGAGAAACAGAGTTCTTATATTCCAATGCTACCTCCGTGCAAAGGCTTTTCAGCAGACTGTTTTCTGCTGGAGGGAGGACCTCAGGGGAAAACACCTGAGAAAGTGGAAGAATCACTTCCTCTGACTCCATCTTCTGCACTGGCACTTATGTGCTAAATTGCCTCCAAGCACAACAGAATTGGTTTCAAGGCTCTGGAGAAAAGTATTATTTTTAACACAATCAGTGCTCGCTCATCACAGCCCTTTCAAATGTGCTTTTCATCTGGCACCTGGAACACCTAACAGGGAGGTGGGTGATTTCAAATAATATACTTAGTTAATGGTCTTATAAAGACCTGATGTGCTAGACCTGAGATAACACCTCAGGACCTGACTTGTTCAAGGTACAGGTGCATGTTGAGTCCCACAGGTGTCTGGGCTTTTATTTTTTCTAACAAGCCTTGTCATCCCCTTGACATGGTGCAAGTATGAAGTGGTTTCCCTTCTCTGGTTTGTCATGAAGCCTCCTTTCACTTTAGAAATCACTCAGCTGTTATTAAAAAGCAGCACCCTAACCAGTAGTGAAGACACAGCTCCCACCTCCTTCAGATCCCTTTTCTACCTTCCCTTCCTTATTCACTCTGACAGCATTTGACTATGTCAAAAGACCAAGTTTTAGCTACAGAATTTCCTTTCCCCTTCAATATTTCAGTGCAGGAACAGCTTTGCTTTTATAAAGACATACAGTTTAGTCTTCAAGTCATTGAAGAATGTCATCGGCATCTCAATTGCAGCATCCCCCCTCCCAGCCAGCAGCAATGTGTTGGAGAGTCTGTTAGCCCATCGTATGTTCCTTGATGTACTGGACTTGTGCTCTCGGGGGAACCTATTAGCATTTAGACTTGCAGGCAGTTCTCTCCTCCCCCATTAATAATTATCCAGGGAGGGGATAATTAAAATAGGTTCTAAGGCTATGAAGGACCTCTGTCCGCTTTCACTACTTATGGAACCAAATGAGAACTTTATTGTAGATTTGGAGATAACTCCTGAAGGGTTTTGCACCTTTGTCATGTTCTTGTTGTCATTAAGCATGATCTAATCCTCCATTTCATTTCATTAACCTGAACAGGGGCAATTTTTAAAATGTGACTGCAACACAGCACCAGTAAAATTTCCCTAGACACCCGAGAAAGATCTATAAGTATAAAATGAATAATTTCACAGGGATGGACAAGAACGCAGGAATTAGGGACTGGTTAGCACAGATTTCCTACATGATTCTCTCCAAATCACTAAGTTTCTGTATCTTGATTTTTATCATGCAAAATAAAAAGGCCTCTTTTATCTAGCCTCTGAATTACTGAGATTTTCAGAAGGGATGTGGTCTCTTCCAGTACATTTGTCCTGTGCTGCAAACAGCCAACAGCAGCACCAAGAAAAACAGCTCTATAACCTAGCCCTGTTGTCTGTGCAAGGCAGGAATGCGTGCAGGCTAATGAGCTGGATGAGATGTATTTCAGCAAGACTCATCGGATTGAGAGCCAGCACAGCACTGCTCATCATTGCATGGTGTGAATATGCCCGCAGTTATCTCTGCTGATGGCCTTTCAACACTCTTGCAAAATAATACTACTAGTCAGTGTTACTAGGACCCTTGCTGCAGAAGTGGTATAGGAAGTCTTGTGAAGTTTTAGGGAGAGCTTATTTAAATACATGCTCCAAGAGCTTCACAGTCTGCCCTCTTCTAAATCTGAGCTGAGATGACTTGCACTGGGTTCGTACTACCAATTGCTCTCTCACACCAGAGAGAGCACCTGGGACCAACAATGGGACCGAGGGGGCACATGCAATGCTCTGTGCCCAGCCTGGCCCCTGGATTGGAACTCTTCGGCCTGTGTCCCTTAACAGCTGTCTTTTAATTTGCCTTAAAAAAGAAGAGCAGATGAAGCAATGGAAAATAATAAGCCTCCCATTTTTCAAAACTTGATGTTTTTTAACTAAACCCAATATTATTCATATGCTGTATATATTATTACTGTTAGTTTCAAAGCTGTTGGAAATCACAGATCAGTTCCTCAACCACAAGGTCTTTATTATGCATACATAAATCATGCATGGAAGGGCCCTGACAGTTGGCGATGTAAACTCTCAGGAAGCAAAGCCCCTAAGCCATGTAAAAAATGTATGTCACAGGCAAAGTATGTCATCTCTATTTCCTTTTTATGGATATTCTTGTCTTGTCATTATCAAGGAAGGTTTTTTTTTTTTCCTTTATGTCCTATTTAAATGTAGTTAGCGCAGAGGTAATTTACAGTGGTATTTCAATGAGACAAATGGAGTACACTTCCCCACATCTGCCTGCATCTTCGAGGATGAGCGTGTTGTAATTATACTGTTCCGGTTTCATTAACAACTCTGCTGTACCCAATATGGTTCATAAGTATTCTGGTGAAATGCAGGACAAAGTTCATTGAATTGTCAGGAGTATCTGGGTGATATAGGACTCATGTAAATTAGATTAGAATTGGGTTGTTTTGAAGCCATAGGTTGGCTGCAAGAATTGATCAGAATTTTTTTTAGTAGAAAAAAACTAAAAGCCAAGGATTCCTTATTGTTCTACAGCTGACAACGAGAAAAAATGCTCAGAAGTGAAAATACTCAGGAAAGAATGGCAAAAAAAATTTTAATTTTAAAATAAATTTTAAAATAAAATAGTTGAATTTGCAGTTGACATTTTCAGTTTCTCAATCAAAGGTGTATTTTCTTTTCATTTGCTTGATTATTTGTTTGGGGGAGAAGTTCAGTAAATTTGCCTCTTTAAGAAAAAACTTTTTTTTTGATTGAAAGTTTTGGTTAGTCATAAGTAGCAAATTGTAGCAGATAAAAACTGAAGTAAATCTTTTGGTCAAAAAGTAAAGAATAACCACCAAAAAAGGAAATTGGGGAAGGTGTGCCTAATACACCACTAGACAATGAACGCTTGTCTGTATACCATGGGCTAAGGGACAGCTCTGTGACAGACCAAAAAATAATTTACTCCTTCCTGCTACAAACATGCATACACTGAGCTTTCAAAAGCAGGGCACTGCAGACTGGTAAGCCCACATTTCATCACCTGAAGATCAGTGAGCATCTAACAGCTACCCACCCTTGTTGCTATGTTTACTGAAGTTAGACATGCAAATCGGCTTAGCTGTTGTCCTGCATGTTGTCACTGCCTGGGGAAAAGGTACTTCCTAACTGACCATGAAAAGAAAAATGCAGTTTTTCCTCAAGCAACACATCTGCTTTGGGATGATCTTCTTGCACATCCCTCTCTGTTCGCATCCGCTTCCAGCTTTACTGCTATGTGGGTTTTGAGCAACTAAGACTAAATTACTCTAGGTGCAGGATAAGACAGGCATGTACTTACACATCAAGAGAGAAAAAAAGCTCATCCTTCCTCCTTCATTCCCTTGCAACCACCTGGGACATTGCTGATATCTCCTCCATGGTTGTTCCTCATTGCTCCAGTGCCCAGTGGTCACAATGGGGGCTTCATCAGAGCAAATATCAGCCGAGCTAAATAGCTCTTGTTAGGCCACAATTCATCTCATTTCAGGGCTTTACTTCTGATGAAGTTCCTCTTTCTCAGCTCTACACACTTTTGCTCAGAGAAACCCCACCTACCATGTCTCAGCTCATTGGGAAATCCTCTTTTTGCCGGGCACAGCTTGGGATGCCACTAAAAAGAACCAAGAGCAGCAAGTGAACACCATGCTGTCTGCTTCCTGAGAGAAACACACACAGAAAGGAACAGCAGATATTTAATTCTGTCTGTGGGGGAAACTCAGAACCAGCTGAGATGTTTGTTACTGCTTTTATCCTCTTGCCTATGCAAATTGGTGGGATTCAGAGCTAAATATCAGTGGATTAAATGGAAACCTGAAAGTGGGATCTGTTTCGTATGCTAGTTCTGCTCTCTTCCTTTGGAAAGACACCTGTGGATACATTTTCATTAATAATTTTGCCTTATCTCTTCTCTGATGTAAATTTACAAGCAAGAAGTGGGAAAAATGCCAAATCAAATGATGCAGGCTGACTGGTAAGATAATTAGCATATGATGCATAAGAAAGAAGGATCCCAAGAAGCAAAGCTAGAAGTACGTGTATCTATTTGTGACAGTATTGGGGGGAAGTTTCAATTCACTGAGGATCAGCTGTGTTTGCATTTTGCTTTTTCCTTCTCTCACTTAGTGAATCTCTCCTAGGAATGCCTTTTTTCCATGAGCTTTCTAACTGATGAAGTAGCTGCAGGAAAGAGGAAAGAAAAGCAACTTAAAAATAGATAAGCTGCTTATCTCTTTAGCTGACTTGAATTTGCTGCTGTGTGGAGGAGGATGCTATCAAAAACAGAAGTTTAGAAGTTCATAATGCTGGAAAAGTTTCTAGATGTGCATCACCAGTACATAACTCATGCTGCATGTTATTCTGTAAGTTGCTTACAAATCACTGCTAGACATGAGATTATCCAGGTACATTGAATTTTGTTTTTCAAAAGGTAGTCATGGTCTTTAGCCTGAGAAAACCAGGATTGTGTGATCATGCTTTGTGTCTGTCCAGCCATCTGTCAGTCTTTTTCAATAACCTGCAAACCCACTGATCAAATTTGACAGAAGGGTAGAGGTCTCAAAGATATTAATTCTAGTGTTTTTCATGAAAATCAGTAGTTTTTCTGTTCAGTTTTAGCTGCCAGCTGGCCTTTATGCTTGAGACTACTGACCACTAATCAGCATATGCATTTTTAAGAACCACAAGTGTTGCTTCTTGCTAATTGAGACTCAGAGGAAGGATCAGAGAGTGTCCACAAGGACAGGAATTGGGGATGTACATGGGGATTCCATCCCCTCAGCAGCACCTGGGGGACAGAAACAGCTTAGAAAGCTGAGGTCATCCCAATGAGGTAGAAGGAAAACAGGACACAAATCCAGAAGAAACTGCACTTTTTTAATTCTTCAGTTCATCCAGCAGCTCCTTTTTTCTGAGGCATTTGATTTAAGACCTGTGAATATTAAAGGAAAAATTCTTATTGAATTTTGGGGGGAATTTCTGGGATCTGATCAGGGCTGGGGAAAAATTTATGAAAACAGCAACCATTCATAAAATAAGAATTTTTGAGAGACGCTCAGTGCTGATATCATGATTTAGTTTATTATACAAATAGATGGTTATCTGAAAAAGAAGGCCATCTTCAGACTTCAACAGGAAACAAAATACTGTATTTGGAGCAAACAAGATAGATACCAGCTTACTGTGACACCCAAACTTAAATAGCAAGTATTCTATTTCAATGATCCTTACTTTAAACAAGGTCTTCGATTTGGTGTCCTTCTGTACTTTTCTATGGTTTTAAAAAAGAAAATCTCTTTTAGAAGACAAAACACCACTTACTGTGGTTTGAATAGAGATGAGATCCAACACTAACTTATTGCCTTCCAAGAGCGACTACACTGTTTGTATGAACAGTAACACAATATCTGCCTAAATCTTCCATTTCTGCTTGGCCATTCTTGGTGGGTTTTTTGTAAAACTCCAATTTCTTCTATCCTTGACAGCAGATCCAGCTCCTCTGGTACACTGCTGGAAGTGAGCTGAACCAAGTGAGCTTGCTCCTTCTGACCATGAATCTTGAATTCTTTCCTACACCACTTTACAGACTAGTGGTTACAGCAGTTTCCTGAGAGGCCAGAGACAGGGATTTGACACCCTCGTGGAGGGAAAAGGTTGGGTGTGGATATCCCCTCTGTGCATGAGTGCTGCTGTATGAATGAAGGGTCTCCCTTCTGGTGTTTTAAAAAAATGGCAAAAGTCAAAAAAACCCAGCCCTGGAGGTAATCTGAGAAAACCCATTGGCTCATGCTTCTCAGGGGAGAAAACAAAAGTCATTGTTGATTTCTGGAAATTTATTGGGAGTAAGAAAAAACTTCAGGCATCTGGAAAAATTAAGCATAAAAACCTGAGATGCCCTTGAAATGTAACTGCCTGGGGGAGCTGAATAACAGCTGAATCAGCAACATGATTTTGGATTTAGACACTTAAAAATCATACTTGAAGCACCTCCAACTTTTCCCAGGCTCTGGCCTTTCCGCTCTGTGACACCAGAGGTAGCTGCAGCCCATTTGGTGTGCACCAACCATCTGCACCAAGGCAGCACACAGGAGCCACCAGCTGTAAATCCTCCTGCTCCTGGGCTTGGCCCACACTACTTTCCTTGTGCAAAAGGGTTTTGAAGGGAGACAACCTGAGTTCCCATACAGACTCCCAGAACTCATTCTGTTCTGTAGCTCTCTTTCTCCTGGTTCTGGACTCTTTTTTATGCAGGAAGTGTTCATCACTGTTCTATGATTCATGTGTTTTAAGTTCAAAAGAGACCAATAGGATCACCTAAGTCTGACCTGCTGCACAATGCAGACCATACATTTCACCCTGTGATTCTTGCATCCAGCTCAACAAATCAGGGCTGTGACTGTGGTACATTTATTGCATTGAAAATGTGTCAGGGTGATAGTGTTGGCTATTGAAAATCTCTGCCTAGCCACTAGGCCGGTACACCACTGTCGAGAAAGCTCTCCCCCAGCACTACCCTCCATCCTAGTTATCTCAGATAATAAGATTTGGTTGCTCTCAATTTGACATGTCTTTAAAAAGAAAGAAGGCTTTGTCAACCCTCATTAATCATCTGAGTCATAAATTTCTCATCCAGTCTTTATTTTATTTTTACATTTTTGTGCCCTTTGTGTCATGCTGGAGGTTATTGCAGGTGTAAAGTCAGGCTCTAAAATAGTATCAGTATTGCTTTTTTCATGCCAACTTTACTCTGCTTCAAATTTTTTATATTGAAATTTTGGAAATATTAGGGTACCTTAAAATATGATACACCTTTTGAGACAGTTAATTTTTCAAGGTGCTCTCAGTCATGTACTTTCCTCTTTCTACAGTGTAAATACCCCAGTTCTCTCCTAAAATATTTTCCTGTCTCTATGTTGAAATTTTTTCCTCAAAGAATCCTTGTTCTCACTACTCAGTAGAGGGACTTGACATTGGGCAAGAGGAATGTTTCACACCTGTCAGTTCAGACTCAGTAGTGTGCTATTTTGGTGATGCCCAAAGTTGGTACACCCTAATGAGTTTATGTCTGCTTTACATCACTGTATCTAGCACATCTCAGAAGATGCAGTCTTGAACAATGCAGGCAACCCTTTGCATGACTGCACTGCAAATGAGCTGTACTTGTAACTCATGTAAATTCATCCCCCTCCCCTTTAAATTAGCTCTTTGAAGTAGAAGTAGCAGACAGTGAACTCAGCCTTTGCCCAAAATGCTGCGTGAACCCCTAAGCAGTTGATTCATGCGGAGTCAATCCAGCTGTGGTGGTAGCAATGTTTTCAACATCAAGCCAATCCCACTATTCCCACGCAAGGTACCAGCCCACTTTTGCCCACAGTGCAGATTTATCTTTTAAACTTGTGAGGGCTCCCTGTTTATTTTTTGACAATATCTATATGGTTCAAAGCATAACCCTTGGATTTGAGGAAGCAGCTGTTTTGCTACCATCACCTAGAGAAGACCTTTGCTGATCCTTCAGCTGTGCTGGAGGCTCAGCTTACCATCCTCCCCACCCCTTCCATCAGCTTCCTTGATGCTTTTTCTACCCCAAATCAAAAACCTCTCCGTGGACCTCTGCACTGCACCTCCAGGCATGGTCAGCACCTAATTGTCTTTGTGGCACCCTAACACTAACAAAGCAAGCCTTGGGCTAGCCACATGTACCTGTCCATGGGACCACTCACGGGCTTTCTGGGAAACATACAGCAAACACCATACACCCATGTTACAAACCAACCAGCAGGGAGCATCCTCCTGCAAGGAGGAGCAGAAGCGTGTAGGTGGGAAGTATTTTTTAGGGCAAGTTGACAGTTCACTTGGCAGTTGGATATTTGCCAGCAAACCACATTCCCTAAGACCTGTTGCTGCTCCTCTAGCTTTCTATGCCTATTTCCAGTGAGCATCCTATAGGCTGGTGGTGGTGATAGGCCTGGTGATGCTCCCAGGATGCTGAGTAGAAACAGGAGGGAAAGGAGGAAAGGGCAAAAAAAGCAGCAGGAGAGGAAAGAAGGGAGAAAAAGGTCAGAACTGTGCTGTACACATAAATGGAACAGAAGTATACATGCATTGAAAAAGAGAAGAGGTGGCAAATCTTCGAGGAGAAAGCTGGAGGAAAGGAAACGTTAAAAAAAAAGAAAGACAAACACAGCTGGGTGGGTTTTTTTATAGTTTAATACCAAAAATGTGCAAACAAAGCAACATAAATGCTGCTGTGTTATTTGAGTACGTAACAGCAGCTGTTGGAAGGAGTCAGGTCCTCACCTGCAGCAAGTGTGCCCAGCCCCACTGGAGCAATATGGCCCGCACCACCCCAGGAGCCAATTGAGTTACAAAACTGAATGGTACATGATATACAAAGGATTATAAACTTGAGCAGGTGAGGTATTTTCCAAATCCAGGCTGACATTTCTGCCTAGTTGAGCACCAGTCAAAACAGCTCAAAAAAAAAAACCCCAAACCTGACTTGAAAAAACATTATGGTAGAGGAAAATGTTTGGTTGCATAGCTTGGATGGATAGACCTTGTGTGTAACAAGTATCTCCCTGCCTTTTTTCATGCTGGACACAGCAATAGGTGGTTTTGGGTTTGATGAAATGAGGGAAAGTTATAGGGGGGAGGGGGAGGGGGGGAGAAAAAGGAGGTCCAGAGCTTTACATTTCCAGAAAAATTTGATAAATTATCATTTTTGGAGCGAAAAAACTGATCCAGGTTGGATACATAAGGATCTGCTTGATGTCTTCATTTTTTTGTAAATGAATTTAGGCTCTTGGGGGTAAAAGTTTTTTTCAGCACTAATAACACACAGACACACATGTGCATTAGTGGATTTCACTTATTTTTTTAAACAAGCTCCTTTTTCCTTACACCATCTGTCTCTTCTTGTATCCTCCAGAAATATCTTTGCTGAGAAAATAGATGTAGCTTTTAATGTGAAATCAGAATTCTTTACATGAGATTTCATACAGTTTTATAACCAAATTTTTTCCATTTGGACTCTGAAACTGCCATCTCTCGACATCACCATTAAAAAAAAGGCAAACTGCATAGTTTTTAGACATTCTAGTGCAATGTATCTGTCCTGTCTTCACCAACTTTTGACTTTTCAGTGAAAATTTGATGGCATTTATTGAAATGAAAGTCTGAGAGTGCAGCACAGAGCTACAGTTTCAGTCTCTCAGCAACCTCAGGCAGACTTGGTTGAACCAACGACATCTCTTCAATGTTTTGAAAATAATTTTTTTTCTGGACCAGGGGAGATACAGGACTGAGAGACACTGCCAATTTAATAAGGATTTGGGAAATCATGCGGGGCTTTTACTGTCATGTAATCAGGACAACATGAGCTGCATCAGGCAATGTTAAATGCGGAGTGAAAGGCAGCCTGTCCTTAAACTCCCTCCCCCACAATGGACTCATTCTGAACTGTGGAACAGAGAATTGCCCTTATTTCTTACACCAGCCCAACTTTGAACCCTGCAAAGATAAGCGATATATAGCAAGTTAGCAGCAGAATTCCAAATTTAAACTTGAACCCAGTCTGGGTACAATTTAGGACTGTGTTAGCTGTTGGTGCCTACCACCACACCTGTCTCTCAGGTCTGATTTAATGGATATTGAACAAAGCTCTTACAAAATATGCGATAGTTTGCTATGCTAAGCCATTACAGCTTTGTTGTAGGCAATGTCTCTCTAGATTCTGTGGGCTTTTCTTGGCACAAGGAGGCATACAAGCACTGCCAAAATATAGAACACCTCTGCCCTTTCTTAAAGTAAAAGCCAACATATTTGGAGGGCTGCCACTTATTTAACTAGAATCCCCAATTACATCATTAATTGCAATTTATGGAATTCATTTATTTCTGGGAGATAGGGACAATAAGCTTTCACAGTTGGTTTGTAGTACAGTGTCACTCCACAATCTGTAACTCTAAGTAAAATCATCTCCAGAGAAGAATACAATAGTCCATCCTGTGTTTAAGAAACAAATAAAAGCTTAAAGGGCTTAATTCTCAACAGTGCATGAGAACTGAAAAAGAAACTACTGTTTCTGGAGCATGTTGAGGGTTTGAACGATTATTCCAGTATTTTGGTCTTGAAATTTATTTTCCTGGGGGTGAGGGGATGAACTCTAAGAGTGCTCTGACAGCTCTTTCATGCTGGGGGAGGTACCCAGCAGACCTCCCCAGCTAAGCCTAGATAAACTTTGTGAGTAAGTAGATGGCAGATGCTGGCACTGGTGATTCAGTTGCTGGATCTCTTCCATCTGACTCAGTGCTGAACCAGTGCCCACATGTATGCCGCTGGAGAGGCCATCCCTCAGGAGGGCAGAAAGCCCAGACTACTAAGTTGTTACAGCCGTTAGAGGTTTGCTGGGCTTTTTCTGCATCATCAGGGGGAGTTTATAGGTGTCTGTACAAAGTAAAGCCTGGGTCAGTACACGTTTTATTTGAACTCCATCAAGAGTTAACAGGATTATGATGGTTCCCAGCACGAGGCAGAGCACTGAAGCCAGGACAAGAAACTTAGTTTTGATTGCACACAAGGGTGCATAGCATGGAGGAGGAAAATTATTTTAGATGTTTTTTCCAAGCTTTGTTACCCTCATCAGGAGTGAGTCCTGGCTCTGTGATACACACTGTCCATAGGATTGTAATGCAGCCCATAGCACACACCAGCCTCTGTTCCCCACACACGTTTATTCTTGGTTTCCTTCAAATCAGTCTTCTGGAAACAAAGTAATTTATTTTCACTACAGACAGTCAAAGGGAAAAAAAAAAGAAAAGAGGAGAATCAAAGCAGCCCAAACCTTTAGGAAATGGTATTTAGACTGATTTTCCAGCCCCACCATGGATTTTAAGCCTTGCCACAATTCAGATTCTGAGTCAGCAGGTTCCAAACCTGTTGAACAGCTGATGGAAACTAGTTTGGGGGAGATTCATTAGCAAAATGGTGGTAAAATCCCATGCTACTGTCTCAGCATCCCGATTTCAATGTTATTTCTTTTTTAGCTGCTCTCGGCAGTTAGCAGTGGCTTTATTGTTAGGGTCATGTAGTAAGTACAGAGGCATGGAATGATTGCCATGCTACATGGCAGCTTGTCCATGCATTAAAGCTGGTTGTTAATCAAGCTCCTAACAAGACCCTTAGCTCTGTTCTCTCCCATAGACCAAACATCCATTGAATGAAGGCAGTGTCAAATGAAGACAGTGTCTCAAGTGTCAAATCTCTGATTTCAACTGTCATATTTATGAGTTGTATTCAAAAAGACAGCACTCAAGAGTGTGGTTTGGTTAAAATTTTTCCTGGGATTTGTTTTTCTGTGAAGCTGATGCTGAAGATGCGGGAAAACAGTAAGCTTTAAATGGTTGCTCCTCACTGAAATATCATTTCATTTTTCCCCAAAATCTATTTCCGCAGATTTGAGGGAACACCTCAGCTGATAGGAATGTCTGTGACTTCACCATTATATCAGGTGAATGGTCTCCCTCTGAAACCAGAATGCAAAGAAAGACCCAAAGGGATATTTTGCCCTCGAGTACACACAGAAAAGGGGCCCTATGATCACCTGAGCCAGGAGAGTCAAGACACCAGCTAAGGCCCTAGTGCAGTCTCCCTATTTAACTGGAATTTCAGATGCATTTAAAATAGGTTTGATGGCTTAAGCTTAGCTCTGGCCTAGTATGACTGGATGGCCCCGGGCGAGCTCCTGCCCTGAAAGCCTGCATTTCTCTGAACCAAACCATGTTTCAGGTCTGGGGCTGCTCATGAAAGGGAGCTTCAGTCTGTCTGTATCCATCAGTATAAACCCGTCATGAGACTCTCCATGGAAATTTCTCCCCTGGGAGTACAATTCTTTCTCCTTCTTTTATTATCATTTTCATTTATCTTCCTATCCTCCATTCTGTGGATATTGCTTGGGCCGGACAAAGAATTAATTCTTCAGTTTGGCTTGAAAAGCAGAAAACACAAAATAAAAGTAGCAAAGCTATAAACAAAATAAAGCTGCTCACTTTTTCTCAACAAAACAGAGAAATTCCCCAAAGATGTTGTTTCAGCCAGACTCTGTTTTCAGACGGTTTTACCAGAAGCGCAAAGAACAAAGAGCCAAACTCACAAAACAGCACCGACATCTGTTCCTGGTCTCCTTTCTCACAGCAGCCCGCTCAGGAGTGGTTTGAGGTGTGATCTTCTTTCCTCAGGGATCTTCATGCATTTACCTGGAGACATCTTATTTCAGACCCATTCTGTCTAACTGACAGGAGAGAGAGGATTGAAAAGTTTTCCCCCCCTCAGGACAGGCTTCTCACCACCAACTATGCAGCGGGCAGGGGGATGAGCATTCAATAAGGCAAGACTGAGGTTAAATATACTGCAGTCCCTATTAAATGTCCCCAGAAAGAGACCTTCTGGGGTAACTAGAGCATGCAATTATTACACTGGTGAAAAGGCACAGAGAAACATTACATTACTCAGTGGATGTAGTATCACCCTTTTAGGTTCAAGACTCTACAATCACATCACTAACTTCTTTATGTCTTTTTTAAAATCTCCTCACTTTCTCCTCCTATCACTCTTTTTTATTATGAACAAAAAAATTTCTTCAGAGATACATTTGGAGGTGGTGACATCTGATTGCAATAGAAAATAATAATTCATATCTGAAGAGACAAAAAGACATTTGTAGGGAAATGAAGATAAAGATGAAACTATGTCACACACCAGCTCAGGGAAAATGAAGGAAAAAAGCAAACTTATAACAGACCTAGAGCTCATTTGTGGTTGTGGTTCTTCATTCTTAGGAATGCCTTCTTGACAACTGGATGCTTTGTCTGTCTTTGTTTTTCTTCCTTACTGGATTTTTGTACGCAACAGCATCCACAGTATGTGAGTGGTCACTATTCATGTAGGTATTAACACGTCCTGCTTCTCTCTGAGTAAATGCAACGTGAATATTGCTAACTTTCTGGGAAAAGAAAACCCACACTTCTTACAAAAATAGGGGGACTGCTTTTCACAGTCTTTTTAAGACAGTACTTAAGACATGAACATTGCAGAAGCTGTAGGACAAATTCCAAATTTGACTACAGCATGTTTATCCCTCTCTAATTTTTATCGTTAAACTAATAATGACCCTTAACAAGTTAATAAAACATACTAATAGTATGTCAAGCCAGTTATTCACCAGATTTTGAGGATTAGCAGTCTGGTGGCGAACAAAGACAGCCCTTCTCAGGAGCATCTTGAGATGTCAAAGCTTTCGCTAATTTGATAATAAAGCCTTCAGTGTTCCTGCCT
Organism: Morus bassanus; assembly: GCA_031468815.1. NCBI lineage: Eukaryota > Metazoa > Chordata > Aves > Suliformes > Sulidae > Morus > Morus bassanus. The sequence goes on from CM062600.1 coordinate 82,819,008, forward strand.
GCATTTTGAGCTGTCTGGAAGGAGTCAGCTGGTCCCACAGGTTGTATAGCTATGTTAATAGCTGAGCTGAGACTGAGTCTGCTTGTCTGCATTGCCTTTGACCACTGCACTTGTATATTGTTATTTTTATCTAACAATCGTGGCCAAGGGCAGCATGGGCTCAGACTCACAGTATCATATCTTAAATTCCACTGGGATGGACTAATCCTGCCTAACTTTAGACATCAACAGTACAGATGCCTACATCTGAGCTAGTTCTCCAGAATCCCAAAAAAAGGTGTTGGAAAGAAATAGCACTTCTGGGACATGATTCATCTTTTCTGCAGTAGGCATCTAAAGCAGGTCAGTTGAATTCTGCCTTACAAGTGTCTACATAGACGAGCTTTAAAAGGCATTGGAAGCTACAGAGCTACCTATGCCTTCGGTATAGGGGTATATTGTAAAAGTAGATGATCACCTTTGCCTCACCTGAGATGGGGTAACTCACCAAGGTGTACACACTGAGACTGTGCCGTATGTGAAGGGACATTTTAAGTCTCAGCAAAAGGGTACTCATGCAGGCTTTTATGGCAGCATAGCTCACATGCAATGAGCTCTCAGACCATTTTAACTTGAAGGTAAGTTTGGTTCCTCTGGCCAGTGCAGGATGAAGACTAAAACCTGTGTCACTTTCTACTCCAAAGAGCCATGAGAAAGCAGCAGCTGTCTTTCAAGACCAGTGTAGGCTAGACCAGCAAAGTGAGCATTCACTAGAGATGGAGGTGTGAAACTGTGGCTAAACAACACCCTCCTGTTCCTCCTGATTTCCTCTGAGAATCATACACATTTAACACTTCTAAAAATCACAGCTCAGACTGCTACATTTCTAGTGTTCTAAATCAGGGTGTCATTCCTCATAGATTAATTTTTTCTGAATTTTTTAAAGAAGTTTAGATAAATTTGAAGATGAGATTTTATTGCCACTTCTTTGAACGACCCTAGAAAAATAAGCTTGGGTGACCATGTTTAAGATTGTTCACACTAGAAGGACTAAACACTGACTTTTAAGTATTATCTTGATATATCTGTTAGCAGTGGAGCACGTTTAGGAATTATGTGAAAAATAACCATGATGGTTTCACAGTTGGATATGCTCGAATGGCTGTTCCAGTAGAGGTCTTCAATTAGCAAAGTATGAGACGTCATCAGCTACCAAAGTATCCACTCAGCAGGAAGTATTTCACCTCTGGGGGGGTGTAAGAACATGACAGTTCATGCCAACTCTTCCATATGCTTTCATGGTAAGGAGCCAAGGTACCACATCACTGCTGCTTCTTCAGAAAACAGTGAGAAGTCTACTCTCAAAAAGGTACTCATAATCTGGATCAAAACCTTGTAGTTTGAGTAGCTCTGCCTTATATTATTTGCAAAGCAAGCCTGTTTAAGGTTTTTAGGTACTTATTATAGATGAATTTTCCACAAATGAATCTGTGCTACTCCAGCTCAGTGGGTTCTTACCTCTTTTTCAGTGCTCCCTGATACACCACACTGTGTTCTTACAAGCTGACATTTCACAAAAACCATTCTTCACACTCTGGATTCAGCACTCCCTCTGTGATCAGCTAGTGTTCAGAGATGTTCATCTGTGGTTCAACAATGTTGCACAACATTAAAAATCTTCCCTGATCCTTTGTTGCGCCTTATACCGATTTTACCTTTCTCAGAAAGGCGAGGGAAGGGGTATTCTTATGCAACCTGGAGTGCTTTTTTATTCTCCTAATAGGAGCACACCTAAATTGCATTTCTGTACAAAGAGAGAAATGTGTATTTTCTTGACTGAACGGTAAAATGGTTAGCAAAGCTTTGAAATTTCAACTGGGGGGACACATTCCCTTTTTGAGGAGAGAAAGTAGCAGAAGAGACCTAAATAGTGTTTGCAAGACTGTTGTACCCACTTTTACCATTTGTGATCAAAAGGCAATTGCTTCTGAGACATACATGGAAAGGCCAACAGGCCTATGAGCCCCAGCTGAGGAAATGTCCAAAATGGTATATCATAACCACCTTAAGAATTTGATCTGTTTGCTCAAACCCAGGTTGATACCAGAGGACATTTTGTCAACCAGTCAAGCATCCTCCTAAAATATTGCTAAATACAGAAATCTACTGAATGGACTGGCAGATTGTCAAGCATTTTTGTGGACAACGACACTAGTTGAAACTTCCAGGAAAGGCTGCCAGTTACCTGCCAGCAGACTTCAATAGTGATTATCAGATTTCCTCCTTTTACTTAACTCTGCTTTGTTTTAAGCATGCAAGTTCCTGGGTTTTTCCTTCACTGCTACAAAATAAGTTGTTGGAAACTCCACTGACATATAATGTCATGTTGCATCAACATCACCATGTAATCATGGGATTACACAGTCTGAGAGAAAAACCTGGTGAGACCAGAGAGGAAATTTGGAAGTGCTTTTCCACGCAGAGCTCAGCCATACTAATTGCAGAGGGAAAGGTATTGTGCTTTTTAAGGAGGCAGATTTCAGCTGCTTTCAAGTCATGGCTTTTCAGTCAAGGGCTCCAAAAGGTTAGGCAAACTTTGCTTAGTGAATTCTTATCATCAGAGGAATTTTTGGAACAAAATGTTTTGTCATCAACAAATGTTAGTTTGATAGAAACAAAATTGTTCAGAGAAGCACATATGGTTTAAATTTTTTTCTTGAAGGGAGTTTCCAATCAATGTGACAGCTACAGAAAAGGAGGCTCCTCCCAAGCACCTAAAAACATGGACTATGAAATGCTCTGAAGTCCCATATTTTAACCTAAGAGTGAGGTAACCAGCTGTTTTGAGAGTAGATCTCTCCTATTTCCCATGAACTTTTCCGAAGTTCTCAATTTGGAATGTAATGGTATTTTTTTTTAACACCAGTTTCTTAGTCTAGAAAAAAAATGCTTCCCACGCAACTCTAGTTATATCATCCCAATAGATGTGATTCCCCCGTGCCAAAGAAAGAGATTTTAGTCATGGGAGGTTTACACAGTTCAGAGGAAGTGACAAAAATAGAAGCCAGAACCAGAATGCCCTCTGTGCTCTGTCTGTCTGTCTGCTGTGTAATCTAAAAAGCCAAAGGGGATGAGAGATCCCATTTCAGTAGCAGGTTCCAGTCCAGAGCATCTGGAAAAATCTGGGGCAAAACAATTAATTTGTCATTTTTCAGAGAAAAAACAGAACTCGATCTTCAGCTGGCACAGATCAGTTCAGCCGCATTAACCTCACCAGACCTATGCTAATCTATACTGATTGAGGGCCATAAGAATATCCCCAAAATTTCATGATGAATTATAATCCTCAGGCTTTAGGAAAAGAGTTTCTGTTAACCCCATATTACATACGCATTCTCCATTTAGCAAACATTCAACGAAGTTTAGAAAAAAAACAAAGGTAGAGCAAATATCATGTGTGAGCTACAGCTTCCCAGCTTGCTGGGAAATTCAGTGTGGTTCTTCCAAGCTGTCATTCAAGCAAGTTTGCTTGTGTGGTTTTTTTGGTCCAATTCCTAGCTGACTTTTGTAAATTGTCCATCAACTCAGCCTCTCCAAGGGTGCCTGTTCATCACTGATGAATTCTTCTTCTTACATTTGAATTTCACATGGCTCCCATGAGTAATTTGTAGGCCACAAGGTAGCTTTTTTCCAGCTAGGCTGGCTTTGTGCTGAGCTGTGGAGACGAGCAGAAGTTCCCTTTTCCTCGCACAGACGTTTCCATGATAACACACAAATGAAAATCATGTGATTGACTCTTTTCCCAATCTGCAGTTTTTCCCCTACCATACAGGATCACCATGAAGCTTATTATAGAGAGATGATCTCTGTGAGAAACAACATTTTCCAGCCGTAATATCTTTGAAACAGGCTGTTCTTCGCTGGGTTTGGCCCATTCTCTTCTAGACTTTAAGTAAACAGAAAAAGTATATTACACCCTGTCAATCCCCCACAGTTTATGCAGAACTGTCCAAGTCAGCACAATCTTGCACATCATATTTTTGGGAAGAGCCATCTGTCATAAACAAAACGTGGCCATGTGTGGCTCACTACCATGCACTACAATGTGGAATCCCGGAGCGGGATTTTTAATGACTCTTGTGCTTCAGCTACCAGGTTTTGGGGAAAGCAAGCAGTGCAGGATGAGGAGCAGCTGGTCTCCAGACAAGAGCTCCAGGTAGCTGGATTCTCCTTTAACTGTAGTTTACTGTGACTATTCATATCTATGCATAAAATGTAATCTTGCTGACTTAGCATATTTTTTCTAAAATTCATCTAGTTTTATAGACGTTTAACTCGTGACTGAAATTGCAGATTTGGAGTCAGTCATGAGGAAATTGTCCAGATTACAACTGGAGAAGGCTGAGAACCTGGTCACCTAATGTATATAAATTTGACTGTAGCTGGCTTTATCTGTAGCTGTTTCAACCAGCAAATATATACAATTGAGTTGATACTACAAGTCCAGAAATTCAAACTTTTGTGACTGCTGCCAACATGCTGAAATCATGTTTGCAGGTTGAACTGGAGAAAAATTTGAAACTTTCCAAGAGAAACTTCCAGAGAAAAGAAATGTTGAAAATCCTCATGGAGAAATCTTGATGTATTATTTTGGAAAAGTAGAAATGTCTCATTGTTATAATGTTGAAAAATACTGTAATGAAATATTGAATATAATACACTATATTAAACTACATGATGAATTCAGTAGTTGCTATAAGCCAAAACAAAACTATATGGTAAACTCAAAAACGCATTTTTTGTTTCATCAAAACAAATCATTTCTACATTAGTGGCACAAATAAGAAAATAAAAGCAATTTGCTGAGACATTTTTCCCATAGAAAATGTCATTGAAATAGTCATGTTCCTATAACATATTCCAGTTTCAATGAGCCTTCTTTTTAAACATAAAATTGTTCTATCAGGAATGTTTTGACTGGATTTACTCCATATATATCATAAGTTATGAAGTTTATATTTCTATTTGATTTTGCTTTCTTATGATGTTCTGAGACAAGTTAGTGAAAGAAACTTGTATTAGCAAGCTGTTATAAAATTAAGGGACAGAATTTTGAGCAGTGTAAATACCCGAGACCATACCAGCAGAGTAATTGGCTTTGTGTTTTGAATTATTGTCATACAAAATTCAGCATCAACACATCTGATATAGATGAAATCCATAGTATTAAAAATATTACATTTGTCATTCCATAGGGCCCACTGTGTATCAAATATGAAGAATCAGCAGAGTGGTTAAGCACGTTCTTATTTAGCATATGAAAAAAACTCACTGAAGGCCCTGAGATAACTCCAGTACTGAAAGGCTGTTCTGTGCCTAAATGTCTCAGTGAATCATGGTCACACACTTTGGGAAGACACAATTGCTGCCCTTAAGGGGTTGACCCAAAGCTTATTGAAGTCAGTGAAAGTTTTCCATTTAGTTCAGAGGTCTTTGGATTAGACCCAAAGAAGACAAGTAATGTATGAAAAAGGCAGAGGGGAAAGTTGATATGTACTGCACTTGTTTATTTTATCCTCAGGAATATCTACGGCTGGGATATACAGATACAATCTCTCCATATTTCTTCATCTCTAACAATATTTGTTGCTGATTTCCTGTACACTTTGCTGTAGGAGAACAGTGTTAACTATTGGAAATTTAACCATTCCATTGAACACACCCATCAAGCACCAGCAGGTTAAATAAAGTTGATAGTAACTTAAATCAGCCTTGAGAACAAATGCATGGATTCAAGTAGCAAAGTCAGTAAACCAGGAGCCGAACACTCGGTTCAAAGGTGTAAGAACACGGGGCGGATTTATCACAGGATAAAGGGCAAGGGGTTTACGGCAGTCATTCCCAAGACAGAGTAACTCTAGCAACATGAAAAGTAAAATTTAGTTTGGAACTCAGTCCCTCACACTGAGATCTATTAGGTAATAAAATCGTCTCTCAAGGGAAGTGACTGGAGCCTCACTGTTCTGCGACATTAAATGCTTGACCAGACAGAGCCTTAGAAAGTATGTTGGAGGGAACAATTCTACACTTAAAAAGAGAAGCCAGGATTTCCTAATAGATGTCTTGTACCTCTCACGTCCATGATTTAGTGATAAACCTATGCCTGACCTTACCGAGAGCACAGGGGGAAGGCAGTAGTTTCACTGTTATCTATCAGGACTAATCAGATTTCCAATCTTTTTTTTTTTTTCTTTTTATTTTTAACTCACAGCTTTGTGAGGAAAATGAGATTGCAATTAAAAATCTTTTGGGTAACTCCTAGTTAGCCATTTCTTTTACTTTGTTTCCTTAGTATAACGCTTTATATCCTGTAAGAGGGTGCCTTGATCATTTCTATCTGATTGGAAGCTTTGACCATGTAATGTTTTAAAGAGCAGAATTTTAGCATGTGAATATGTATGTTTAATATCGTGGGGGAGGTTTATGGGAAATCAGTAAGAAAGAAGCACATGTTCCATTTTGAAACTTAATAATTGATTAGAGAGATAAGTTTTCTTAAGTGCAGTAGCTCTCAGAGCTCTGAGTGGTAACATAAAATTTACGTGTATCTGTCTCACTTTCCAGCCAAAACTGGTCCTGTATTTAACCTACCAAGTTTTTCTCAGAGAATAAAGATGATCACACATAATTTCTTTTCCCCGACCAGTTTTTGGTAAGAGTTATATTATGTGTTCTTTCTGGGCATTAGAAGACAACATGTAGAGAAAAAATTCAGGGTCCTGCAATTATGATTGACTGGATGGTGAGTCATTCATGATTTTGAAGGCAGCACATTTGAATACATTTACTGAAAGCAAATGAAATCGTGAATTTTAATGCAATGTAGAGGAGCCCAGAGCTTTAGATGAACGCCTGTTATTGTTAAAAATTCAATGAGAGAAAGGAAATAAATGAGTAGCCAAGACCAATGTGACCTTTACTAGCATTTAACAGGAAAATGGTGCACAAAGTCTGATGATAAAAATGCTCCTCAAACTGACAGGAAGCAAATGCTTATATCTGCTGACTAAGAAACTAGATAGAGCTCTACCTTGCTGTGTTTTTGCAACAGGTTACCTATTTTGGTGTCAGATGTGGAGGTTAGAATAAATCCGGAGGGATTTCTTAAGTTCTCCCCTGAAGACTAGCTACCAACCTCTGCAGGCAGTTATGCATCATCCCACTAGCTTTAAAGCAGGGGTTATTTTGGTACGTTGGACCTGTTCCATGACAGTCAGGAGTAAGGGAAGAGTAGCAGGATGACTGCCTGGATACAGTCAGAAAATCCCAAAGTCACTGCAAAATGCTAGATGCATCCACCTTGTCGTGGTTTAGCCCCAGCCAGCAACTAAGCACCACTCAGCCACTCGCTCACTCCCCCCACCCCAGGGGGATGGGGGAGAGAATCGGAAGAGCAAAAGCAACAAAACTCATGGGTTGAGGTAAGAACAGTTTAATAATTAAAATAAAATAGTAATAGTAATAATGGTAATGATAATAATAATAATAATTATGATGATGATGATAATATAATGAAAAGGAAAATAACGAGAGAGAGAAATGAAACCCAGAAAAAAAAAAAATTATGCAACCGCTCACCACCTGCTGACTGACGCCACCAGTGCCCAAGCTGCGAACGCTGCTTCCCCTGGCCAACTCCCCCCAGTTAATATACTGGGCATGACGTCATATAATACGCAATATCCCTTTGGCCAGTTTGGATCAGCTCTCTTGGATGTGCCCCCTCCCCTCCCGGCTTCTTGTGCCCCCAGCAGATCATGGGAAGCTGGAAAAGTCCTTGACTAGTGTAAGCACTACCTAGGAACAACTAAAATATCAGTGCGCTATCAACATTGTTTTCATAATAAGTCAAAAACACAGCTACAGTGAAGAAAATTACCTACATCCTAGCTAAAACCATGACACACCTGCAGGACTACAACAGTGAATTCAAATCACCTAAGCAGATCAGTCTCCTCACTGCGCAAATAGCCTCAGGGAAGGTTTTGTAGTTGCATCATGGTTTTTCATTGTCCTTATGTTTCAATGCATGTTTCAATGCATAAGTCAGTCACTAAATAAAGAAGATTTCTAGGGAGAAACACAATTCAAACTGGGTTCATCTCTCTGTCTGATATTATTGTCACTAACATACATGCATGGGGACTAGGATGAGATCTCTAATGTTGGGAGGTGTTAAACTCCTAGCTGCAACTTTCAGGAATGATTTCTTCTAACTTTCTTTTGGAGGCAGGATTGGAGAGTAAATAGATAGCTGGGCTTTTCTGATGCAGCCATCCTAACACTGCTGTCCCACCTGTAGAGAAAGTATCATTCGGAAGGGCACAGCTCCACTCAGATGATCATGTGAGAAAACCTGGGCACACTGAGCAACACCAGAATGCTTAACATTTCTGTATTGCATTTTGTAGCTGAGGAATCATCAGTACTGGGGTAAGATAAATTAACTGCTTTCTCAACTTCTTGTAGGAAGCTGGTGGTTTTAGTGTTTACGTGTCTCCTATTCTAAAGCATTCCTTTGCTAAGCCAGACAGTGACAAGATGATGACTTCAACTTTGACAGTAGATAACCAGGTAATACTGAGGTATCTTGAAGATACTCTTTGACTTCATATTAAGGCTCAATAACCTTTGGACACTGTGCTATACTTTGGTATGAAGGACTATCAGCTTTTAAATCATTCTAGGGGTTCTCAGGTGCTTAGGCGACATTATTATACTCGACAGGGTAAAACTACACTTGCTAAACCAGGAAGAGTTTCACAGAGATGAGGAGTTTATTTTCAGCAAGCTACTATATGTGCTTTTCATAGTCACTTCCAGTTGTTCAGCTGCTGTCGTCAACACACACAATTATGCAATCACCATCAAAATGTTTTCCATGCTGACTCTGGCCTCGACTGCAATATGCAATACCACACCATGCAGAGGTCCCAACCAAGCTAGTACTGCTGCCAAAAGCTTTTGCACTGTATCAGCTCAGTGATAATTAATCCCACTGAAAGGCCAGGCTAATTAGCAGGCTGCTCAGCCCAGGCCACTACACGACTCTGCTTCCAGGACCTCAGCTGCTGCCTTTGCATGATGGCAGGGGCTATGCAGACAAGATGTACCCTATGGTGGGAACTAGCTCAGGTTTACTCAGCACAGGTGAGCCCTGAACACTTATGCCTTGGATGGTTTGCTTTGTTTCGCACCATTCTTCCCATCATCTAGATATTAGCACGGAACAGTCTTTCTAGCAAGACAAACTTTGCTTTTGAATCTGTGAGAAGAAAGCACAAGATTATTTTACCAAATGGCCATCAGAAGGCAAATCCCCGAGGTGCAACACTGACCGGGGTGGGAGGCAACAACATGAAGCAGAAGCAGAACTGAAGCACCCGTTCGCAGCTCAATGGCTAATGAGTGTCCAGCCCAGGGCAGGACATGCCACCTCTCCAGCTTCTGCTTCCTTTTCTTTGAAGACATTTTAACTGGGCTTGACCCAACTATGGGTTTCCATTTGAGTTATCCTCTTGGGGCTGGCAGAAACGAAGCCAGACTTATGGGAGTCTTGAGTCATTCTGGCATCTGGAGACCAGACATAAAACCCCTCAGTGTCTAAAACAACACTTAGGTGCCTGTGACTGAGCAACTGAATCCCATCACAGATGTCCATACAGCATACTGGCACAGTGGTTCATTTTAATGGTTTTTTTTGGGTCTGTGTTAAAAATGGCAGCAATTAGTTACAGGTAGAAAATCCCAACCAAAAGGAGTTTTGCTATCAAAACAGAAATGCTGACAGCATTTGAAAGTTGGAATTCAGTGAATCAGCAGTCATTGATTCCCAGTGCACAGTGGGATTCGTCTCCCCTATTTTAGCTATCTACAGTTTATAATCTTGCTTAAGCTTTTTAGTAGGTTTCCTAAATGGAGAGAGAGAAGCACCTCCAGGAAATTATTCATCTTCTCCTAAGACAGATGTCTATAATATGTGGGATGAATCACAGATGAAAGGGGGTTATCTTTCTTTGGTATAAAGGGGAACTAGATGATCTGCTGAAACCTGCTGAAGTACACAGTCCCACCATCAGGGAGTTCAGCTGTGTTTTCTAGATAAAGCCCAAAAAAAATATGGCACTGCAAAAACTGGCTAAAGGACCAATTCTGTCTTAACTCTCCTTTCTGGGAAAATAACTCTCAGGTAGATTTTCGTTTTAGTGGGAGCAGATATAGGCCAACAAGGGCTGCTTTTGAAAAATATCCTTCATAATGACCTGACTTCAGGGAAGAAAACCCTCACTGAGGCCTGTGGGGGCTGCTGAGAGTTCAGTTCTTTTTTAAAAACAAAACAAAACAAAACAAAACAAAACAAAACAAAAAAATCATTTATCTGGATGCCTAAATACACACTTAGAAGTGCAACTTTGGCCACCTTTATTCAGAGACATCAGTGCTATGAGGTCTGCAGAGCAAATTGACTTGAGCATCTCTGTTCACTCCAGGGGTAATGGCAGGGAGAGAAAGATGCCCACCTCCGGAGCAGAAACAGATGCCAAACTGGAAGGCATCCAGCTCAGTGGCATGCAAGAAATATAATACATGATTTCAATGCAAGCATTTGGGTTTATTTGGAGAATCAATTAACAATAAGTGCATACATCCATTTACAAAATGGTAGTGTACCAGACACATACACACACAAGTTGTAATTGAAAACTGAAATAACACCAGGAGGAATAATCATTAAAACAAAACAAAAAAAATCTCCAAAAAGCCAAGAATAATATTTAATAAAATAAAATAATTCATCCATCTGTAGTTATATCCCTAGGGGGAGGCCACAGACTAACAAGCAAACAAATCTAGATAGAAATTAAAATAATGTTGTGAAGGCGATGGAAGGAACAAGGGAGAGATTTCTTTGCAGATTAGCTGCTTATGAACCAAAAGTATTTCAATTTGATCACTTGTTTGTAGATATGTTTATCAGAGGATGGGGAATTCCATCATATGTTCCTACCATCCTAAAGAATAATTGTTCTTCTCCTCTCCAGACATTTTACTATCACTATTTATTGACACAGACACAGAATTCAGGAGCTCTCATCAAAGCTACCAGCTGAGGTCTCAAGAGCCTACTTTCTTTCCTCAAACCATAGGAAGCCCAAAGGTTAATCAAATGCGGTACTCTTTATCTTTGCTGTGAATGTGTACCATCTGAGGCACCTAACACCCAGGTACCAAACAGCCATTTAACAGCACCTAATGGGCACCTAACACTCCCAGAAAAGTCAGATGCCCTACAAACCTTGAGATGTGTCAGTCTCTAACTCAGTTCCCTTAGTATTACCTTGTATGCTGGGATTTGCAGTCTTCAATTATAGATTTTCAAATTTTAAAAAATGGGAGGGAAAAGAAATTCTATCTTCTGTAAATCTCAACATATGCTACATAGCCAAATACACCTCAGTAGAGGAAGTCTCAGGGGGCCCTGTAAATAAAGCAGGTTTTCTGTGGGAGATGTGCAATGACTATCAGCCACTGCACTTCCATTAGCTGCCTGCAGGTAGGCTAGCCTGCAAAACAGCCAATCCGCTAGTTTTCTGCTTTTGTTTGGATGTTTTTCCTTTTCCCAGGAATGCCATTTATAGAAATTAAACTTCTGTTCTTATTGAAATGCATATAACCTGCAGTAGATAAGAATTTTTTCCATACCATATGAGTCAGAAATGGAAAAGATTTGCTAAGACATAGGAAGACTGGAGCTGGATTCAACTAGCAATGCTTTTAATCCAGTATCCTTCCCCCAAGACTTCCTCAGAGGAAGACACAAGAATCCCCTATGAGCAACTATGGACTAATTTTGCTGTATAAGCCTGTCAGCAGTTAATGATTGTATACCCTAAAGTATAAAAGTTTACATTACATTGTATTTCCATTACACATCTATCCTCTGAGAGATAACTCAGAGAATTCCCAACTATATCTTCCTCCTGCTAAATTGCATGCCCAGTATTACTTTATAGCAGTAAGTTCCAGAGATAAGTTAAGCATTTTAGGAGGAAAAAACGTCTTTGTTTACAATAATTAAAAATGTTTTTTATTCTGCTTCCTCCCTGTTGCCCAGTATCTGACTCACCACGTCCTTATCAGGCCATTGCCATGGTCTCTGGTCTAACTCTTCAACTGCATGGCTGCACTTAAACTCACTGAGGTGCCTCACCACCTTCCCTAAGTAACTTTGACATCTTCCAACTGTGCCTTTTTGCTTTCCCACAGTCTGCTGCATTCTTATAAGATACATTAAATTAATTCTTCTTTTACAAACCCTTCTTGAGCCATATCCCATTAGAAACAAACCACTTGCACTTTGGTGGCTTATATGGCTCACAGTCACAGCTGAGGGGTGAGTGAGGGATGCCCTGAGGCAGTCTCTCTATCCACTCTCTATCACATCACCCCCGGGGCAATGTGCAAAGGGCTCTAGTAGGGTGGAGAGGTGTGCTTTTCTTTTACAAAAGCTAGGCACACAGAGTTTCAAATTTTTTCACCTGTTCTAATCAACTTATCTGGCCACTAACCAGTTCCTAAAAGTAGGGTTTTCCCCTTTTGTAATAGAATATGCCAGGTATTATATAGCCCTGCCTTGCTTCCCACCTACAGTTAATCACTGTTGACTGGTGGTTTAATTCTAATATCTTTTGAATTCCTCATTCCCTCTCCCTCTCAGATCTTCCTGTGATTTTTCTCCCTCTCTAGTCATGTGTCCCTCCATTCTGGCAGGCAGCTGCAGTCCTGTTGGTTCCTCTGCTCAATGTTCAAGTTCCTCTCCCATTTATAGAAGAATAAATAAGGAGGGCAAAAACAAGGAGGGGAAAAGCCAAGCTATAGGATGTGGCACTGACTGCTGGCCCAGGCTGGGCCCAGTTAATCCCCATGTAGTCAGAGCAGTGGATTGGAAGCTTTTTTAGCAATCCTTGGAAAAGACTAGAGGGAGTGCGAAAAGCTTGGGGTCTGGGGCATTGCTTGACCAAGTCACCATAAGCATGGCAGGGAAAGAAGCAGTACTAAGGAGAGATGCAGCTAACATGTTTATGGGAAGACAGCTCCAGAGTGAAAACATGGCACCAGCTTGAATAATGCTGAGAAAAACAATGGACAACGTGAAGGGTTGTTCACAGCCTGAGTGCTAACCTTCTTAAAGAAACCTTGGACTGTATCTGGAAAGCCCCACAGCCCATCTTTCCCTTCCCTTCCCTTCCCTTCCCTTCCCTTCCCTTCCCTTCCCTTCCCTTCCCTTCCCTTCCCTTCCCTTCCCTTCCCTTCCCTTCCCTTCCCTTCCCTTCCCTTCCCTTCCCTTCCCTTCCCTGTGGTCCAGCAGTGAATGTGTGGTGAGAGACAGCTCTCTCCATCAAGGTTGTCCAGGCTGATGCACCCCACTCAGGGTTTCCAAACACACTTTATTACATCCACCAGTTCATTTGGAGTTGGGTCTCAGGCCAACAAGCCCTCCATGTGCCAACTGGCCAAACTCCCTCAGTCTTGTCTGTAGTGATGGTCACTGCTTGATCATCATCATCACAGCCACTCTTAGCATTTGCTCCTGTTGGAAATCCAGGCACTGTTCATTTGTGTCTCATATCAAGACTTTCAATACAGGAATACATTGACTGAACCATCCCAGGATCATAGTTTACCTTCTCATTTTTTTGGTGCTTTCACATGTAGTAACAGATCAGAGGTCTCCATGCCTGAAGCGCACAATCCACCCTTCCTTCATCCCTCCCCATGGATGTTACCAGCTTGCAGAAATTTTGTTATTTTTCTCCAAAGTCAGATGTGCTCCATTTTGCAATATCTAGTTGAGTAGGGTTCATGCATCTGCAGCTGACCCAGGCTCCTTATGGTGTCCTTACAATCAAGAGTGAGTGATAGCTAGGCTTAATGTATAGCCCTTTAGCTGTATGTATTTTAGGCAGACATGGATAGTATATTTAAAGTGCTTTTTTCACTACTAACAATAAAAAGAGCTTATGATGAGTAACTCTTCCATAGAAATTTACATTTAGTCAGATGACTGCCACCACAGGTGGACAACCTATATTTTGTACTACTGAACCTTGCCAAATTTCTATGACTCATAATTTTCCATTGCATTGACAGTGCCCTCTAACTTCATGCCACCAGCAGATATCATCAGTGTACTCCTGCTTTGTGTGCATATTAAATCAGTTTGGTGAGATGAGAAATTCCACCAGTAGCTTCCCTCCATGCAAACAGGCAACCTCTCACTGATACCAAATGTAGTTTCCCATACAGCCAGTTTATCAGTCATCTGTCGGTTCCTGCATCTCCCCTTTAATGAACAGATTGTTATGTGGCAATATGCAAAATGCTTGACTGTAGCTGAGGTTTTTATTTTTTAAGGACTTTAATCTAATACAAGAGGATAACTACTCTCTGTTCCTCCAGGTAGCTACAACGCAGCAGTATTCATCGTCTGCAGACCTGTTTCATATAAATGGGCAATTGATTATGTGTGTTTAACAGATGCCTTGTGATATCAATCCCATCCATGCATGTGTTTTATCTTCTATTTTTTTCCTCCTGTTGCATGATTCTTGGCTCTGTGTTACCGTACTGTAAGCATACTGAGATCACGGCAAACAAAAATGGTATCAGCAGGAGTGACAGTTGCACCTTGAGATCATCAGGACCGAAGTACATACCACTGAGGCCACCTGGTGTACAGAGCAGAGCTGCAGTCCACTCCGCCTGTTCCTTCAGCATAGCATATCATAGATAATTAAACAAGAAGTAAAAAAAACCAAACCTCTCTATGTTTAGTAAAAGCCTAGTTTAACTCCTCAAAGGCAGAGCTGAGGCTAGCTCTCCTTTCTCTGCAGAGGAATGTGTGTGATCGCACTGATAAGCCTTAAGAGCAAGACAGTTTACTGGTGTAGGAGGGAGTAGACCTACAGAGCACATAGGACACCACAGTTGAAAAGGCTCATTTGCAAAATGGGTTGGGTCTGCAGCACTGCCAGCACCGGCTGGCGTAGAGATGGAGCAGGGCAAGAATGAGTCAGGACAGGATCAGCCCTGCTCTTCCTCTTGTGTCCCACACGTCCTTATTTGAGACATGGAGAAAGCATCCCTTCTGTGCAGGGTCCTTGCCTGATGTCCACTTTCCAACATGGGTGGACAAATTTGAGTGTCATGTTCTTTTCTTTTTCTTTTTTTTCCCTTTTTTCCACCCATCTTGAAAAGTATTTTGTCTGGCTGGTTGGGTATGAGAACAGCCTCAGTAAAGAGAGAACAAATTATGCCATGAAATTGGGATTTGGAATGATCGCATGTAACTTGAGCTTGAAAGGGTTTCTTTGCCCTTGGCTTATACAAATCTTACAGACATTTGTAACTGAATTTCAGGGGCCAGGACCATAAGGCTTTTCAGACAGATGTGGCTTACAGGCCTCTCAATTCCTTTCATGCCTATGTGCAAGTGAAACTCCACGCACAGGGTCACGTCCTGAGTGATAGTAGCACATCAGTGTGTTATTATTGTATGACTGACACACAAATGTTTCTGTGAACATCATAGCCATAGGACAGGTGCAACCCTGCATAAGCCAGGTGATTGTTGGTTAAGAAGTTGAATTATGGCATTGTTTTGAGAGCTGGAGCTTATCAGGACCTATCCTTGGGGCCAACATCTAACCATCCATATGTTGGAGCTTCAGCCTCTATGAACCAGCCTGGGTTGTTCTCCAGGCTGCCTTGGTGGTTGCTTGCCTGGGGACTGTGCCCTCAATCCAGAAGCTGCTGAGTTAAAGCTCTGGCTTTAAGACTCTAGTACTGCTCTGCAAATGCATAAAATGTCACAGGGCTGGTCAAGGGAGAGGAAATGAGCATCAAATACAAGAGATTCTTCCTGACCGAATAAAAATTAGCATAATCATGTTACAAATTATTTGAAATATAACCAGAGCCCTTACAGAATTAAGCCTGCATAGAAACTTCATGGAAAAACCATGCAGTCTTCATGAATGTGAAGTAGCTTATTTGATAAATCAGAGCACTGTATTTGTCACCCATCTGCTACAGTCTGACTTGTACAAAAAGTCTTGTCCATACACCTTCCATATGTTAGAAGGCAATTTGGATGCCTGAAAGTTAGTCATAGAGATAAGAAAAAGATGCAGTGTCATCTCCAACCAGGGCACAACTGCTCCCCGCAATACATTCTACAGCAGAGACGGATTTTTTTTTCCCCTATTTTTTTTTCTGTTCAGTGGCCTTAAAGAAACCCAAGAGAAAATCCTGGGCATGTCTACTAGAAAATATGCTCAGGCTTTCCAGCTAGGCAAAAAAGCATAATAACCAACTTCATTTTGGGTCAACTTGAAAGAATTTGTTCACTCTAAAAATAAACATCTTCCTATGTCCTGAGAGTATTTATGGATCTTTTTATTTAACCTTTTTTTCCTTTTACTGTAGTCAATTTTTAAATAAAAAAAATGTTTTGAAACAAAAGTCAAAATATTTCTTAAAAAAATACTGACATGAATTGCTTTGGCATTTCCTGAACTGAAATATTTCATGTGGAAAAGCATTGCACTGTGAAATGCTTTCAAAAATGGTGCCTTTTCTGGATAAAAGAATTCGCTGAAATGGGTCCAGATTCATAAACAGTTTGAGTGTCCCCCAGAATTCCTCTCCTTACTTCCAAATAATGTTAATTTGGGGATACTAGAAAGTCCTCCATTTATACTGCAACTGCTGCATAGAAAATCTTATTGTTAAGAACTGTATTTCACCTGAATCTCTCTGGCTTGATATTCTCATTCCTTTAGAATATCTTTACCAACTTCTCATCAGAGACTGTCTGCTAACACAGACACTTTCAAGCATCCCAAGTACCTACTAGCATAATAGATGCATAAATGGCTTTTTAGGGGCCAAACACTCAGCAAGTGGACAACATGTCAACAGCTTTTGCTCCATCATGATCAGATGCTCGAAAAAAATTAAACAAACAAAGAGAGTACCTCATGTAGTGTCCCATCTGTATAAATTAATTTATACCATTATACCAGGCTCAGGGTATCATTACACCCTGAGCTTCAGCCAGGGCTAGAGCTGGTCTGAAGATAATGCTGAGTCTAGATGGACTGTTATTGTAACTGCACAGTGACAGCCAAGGTAGGTGTGTTTTTGGGTAGAGTTGATTTTTGTGTGTTTGTCATAGTGTGCAGCCATTTACTGCAGAAATGTAATAACCGACCCACCTCAGATAAATGAACCACAATATCCTAGTCATTATTAAAGGGACTTACACCGCAGAAGCCATCATGCATCAGGAAACAGAATTCAAAATTACAGAATTTAGATAGAGAAGAAACAAGTTAGACAATCCAGGCAACTTTCTTGCTCTTGTTAGAGTTATTGCCAGAATATTTGCTGATGTTCTGTTTTGCCTGGCTTAAAATCTTTCTTTTCAGGGATTTCAAATTATTTCATACCCCACAGGTCTCTTTCTCAGAAAATTTTCCTGTAAGGTCTACCCAAATTTCACATTTGCTCTGTCTTAATTGAATCTTCTTGCTGCTAACTTCACCCCAGGTATCACGCCAAATAATTGCTGTTCTCCTTCTGTGTTAACAATCTCTTGAAGTTTGGCTTTTCGTAACTCCCCTTAATTGCCTCTTCCACTGTATGCATATAGATATGATTCTTTTAATTCTCCCTATAAACCCATGCCTCCAGCCTTCTGATCAGAGGAGAGCAACTAAAATGAAGCGATTTTGCTCCTCAACAACTTGCTGGCAATGCAGAGCTATTAATCAAATGCAGTTTTCCAGCTGTAGTTGAATAAACTATAAACGGAGACAGACTGTTCAGGTCAGAGCTGCAGTGATTTATCTTGGCCATACTCACCTATCTTTACACTTCTAGAAATTAGATGTCTAATCTACATTAGGCATCTGGCCTTCTTTTAGAAACACAGGAAAGGGAGATATGAAGCTCTGGTTGTCTTGCAGGCAGCTTTGAACCATCCTCTAAGGAAAAAACATTTCTCTTTCCACGTAGTAAAGTTGGACAAGTCCCTTGGATACAAGGCAAAGATGTTGATATTTAGGGGTGCATAGGTAGATGTCCATGTGTGAGTTGGATGTCTACACTCCCTGTTAACATAGGCTTTCTTAGTTTAGTCAATGAAGCCTAGAGAGGGATTTAGCTGACAAAGGTGTTTACTCTTGGACAAGCAGAACTGGTCTCTGTTATCCCTTCAGTGCATTTACCTGGGTGGCCACTGACTGCAATAGGAGCCAAGACGTACATGGATGTATTTGTCACTTTAGGTGTTCTACTATGCAAGATGAATCCCACTGTAGGTGTCTAATCTGCAGACAGACTGTACTGGGAGAGATGTATCCTTTTCTAACTGCTTTTACAACTTCAGAGCTGAGGAAGGGTCTCCCTCTAACTGCTGCAAAGTGCTTTGTTCCAAATGCCAGACAGACCATGTTTTTATCTTTATTCCTAGTTTTATAGGTCAAGTTCTTCTCTTGGTAAAGTTGTCAAATGTTGTCCCATGTTGTCAAAGAAATACTTGGGTTCATTCAGGTTTAACTTAGAGATCCTTGTATCTCAAAGAGTTTTAATTTACATTTATAAGGATATAAGAACTAAATCTAGCAACTATCTTGTAGAACAAACTTTATTTGAGTTCATTAAGGATTGCCTTGTATTGATACTTTCCTAACCTTCTGTGACTATTTCTCTTGGGGAGACCATAACACTGATGTTTTCAGAATGCAAAATATCTGATCCTTTAATTAAGGGGTGTATTTAGAGGAAAAAGGGGATAGCTTGCTCAGCTTTCTTACAGTTGCATAAGCCATGTGCTCACAGTACAAACCTTTTAATGATGGTTGATGGTTTCCTTTCTTGTCTGCTCAACCTGAAACACTTAAACAGCGCCTGATTTTCAGAAGATATTCACATCTTTTCTGCTGAAAATCAGACTGCTCTGATGAAAAGTGCAATAGAAGTCGCCCTGTATTAGTGTTGCCTGGTATATTTTATGGAGTTATTCAAACTTTAGCCTAATATATGACCCCTAAAGAACTCGTATTTTGCCTCTCTGATCTGTAGTAGGACTCCTGTGAGGTTATGTCAGGTTATGAGAGGGGAGATCTTCTCAACAGGCAAAGTCACGCTTGAATTGCAGAGCCCTGAGGAGCGGACAGTCTTCTCTGGGGAGTGAGGCAATGAAAACCTGGAGTCCCCTGCCTGAAAAAAGTAATTTCAAAACTGAGATTTATTATAATCATCATCATCTACTGCTTCAAACATTTTCCCTTAACCTAGTCCAGGTATTGCCATTATTTCAGCTGCAATGATAGGGAGTTTGGTAGCTTTGCTCCTGAGAAACAAGAACCCATTTATTCAAATAAAACCCCAGAATCTGTCAGAGCTGTGTTAGGTGCTACCCCAAGGTATAGACAAAAGAGTTTTTTCTAAATTATGTCATTGACCATCTATTGATTTGGGGCTTTTAAGTTTCTGGCTGGCTCCTCCTCATCACAGATCCAGGTCTGTGTTGGCTGAGGAGGACCTGTGACAGTGACACAACAGAGCTCCAGTGAAAGACTCCCACCCAAGGCAGGAGCCAGCAGATGTACATTCATCAGGTGTATATAGGATAATATATAGGAATTGTCTGACTGGCTGACTTTTACCAAATAATTACATGCATCAGTTCCAGCAGTATTTCAAAACAGTCCACAGAAGGCAAGAAGGACATTAGTGCCTGAGCAACACTGCTGCGCAAGAAGACCGCTGCAGTCTGACCCCTCTCCTGACTAGTTAAAGCCAAGACTTTGGCAGCTCAGCCTGCTTTTCTTTGTCTGGGAAAGAAATGGAGGGACTCCTAGGATCTGTCAAGGTGCATTTATCTCAATAATGAGTCCTCTTAATACTCATTAAAACTAATTCTGTTCTATTCTCTGTCCTAAAGGCACTCCAATCCCACTTTAGACTGAAGAGGGGGAGCAATTTCCCTGGGCTTCTGCAGCTAGCTCAGATGATCCCATCACAGGAACATCGGTGAGGACATACTGGACCAAAGCATTCATTTTTGAGAGCAGAAGTTAAAACTCCCAAAGTTTGCCCACCCAGAACATCTCATGTAAGAAATAGCTACAAAGACCCTGCTAGCATGATGGGTTTATTGCTAAATGGCAAGCAGAACCAAGTTTTCCTTTCCAAGAAAGTCCATCAGAAGGGGATCTTGTCTGTGTTTGCATGTTCCCTGCTGATAACCCTTTCTCCCTCTTATCACCAATTACTTGTAGCATCAGGAATTATTTTGAAAATCTGGCAGACTGGGAATTGGCTTGAGGAAGGTACTTTTGAATTGCTTCCCAGATCCTGATAAGTCATCAGGAGTGTGAGCTGTCCCCCAGGACACCTGTTCACTTTCTTAAAACAATTTTGTGTAGTTAGGTTTCAAAATGTACTGGCTTCCAGCTACAACTGCCACATCAGCATCTGTTACCTGCATCAGAGCCTCCCATGTCAGGAAGTATGGAGCTCAGCGTTTTTGTTTCATGGGGGTGTTGAGTGAAGTTTTTGATCAGAGTTGAGCTAAGTGTGTTCTTTTGTTTTCCTCCTTGCCTGACACTGAACATTCCTCTTGGAGCAACTAGCTATGATGCCCCAGCCTGAAATCCAAGACCTTCTGCAGCACAGAAGTTGCTAACTTTCAGAGACAACTCAGCAAGAGTCAACAAACAGACCATCAGGGCAATGCCTATGGTCCCCGAGCCCACCTCCTGGTAGTGTTTCAAAATGTGTGTCTTAAAACCAACACATTGCTACAACCAAACCCCATAACAAAGGGAAACTTGGTGGATTTGGTGGACTTTGGGCAAAGGTGGCAAAACATCCTGGTCTTGATTGAGACTTCAAAAAGGTTCTCTTATCTCCAGCTTACTAAATGATGCCCAAAACTCATATATACTTTTGGAATAATGAGCTTAGTTTCTTGACTGTGTTAATTGTGTCAGCCTCCTAAGTAATAATATCTCTGTACTGCTTAGTTCTCAGCCTGTGCCTCCTCTGGGATTACATTCCACAGCTCTTTCCAATGCTGCAGCTGGACAATATCATGCTCATTATCAGTAAAAAGTAATAGATATAGAGCCTGGGCTTAGAGAGGAGTGTTATGATGATTAGTCTGACTTCCTTTGTAATAACAGCAGTGCAACTTCCATTTGAGTTATGTCTCCATCTAAATCTAAGTAAGTTCAGGGATGGAGAAGCCACTGTAGCTTCACATAAGGCGTTCCTGCCTTCATGGTTACAACTTTGACCATTTTTCCTTCCTAACCTAAATTTGTCTAATTTCAGCTTCTGATCAGGTGACTTTTTAAAGAGTGAAACAGACTTACTATTAAACTTCCAGGTGAGTCCTCCAGTACAGGCATCTCTTAACCTTTTCTTAGGTAAATGGCTGGATATTCTTATACCTACTACAGTACAAATAATAAATAATAACCCAAGTATTATAATTCTGATTTGTGACTGCTGTGATTTGCCTGAGACTTTATAAGTTCATGCACATTCTAAAGAGAAAACCAAAATAGAAGATAAATCCACATTAAGCAGAAACCTAAATAACCTAAATTCTCAGAGCATTTTTCATTAACATTTAAAGCAGTACCTGGAAATGAGGCCATTTATCTGCATCTCAGTTTTCATTTATCAGGTCTATCCTTTAGGCTTTGCTAGTTCTGATTCCTTAAATTAAGGCCAATTTTGTTTAATGTTAAAGAAGGACCTAAACTGATGGCCTGTTTTATCCCTAGACATTAAATAAGCACACATAAGGCACACAGGGTTTTGTAGAAACTGATAGACATGCGTCATACCTGGACATATTTGACCCCCTAAACATCCACCAGATTATAAATGAATTGGCAGCTTTCAATAAAACTCTGTATCCATAGCAAACTCACTTAACTGTCCTATCACCACACCCCAGCTGAGATTCAAATCCACCGATGCTGACCTGCTTACAGGACACAGGAATGGATTTGCACACATACCTTTTCCTAAATGTCATTAGATAGGAATGTTCTTTGTTGATGGGTTTTTTTGTTTATTTCTTTTGGAGACAAATAGGTCAGAGCATTCAGTTTAGGAAAAATAAGCCCATCCTGCAAAGTCAGTGAGGCGAGATGATGCTGATGTTCTCCAAGTACTGGAAAACATTTTGCAGAGTTTGTCGCTTTTCTAACTGAAAAAGCTGTCTCTGCAACATTTAGCAACTAAAAATATCTAGTGATGAAGCACAAGGAAGGGAAAAAAAATAAAAAGCCAAGCACTCAGCAGCAGACATCTGCCACCCTGAGTTCCAGGCCTTATAGCAAGGACACTGAGAAATGGAGCACTGAGGCGTCCCCATCAGCACATCTAAAGGAGCAAAGCATACTGGAGTGGGGCACTCATTTTTTCAACAAATAAAACCAAGCAAAATCTTATAATCAGCAATTGACTGTAGGTGTGTGAATAAAGGTTTGCTTAACACCAACATTAATTCTGTATCCAAATGATAGGCAGCTAGGTCCAAGACTACAGATGTTAAATATGTGATAAATTATAAAGACAGGTTCAGGCTCAAAAGTGAATTCTGCTTCTGTGCCTCCTCTCTCCTGCTCCACCTCTTGTTTCATGGCAAAAGTTGGCAAAATTTGTGGGCAAACAGCTCTGGGAATCAGGGTCTTAATTCACTTCTGCAGAACAGGAAAAAACAGGTTCCAAATCTTCAAAAGTTATCCTGAAAACCAACTAAAGTTACAAAATGGAGTTAGTGATTATTTTTTCACTACAGCATTTGGGTTTTGGGGGCGGGGGGGGGGGGGTGTCTTGCGTTTATTTGGTTGGTCGGTTGGTTGGTTTTAGTTTTTTGGTGCTTGTGTGTGTGTGCATAAGATGGATATGCTGAATGAAAGCTTCAGCACCAATATTTCTAATTGGGAAAAAGCCTACCTGAACTAGCATATGGACTTTAACACAGGTTTCCAGAACTTCAGGGCTAAGGATCCGTTAGCTACTCTTGAACTCTTTTTTACCCCATTACTCTTATGACGTTTGGAAATCTGTCCATTTCATTCTGATGTAGGATTGCAAAAAATTTGTGAAACTTTATATTTCTTATGGAACAAAATTTTTACTTCTAGCAAAGTTGGTAGACAAGAAACACATAAGTTTCTCATTTTCCTTGCTGAGAAAAGTCAATAACTTAGCAATGAAAATTATATTTAAAGAATCTTGAAAGTTCAGCTAATGCCAAAAATATTCCAGCATATAAATTAACAATAATTGTGTTTGCCTCTATCTGATCTGATTGTCCATTGTACCTTGCAGACAGAATAGAAATAGTTCCTGCATCCACAAATTTGTAATGCCACCCTAACTTTAACCATGTAGAAACTGGGGATTAGTCTAAAGTACTTGAGCGCTTCTTGTAGTAGGGGTAGAGAAAGACTGTCCAAAGAACCACGCAGAGTATGTGGGACAGTTGTCCAAGATGAATAATACAATTAACCAGAGGATGCTTCTCTGTTACCTATAAAAGGAGTCAAGACACTTAGTAAACATTAAAACATCTACAGTTTACATGATTAAACTGAGGCCACAGAAATCCTACTCTTTGGATCTCAGATTGCTCTTAGCAGTTTTTGTAAGCTGGCACTGTATTTCGATGGGTTTCGAAGCGAGAAATGTAACTGTGATGCTTCACCAGTATCAACACCAAAGCACAAAATGCTGACTGCTAAGAAGACCTTGGCAGCACTTCTGTAAACAGACACTTGAATATATGGAGAAGCAAAGGAAATTGAAGTCTAAAAGGAGCTGTGATTTATCTCCTGACATTAATGATCTAAGACAGGATGACCCCAAAATTTCCAGGTAAAACTGTGATAGATAACAAATTCAGAGACCTCATCCACAGAAAAAGGCATCATTCCCTAACTGTAGGTAGAAACTGGAGCTGAGGACATTGCATCCAATGGAAAAGTAATACAGGTGAAACACACTGATGTAATCATTCTCTCCAGCCAAAGGGGATGGCCCTGCAATACCAGGCACGCTTCAGGAAAATCTAAGGTCTGTAGGAATTTAGGAAAATCCTTTATCCCCATAGGCCTTCACTGAACATTTGCCCCCATCCAAGCCACAGCCACTGAGTTCAGGAGCTTAGAACAACTGCTTCTCCTTCACCTCTGCTCTTGTCCTATGCAATTTCACCCGAAGACATCTCAATATCACCTTCCACACAAAAACCAATCCCTGCAAAAAAATCTAGGAGTATTTAGAGGCAGAGGAGCCCACATGGCATCAGAAGGTTATAAAGGCACTACAGTATAAAAGCCTCTTTCCACCTCTGCTAACTCTGGCCAGGCTCCTTAGTCCAACTCAGATGATGCCTCTTCTCATTACTCTAAATAATGACAATAAGGCTTCCTTTCCCTTCAAATATCTGAATTTTAACCAAAATGCCCAAATTTGTCTGAAAAACACAAGAATGTCCAAGGTGCTCTCTTCACTACCTCTTTTATTCCCTTGTTGGTGCTACCGGGGTCCTTACTGTGCATTATGTCCCTCTAACCTGACCCATCACACTGTCCTGTTCGCACACTCCCTGCCCCACAGCAGAGACCTCAGCTCACGCTATGGGATGCTCCCCTCAGCAGAGCAATTTGGCCCCATTGTTCTCAGCAGCATCTTCTGTTGCAGAAGCTCTTGTCTGGCCTCCAAAGCCCTGAATGGACCATTGGTCTGATCCAGTGGGACTGTGCTTTAGGATAGTCTTTATAGAGCAAGATAACACCTGCCACAGAAATGCTTTGCCTTTTTGCTACCAAAGCTGAATTCAGAGAATGAATTCAATCTAACTACACAGTGATTAGCCCTGCATTTACTTTAACCTCCTTAAAGAGATAATTTCCTACAGTATGTGTCAGCCCCTGCTCATTACCCACTGATAAGACTGGGAATGGTTGAGGAAAAGGACACCATAGTGAAAAAGAAGGAGAGTAGGAAACAAGTCAGCACAGAAATCTGCATGCCTAGGACTTTAGCCACAAAAATAATATTTTCCCTTCATCCTCCCTGTCATTACTAATATTTTGTTTTCTTAACTTATTCCCTCTGCCACGCTCACTAAAATTAAGCAATAGCAGAAAGTTTGATCCAAACTGAGCAACTCATCCCTCAGAAAACCACCTGGCAGGTAGATTGGCAAGGGTAGGGTCTGCAGAGGGCTGGATCCATCGTCCTGTTTGCCTGCACCCACTGCTGCTCCCAGCACAAGTTCCCAGCTGTAAATAAGCCAGAACTGCACCTGGTCCAGGGCTTTCTCCAAGGTTTTGCCGGGAGAAGCGTGGCTTGGCTCAGCGCTTGCTCCTGTGATCTAGCCAGCACCATCGCTTGCCTGAGGATCCAGGCTGGAAAAAGAGCAAAGGAGTTGTCACACTGGATCAATCCAATGGTCCATCGAGCCAGCGCTCCGTTTCTGAAAACAGTTGTTAACAGGCACTTCAAAGGAACTGCAATGGGCTGCGATGCAGTTTGCCCACAGGGGAGGTTTCCCAACACCAGATAGTTGTGGGTTGCCTTGTGCCCTGGAATGTGGAAGCTTAACATCCTCTCTAAGAGAGAAATGTCCCAGATCCTCACCCAGGCTGGCCTGGGCTGCACAACTGCTTTGAATCCACAGGGTTTGTATCTCAACTGAGAGCACTCCCTTCAATCCAGCTGCAAATGTTCCTACATCACATGTAAACCTCAGACTTCTGCTGTCTGCTGCATAGAGCAAATAATGTGTTGCACACAGTGAGATATTGCTGTCACTCTTGGCTTCACTTTATTTTTCTGATTTTTGATGGCGATAAGCTACATATGGTGGTGAGCCCTGTTGTACACTGCTGAAGGTCTTTCCAACCTATTGGCAACAATGATGGCTTGAATTTCACAGGTTAATCATGTGCTAGGTACAACAAATCCATTACATGCATTTGAAAATGTGCTGTCTTCACATTGCATCACCTTTCCCCTGTTCCCCTTACTATAAGAAAACAGCTAATCCTAAGCTCCTACAAGAAATCACAATAAAAGCACAAGACCCCAAAATTTGTCAAACCTCATAGAATACTCAGGCCCCAGTTTTAGCTCACTTTTGGGAATAAAAGCGAGGGAAAAGGAGTATTTTCTCCTCTCTAGTGTATCTAATCCACAATGGAGATGCCATTACAGAATTTGCTTGTATTATTTTTCAGTTTGGACATCAGATTCATCTTCTGAAGTTCATGATGTCATCCTAGCAAAGTGAATATCCCTGCTGTTTCTGGAAATCAATGACACTGCCATTAAAATATGTGATAGAAAATAGAATCAAGAAACCTACAGACCTGGCAGCACTGCCAGTGCTGTACAGAGCCCCAAAAGCTAACGATGGCCATGGCTTTGAAATACTGCTGATTCTTCCATTTCCCGTTTCCCTCCGTCCCAGTGGTGTCATTTGAAAATGCATTACAGCTGAAAGACTTTGGGATGTTTTAATTACATATGACTAAAACTTGCTGTTGTTAGAATTAGTGTGCCTATGTTTACGATTTATAGGTCTCTGTTTCGACACTAGTGAGGTCATAAATAACATGAAATGGGCCCTTTAGTATTAGAAAATTCAGCTCTCCTCTCTAAGCCTTGACACACACACACACACACACTCCAAAACCCTCATACGGTTTGTGGAGAGCATGGTATGAAATACAACATGACGGTGCAGGGTGGGGGATAGGAGCATGGTAATAAATAATTTATCTGCAGAGTATGAACGTTGAATCTTCAGGCAAGGACTTCCTGTTGTTTCACTGGAGTGGCAGGACTCACTGCATTGTGGGTTGATGTGGATGCTTAATGGGTGATTATTTCTGTAGCACATGGACTCCACTTGCACCTATATCTGAGAGAAGTGTATTACAGGGACCTCCTATCTCAAATGTGCTGATGTTGACAGTATATTGGATGAGGAAGCATGCATGTGGTATGGGGGCGCACAAGGTAATGGAGGCTCCTGGGCTATTTTCCTGACTTGCATCCCTCTCACAAAGGGGCTTGGGAAAGAAAGTAATGAAGACTTATTCTTCAAATCACTGAAATAATAGAATCATACAATCATAGAATCATTAAGTTTGGAAAAGACCTTTAAGATCATCAAGTCCAACTGTCAACCCAACACTACCATGACCCCTAAACCATGTCCCCAAGTGCCATGTCTGCACATTGTTTGAACACCTCCAGGGATGGTGACTCCACCACCTCTCTGGGCAGCCTGTTCCAGTGCCTGACCACTCTTGCAGTAAACAAATTTTTCCTAATACCCAATCTAAACCTCCCCTGATGCAGCTTGAGGCCGTTTCCTCTCATCCTATCACTGTGACTTGAGAGAAGACACCGACCCCCACCTCACCACAACCTCCTTTCAGGTAGTTGCAGAGAGCGATAAGGTCTCCCCTCAGCCTCCTCTTCTCCAGGCTAAACCCCCCCAGCTCCCTCAGCCTCTCCTCATAAAAGCTGCTCTCCAGACCCTTCCCCAGCTCTTTTGCCCTTCTCTGGACACGCTCCAGCACCTCAATGTCCTTCTTGTCCCAAGGGGCCCAAAACTGAACACAATATTCAAGGTGAAAAATCTGGGGAGGATTTCACACAATGGGTAATCTTCAGTGCTGGAGTACCCACACCACTCCCAAACTCAGCTGATCTATAGCGGCAGGATGGGAAAAAATCCTTACCTAGCTCAGAATAGAGATACGTGAGCTGTGTCTCAGGCATGATTTTACCTCTGCAGACAGGTGGCCTGGGATTACTGTCAGGAAAATGCTTTCAGATATTTCTATTACAGGCACGAGAGAAGGGCAAAGTTTTGACATAAGAGTAACACTGAGAAAGCACACCTTCGACAATAATTATGTGAATTTTGCATTTTTTATGTTTTTAGGAGAGATGATAAACAGTTTCCGTTCTGACTCTTGCTGTTCTTTCATTTGTTACCTAAGTAATTTCTGATGTGGAATTCTTTATGTGGTTCCTGAGAAACTCACTTTAACAATTTACTGTCTGGAATTCAAACTTTAAATGGACATTTTTATCTTGAAACACAGCTTTTCCCAAGCTATTGTTTCTGTTCAGCAGTGATCATGAGTTTGAGAATAAGGTGTGAGAACCTGAGTAATGAATCCAGCATTTTATTTCACTGCTTGTAATATTTTCTATTATTTTCTAGAATAGTTGGTACATTTGCTCATTATAAAAAAGGGCTCCTATTAAAACAATAATGAAATAAAGATAAAAAGACACTCATGAATGTTATTCTTGCAAGAGGGAATAACAATTTAGCTAGTAGGGCTGAACAGGTGACTGCAAAAGAGCTGGTTTTGACACAAATTAGTCTCAGAGCAGCCAAAAATTTGAGGCACAGGGCTAATTCAGACAGGGATGTCCAAGGACATGCAGTCCCTTTTTGTACTGCTTTTTAGAAAATATGGACTTTTCAGGAAAATGGCAAACCTAAAAATGTTACAACCGAAGAAAAGCAAGTTATAACAGAGAGTTTTGTTTTGTCCGGTTCCCATTCTCCTGGAAAGGCCAGGATATCTAGTTCACGTATATCTTCCCCATTCCTTTTTGCTCCCTTCTGGTGAAGCTTGTATTGGGGCAGTCTCTAGCCAATCTGCAGCATGAAATAGGAGATCACAGAGGAAAATAAGAGTATAAGGAAACAGAAAAAACACCATGAAAGCACATTCTAGTCAATGTTTCTGGGGTTCTGCATACAGCTTGGAAGGAAAAGACTATTTTTTTCTGCAGAAAGAAAGCATCATAATACCAATAATCACTGACAACAAAAAAAAGGTTAAAAATATGCTGCGTAGCTCTCAAGTGCATGTCTGAACCCTATTTGCAACACAAAATACATAACACTATACATCCATTAGTATCAAGTGGTAGTAAATCCTGCCACGTAATGTTCATAGAACCATAGAATCCTAGAATAGTTTGGTTTGGAAGGGACTTTTCAAGGTCATCTAGTCCAACCCCCCTGCCATGAGCAGGGACATCTTCAACCTGATCAGGTTGCTCAGAGCCCCGTCCAGCCTGGCCTTGAGTGTTTCCAGGGATGGGGCATCGACCACCTCACTGGGTAACCTGGGCCAGGGTTTCACCACCCTCATTGTAAAACAATTATTCCTTACATCCAGTCTAAATATACCCTCTTTTAGTTTAAAGCTGTTAGTCCTTGTCCTATCGCTACAGTTTGTCCCCATGTTTCTCTAAGCTCCCTTTAAGTACTGAAAGGCCACAGTAAGGTCTCCCCGCAGCCTTCTCTTCTCCAGGCTGAACAACCCCAGCTCTCTCAGCCTGGCCTCACAGCAGAGCTGCTCCAGCCCTCGGATCATTTTTGATCCCTCCTCTGGCCCCGCTCCAACAGGTCCATGTCTGTCCTGTGCTGAGGACCCCAGAGCTGGACGCAGCGCTGCAGGGGGGTCTCACCAGAGCGGAGCCGAGGGGCAGAATCCCCTCCCTCGAGCTGCTGCCCACGCTGCTTTGGATGCAGCCCAGGGTACGGTTGGCTTTCTGGGCTGCGAGCGCACATTGCCAGCTCATGTCCAGCTTTTCACCCACCAGCACCCCCAAGTCCTTCTCGGCAGGGCTGCTCTCCATCCCTCCATCTCCCAGCCTGTATCAATACTGGGGGTTGCAGGACCTTGCACTTGGTCTTGTTGAACCTTATGAGATTCACACGGCCCCGCTTCTGGAGCTTGTCCAGGTCCCTCTGGATGGCATCCTGTCCCTCAGGTGCGTCAATTGCACCACTCAGCTTGGTGTCATCTGCATGTTTTACCGACTGTTGAAAACTTTAGACTATATCCCACAGCTTTTTCCTTGGCCCTAGTCACAGTTTCTTTTTGATACTCCTGTGTGCAATACCCCTATTATCATGACTACAAACTCTGTCTAGAAGGGACCTTTGAGACCATCTATCTGAATAATTTTGTCATCTAAAATCCAGTCCTACTTGTAGCTTGCACCAGCTGTATTTATTTAAGATTTTCTTTTATAAACTCCTTAATAAAAATCCACGGCAGCGTCAAAGAGTAGTTTTGCACTGTAAAAATGATCCCTGGTGGGATTATAATTTATATTTTTAAACTGAAACCCATCGTCTGAGTTATAAATTTTTTGACTATGGAAATCCATGCAGTTTTCATGACTGCAGTTGTTATTCTTTACTTCACCTTTTCCTTCCTTTTTAATCTCAAAATACTGTATTAAAAAAAATGAAAATAGCAAAAATAACACAGAAATATTCCAGGGTGTCTTTAAACCTAGAGGTAAGAGTTTACCGAGTTTGTTAAAAAACAAGCAAGGGGAAGAGAGAAGATAAACCAAAAGTCATCTTGGAGAAACATGACAAGGTCACTGGAAACGTGGACCAAGTTCTCAACTCAGCCATGTACCCCGTGTGTTATCTGAGATAATTCACTTAGCTGTTGGTCAAGGAAGCAGTTAAATAAGTTTTACATACATACTCAGAGTCCACAGACTCTAACAGAACTTAAACAAGTATTCACCCACTTCCTGACATTTAAGTTGTTTCCTGAATCAGGAAGTATCTTAGCTCCTTATCTCAACCAGGAACGTAACAACATCGCTTCCTCTTATCCTTTATTTATCTTATTTGTCTGCATTGTACTGTCCTCAGCAAAGGCCATTTCTTAGAGGCATTTGCACAACACCCAAAATACTGGGACCTGTAATATCAGCAATATATTCAGGATAAATAAATATTTCTTGAAAAGGCATAGTAGAGAGGGATTTGAGGAGATCTGAAATTTATTATGTTGGCATGAGCTGTGCAGAGGGAGATTCTTGTTGAAACAGGAACAGGGATTTAGGGAACAGACAAGAAATCAAAGCAGGGATAGGTGAGAGCAGAGTACAGGAAGAGAGAGAGAGGAGAGAGAGGGGAGAGAGAGGATTATGGATTCAGAATGAACAAATGATCAGACACCCTTGTAAAACATGGCAGTGGGAGGGTTGAACAGCATCCATTTCAGGTGAAAGCAATGGGTTCTGTAGTGCTTTTTGTACTCACAAAAAAAAATAAAATATACTGCCCTTGCTAGGACGAGGTAGCCCATTAAGGCTTCAGTTCGTCAAAACCAGCTTTCAGCCACATCTTCCATGCTGCTCCCCAACCTCATTTCTAACATGCCCCCTATCTCCACCACCCTTCTCTTTCCACCTCTATCCCACCAACAAAAACTATTCTGTAGATTTGTCCTGGACTCTCAGACAGTGATCTTGACTCAGCCATAACCATAGGACTTGCAACAGTCACAGCTGAAATAATGTCCTAGAGAAAACCATGGCAATTACTTGGGAAGGCATCTGTGTGCATGAGAGTACCATGATTCAGAGGGAGTAATAGTCAAACACACTCTCCAGCTGACTTTATAGATAGTTTTTTACATTAGTAGAGACATAGGACTTGGTAAAATGTCCAACTTCTCAGCAATAACAGTATCATCACACAAGGAAGAATCAAAACTTGGGCAAGGTCTCAAGTCGGACTTTGCTGTTGCCAAGGTCGCATGAAAGACACTACCCAGGGCTATGAAATGTTTCTAAATTTAAAACAGCCCCTGCTTACCATGGTAGGCAATTGAAACTGTTTATCCACTTTGAACAGATAGAGTTACCTAATCCTTCTATGATTAGGGGCTAGTGAAGTTAAGTTAATTCTGTTTCTGCAGGCTCTGCTGCCTTTGATGGAAGCAGCTCATCTCCCGGAATGGCCTGCTGGTGTGATGGCGAAACAAATAGTTTTGTCCTTTTGAGCTAAGAAAAAAAACTTACTATTGATTTTGGCTTAAGAGTGGTAAGTGCTTTCTTTACGATTCTCGTCATGGCTAGAGAGCTATTATTTTGGGCATTAGCCTCACATACCTTACTGTGGAAGACTGTTGAAATACAGTGTCTTGCAGGAATTTACCAAGGGGATCCCTAGGTCTCTCCAGTTTTCGGTTTTCCTGCTGGGAAAAAAGGGCTGAGTACATGAAACAGCCGCTCTACTGGCACAGAGTTTAATAGGCTCAACAGCCTACAGATACTGATTATTTTGGGAGAAAGGTCAAGAGCCTTGCTGTTTTTCTACCTATGACTGTAGGTTTGTTTTATCATGAAAGACGACACAACTATTTTCTAAACTCCCCTTTAAAACCAACAGCCTCACAGGGCTTTCAGGCTGATTACAAACAGTAACAGTTGTTTTCTAAAGCAGTGTGCAGGTTGAAAAGGATGGAGGCCTGGTGAGGCCCTGCGGATTGGCAAGGCTTCTACAATTGTGCTGCAGTTAGCAGCGCTGGGAATATGATCAGAAATGCAGGTGGGGGAGGCGCAAAGGCAGCAGAGGAATTGCAACATGGTGCAGCACATTTTGAAGATCTGCCTTGTAAACACCAGGTCTTGAAAATGGTCCTTCTGCTCAGATAGATCCCCCCTGCACGCTGCAAAAATGAGCGGTGCTTAAGCAAGTAATAAATCTCCATCTCTTGTGGCCATCAAAGGGCCACAAAGATTTGTGTGTGATTGAAGAGTTCTTGGGGCTGTTTGTTTCTGTGTCAGTCTTCTGCATAACTGGAACAAAATCATTTAAGTTGCCCTTTTTAGGTGAGTGTAAAATGAAATACTAATGGCCCTTATATGCGTTATTTATATTAAATGAGCAGAAGGTATGGGGAATCCTCTATAGAGAAGAGCAGCTCTATAAAAGTACAGTATGGCAGATCCTGAGACCAGATCTAAAAAATGGAAGTAAAGCAAGTTAAAAAATCATCTTTTTTCCTCAAAACCAGCAGAATTTAAAAAAAAAAAACTCTGAATGTAGGCTTTAAAAATAATTCACCTGCTTGTGCAGTTTCTAAGAAAATCTAAAAAGAAAATTATCTCAGGTTGCTGTTTCAAAACAAAATTGTTTGCTTTTAAAATGTGGAGGATTTTTGCTGAAGAGAAAAAAATGACAGTTTAGGTTGTACTGTAACACAATATTTCACCTTGTTTTGAAATGATCACTCAAAACAATTTTTTCCTTTTGAATTTCTCATCAGCAAAGTTTTGTGTGTGCAGGTATGTATAGCTGACATTCCCTTGCCAAAAATTTGGTTTGACAAAACTGTATTTTTTGGCAGAAACTCTTTCCTCCTGAAGTTTCAATAAGCCTTAACTTTAAGAAATAGATATGTTTAAACAGAAGGGAGAGTAGAAAGCCAAGAGATTCTGGGCTAGACACTGGGATAGCAGAGGCACTGGGTCAGCTGGAGAGCAGAGTAAAAAAATCCATCATCAGAAAGGCTCACTGCTGAAAAGAGCCGTTGATGAATTGTGCGTCAGCAAGTATCTTCAGCTATGAACCTTGGTCATGTGTGAATGTCTGGGTGTGGGAGGGTTGTGAATGAAGGATTGTTCATGAAGACACAATAAATTAATGTTGTTGATGAATTTTTACCCCAGAGGACATACAGGCATGGTTATAACAAAACTTTATAACAAAAGATTGTTATTCTTTTTCCCGTGCCCATCTACAAGTGCTTTCCCACCTACCAAGGCAAATACCATGGTAAGAAAGGCATTTTCTTTTGTCTAGAAAGTGGCAAGTGCTGCCTACGGGGCTGCTCTGGCCAGTGCCTTCCACCTACTGTCAGAAAAGACTGCTGCAGCTGCATTATCAGGCTGATAATGTCACATGCAGACAGGCTATTATTTATGTAACAGGGTTCATCATAAAATCCAACAGAAAGTCAAATGAAAGCCTTCTGTTCATCATACTGGACCCCAAATCAGGCATCCAGCCATGATCAATGCTTGCTGAAGTTGACAGAGATGCTGCACTAGGCGGTGATTTAATGGCTGGAGAAGCCACGTTAGCATCAGCACCATCAAACAGGAGGTGCTCACGCTACTTACTTCTAGGCACCAATCCTTGGTGTCCTGAAGAAGCTTCTGGGGCAATCTACTGCTTTTTCCTATCTATGAAACTTAGCTTGAGATGTAGGTGCTCAGCTTTACAAGTCTCAAATATAGTAGTCACCTGGCCGGTCACCCTACTCACTGGAAGCACTCCAAAGGACAATACCTCTAATCTTAAATCTGATGATTCAGAACCTCTCTTCCACCCTTGACTACGGACCAAAATAAACCAAAGCTGAACAGCTCAGGTGGAGACACCTAACTTTTGGACTTCCCAGTTAGGCAACACAAATTCCCTTAGGTTCCCTCATTGTGGTACCTAAACTAGCTTAAGAAAATTATATAAACATCCCACTATAAAGTTAATCAAAACCTGTATACTAAACACAGAGAAATGTCTGTCCAAAAATACAGACAGAGGGGTTAATGTGGTATTTAAAATACAACAGGCAAAGGAGAGGAGGTGATTCTGAAGAAGACAACTGTAGGAGGGTTAGGTACTATTCAGCAGTCTGCAGTGAGTCTCTCTCTGCCTCAGTTCTGCTCCTGCAACCAACATCCTCCCCTCATCCAGTGTGACCATCTTGTTCTCACAATGAAGTCAACAAAGGGATTAAACAGGCTCATCAGCTTTAGAAGCACATGGCTCCTGTCCTGCCAGCTCAGAGCACAGGCAGTGTGAGATTTTATGAGCCTGAAATACCTCATAGGAATATCCCATGCAAAAACAGACACATTTGTGGAAAAATCTTGATTGTCTTCTCTCCTGCTCTCATTAGACCATGAAATACCATCCCATTAGCACTTGCTTATTGGAACATCTCCTGCTCCCCTGAACGAGAAAAGAGTATGGGGCTACAAGTGTCACAGTCAACATCCTAAATTGCAAAGGGAGTCCTTCGTATCACGTCACTAGATATCTGTGCACTTCTTACACAGACACACACAGACCCATTCAGAGGCATTATCATCACTCAAAGCATCTCCCATCAACCTCTTATTTTCCTAAAGCCTTTCATGATCTTCAATATATTATATGCTAACAATAGGCTAATTTTTGCTTTACCAAATGTGAGACCTTAATACTAGAATGAAACCCACTTTTCTGTTGGTACAAGAACACTCTTCCAGTGCACAAACAAGTCAACGATTCAAAAGAGGATATTGTAGATATAGGCTCCTACTTGCCTGTATTGCATGATTTTTGAATGTGTCTTGCATGCAGTAATTCCTGTATGCACAGAGCTTGCCATATCCTCACCAGGTTTACAAAGCTGACCAGCTTTTGTTAGGGAAGTAAATAGGGATTTAGGAGCTGAATTTTCACCTCCCTTTTTCCTAATTATAGTTGTAACTCTTAAGCTAGATAATTATATTTTATTACTAAACCATTTCATTCAGCTAGTAAAGTATCCAGCTGTATATTCATCAGGAGTGATCATGGGGACAGCCTACACAAACATTACACCTACATGACACAGAAAGCACTTTGCATTATCACAAGACTCCCTGTTAACAACACACAGCTTGTTTTCACAGCCGGTGGCTGACAGGGCCTGGAAAAGGCACAGGTGAGGTTTGGCCATGATGTCCAACTCATTGCTCCGTTCCTTGTTAGTGGGAGGCAATAACCCTGGACCACAGAAAATGGTTAGTAAGTTACTTTCCAGAACAGAGCTGCAGCTTAAGTAAACCTGTAGTAAGGCTTTCATGTATTTATGGAAAGTAGCTTATGAGATACATACTCATGAGACACACCACTGTAGACTTAGCCAATAGTTTTCCACATGTGATGTCTAGGGCATACAGGAACTACACCTAAGGAGGTGGGAAAACAAAAGCTAACCAAGGAAAGAAAACCTTTAGTCAGAAGCTTAACTTTGCAAGACAGCGATCCACATCTTCACTGGAAAAAAAAAAAGTAAGGTGGAAAAAGTTGATTACTGGCAAATTCAGCAAAAGTGACTCAAGAATGACTATTTGCTTTCATCAAGCATAAGGAGCTACTCCACAAGAAGGCATGGGAACTACCTACACTGTGTCCTTCAGAACTACAGATAAGATTCCTGTTCATGCTTGCAGGCATACATGTGTGTACAGCAATGAGGTACCATAGCTTGGTGGACATGCAAGGAAGCATTCATTGTTTCAGGCTGATGCTGCACCAGCATATATGTACTTCAGGAGGCATTTTGTTCAAGTCTACTAGGTTGTCCACAAGAGGCCCCAAAGACGTGAGCTGTGCAAACATCCTTTCAGCATAAAAAGTAAAATACATATCTTTTTATAAAAAAATGTGGATCCACTTGACCAGAGTTTCAGGTTGGGGCTCTTCTACTCTGGGTCCTGGCAGTGTTCTGGTTCTCCACACTTTATATTGCTATGGAGGAAAGCCAAATTCTGAATTTATCTGCTAAAAGGAAGCCGAGCTTTGGGGCACAACACTAAGGTGATAAGCATGGTTGGAAGAGTGACTCTACATTTTTAATCTCCAGGAATATGGGCCATGGTCAAGCTTTACAACAGAGAGCAGAGTAGTCTATACAGGGAGCTGGTAGGTGTTGTTTATTGGGCCCACAGGCTTGTGAGTAATGGAGCAAGGTGTTAGATGATAGATTTTTAAATTCTGTTCTGCTGATGTCAGAGGTTTTGTTTATTATTATTTTTGAAGACTGCTAAAGCACTTGCTATGTTGGTTAGGATGTTGCTATTCACTCTGAGGCTGTAAATGATGTCTTCTGCTGGTCTTCTTGCAAAAAACCGTATCTCAGCCAACAATCATAAGGATGTGTAAGTAAAAAGGGAAAAAACTGCACTGGAACTATATAAACACCTATTTAAAAATTACATTGTTAAAAAAAAAAAAACAAAAAAAAACAGGACCAAATTCAGTTCTAGCAGTGTGTACATATCTCTACTGATATCAATGAAATTGAGGCCATTAACACCAGCAGAACATGTGATCCATAACTATAAGTTCTGGTCACACCAGAACAGTTCCAGGAGGCAAATGTTTTACTTGGTAAAAGACTATGTGGTGTCTGATTACGCATCCAAATTCAAAACATGAGATTGCCATATCCATGATATGTAAGTTTGCAAAGCAACCACAGAATGTTCAAATACGTAATTGACAAAAATGAACATTATCAAACAAACAGGTACTCAATACTACTCAAAAACAACCCAGCAGATTAATTTACAAAGATTGCATTTCTTTGTCACTTTCTTGACCTTTAAAATAAAGCCTAATTCCAGTTAGTTCAGTTATAAAGTCCATAACTCTTGTAGGTACTGCAGTATGCAACACATTATCATTTTACAATGTTCTCCCTGATTTGCAGCACAAAACATGCACTCCTTATGGGAATTTGTTGGCAGGCATTTAGGGCAGCTGGAAGTGATCATGAAGTGCAATTACTGTCTGTGCATATCCACATCTGGAAAACAGTTCTTTGCAGATTTTAAAATAGCCCTAATGAAGAATGGAACCTTGTACTTGAATAGATGGAAAGGGTGAAGGGGTCTCAACGCCAAATTTGTTAGAGAGCTAGAATGAAAAGAACACACAGTACTGAAATAGAAAATAATTAATGGAAAATTAATTATTGTCAGAAATGTTTGCAGTCATTCTTCATGGAGGGAGAAATATCATTCTTGGGCAGGGGTGAAGGGAAGTTCTCCATTAAATAAAATATTTAACATTTGCCATTAAAGATTTAACAATGATGATATTGGCTGAGTGAAGTATGTTAGGTGATATTATCTTAACATGTAATCTCACGGAGTCTCGTGGCCAGGGAGACACCAGTTGGCGTGAGACATGCTAAGAGGTTTACTGAAAAAGGTCTAGGGGCAAAATGGAGGCAACCCAAGAAATACCAGCTTTATTGTTAAGAGGCTGCAACAATGGGTTCCTTGTGATGGGAGCTGCTACATGACGTGCTGGGTCCAGCTCTTTCATTGCCTCGGAGAATCCTTTGTGTGTACACTCAAATAAACTTCACAGTATTTATTACTACATCTCTTTGATCTTGGCCAGATTGGTGACATTTCTAGTTGTTTTAGGATGATGGAGAGCTGAGGATGGTTACTTCATAACACACTGCAGGTATCTGTAAATTAGCATGCACAAGAACCCTTGTCTGGAAATGTCTCCATATTTTAGTTTCCTTGTTCAGACATGCTGGGCTCAATTATTCTCACAGTATTGATGTCCTTCAACTTCAGCTTAAAGCAGTGGATGCTGCTGCTTCTAGGCACTTCCAAAAAATTGAGCAAATTAAACATAAAGCACGCAAAGCAGAACACACAGTAATTAAGATACACATTTCCCACATTTAAATGTATTCCAAAATCTCTTTAAAATTGGTTTAATTTTTAATCTTAGTTTATGGAACGACCTAAAGCTTTTTTTTTTTTGCTCCTCCCTAGAACAAGTAATCCCTTTTTCTTCTTTATGCAGTCAATACTCAGGTTTTAATGCTTACACACACACACTTTGGGATGAGGCATAAAGCTGCCGCTCTGCCCACTCGCAGTCGTTACAGATGGCAGAGCAGTGTGGCCTTCCCACAGTCTCGCATGCGGAAAATCGTCCCGCCAGCTGAAATCTGCTGTAAAGTTTCTCTGCATTCCTCCCTCCTCACGTTTAGTTATTGATGCTGCTAAATAGCTTCTGATTTCTGCCCTGCAGATAGGCACACCATTTTGTCAGAATCTAATAAACTGGATGTGCAATTTGCAAAATCTTTTTTCACTGCTACCAGTTGAAACAATCTTTAACAAATGCACTTAGGCACTTCAGGTTCCCCCTTTTTTTTTTTCAGAAGACCTGTCTAAATCACTGAGTTTCACTAATTTCAACAGAAGCTGGATCATGTCCTATACAAGCATTTCTATACTTAGAATATTAATTACTTTTCATGGACCTAAGCTAAACTATACAAGTACTTAACAAAAATATAAACAGACTTCTATCAATATAAATGATCATAATAACAAAAATTTTGCAACCATGCTAAGAGGTTTACTTTTTTTTACCCTGAGGGAGAAAAACTAAAGCAACAAAAGCTTTGGGGCAGGAGGCAAAAAACTGAAGGCTAATGAAGCCAGAACAGCCTAGGTGGGAATAGTGAATTTCTACTGTCTCAAATTTATCCTGCTACCCACACAGGAGCAGGCAGGCCGGATCACCACGCAGGACGTTTCATTAACTACGTTACAAGTGCACACCGTGGCTGACACGCTGCCCAAAGCAGGGACTGCCCACAGATTTCCTCACAGGCTGTGACCTCCAGCCAGCTTTTCTGCAGGGTGGTGCAAAAAGGAAAGGCACAAGCTGTTTCTCTGGCAGGTTGTGATTTTATTCTTCACCCCAAGCCTGCAGGGTTGGCTCACCTCAGTGCTCTGGAGGCATGGGCAGGACCTCACTTGTAAAGCAGAGCATGCTTTGGCAGCACTGGGCAGTGGGTGTTTCTGCTGGAGCAGCTCTCCAAGATACTCTTTGTGCAGCCAGATTTCATCAGAACAAAGCCAACATTAATCCAATACTAGGCCCCTCTAATGATGTTTTACTATAAGTAAACACTGGGCTAAGCACAGCCATGTTAAGTGGATTTTTCATTCTTTACTTGGGAAGGAACCATTGGGAGCTTCTGACCCTACATTAGCATCACAGCAAGCATGAGGTTTCACCCACTAATTCCTGCAGCAAGCCAATAATTTCTGGTAGAAGTTGGAGGAGCTCATGGAATGCTTTGAGAGCTTTGCTTGCATCTACTGTCCTGAGAATCTCTGCCATGGAATGACATGGCTTCCATGGGTGTTGCAGGCACAGGGCACCCTCACCCTCTCCACTAGATCCAGGGGACCCAGGAGGAAGAACCACCAAAATTTCCATTCATGGTCTGCCTGTGTGGGCAAAGTCTGCTCTCAGGTACACCTCAGGCAAAGGAATGTTATTATTATTATTTTTATTTCTCATAGCAGGACCTAGAGTCAGCTGACAGATGCAAAAATAGAAAGCATCTCCCTTGTAGCATTCACAGTATAAAAATATAGAAAATTATAAGCAAAGTATTACTGCCAAGTATTACTGGTACTGTTACTTGCACTTTATCTGGAAGTAGCTTTATATTAGAAAATTGGTGCTTTAGTGAAGTCTAATTTGTAATTAACACTAGCTTCTTTTCCACAGATTTTTTTAATTACTTTTATACTAGAAAGACTACCATCACAAAAAAGGCAAATATTTTTGGTTAAAGGAGAGGTGTTGTGAAGGCCTCAGAGGTGAATTTTGCTGCCTGCAGTCCCATTCTCAGCCGGAAGCTGGACCCACCAGCAAGACTACATCTCCCTAAACACCTCAGGGTCTGAGATTTCCCAAATGTTCAGCTTTCCTTCAATAAGAAAAGAAACCATGATGTATTATGGAAGGTTTAGCAGCAAACTCCAATTTCCCTGTGGCACAATATTCAAAATATTTTGGGGACTGAATTCACTTAAAATGAGATGTTAGATGGAAAATCATAATAAAATTGAAATCCTGCCTCTGCACCCCCACCCCAGAAAATTATGCAGAAAGAAATTTCTGCCCAGAGTTAGTTTTCCCACTTCTCAGATGGAAAGAAAAGCATAGGGAAAGTAGATGCATTTTCCAATAAATACACACTGAGCCTGTGACAAGGTATAAACTCAACATCAACACATCATTCCTAGCACTACACAGATTTCTCTCTGCTGGAAGCAGGAGTACAATTACACATAGGCCTCCAGACAGCTGGCCTGCAGTAGGAATTTTTCAACACTTTGAATCTGAGATAGATGAGAAAAAGAAAAAGCATCTATGCCACAAACCTGGTGGGAGAAGTTTTGCCTACAGGAGATGATGAATATTCAAATCACAGCTTCCATGAAATGCCACAGCACCTTAGTCAAATAGAGTTTGAAACAAAATCGTTCCTCAACCATTTTGGGTCTGGTCCACAATTCAAAGTGTTTCAGTTCAAAGCAACAAAAGTAAAAAGTACAATTTGATTTTTCCCTAATTCAGATACAATACTTTAGCAAATCATTATTTTTCTCGCAAATCCCTCTCTTTTCCAAAGCCAATGTTCAGTGCAATTTTCATTCTCTGTCTTCATCTTCCAAACAAGGATCATTAGCCATATGCAGGTTAAAAGATTTGCCTAAGGGCATCCCTCATGCCATTATTCCAAATTAAGCATCTCATATGTGCTCACACTGTTTCACCTCTCCAGTCCTGTGGCTGTGAGCCCCATAGTCTATCCTTGCACTGATAAAGAAAGACTCACACTAATAAATACAGCCCGACAAATGCTTGAGGAGAAAATTATTTATGGCATCAAATACTTTGCCTTCTTGTACAGAAGGTGTAAACACTAATAAATTGGCAGTCATGAAATTAATTATGACTGTAAATTGCCAAGGTATTTAACTCCTTCTACCAAATGTATCCTGAACAATAAATAAAAGAAAATTTATTTGGAAATAAAGAAGACCTCATAAAAATGGTAAATGTAACTAGGGAGCTCAGGGGAGTCTGGAACAAATATATCAGTAGGTCCATGTGATAAGTGGTAGTTGATAAGAGAATTACTCCCAGACTTTCCTGGTGATCCCCAGTGCACAACGACCAGTACTTCTCATGAGTCACAGGATCAGAGCTGGGTTGGAAACACAGTGAAAGTATTCAAACATGGAAAGAAAAACAACATTGCATATTAACCCAATTTTAGGCTCTGTGCAGGGATCTACTGCAGTGTATGAGCAACTCAGGGGTAACAATTAAAAGCCATGGGCTCATTATAAGCATAATAGATGAAAGCTGTCATGTAGGGAATAAGCCCCTCCTAATGTAAGATTAATACCCAGCACTTTGCATGTTCAAAGGCACCTTGGGAAGTGGGAGAAGGGTCAGTGTTGGTGCCCACATTTTGCAAATGGAGAAAATAAGACCCTGAATCTCATTTTCATTTCAATAAACTTCCAGTTGCTTAAAAACTTGTGCTGGAGCTGGGTTCTCCAAGGCCAAGAGCACCTGAAAGACCCCTTCAGTTGTAATTCATCTCCTATGTCACCCAATTTCCCCTCCAGACAGTCATTCAGTGGCAAAGGAAAGGTGTGGATCCCAGCCATGACTACTGCCAGCTTAGAGGCCTTTCACCCTTGTCCCTGTGACTGTCCTTCTTGAGAACCAAATCCTGCTCTGGCTCATTGATGAACGAGACCTCGCAGGGTCATTGCACACAGGCAGCTCTGACAGCCCAAGGAAAGTGGACCCTTGTGGAAGAAAACTCATTTTCCTGGAGCTCTGGGACTCTTTTTTTCTCTCCATGAAGGGATGGGAGAATGATGTCAAGGGACTTCAGATCCAGTCCTTCAAGCACTATGAAGCAGCCAAGGAGTCCAACCAAAGCTATGCAACTTTCCCCAGATGCTGCCCCTTCCTAACTGCACTTTCAAAGTGATTTGCTTTCAGTATCTCTGGCTTCCTTCTCCCCACCTACCACTCAATCAGAGCTAAATGTCAAATGTCTTTGCCATCAGCCATGCCAGGCACGCTATAAAAAGC
Organism: Morus bassanus; assembly: GCA_031468815.1. Taxonomy (NCBI): domain Eukaryota; kingdom Metazoa; phylum Chordata; class Aves; order Suliformes; family Sulidae; genus Morus; species Morus bassanus. Next base: position 82,861,738 of record CM062600.1, read on the forward strand.
AGCTGTCTTCCTGACAAACTGTGCTCTCTGAAAATCCTGTCTTCACTATAATTTGCAGTCTTCCTTTAATTTTATTTTTAACACCTCTCCCCAGCAGTCTGTCTCCCTGGAATCACTCTGTGGTAAGGGCATCCCAAAGGAGTACGCTCCCCTCTGCACCACCCTGCAGGAGCAAAGACAGGTGGGAATATCTGAATCCCTGTGGACCCAGGGATAAACCAAGCAGTAAAATCATCCAATGGTCTGCTTAAATCATCCTGGGAGGGAGATGCTCACAGGAGGACTCCTCAGTGACAGGTCCCAGCACCACCACACTCCATACACTTGAGGTATGGCCTAAGGCATCCTCACACCCCGCCTTTCCCTGTAAGCACTAATGCCATGAGCAGGCAGCACAAGTCAGAACAGGTTTGGGGTTGCCCACAGTGACTTTGGGGACAAGCTTTAAGGAGAGCTAAGCAGGGTTTACCCGAGTACAGTCACCTAACTTGGTACCTGCAATGCATTCCTCTACTGCACATGAGCAGGTTTCTCATTTGATGCTAAGGTTTGTGGACAAACAAACACTGGGGTTGAAAGACTGTGAGCAACAAAAAGCTGTTGACTTTCTGACGGAAAATTGCATATTCTGTACTGTTTTCCAGAGAAGTACCAGTGTGGGGATTTATAATGCGTCTGCCTATTTCCGAAATTACTTGGTTGAAAAAAAGATTTCTTTTCTAGCAGAGGTTAGTTTTTCTCCTTCTTTTCACACTGCAAAAAGTTTCCAGCTGGTTACGCCAGGGCTGCTCAGCATTTCCTCTCCCCCTCTGCCACAAAGGGGTACAGCCAGATCCCGCCCTGTCCACCATCCCCAGCCCAGGCAGTGCCAGTGCATGCACTCCCCCGATCGCTGCTGTTTCTGGATTTAGCACCCTTCAACCTGCTTCTTGCTGAACCATCAGGAGCTCAAATAGGAAAGAAAAGCACTTCTTTTTCAGGTTGAGTTATCTCAGGATCCCACCACTGTTCCTCCCTTCTCCTCCTGTAATCACCCAGTCCCATTTTCATCCCCACACAATCTTCACCAGTGAGTCCACCTGTGATGTCTCCTGCAAGACATCATTGTCAGCACCAGCAAGTTTTGCAAGAAACATGGCATTTTAGCTTCCCTTGTGAATCTAGCCCATTCTACTTGCTTTGAACTTATGGTTCGATTCTGAAAAGGGACTTTTCAGAGAAAATTACGATACTGATTACCATGCTTATCTGACCCCTATGACATCCACTCTTCTGTGTTGCTGAGCAGCAAAGGTATTTTTAGCCTAGCTGTCAGCCCCACCAATAGTCCAGAACTCAGAGTTTGTTCCTCCTGTCTCACTCATTGCCACCAATAAAAATTTTGCAACCAGAGGCACACTCACAGTGTGAAGTGTTAGCCACGAGAGAGTCCAGTCCTTATTCCCAGGGACACATCAGCTCTGCAGTGATACCAGGCAAAACACTGCAAACCTGCCTTCATTCGCACACAAGAAGGTAGGACTGAAATACAAAGACATGTATATAACACACAAGCAAAATGGGACTAGCAGTTAAAGGAGTAATTTTTAATTCTTCCTTTACAGAATCATAGACTAGAATAGTCTGAGTTGGAAGGGACCTTTAAAGGTCGTCTAGTCCAACCCCTCTGCAAAGAGCAGGGATCAGGTTGCTCAGAGCCCTGTCCAACCTGACCTTGAATGTTTCCAGGGATGGGGCATTGACCACCTCTTTGGGCAACCTGGGCCAGGGTTTCACCACCCTCATTGTAAACAATTTCTTCCTTTTATTCAGTATGATACAGGATTAGCCCTGCCGAGTTTCCCAATGTTTCTACATGTATAAAAAGAATTGAAACATCAGGGTGGATCCAACTTAGAAATATTTGAGGATAGAGTTTGTTTTAAACACTGCTGAGGCAAGTCCATACTTGGGTGACATGCTCTCAGAGGATTTCTTTCTGATATGGGATATTAAAAGTACATGTGGAGTCAAGAAAATTTACTGTATGCTGAGAGTCTGGTATGCCAGACATGCTTTACCAGTTCATTTCAGCTGCGTCTTTGCCATGTGGCCCTTACCTACTCTCTCTTCTTCCCTGTTATCTTCTACAGGCATTTGCAGATACTTCAACAGGAAACTAAACTGGCTTACATAATAATAGAGTGTCCTGATATGGATGCAAAATTAATCTCATTTAAAATCCAAGACCCTGCCCAGAAGCTTGAGAAAGCCCAGTTCAGCAAAGTCTGTAAGCAAATGCTTAAATCCATTCCTATTAAACACAATGCATTAATGCTTCCCTAAAGATTTTGCAGATTTGGGGCTCCTGCCTGATTTGTAAATTGTGAGTGGTTTTGATTTTAGTGTGCCAAAGAAGTTCGAAAGCAATTTAATTTTCATAATGAGAATCTTTCCACCAACAAAAGACAAGTGATTCTAAGTAGGTCTTTTGCTGTCTGTTTAAATTAGATTAAATAAGATTATGGTATTATTAGCATTATTGGGGTTATTATCAGGAAATTACTATTCACAGCACTTTTATTGTCATATTCTACAATAAGGAAAGCAAATCTATTAAAACGATTGAACATCCGTACATAAGCTCTTAATAATCCAATGGTATCGATAAGTTCATCTTTTACATTCAGTTGCAAAAGTCATCAATTGCTAGTTAATATCCAATTGTTCATTAGAAGAGATTCTCTGAGACTCACCAGCTCTCTAATGATGATACACAGTCATTACATTTCAGCCAACCTATTCTTAGTACAGCCATTGAATGACATTTAGTTGTTGTTATTTTATTATTATAACTGGCAAGTAATAATGGCATCATGACCCAGACCATCACATCAGACTTTTATCTTGTCACACATTTTAAACCATGCCAATGAGATATGGCTAGTACTCAAACTGGAATTTTTAATGCAGGTGTACATGTTGCATAAAGTAGAGTTGATGGGTACATTGCATTACTCATTCCTCCAACTCAGGCCTGAATAGTAAGTCCAGTAGGTCCCAGACAACATAGTAATAATATAAGTCTCAGAAGAGAAGTAGTAGCTGTAAATGTATTTGCTGTCTATGAACTACTTGTTGGGAAATCTTAAATTTACAGTTTTCACTTGATCGGTGTAGTCTGATGATGATGGTAGCCATCACAGGAAAAGTGTGACATGTAAACACCCGATGTTAAGCATGCACTTAATCTGAATTCTGAAAATAGCTTTTTACCTTCTTCTTGCCCTTTGCCTTATTCTGTTCTCACGCAGCACACCACAGGAGGTCATTTCTTTTGGGACATGGATTGCCAAGGAAAGGAAAGATATGAGCTGTCCTGACTTCATTTGGACAACTTGAATTTGGGATGAGATCTTTCACAATTACTAAGCATTTTCTACTCACACTGAAATCAGTGGCAGGACTTCCTTGGAATTCAGCAGTCATGGAGCTGTTCAAAAATGATTGTATTTTCCAGGTTATTTCCAGAAATAGTAGGAATCAATTTTCAGTTATTTTAGACTTGGTTTTCTCACAGAATTCTGCACTGATTAAACTTTTCCACCTTTGAAAAACTGTAAGCATTCAGATTTTTTGCCTGCATACATCCATTTCATGTACTCATGTTGTCCCTTGCTACATAGTCAGTGACACGTAGAGAAGTTGCGATGACAATCTGGTTCCACACGTTCAGATATTCTAGCTTCAGACAACACATATCTCTGATACTGCATCTGGGCCTAGATATGAGGTATCTCTTTTTTTTCAACTTAACAACCTCCATTATGTTAAATCAATGTGAATACAATAAAGATCCTTAGAAATCACTGTGTTTATTCATGAATAAAATTAGTCAGGTATCCTAATAAAGCTCTAGCAAAGGCAGTTTCCACAGTTCAAGGAGGATGGTGGTTTTGCACCTGCCTCAAAATTTAAGCTATTTAGATCCTATGTTTAAATTGCAGTTGTTGTACACATTTAAACTGTGATATCACTTTGAGCAACATGCATGGGCCAAAACCTCCTGTCATCAGTTCAATTTTGGCTAGAATTTAGATGCAGAACTTTAGGTTGGCAAAGAGGCTCCTAGGAGAAGGATTTCAGAATATATTTAATATGGAGCACATGCATATGCACTTTGCTGAACAGGGGTGGGATTAAACACAGAGATTAATTCTTTGCTGAATGGGACTTAGCTAAGTGAGAATGACTGCAGCTAGATAGGGCTAGTTGTGACTTAAGGGAGAAAGAAGTGCACAACTTTCTTCTTTAATTCCTTGGAACTGCTTCAGAACCATTTCTACAGATTACTGTTCTCCCATTTATGCTCCAGGAGTGCTTACAGCATGATGACTTAAACCATAAAATACCCCCAGTTCACACACTCCAGCCATAAACTGGTAGTTTCTATCCTGTCTTTGCAATCCTTTTATTGCCTACTCTGTCTTTGCAAATAAATAAGCAATCCACTTTTTTTAGAGAAGTGAGATATCCATTCAATCCACGTGTATGATAGCTGCTGGTAGACAGGGAACATCTGTTCCTTACAAGAAAGATCTTTGTGTGTGTGTGTGTGTGTTGTCATTTGTGAGCAGCCCCATTGCATTATGCTCCCTGGGGTTGGCTGGAGTGCCTTTGGGACCAGCTCTAGGGCAACCCCATTACTGAGGGCACCTGCAATTCAGAGCCAACAGGGTTAGCAGTCTCCTCAGCTGTGACTGGATATTGCATGCCTGCCCACAGCCTTTTCCTCTTCCCCATCTCCTTCTTTAGTTTAGCCACTGGTCTGACTCAGGCAGACAAGATGGTCTGGGGTCCCTTTTAGGACCTTCACAGCCTCCCAGGAATTGTACAGAGGAGCACTGCAGTTCCGGTCCCAATGCAGTCCACCTACCAATTTGCCATTTCTCCAGCTGGTTGCATGATGAAACAAGGCATGATATTACAGTGTGTGCATGAAATACTGCTATGTGTCAGAAAGGCTCAACCCTGATTTGACACATAAGAAAGCAATTAGGGAGACAAGAGAAGCCAAATGTCTCAAGAAGAAAGATGAAAAACTGTGGGATCTGGCTAATTCCAGAGACAACTCCACTTATGTTATTACTCGATGCCAGTAGTTACAAAAATAGTAACTATGCTCCTTAGCCCACAGTGATTCTCTCAAATTGGCTGAGAACAGCCACATCACTAGCAGCAAAATTGTTGCATGTAGCTGGAATAAAACCCTACAAGGAATGCAAGAGATACCACAAGTAGGTTGCTACTCACCCACATGCATGTCCCAGGGGACAGACTCATGCATGCAAGCTAGTCATGTTGATAAGGCTGAGACTGCCTTGCTGGGACAATATTCTGGCAAACAGAAAAAGATCCAAGCCATTGACTGCGCAAGACTGCAGTTGCCTTCAGGACTGATGTGGAAGCTGATATACCATCTCAGAGAAGTGATAAAAGTTTGCCATGGCTCATCTGCTCCACACTGGGAAAAACAGTTGTCAGTGAGAAACAACCAAGGGAAACGTTTAAATGCTGAGCACACAACTGCAGAATGAGGTGACACCTATGTAGGAACAGATTCATATAGTCAAAGGTCCTGGATTCCCATCATTGAGCTGTCAGGCAAGCAGAGACCAATGCCAGGAATAAAGGATAACTGAGATCTGTGTCCAAGCTATGAAGTTGAATCCATTCCAAGATGCCCTACAGCTGTTTAACTAACTAGGAAAACTTAAACAATCCCCCACAGTCAGTCTCAATCTTCTGCACTCATAATACCTCAACAGTTCCTCTTGCCATGAAAAAGGCTGTCAAGAAACAAATCCACGATATCTGCAAAGAAGTTTTTGAGCCAGTCAGTAATCATTTGTAACCATGTCTTCGGACTCAGCAAGAATATGGGGTGGGAATATGCCGCTATATGCACATTCCAGCTGCAAAATATTAAAATCTTCTAAAAACGTCATGACCTAACTCATGGTTTTGGCAGCTACCACTCTCTCAGGGATCATCTACTTGTGTCAAATTTTTTACTTCATTTAAAAGACAAGTTTTCAAACAACTGTCATGTGCAATTTCCTCTGCACCTAAGATTTTTCTTCCAAGGATAAGCCAACTGCAGAAACCTGGTGGGGTGGGACACCAACCCCATGTGTACCTCTACTGCAGTCATGTGCAAGAGCAGGACACATCCTGGAGTGGAGAGAGTTCCTATGCCAGCAGCTGTAAGGAGAGGAGGACTGAGACCATTTGTAGAACTGTATATTGCCTGAAATCTTAACATGGTTAGGAGCACTTTTATCCAGTGCTGGCTGGCTTCTGATAATGCCTGAGTTAGTGTGTATGAACTCTAATAAAAATAATGGCAATCTGAAGAGCAAAAACAGGGGAGGACTGGGAAAACCATGGTCAAGTGAAGTGAACATATCTGATGTACGAACCTTTTATCCACCTTAATACTAAAGGATGCTAGTCTAAGATGGGCCACTGAGGTCATTCATGACAGATCATCCCTCCACAGTTTCATCTGGAGGTGTCTAACTGCCTCCTGGGAGTTATAAGATTTCTATCAAAATACCCTTGGGTAGGCTAAGACAATCATTTGTAATCCCCAAAATGAGAAAGCCATTTCTTAAGCAAATTGTGAAAAAGGTTCTTCTAACAAACAAAAACCAAACAAAAAAAACCTCCACCAAAAACCTTCTTACATAGGCACAGCCTTGTTTGTGCTAACAAGTCCAGTTTAATGCATCTCCCAGTAAAAAGTGACGTGTGTATATATTAGTGCTATTGCAAGTAACAATTAGAAACTCCCCGACATCCTGTTCTTTCTGCTCCTTCCCCCTCTCCAGTATTCAAAAGACTTCAGCTCCTAAAAACACTCGCCCTCATAGCCCATTTCCCTTCATGTCAGCATCAGCCAAGTTGCCCTCTTCCTTACCTTCTTTAAGTGTTCAAAGGTAATTTTAAAGAACACCTCATTTAGCTTTCATTTTACTGAGATTCAGCTTGCCCATAAATCAGAGCTGAAGGGGAACTGGAGAGGGTCTTGGCTAATCAAAGTTCAAATCTCTAAAATGTTTAAATATAAATCAAAATAGTTGAAGGCTCTCCAAAGCTTCAATTTTCTTTGAAAGCCCTAGCTCTTATTTTTTCTGTGCTTAGCTCTCAATTTCATCCTCATCCCTTGAAGGTACTTTTCTAAGTATTTTTTAGTCATTTTCTCCAAGACATCGAGCTGCCTGGTTCAAGAATTATATTAAATTTTGACCTGTGAGTGAGTTACTATTGCTCCCAAGTAGGAGCGCTTTGTTCAAATTAAGGTTTTAGAGTTCAGCTCCTAAATTGAATTTTACTAATGACTTTAAGGCTAAAAATGTTCCTAGAACCTACTGAAAACATGACTTTGATCATCCATTCCATATTGCAGTCAGTACTACATGCTCCATATGTCAGAAATGATAAAATATTCTTGCCTCCCTCTTTTGCTTCAGAAGTCTGGAAGTCTGCTAAATTAATCTGCTTACCTGTCTTTACCACATCTTATAGTTCTGGAATGCAATATGGGTTAGCAAAGTTAAGAATATAAGATTATTTCTCTCTCGTCCTCCCTCCCCTCCTCCCTGTGTTAAAGTTATTGCAAGAAAGGAAAAATTACACATTGTAAAAGATATTTTTATCCTTGGGTTTAATCATTCAAGCATGTGAGTTTACCTAAAGAGTTCTCATTGAAAAGCCAATCCTCTCATTCTTCACAGCATGTGGAGTATCAGCATGTCTTACTGGTGCATTTCATTTTGTTAAAAAAAAAAAGTCTTTCAGAAACCTCCCTTGTAAGAAGTAAAAATGGGAAATATGCAGTGTATGAATTTGGCATTTGTCTGGGTTTGTAGTGCACATGCATAAACATCAATGCGTGAAAAAGTTTCTGTGCAAAAATACACCAGGTATCTGTTAACAGATGATGTACACGTAGTTTGTATTTGATGTATTTTCAGCAGGTACACAAGGTTATGCAAATCAGGATTTAAGAATGATGCCTGTCCTATCTAAGATGGCTATTTCAGGGGATATTATGCTCTGGAATGGCTCTTCAGCCATTCTCAGTTAGGGCAGATGAACCTCAATAAAAATACTGAGATATGTGCAAGGTTTGGTACGTTGTTGTGCAAAATTTTCCATATAATAAGCATTTTTGCTTACTTTAATTGTGGAACATCTTTCTGTAGGTTTAAACAGAATTTTGAAACTGGTTTGGTTTCAATTACCTCACACAATAGGAAATTCCTTTGTGAAATGTTTTCATTATTCAGAAAACATACTTTCTACCAACAAAACATTTGACAAGTCTTTAGCTGCATGTGAGTAAGGATCTCTCCAAACTCTGTTTCGCCCCTATATAAAATAACCAAGCAGAACAGCTAGTTCAGAAATCCAGGACAGTATCAAACTGACTGGGTTAGTGCTCCCTGGAAGTAAAAACTCCTATACAGGAAGAAAAAGAGAAGGAAAGAGAAAGAGAAAGAGAAAGAGAAAGAGAAAGAGAAAGAGAAAGAGAAAGAGAAAGAGAAAGAGAAAGAGAAAGAGAAAGAGAAAGAGAAAGAGAAAGAGAAAGAGAAAGAGAAAGAGAAAGAGAAAGATACTTCATTTACATGTCTCTACATATAATAGAATGAAAATTCCAGGATCCTTAGGCTGACTTACAATCAACTTTACCTTTGGAAGATATTAGTTATAAAGATCTCTTACAATATTTTGCCTGACCTCATAGGCAGTTCTCACTTTTCTCTTTCTGCAGGAAGCAAGTTGGAAAAGACAGCCACATTTCTCAGTGGCTGTCTTCCTTCTATTTGGGAATAACCTCCCAGAAAATAAGGAAAAAATTGCTTCCTAGCAAATGAAATGTTCTGCTTCACATTCTCTTGTCTTTTATCCAACACAAAACTGCGAAAAAACAAAACAGAGAAGTGTCAAATAAATTAATATAGACTTTTTTAGATCTTGCTTTGATACCCTTCTGAAACAAAATCTCACTAATATTAAGCAACTTCTGCAAAGTGTTAGCACTTGGACAAAGCCACTTCTACATGTGAGAAATCATTCAGCTAAACTTTTCTGAATCACCTAAAATGCAAAGGAGTATGAAAATGCATTTTTTAAACAGTTCCAACCCAAAGTCTGGCACAATGAAAATACATACACAATGTGTACATAAGCAAAAAATTGTTACTTGAAAATACAGAATGAAACAGTTGTCCACATTCATAAGAACTAGGTACACAGAAAAGTAATATAAGGTAAAGAACAATATTGCCAAAATAAAGGAGGAGTTTAAAGTCTGCAAGACTGTATTTAGTGTGGAAATGAGGAGACTGTTCCTATGTACAAAGGAAATTAGGTCCTACATTGTCTGTCATGGCAGAAGGGCAGAGAGGGGAAAAACACAAGCTACTTTTGACATGATACTCAGTGTGCTTTTGGGCAGTGATGCAACTTGGGACCTGCAGCAGTGGGTAATTGGTCTTAATGACTCAGTTTCTTCTGCTCTGGGTTTCCACAGGACTACACAAAACCATCAGAGTGCCATTTAAAATCTGTTTGGAAATCTGAGTGCTGAAGGAAAGGCAGCAAAAATTGGGTCCTTTCCTTCAATAAAGAAAGGTAGTTTCTTTTCTTTCATGTTGTGAGCCTGCCTGACAGCTAGCCATATTACAGGTGTCACTTGCCAACATGCAAATGAATGACTATATATATATTACTAATCAATGGCAGGTATCAAAACTATAATTTTCTCAGGACTTTGTAGGACCCAGGTAAACCACAAATCAGGTACGGAGCTGCTGACAGACAGACAATACAGACCATTGTATTGCTCTTACACAAGAACCTGTGGCATGGGAATATATTAATTTTTAATGGAAAATGTTATTCTTTATGGTCAGCTCTTTCAGCAGAATCATTTATCAAGACTGACATCGACCAGATACAGTGTACATTGCTAAGGATTGTTGTTAGAGTGGAGAGGGAGGGAAGGGGGAGATCTGGTATTTACAAATGGCACGGGTTTTAAAACACCACTACTTAAAATCAAGTGCAATTACAGTGCATTTAAATGAGTATTAAAGTATTTGTATTGCCAGTTTGCAAATTCAGCATCTTGAGAAGCCCGAATGGATTTTCATGTAATTATTGTCATTAACTCAAAGGAGTAAATGCTCAGCAGAGAGTCTGCTTCAAAAAAAAAAAAATCAAGTGCATAAATGTATCATTAAATGGCACCTTCATGCTTAATTCCTCATGTGATCTTCTAAAATATACACCTCCTAACTGCTGAGTACCTCAGTGACATAGCACAAGCTTCCTGTCTGCATAACATTAGCATCAGGGAAGCTATATTTGGAGTCTTCTGAGAAGTTTCTCTTAGGAAGGTGACATTGAGAAATTTTTTTCCCTGCAGCCCTATTTATCTGATTTTCTTGCTAACAGATCCAGGCATGCCTTTTTCTACGAGCACTCTGCACAGAAAGCATTCCCGCATGTTCTTACTCTCACAACTGTCACAAGTTTCCCCAATTGTTAGTCCCTTCAACTAGAAATCACAGGTACTGCACGTTCTATACAAAATATCATTCAAAATTGCCCATAGTTCTCCAGTTCTTCTTAGGTTTGAATACGCTGTGGAAGAGAGGAGTTTTAGCAGCTGGTCACTAGCAGAGACTAGAAATAGCTGTAATCCTAGACTGAGAAATAAATATTGATAAATACCTCATTTTTGCTACACCACCTCCAAGGTCCAGCAGAGCCTTGCACCAGTGCTGTGCAATGCAGTGCCGCCATGGGCAGTGCTGCAGAGATGCTCTCCTCCTCAGCAGCACCAGGAAGAGTATTTGGGTTTCACTCCATCAGCACGTGGCCTCTGATAGCTCTCCAACCCTCCATTTTCTGATGGCAAAATGGGGATAGGAGTATTTATTTTTGCAAAATGTTTTCATCATCCTCATTAAAAGTTGATATGAAAGTTCAAATAGCTGATCAATTCCAACAGTAGCATGTGATGCTTTATAATAGAAAACCTTCAACCTACCCCTTAAAAATTGACAGCATGAGACTGTGAATGGTATAGGACTGTCTTTATGGCTAGCTGGGCTCTGGAACAAGGTGGATTTTGGATAAATTAGTAGGAAGAAGGAACAGTGGCGGTTTTCAGCATTATCTGAAACAACACTGGCAAACCACAGAAGAAGTGGTAAAACAAAAAGAAAAAAGAAAATATTACATTATCCTAGCTTTAATGAGGATCCAATTTTAGGCTGGAAAGTCTTTCAGGAATCTTGTCTCTGCATAACAAACCTCTGTCTCAAGGCAGACATTGAATTGTTACTAGCAACAACAATATGTTACTAGTAACAGCAGTATGACATTCAGCTCTCTTTTAAAGATTGCAAACATTTGCCCAAGATAAAATTAATTATTTATTCTGCCCAACTAATAATTACTTTAGCCTATATTCTGAGCAAGAAACTGCTTTCAGCAGGCCATCTCAGATGCCTTCATTCATATTTTCAGTACTTGCCCCACTGCCACCCGAGGAGTATTTTCTCTCATGATTGCCACAAGCAGGTCCTTGTTCCACCCGGATGTAGTATGTGCTCTCCAACTGATGCATGACCTCAATTTCAACTGCTACAAGAGCAACTCCAAACTCAGAAATGTCAGTGCGTTGAGCAGGGATTTGCTTTATAAACATTCCTTTGTTAATGAAATTGGAAAAGTTCAGAGAAGGAATTTTCCATGAGCAATCATTCTTCACATAAACACTACTTAAAAGTCCCTTTCCCAAAATTCACTTTGACAGCAGCTTGGGAAATAATAATAATAATAATAACAATAAAAAACTTAGTCTTACTGTTATACAACAGAATGAACATCTGCAGGTCCAAACACTGGAACCCAAATTTCTGGGTCTTCATCCAGCATGATGCTCTCTGTTCCTTTGTGGCTGGAGTACGCTCACCCAGTTCGGGGACAAGACTCAGGCTGATGGTCTACTTCTGGAGACCACTGCTTTCACAGGATGCCAAGGAAACTCTGGTGCCATTAGCAAAAGGGAAACAGCCAGACTTTGTGGCAGCTGTGCATTTCCCCGATCTTGAAAGTCTTTTTCTTTTCCCGCTGCCGTCCACAAGCTGATTCCACCTACTGCCTCTTATCTTAGAAATAGATTGTCATCTCTTGGGGAAAGGGGGCTGGATGTTCCATTATATGTTTCTACAGCACCCTGTGAAATGGTGATGGGATCTCCAGGGATTTCTGAAGTACAGATAATGAATCTGACAGACTACACTATGGAGGGGCTGTCAATCAACAGCAAGATATTCACATCCCCTTTGTCAGGCTCCCATCACTCCACTGTGAGCTGTTGCCAGGGTTTCAGCAGCTAGAGCAGGAGGGATTAGAAACAGCCCAGAGCCAGGTGGTACAGCCCAGGCCAGCTCTCAGCACAGGCAAAGGAAGCAATTGCCCAGGGCAGGTTGCTGCTGCAAGGGGGCTGGAGGAGAATGAGAGACAGCAAGAAAAAATAGATGCAACCCTGCAGCCTTTGCACCTTGGAAAATTTCAGTATAAGGTGGCAACTCCAAGCTGCAGTTCCTGCCTGCGTCTCCCACACTCTGCAGAACTCTTCTACCTCCACTGATCCCCAGCTCCAGAACTGTGGGTACCTACAGGTCTCCTGGCTGCCATGAGCTGTTCTGCTGAATTGCCGAGTAAAATCAATCATGAACCAAAGAACACAGGATGTGTGACAAAAAGTAGTCAATGAGAGGTTGGTACAATGCTGTAGCTTTTTGGTAGATAACATAGCAAGTGCAAAACATGCAACAGAACAGAGAGAAAATCAAATAAACAAAAAAAACTCAGAAGTTTAAGGAACAATGTAGGGGAGAAGCAAATATTGATGAATGATAGTGTCCTACCAGTCAGTGCAAGGTCAGCCCTTTTTCTGCTGAGAATTCTTCATGTGCACAGACACTATGAGAAACAATGGGAGAAAAAGGCTGAGAAATACCACTTTGCACCACTGTCCGCATCAGAAAACCAGCATGCTCTTTGAATCAGCTACGTTCAAGATGGATATTGAAGAACTATGAATTATGCAAAAAAAATCCAAGGTTTGTTTCCCTGAACTACAGTCATAACACAAAGGCTTTCCAAGAGGTAAATGTTCCTATTGTGATGAGTGACCTTTAAGGCTGCAGTTACATCCCCGCCCTTTAAAGTAAAGTTAAAGTGATGGAGTACTCTTAGCATTGCTTTGTGCTGGCTCCTTTGATTTCAACACTATAAATATTTCTCTTGTCTCTGGTACTGGCCACAACAAGAACTGATTAAACTCTCTGTGGAAATCAAAAGAGCAGAAATAATGAGGAGTAGAGTTGGGCTTTGCAATGCATCTAGGACACAGGGAGATTTGAGGTCCTGTTCCTAGGAAGAATGACCTGTTTAAGACCACAACAGTAGTGTTACCCATCACTTCTGACTCTTGAGTTAGACAAGAAAAAAAGAGAAAAACAAATCCCACTAGGTTTTTACTAGACATTGTCTTGGGCTGATATATTCAAAGTTCTCCACCATTGCTCCAGGTAAGAAAGAGGACCTGTGAATGTGAAAAAGAGCTTGCGTCACTGGTGTTTCTTTCTTTCTTTAGTGTAAAGAAAACTTTTTTTTAAAGACCTTATTTTTTATCTTCACTTTGGCATTATATGTTGTGTCTAGGCTGAAGGACTGTCCAATGAGAGACAGTCTACTAAAATGAGGAAGAGTAAGATAAGAAAAAGTAGAGTAACTGGAAGGGGAACTTTTGTTAACCATTTATTTAACAACAGTGCTTAAGCTTTGGTATTCAGAAAACCTGTCTTAAAATTTAAATACCAGCACTTGAATTGATTCCCATGGTCTTTCTGAAACAGCTCAAAGATGCTTCAGTAAAAGTCTCAGCAAGAACAAGCAGCAAAATGCTAGAAGTGAAAATGTAAAAACCTTTTGCTGAGTTTTTTTCATCAAAAGGAAGCAAAATAAGAGTTTAGAAAACTTGTAAGAGGAAGAGGGACAATTGTTGAAAATCCTTGGCAGGTTACCTTTAAACACTCCTTCCCCTATAGGTCATAAATCATACAGAGGAGAGAAGCCAAGTTACATCTCTTTATAAGATAGAAGAGAGTGTAAAGATTTCCATAAATAGCCATTTTCGGCATTAAAATCTGCCTGCGGAGAATATTTCTATCCTAGTTTCCAAAGAAAATAAAGACTTGCACGAGCCAAGTTATGTGTGTATCAGCTCATCTCTTTGTGTCCCTCTGACAACTTTTGAACCTGTTTCAACAAAATTTGTTAGAATTATACAGGTTTCATGAAAATTTACAGCCTGGGGGAAGACAGGGGCTTGATCAGTTGCATCAACCAGAATAAGACAGGCTCCAGTTAGCCTTTATCAGACACTGGAGAATCCATGTTGGGGAGAGACATTATTCATATCACAACTATGGGAAAAGGTTAAGTTGGCACTCTTGTTCGACAAGAAAGTTCAAGCCCGAGACACACATCCACAAGAAACATGGTTTCATTAATTCTGCTGTTCATGGAACAACTCATTCCCACTAATGTCTTTTGGTGAAGGTATTAGCAAAGATGTCACTTCTTCCATTAACACTGTAGTTTCCAGTACTCATCAGCTGATTACAATGTTGACAGCAAAACAAATCTTCTAGAGACTTTTTAGGCTGGTGGTTCTTCTGGACAATGTATGCAAACAAACTCCTTACACAAGCATTTCTGTGTTTCATTGTATTGAAATATGAGTGGTGAGTGTGTGGGTCACCTACAACTCAGAGCTCCTCTGAGTGCAGTCTGGGTGCCTTGTAGGCACACAGGGAGAGCCATCAAGGTCTCTGGCTTTGTGTTGACTCTGAAAGACCTTTTACAAGCCCAGCAGAAAGGCCCTATTTTCTGTTAACCACCTGGGGATGGACCCACCACACCATCAGTGCCCACAGTAGTTCCAAAGACTGGGTCATTTACACCATGGGTCCTTGGGGCTAATCTCAGCTCTTTTACACCTAGATGAGGTGTTGGTATGTTGCCATATACATACATCACCTTATACTTAGTGATCACTCTTACTGTATGGCCCTCCAGGATTTCAGGCTCCTGTGTCTCCTTTTTTTAGGAAGACATGGCCAGGAGCCATCTCCATTTCCCAACACACTGCAGGCTGAAGTAGACAGCCTCTACTCTGCAATTGCAAGAAGACAAGATCACCCCACATTTCCCTAGAGAGTTCAGGCTCCCTGAGTGTGTGTGTGCGCTCCTTTCCATGCATGAAAGTCTCTCATCTCAGTATGCAGCTTATCTCTTTCGAATGCCAGACACTTTCATTCAGGCTGGAGACTCACCTACTTTGCAGAGAAAGCACAGTTTCTTGCCAGCTGCCTTTCAAAGTAGCTGCTCAGTTGTGCAGGGGAAGCACAATCAGTCATGCAGATGTGTTGGAGGACACCCTGGCAGCACACCACGTGGGAGATCCTTGCCGTGTCTTTGCAGCGCTGTGCACATATCCAGGCTATAGTAAGCCACTCAGTCCACCCTATAGTTCAGACACACCCAAGGGTCACTTGCAGGATGTTGTAAGGAGCAATTGCTTCTCCAGATGACAACCTATTTAGTTCATTTGCAGGATATACGTGAAGATGGGGTGGTATAAGAGCTATACTCTAAGTAAAAAACCACCCAGGACACCAGCAGTGGCTTGGGTGTCACCACAGCGTCACTACAATTGCTACTTGGAGTAACCAGGGTTGTGCATACTCACAGATAAAACTGACAGTGGTGGTATAGCTTCTGCCTGGGACCCTCTATTAACATGGTTTAATCTCTAAAATGTTAAGCAGGCCATGGCTATAAAGACTATTTCCTTCACCACTGCCCCTGCGAATGGTCTAAAACAAGGAGAAAGGACTTCACCTTGTACAGTCAATCCTGTGGGGGTGCATATGGCCCCAGAGATCCCAGTTTGTGGGTAATAATGGTCACACCTGGCTTGTGTATTTTTTGGGGGATAGGCCATGCCTTATGAAGTGTGGTTTTGATCAGGGCCTCTGAGTGCTAATGTGAATACAAATAATATAATACTGTAACACAGCACCCTCCCTTTCTTTCAAATAACAAAATTCCAGAAAAGCCAAGAAGGTTCAACTTAAATTACAAACTGTAAATGTTAGCTGATTTTGAACTAGCTCCTATGAGCTAAAAATCATGTTAAAAAATCCTTATAATTTGGAAATACATTTCATTTGCCCTTGCATGTTGGCAGCCATGGAAATTTTGCTCACATCTTCCAAGGTGATTCACTTTCTGGCTTGTAGCAAACATGTTTAATGCCAGGTGCCAAAAATTTCCTCAACAAGCATTTTGAGCTAGAGTGAAAGTTCCAGTCCCAATAGTAACTTTAATAATTGTTCAGGCTATTGCATTTCTATTTTGGGTCTTTTTAAGAACTCCTCACAAGGAATAGGTTCTTTCGGAGATAATTTCAATACGTTTTCAAACTCTTAGGGGAAATGTCAATGATGTGGTTTTAATTTTGAAGGTCATCTTGGGACTTGAACTTCACAGCTGTTGAAGATGTCCTGCTTTTTCCTATTCATTCCTTCTAACACTGCAGCATGGAGGCAATGCTTACAATATTTTTAACATCTTTTTAATGATTCTTAATTGCCCTTTCTTAAAACAATTTGACCAAAGGTCCTGATTTTTTGAATATGCTAGCTATCTTCCTCCTGAAACTGATTTGCAAATTGGAAGTCCAAACACTGAGGTGCATCAAACCATCTGATGTCTTTTGTATCACTGGTGGGTCTGAAGGGAAAAATCCACTAACTCTGGTGATAAAGCAGAGACAAACAAAGCAGGTGAATTCTGGGCTGCATGTGAATGCAGACTCACTCCCTCTAGAGCGAGGAGCAGCTTTACTGTTTCACTTCCCAGTAAGTATTGAGAGTGCTGCAGAGCTCTGTGGGCTCTCTTTACCGATTCCATGCCATGTGCACTTGCCTTATTAATTAAAACGTATTCTTTACTGTTTTCAATACATTAAATTGAACGCGTCTAATGAATATCCAGCTGCACTTTTCCTTCTTTATACATAATAATTTAGAATCATAAATTGCACTTATTCCAACCCAGGAACATTTTGCCCATTATATGTCTTCTGGTGATAATGCATCAGACGGCAATAATGATGCTTGATTTTCATAAGCTGTACTAAATGGGAAGTGCTCAGAGCTACATGTTTTGATTAGCAGACTAAGCAAACCATGACATGAGAAGCTTTATTTACATGGAATACTAAGGTTTCTTTCACAAAGTGATTTATTTAGTCAGAGGGACAGTTTAAGTGTAACCGACCTGTATTAACTGAGATCTAGATCATCTCAAGGTGGACACCTCTGATGTGCAAAGCACTTGAATGATTGTCTAGTCTAAGCTAGATATGCAAAATTGTATGTTAAAAACCACTCTGTAAGTAATTTACCAAGAAAAGTAGTGTCTTTTTTAATGCTGCATGTGTAGAAGTTGAATCAAATGCAGAATATACTGTGGAGAGGCCTATAGACAGAGAAAAGATAGTTTGTCCCAGATGAAAATTTCTATGTCTTCCATTCCTTTTCTAACACTCCTCCATCTTTCTCTGCAGCAGCCATGTGTCTTTCCTGCCCTCGCTTCACTATACAGCTACACTTCAGTCATTCCACAAGCGCAATCCTTTCCTGATGCACCAAAAAAAGCAAACAAACCCATATATACATTTAATTGTGTGCTCTGCATTGTTCCTTCAGCTCCACCTATTGACATCCTAAAAAATGAGTGCTTTGGGGCAGCAAGTTCTCCTCATCTGTCTTGAGCACACTGCTCAACCTCGCACCTGCACACAGGTGACCCATTCCCCTTACAAGGCTGTAGTTTAACAGGTTGAGGGACATGACTAATCTCTGCAGGTTCAGGACAACTGATCAGACAAAGCTGTACTCCACCACATTTAAATGAAAGTTCTTCTTCAGGTTGTGGCAGAAACCTGTGCTTTAGATAAGAAAAGTTGAATATAAGCCAATCCAAAGGAAGAATGACCATCATTACCATCATTACTATCATTACCAGATGGCTTGGTTTCAAGTCTGACACAAAACCTACTAAGTCAGTGGAGGCAATCAGGATAAACTATAGAGAAGTGAAGAAATGAAGATAAAAGAGCAAGTAGCCAGTCATTTGTGTGGTTGGTGCACAATACTCCTCATTCACCAGACCGGACTAAGCAAATGAAGAGATCAAGGAAAACATAACACAGTGAGCCATGAAGGAAAGAGGGTAAAGAGCAAGCTAGCAAATCTAGGAAGTCTGGGAGATGAGCAATGGTCTCAAGTTGTTTCTCTCCCCTGCTGCTTGGTGTTATATTTTTCCCTGTCTTCATTGTGAAAGGCCTTTGTGGACCAAGGGACACTAATCAGTAAAATGTCAAATTGTAAAGCTCTTTTTTGTCACCCTTGAAAAGCTCTAAGTGGAGGGTGTACATGGGGAAGGGCAGATCTAGATAGTGGGGGAGCTGCTGGCAGGCATCTAACAACCTGCCACAAGATTCTCTTCAGCTCAGCCTCATGCAAAGTGCAACCACACTTCAGTGGTCTTTGCCTGGGAAGAGTATGTCCACCACAGCATAGCCGGTAGGTGCCACAGACCTTGTACATCTGGTACCTCCATGGCTTACCCTTCTTGGAGGTCAGGATTCTGGCTCTGGAATTGCTGATCTAGGACATGAGATGGGCAGAAGAGCAGCCTCATGCAAGGCAGGGAGCACTGAGCCAGGCCACATGAAATTTGAGCCCTTGTTTGGCTCAAACTCACTACTAGCATTTGACCTCAGCTGAAAAAGCACTTTCTCACCTTATGTCTGTCCTACCATCTTCCATATGTGGCTTTTCTAAGCTCCCTTTTAATGGGGTGTGTCAGATAATCTCCGTTTCACCTGGAGCTGCATTCACCCAAATAACTGAGAGCAGATAAGGGCACAAGGGAGAGAGGTTCAACTTCCAGTGGTGTTACATCGCATCAGCCCATGCTGGAGAGGTCACCTACGGCTCAGTGGTCAGCCAGAGGTGGGGTGGCAGTGAGGACTTCTGAGAGATGCTCTGAAGCACTCAGGTTATTCATATTTTTAAAGAACTTCTTGATCCCTGATTGGAAGGAACTTATGAAGTGTTAAATATCATTATGAAATAAGGACTTGGAAACTTTTCTCCAGCAATATATTTGTTTTAAGGTTGGTTTGGTAACCAAAGTGGCCCAAACTACTGCATGTGCCTCTGTAAGCATTACTGGAGATGACTCTGACTGCTGATTGAATTCAGAGATGCACTTGCAGATCTACAGGTCTCCAGGCATTATCTGAACCCTCCAAGCCTACAAATCGATGTTGGCAGTCACAGAGAAATGGGCATTTCCATCACCTCTGGTAGAAATATCTTGACAACAGCCTCTCTATATCTTGGCACTTCTGCCTCCAGAAACTACAGATGGAAGTGGAGGAGGAAAGTAGAGGTATTTTATTTCCATGACTTTAATGAAAGTTTTGGTTGGAGACACCCAACACAGTCAGAAATTGAGCAACATATCCATCATGGGAACTGATGGGCAACATTATAGCTTTTATCTTCCCTTCTATGTCGCTGAAGTTTATAAAGTAACTTGGCAAACCTTTCTGGAGATAGCCTGTCACCTGGAAGGTTTACAGCCTTGCTTCTGCTCTGTGGTACCTAAAGAGGGAATGGAGGTGGCCAAATTCATCTCCACATAACTCAGCTGGGCTGAGGGGAGTTAACAAAAGGAATGAACCTGGCTTGCAGTTTGCTGTATCTGATATGAAATATGTGATCTGATAGTATGTGATGCAGCTCAAGGCTTTGCAGTAGCATAGACAAAAATTGCATATAGGCATCCCAGGAATGAGAGGCAGAGCTGAGACAGAAAGTCTTGCAGGGGAAACCCTAGAGAACTGGATTTGCGGATCCTCCTGCTGCCACAAAAATTGTCTGCTGTTCCTATGAGCACTTGACATCTCCTGAGAGGAGATGCTGTCCCGGACACCCCAGTCTCTCCCCAGTAGCAGTGACAGCAGCCAGAGAGTCTGGAAAAAGCTAATAGACAGGGAGCAATGTCACGCTGCCATCTGACCACTTACTATCATGCCCACAGAGCATGCTGTTTCCAGCCGTCTATTTGCTTTATATCTAGCCCTGTAGTGCCTGCAGCTTGAAACCGTTAAGTCTTTGCTCACTGCTTCCCTGCTTTGAATCACTCCGTCAGCATGTAGCTGCAGGAGCCACATTTTATGTCGAACTGCTGCAGTCAATAAAGGAGACACATCCACACCCTGGGCTCTTTGACAGAGACTTTTGCTCATCCTTGGAGTAGTTTTTTTGAATCTAGCATAAAAGCGATTCCAACTGAAAGGCTTGTTTGAGCAGGAGAAGGCACAGGAGATTCTCAGACTGCTGGAGAGGACACAGGCTAGGGACATGCAACGCCTTCTGTCTAGGAGAGATAGCCCAGGAGAGAGCAGCACTCCTGCACTTTGCGCTCAGACTAAAAGATGTGGCTGCATCGGTGTGGAAAGCCTGCCAAGGCAAAGCTAAGATACCAGATAAGGCTTGTCATTTTAAATAGGTACAGGGTGGGGTCCCAGGGCATTCTGCAAGGGAAAAACCATGCAGCCTGCGCAGTTGGTTGAAGTCCAAAACCACACTGCCTCTTTATACATGAGTCATGAGTCTGTGGACTTGTTCCATGGCCCCACAATATTTCTGTATCGTTTCACACACGTTTAGGAAACCAGTGCATAATCCTTACAGCTGTGTATTTGCACTGCAAATTTACTGGCTGGTTTGTTACGCCCTCCTTCCACACACACACGTATATACATTCATATACAGTCTATGCCAAGGCTGAAAAACAATTCACAAACAGTGCCTAAAACTAACACACAAAATCTTATCCTCTACCTCAACTTTCTGCAGTATGACAGACAACTGCCCCTTGGGTGAGGTATAACACAGGGGCAAAAATGGTTTAGACTTTCATGTAGGAATGAGCTGTGAGGAGGTTTTTTGGGGGAGGAGCACAGGACATATTCCAGGAATCTGCCATCAGAAATATGTTCAAAACAACCAGTCATCTCACTAACCTCTAATCCTTATTATTGCCCTTCCCCCATTATCTCCAAGTTATTATCTGTTTACCACATTTTTGAACTATAACAAAGAAAACAGAATAAAATCAATAGCCTTCTTTACAGCTAGGAGGACAAAAATGTTCAGCTCCCTGGTGGGAAAACTGGTTCTTTCTTTCTTTCTTTCTAATTTTAAACTTCACTTAAGGTTCAGTGATTGAACAAAAGCAGACAAAAAATATTGCAGTTATCTGACGTACAGAAGTGTAACACGAAGTCTGCTCATTATGGATAATATTTATGGCAGATCATAACATTAAATTACAACTCAGCCGCCTCAGCCAGAAAATTGTAACACCACACATGTGCTTCTAATTAAGGGCTTTTGAAGTTGCCCTGGATATTTATTTTCAAGGGATTTAGTGCACAGAACGATTAAAGTTTGGTCTTGTTAGGAGTTCTGCAATCTAAAAAAAAAAAGATTGCAAATGGACCTCAAACTAATATATACATTCATTTTTGCATAAGTGTATATGTGCACGTTTGTTTATATATATCTATAAAAAAATAAAAATTTCTGTGTTAACATAGATAAAATAACATATTAAAAAGAGGGAGACAAAGGGTCCTTTGTTTCAAATGTGGTCTGAGTCCAAAATTTGTGACCGTAATTTTGTTTATAGGAAATCCTTTATAATGCTAGTTTAGTGTTTCCATATGGAATTCTCATAGGACTCCTTTTTTCCCCCTCCCTTTTTTATTTGGATAAGGCAAGAGAAAAGTGAATGTACATTCCAAAGATGCATAGTCATTCCGGATCAAATTCAATGGATTCTGGCAAGAGTTGAAAAACACAGATGCAGTGTTTTAGGTCTCCTGCTGTGCAGCCTCCAGCCGTGAGTGTCTGGTTGAAGCACTTTGTAAAATCATGAAAACCCTATTAAATTCATGAAATATGATATACTGCATTTTTTAGCTAACTTTCCATTGAACTGTCCATGAAGATGGAATTTGGCTGGCTTGCTTATACAGTGAGTGTGCACACACACACTTACCCCTGCGTGCACACCAATAGATACAACCAGGAGCTTCTGCTGTCATTCAGAGGGGTCTTTTCCCTCCACTTCTACAGTGGACTCTTCCTCTCCAAACCAGCAGAGTCCAGATCAAAGCTCAGGAGTTCCCATCAAGCCTGCTCGACCTTTTGTACCACCTAGCTCACCCAACAATCTCCATACAATTAAAGTGCTGAAGAGGTCCTGATGTTTAGGGAAATGGAAGCTAGCCTCCAACACAGCTGCCCCTTTTCCAAGTTAAAACAAAATCCCTTGCTAGGAAACTACCCAAGTGAAAGCAGTCTGATACTCTTACTTCATTTCCTATTGGGTTTCACATAATAAAACCATCATATGTTTAGGCTTGGGTTTCTTTTCTCCTTTTTTTTAATGAAAAAGTGAGAGCAGTCCCCTGAGGATAATGGTCTTGCTGTTAAAGTTGTCCTTGAGACACAGGCAATTGCAGTCCCTTGCATGCCTGTCAGGGTGAGAGAAGTATGTATTTTAGTAAAACTAGTCTGTGCTTGCTTATTTATGTCTAGGTACCCACTTGGTTGAAGGCTGTAATAAGTTTTATAAAATGTGCATGTACATGAGCTCACTATACAACTGAGTGAGGTTTTCTTTACCTCTTTGTAAGGCAGATGGAGCTCTCCCATAAAATATGTTGTACTTCCAATTGTGCCTTTTATTCAGGGATCTGTAGGTACTTTAGAAACACTGAAATTCATAAATGTTCAGGCCAGAAGGGACATTTCAGCATTCAGCCCATGTAATACAGACTGTAAATTTCATCCTGTAGCTGCTGTATTGAGCATAGTAATGTTGACTTCCAGTTTTGAGATGAAGACTTCAAGAGAAGAGAAATCCACTGCTTTCCCTGGTCATTTGCTCCAACAGCTCATCAGACCTTCTGGTAAAAACATTACCAGCAATAAATAACCCATGAGGTTTAAGACAATATTGCAAACAGGAGGATTTAAGTTGCATATCTGTGATTAAGACTGTCTGTGGGAGTCTTAACTCCAACCTTTTTCAGCAAAAATTATGTTGATGTGCTTCCTTTTCTCTCTATGATCTCTACCAAGTTCTGCTCCACCACATCCACAGATAATGCTTAAGATTTTGTGTAGAAATGCATGGTGGTGATACTTAAATATCTCTTCATACTTTTGGTACAACCTCTCCCATTTCTGTTGTATAAGTTTTCTATCAGTGAAGGTTTGGTCCTTATTAAGTGGGTGTACATCTTTTGATGACAGTATTATTGCAATCTCTAAATCCATTCAAAACTGCAAGTTACTTTGCAAGAGAAACATCCATTGGCCATTTACTTAAAAATCCCAGCTCCCTCTGGACTGGAAATAAAGGCTTACATTTCAGGACCAAGTGCATATTCGACACATTCACTGGCTTCAGAAATGCCAAAACAGAGACAATAGGCTGTCTGCTATTTCCCGTTCGAAAATAAGAAGGGCAAAGGAACGCCACAAGTCCCTTAAGTGCTCACTTTTTTTGTATAAATAGAATTTTGAACTTGAGCTTGTTGCAACACTGTTGTTTGTGCAAGGGTTAGATGTGAATTCTCTTAGGCTGTGATCAGATTAATTACCTTCTGGAGCTGCCTGTACATCTCCATTGACTAAAAAGGAAGTCTAGTCTCTCTCATTTAGACCTCCATGTCTTTTTAGGCATTTTTTGGGGGGTGAGAATCCCATTTTTTCCTTAAGATATTGAAATGAAGACAATTGCCAAAGTGTTACTACAGCTGTGATTGTCTAAGAACATAAGCAAAAATGGAGACAGCAGAGATAAGACTTTCTTTTTTTTTAGTCTGGAGGTTGCAGGGTGGTATATTTCTGCATCATGTGACACTAGTCTCAAGGAGTTAGCTGAGTTACTTTACATGTCTTTAAATGTTATTGGTATTATTGGTATTATGATTCATAATACAATACTCTGTTGTCTTCCAATTTCCTTTAAAACACTGAATCATACATTTGCAGATGCTAAAGGAACATTAATTAATGAGGTTTATGTTAACAGGCGTCTTGAGAGGATTAACGTGCAAAAATTAGATAACTAAGTGCATGCCATTTAGGCTTAAAGTGCAACTCCTGCTGTGTTGTGTGAAAATTTTATGCAGAAAAGCACCTGTATTCTCCATAGTGCAACAAAATAATGGGGGACTTATTAAGCTTTACTAATTCAATATATAAAGTGGCAGCTACAGAAAGCATGTGTTTACTGCTCTCTGCATTTTCACAAGGAAGGCTGTTCAAAGAGAACAAGTAAAAATGGTTTGGGAATATTTTACTGGATATACAGTGACCAAGCTGAGGGAAAAGAAAATTTGGGATACCTTTGGCTTTGTCCCAACCTCCCCACTCCTACCCTGTCCCTTGCTGATTACAGCCATCAACACAGGGTGCACAACCCTTTTGATAGGAACACACCAGTGGACATGTCCTTTGCAGGGCTACCTTTGGTGACAGTGACCAAGATGCATGCGTTTTGGTCTCTGTCCTTCCAAAGCCTCCTGAGACAGGAGGGAACATAAACTAGAGGTAATGTCGGGCTCCTTAGAGCACTCATTACCACCTCTGACCAAGATGTCACATCCTGCCATGCAGCACAATGACTCCCAAATTTCCCAAGCACGTGAGCTGTCTCAGACCAGAGTCTCATGAGCATGGATTTACAGATTGCTTCCAGAGATGTCATTGAGGTGAGGAATGCAATACATAGATCTTGTAAAGGTCTCTAACTCTATTGTTCTTTCCTTATACAACAAAATAAACAGAAAGCCCAGATAAAAGAATGGCATTACACACTTTTGTGCCCCAGCTCTCTCCCTGTTTCTGCATGGTTTGAACTTGGACCAAAGTCTTTTTGTGAAACCAGGACCCTACTTACCTCAGAAAGATGTTCTCTTGTTTCTTATTCCCAACTATGAAGTGGCTGGTGAGATATTTCCCACCTGTGGTCTCATCCTTTCTGTCACATTACCCTCTGGTCAGGCCCATCAGATGATCACATTTCTCCTGCGTTACCCACCAATCCAGAGCATTTCTTTTCGAGAAGAGCCTACTCTTTACTTGACTAGTATTTCCAAGTAAGTAGAAGATCATGAAGATTCAACAGGTGTTTATAGTCTTTTAGAGTCTTCCCTGTGCTGCTTTTTTTTAATTTCAGAAATTTCGAAAGTAAAGAATAAAAAAACCACTCCTGCATTCAGAACAGAGCTCAAGATTTGATAAGACCTAGAGTTAGTAATTTCAAAATAAATTTAACAAACCACTTTTCTCAGTTGAACCTTTCATTTATTTCACATGGACCATTGGCCTGTCAACAGACCATCCTTCTTTTTGGTCCTTTATCTAGCTTCACGTAGCCAAATGTAGTAACTGACCTTAATATACTTTGACTGTAAACTCTTTGGAGGAGGAAAGATATTTGGTCTGCATTCATGCAGCATCATCCAAATGCATCCAGCTCCATGATCAACACAGAACATACTACCACTGTGCAAATAATACTACCTGGTGAAACACTTATCATTAGGATTGGCAGCAATAGCCTATGGCTCCATAAATTCTTGCTTCCATTAACCACAGCTATTCGTTACTTCAAATACCATTTAAGGGGGTTTTGGATCACAGTCTCTCATCTCCCTCTCCAACAACAATAGAACTGTTAAAAAGGAACATTCTGCTCATTGCTTAAATGTAGTGAAATGTTTTGTCCACCACACAAGGAGATAGATCCTAAAGCCTTCTCTACTTCCTCGGGCAAAACTCCAGCAAGACAATTCAAAACAACCACATCGTTACTGGCATCCTGCTTAATATGCATTGGGGGAGTTCACTATGGAGTAGCAGGGATGGGCATAGTTCAACAGTTATTTCCTAAAAATCCTGTTTAGAAAATTTATAAGTGGAAATGCTTGTTTGTGGAAATACAGTTCCCTGTCCACTTGCAAATCCCAGTGACAAAAAAAAAAATCACTTTAAATTGATTTGAACGTCTGTCTTGCTTATGGCATTCTATTTTTAGATATAGGATTTGAATTAGATTTTCTATGGCAAGCTGGACTATATTCTCTAGTGTTATACATATTATTCTTATTATTCATATTGGGTTCCTTATGGAAGCCTTAATCATAAATCCCACTGGGCTCGATGTTGTACATACTCAGCCCAAAAAGGTGGCCCTGTTCCAAAGTAGTTTTGGATTGAAACATGAAACAAAAGAAAAGGTTGATGCAGACAAACAGATGGGAAAACACAGCACAATACAAGGCAGTACTGGTCAGCTGAATAGGCAAGAGCTCAACACACCAGAAGCCTGATCGTTACCAAATGCTACATTTTTACTGTTCAGACCAGTAGGCTAATTTCATTAAGTTCACTTATTTCTGACAAGGCAATTAGTCTCCCCTCACCACCACCACCCCATTTTCCCAGTGAGCCTGGAGAAGACTGGCAGATAGAACAAGAGAAAACAGGAAGGAACAGATTAACATCAAATTTGACAAAGCTCTAGAAGAGCCTTTCCATGGGCACACCCAGGGAGAAACCTAGCTGGTTCTCAGATGCACAAAGATGGACATGTTGGGGGGGTTATAAGATGCGTTGCCTGGTGGCAACTGCGAGGTGGAACTGATGACCCAGGACTAGTAGTGTACACATAGTGGTTTTTTTTAGTTTTAGGCCCAAAGGAAAAATACATAGAAGTCTGTTCCAGAACACCAAAATGATATGAAGAAAATAAAGGTTATTAAAACCAGAATCTATACACACTAAAAAAATGGGTTTTGGTTTAGTTCTCCATTTAGTTTTAATGGAGAACAGAGGTCACATATAGCTGAAAAGTACTGGTTAATTTTATAAACAGTAATAAGACTTGTATTGCAGATATACAGGTTAAACTCCTATTTCTCTAAACAGACACACTCTTTTCTTCCTTGAAAGATTCCCAATAAGAAAAAGCTATCATATCCTTTTCCATCTCTCGGAAGGGTAATTTAACCTGTCCAGAGCTCTGTACTGTTGCAGCCAGGCTACTTCTGGCCCAGATATATCTTGCCACACTATCCAAAGGAATTGCTCCTGTGCTTAAAAAGAGAGCTTCAGGTAAGACAGCATACGCCCAACATATTCTAAGATGATATTGATTATACTTTCTGTTCTGATGTTACTCTATTACATATAACATTTACACTGCTTACAAAGTACAAAAGATTGGTGTTACTCCACGTTCAAAATGGAGCCTGCTCTAGAACCAAGACGAGGACAGAGAGGAGAGGGGCAGGACAACCACACTTCCCTGACAGGCATCCTTTCAAAGGGAACTCAGACTTGAATATCTCTTAAGCACACCAGGGAAGTCACCTGTTCCTGGTGAGAGATCTCACAGCTCCTGAAGCATTTAGCAGACTCCACAAATAAATCAAAATAACAGAATGAACGTACCCATGATCTCAGTCAACAGTGGTATTCATGAAACTGTAAAGCAAAGTCATGTAGCCCAGACTGACCTCTTGTGTAAAGAAGGAATCTATCTTGTCTTTGGCAATGGTTCAAAGCGGTAGAAATTTCAATCCAATATTTAGATGGGGAAGGAACTGCAGGTCTTCATGAGCAAAGAGGAGCATCTAACTGTGGAGGGACTGGAGACAGATGGAGGAACAGCCAGTGCCTGTCCCTCATAGCGGATTCATTCCTGTGTTCATTGTGGGCTGAGCTCTCTTGTCCCAGCCCAACTCTCTTTGGATGTAGTAGATATCCTCATGTTTAGATCAATTATCTGCCTAGGTACAACGTTACAGCTCAGACAGAATTTTTTGGCTTTTCCTACTCTGATTAGCTCAAGCCCAGTTCAGCCAGAGATTGACAGGACCTTCTCTGGCAATGGAAAAAATATAAATCCCTCCTTTAACTATGGTGCAATAGCTACCAAATCACACAGTAGTTCATAAACACCTTTTACTCACTCACTGTCTCTGTAACCAGTGAATCTTGTTATGATTGGAGCAATAATAAGTATCCATAGCTGTTTGACCAGGCACAAAATTTCCCTAATGCTGGCATGGCTGACTGTGTTTGGACACATGCCAGCTAAGGCAGCATTTTCATTTTCACAGGCTGTGGCCCTCAGATTGCCTGGTGACTCTGTTTTGTCCTCTCATTTTGTCTTCTCATCACTTCAACTTGCTGGTTTTTGTAAGCAGATTTCTCTTGTTCCATGACAGCACTTTCCACCTACAGGTCTCACATCATGTTTGGGAACATGCACCAGTTGAGGTTCACAGTAATAACCATTGGCTGAAAATTGCATAGCCCCTGAAGAGATTGTATTTGCTATGGTGACAAAGGCCCTCATCCAGAACCCACTGAAGTCAAGAGAAAGACTTATAATTGACTTCAGTGGGGTTTGCGTCTAGCTCATGAGGATTTGATTTCTAAGGCTGTTGATCTGCTGCCTTTCATGAGCACTAATTTTACTAATGTATTTTTCAATGCAGTTCAGCTATCACTTGGAAAATTTCAAATCTGCCAAGTCAGATGGATGTGCTGAACGCCGTGATCCATAAAAATGAAAGGTCAGCTATTAATTGTCTTCAGTTTAAGCTTAGTGACTTTGGAGAAGTCCCTTTCACAGCCACAACATTTAATTTTTGGATGATGTATTTGGATCTATTTATTTCAAGAACAAAAATGTCTGGTTTGCAGTCATTGATTTTATAAAAGAGATAATAAAAATGTAATGAGTATGGATATGCAAAAGTGGAAATGACATGGAAAAAGTAATAATCATTAAAATAAAAATATAAACAAGTCTATAAACTAAACCCTTAAGACATTTGCCATGTGCAATGTAACTTTTATACCTCTTACTTTACAATGCATAACTTTCAAAGAAAATTAATTTAATTCTTTTGCTAACCTTAGCCAACCCCAATCAAGTAATAGGTAGCAAGAAAAACAATTACAAGCACACACAGTAAGCTTTCATTTAGTTCAAGTGATGATTCAAGTTTTTTGATAACATAATAAAGACCTGAAACCCATTTTACCAATAGCAACACTGAAGTCCCAGAAACAGTTTTATGTGACACTACTTGGATACTTACACCCACTTAAGCTTCTAAAACAGGGCTTTTGTGGGTCAGTTACCTGTGCTGGCCTTTCTAAATTTCATCAGGTACTTTAACCATGATTCAGAAATAAGCTATAGATATGGAAGCAGTCTTGCAAGAGGGACAGGACTTATGGCCAAAGTATGCTGCCAGACAAATAGCCAGTAACGATGGAGAGAAGGACCTCTGGGACCCAGTCTGAGTGGGCAGAGAGGAAAGGGCTGGCCCTCATCAGCCCACCCTGGGTAGGACCTTTCACAGCAGAGGGTTTAGCCATGACAGCTTGTTTTGCAAGCCCAACCTGACAGCTCAATGTGATGATATATCAGAGCTGAGCCCCTGTTGGAATGCCCCATGGGCACCGTGCCATCTGTGTGATGTGAGGCAGGAGGCACCTCCCAGGGAGCTACCAGGGGGTTGCCAGGACAGAAGCAAAGGGTTGAAAAGCTCTTTAATCCCTCACCTCCCGCCCTGAGGTCCCATCCCAAGCTCCCAGCAGTGTAATTGCTACTTCGCTGCAGAAGAAAGGACTGAATCACTGAGATATTGAAGTGGGTAGGTTGAAATTGGGGCATGTGGTCCTTAAGTCTACCCAGAGATGTATTGTTTGATTTTCCCTGTTGTGAAGCCTTCCTGCCTCCTGCTGCCTTCAACAGACCTCACACTGCACACACATAGATTGGAAAATCACACTGACTGTTAAGATGTGTGATTACGGATGTTTCCATAATCACAAGCAAACATGTCAGCTTTAAATGGTCCTACTCTCAGGTTCCCCACCTGTAAAACAGAAAACAAGGCACTTCACACACTTTTCCAAGGCTAGGACAGGGCTATTTCTAGAGCTGACTGAGGCCTTAGGTAATGGAAGAAGAACGATGATTAGAAAGTCCAGAGATAAAAGAAGGTATATGCTGCAGAAAATATTATTAAGAGGCTTTCAGAAACAGGGAAAGTTGCTCTGTACTAATAAATCCCTGAAGGTTTTGCTGCCCTTGAGTTCAGTGATACGGCTGAGATATCCGTACTCTTATAAACACTGCAATTCTGTAAGCAGCTTTGTTGATTGCCAAAGGCAAGATCAACAAACCAATCGTTATCATGATTCATATCAATTAGTTTTTAAAACTGATGAAAAGCCAAAAGCTTCACCTCAGTAGGTAGCTCGTTCCAGTGGCTGAGCCACAGAGGGTAACAGAGCAATCCATACGTCCTCTGACTTCACCGGGGCTTGAACAGGGATGTAACACCTTTGAGTCACAAGCAAACTTGGGAGCTTTGCACAGATCCTGAGTTTCAACCAACCCCATGGGTACCAGAGTCCTCTGACACCCACATTTCTGCAAGAAAGCATGAACTCAATGCAGCTGTGATAACAGCATTCTTCCCTCTATCTCTCTCATTTTCAGCTCAGTTAACAAACAAGGCATCCTTCTGTCTTTGTCTGGAAAGACATGTGGGAGAAGTATCTTCTGAGCAGGTCCCATCCAGGACAACAGCAGCCAGGAGCCAGCTGCCTGCAGAGCTGGAGCAGCTCGTCCAGCTGCAGCTCATCCAGCTGCACCTCGTTGCTTGTGCCCCAGGACGGGAGTCAGGGAGAGGCAGCTGCCAGGTTGGATGAATATTTTGGCAGGCTGAATGCAACCCACAGGATGAACGTTTCTGGCTGAGGTGGACTCCTGCTTGCCCTCTGCCTTGTGCATGTCCATTCTCCAACAAGTCAAAGGTCTCTTGCCCCAAGTCACGACCTGGGTACATGTCTCGGGACAGTAAGCTCCAGCATGAGTCAAGGTACTTAGAAGGCAGGAACAGCAGTACCCAAGGTCCCCTCATATCATCCCATGTATCTGGCTATAAATGACTGCTGAACTTCAAAACTAATTCCCTTTTCCAGATTTTCAGCTTCTTAAGCATTTACAACTTAAAGTACTTCTGTCTCCCATTACCTCAACCAACTTGTTGATATGTCAAACGAGGAACATGTTGGCAAATTGGCTGCAAATGTTTCTTCTCCTTCCCCTACCATGTCCAAAACATACAGATTACGCCATTCTGAACTCACATAAACTCCCAACTGTGTTTATTTCAGAGCTGTAAAGCTGATTTGACTGTTCAAATTGATACAAGGAAATAGAAACAAATCACTTTACAGCCTCCAAATTGGCTCCTGCTGCCCAAACATCTTTCTTTGTGCCTCAGGCCTCAACAATTCTCCACCAAACAGGTCTGAGCACAAGCCATGCAGATGAGTTAGTTCTCACACATGTCTTTTAGGGCTTTTCACTCTCAGATCTATTTTTTTTCAAATTTTCTAATTTCCAAATATCTGTTTTTCTTTAATCATTCACATACTAAGGACCTTGCCAATGTCCATTTAAACCAAATGATGTCTTCTTGAATGGTACTAGGTCAGGCCATCCAGCTATTTACAACTTTTTCCTCCAGTATAATCTATAATAAGAACTGTGTGAATAACTGATTATTTTTTTTTTATTTTAACCATTGAACTGAAAAACTAAGAAAAAAATTAGTGTTGGATAAGTCTTAAACTGTTTCATTTTTCTCAAAGGAATTAAAACGAGCACGAAAACACAATAAATATTTTATGGCAGTATTTTTCTCCTTTGAAAAATTATCACTGAATTGAGCTAAAATAGTCTTTAAAACATCCAGACTGTAACTCTTTGATTTTCCCTCCCTGCACTTGATCTTTTTTATTTTCTTCTGACAAAGTACTCTGCTAAATACAGTTGTTATTACTAGATGTGGAGTGACCTGAAAATGCATTTTAGCAATAAAATGCATCTTTCTCTCAGAAGTTTTTCTTCTATATCCAGAGTCAGAGAGAGAGAGAGATATAACCTTTTCCTCTCTTATAGAAAACTAAGTAATACATTACTCTTTCATTAATATTTTTGGCTAAGATGCTCTAAAATCTTTACTAAAATCTCTCTGGTAGTTTCTGAGGTAGGTTCTGCTTTATCAGCCCTAATGGCAAAAGGGGAAGGGACAGGGACGGGAACTCCCAGCACCCTGCCTGGAAACAATATTCACTCGTGATGGGGCATAGGGATCAGCCATGGGATTTTGCTTATATTGTAGACATGGAAAACATAGACCATGGGCCAGAGCTGACATATCTGATGTCAAGGGCAACATTATTTATAGCGTGTTTCTTTTATTGACTGTGTCGCCATAGCATTTCAGCTCTTCCTAGAAACACAGGGAATCCCAGAGCAAGCTTGTGGAGAGGTATTTTTGTCCATAAGAAGGACCCCTCGGTGCATCTTGACCCCAAGTCTAACCCTGACTTTGGCTCCAGATAAGGCGTTCAGACTAAGGGATGAAACAAAGTGGAAGCAGCCCTCGGCTCTTCTCTTTGCAGCTGGCAAACTTCAGCCAAACCCCTGGCTTTCCAATTGGACTTCTTATGACCGTCCAAACCACTCCCAAACCTTCGCACTGGCCTCAGTACAACTGTCAAGTTTATATTATAACCCTCTTTATGCATCCTTTAGTCTCATAAACCCTATATTACCCAAGCACTGGACATGCAGAAGGCACTCAAGGCCACACAAGCCTAAGAATATGGTGTTTAAATAAGCTGACACTAGTTAGATATTTCCTCCACACAACTGGCAGCCTTCATTGAAACAAAATGTTGCATTTTGAGCATTACAATAGAACCTAGCGCTAAATCTAACCTTGGCTACAGATAAGGCATATGCTTCTATGTGAAAATTCACTGTGAGTAAAACAAGCCCATGCAAACTCTATCTTTTCCTTCACTGTAGTGCCAAAGTTCAGCTATAGGCTTGGGTCTGCAATGCATCTTTCGAATCCTGTAAATGTAACTTGAACAATAATATAGGGAATGAGAAAGGCATAAAGCACCACAAGAAACTTGAGCTTCAGGTATTCAGGTAAAGTGATACCAATATTCTCCATCACAGAAGCTGCAAATTTGAAAATAACTGTAGCCCTGTAGTCATCAGTTTCATAGAGGCTATCCCTAGTCTAAGCTCAAGTCTCTGCCAGGAATACATATTGAGCAAAAATTCAGAATAACCAAATCAACTGAGCGCAACACACAGCTTTCCTCTACAGGGTCAACAAAATTCAGTCCTAACCTTCATTCTGCAGCAATTCTTTTCGTGATCCTAACCCCCCTAGCTTCTTACATGCTTATGCTGCTCACCAAAGATAAGGAGTATAGCATTTTTAAAAAAAACTGCACAAATTGTGAAGATATCTGGCCTGAACAAATTCTAAAGTTCCAATATTTTTTAAATTTTAAAAAATTTTAACAAATAAATTTAGATTTTAAATTCCCAAGACCTGCCTCCGTGTTCTTCCAAACCACTTCTGCACCTGCAACTAACCTTAAACTTCAGGCAATGCAGACTGTTCACCCTAAAGGTGAGCCCCAAACTGGCTCACCCACCCAGCTGTGATAGTGAACCTGGTGTTATTCACACACAGGGGATGAAGCTGGGGATACATCACACAGAAACACCAATACCACATTTCCACCTCTTTCCACTTGAACAACTAAGTGTGAATTGCAGAAGCTGGCTATGACTTTGGATTCACTTCCCTGTTTCACAGACCCTAACTCTAATCTGATCCCTAACTCTCCCTCCATTCTTCCCTTTTCTCTGGATGAGTTGAACATCGACCTAATCCTGGCTCTCCAACCTTTCTTCTCTGGAAGCACAACCTGAACACATCTCCAACCCTTGGCTGGGCCATTTACAATACTCACACTTGCAAATGAAACACAGAAGGTCTGGCAAAATGTTCTTACTTCTTTCTTTCCCTTCCCTTTCCTCACAAGCATCAATGTTTGAGCTAAATTATATCCCTGCACAAACTTTAGTCCCTGTACCATGGTCACTAACCCCATTCCCAATATTAGCTATGGACTAGACACCCACTGGCCCCAACTCCCACCATAGCCAAAACAAACTGGTAAAAAATGCCCTTTGCATGAAAAATATAGATCAATAAATTGGGATGTGTGGTGTTGAATCTCACAAATCTTAACCCTGGCCTTATTTCTAAGTCCACAACTTAGTCTCTGGAAAACAAAAGGCAGACTCTGGTGCTGGTTAAAGGCCTCTACCAGCAGCCTGTTTGGCACCCAGCAATAACATCACCTGCATCCGTGGGGAGGGGTGAACCTCAGACTACACTTGACACAATCCACAGGGGCCTCAGCATGAGCCAGCAATGTCCCCATTGCCCACTCATCACACAGGGGACACGTACACCATGGTGCCCAGAGGAGGTCACCTGGGAAAGGTCATCTACCTAAGACTTTATATATGACAGACCCTTAGGTATGCCTATCCAGGTCTAGGCAATGCACAAGGCACAAAGAAACAAGAAACCAGGCTGAGATGCAGCTGTCAGAAAGAGAGATGAAGGTTACAGGAAAGGAAACAAGTCCCTATGGGAACAGGTCCTCTACACCTCCAGCTTGCATTAGGGCAAGCTCAGAGGTGGGCCTTCACCAAAGATACAGGAGGTCTGCTGAGCTGTGCAACACAGCCTCCATGCAAGTGTCCTAGGGATCTCCCCCAAAATGAATTCTGCCCAACCTATAGGCATGCCAGGAAAATAAGCAATCGCACACTTGTACTTTCACCTTTCAGTATTAGGGATGGGAGGTTATCTCAGTACCTTGCAGTGCCTTTCAGAGGAGGACCTCACAAAATATATTCCGACCTGCCCAGGGAACCATTTCCCTGGTGTTTCTGCTAGAAGACTGAAAATCTCCTTTGCCCCCTCCACAAATTCCACATTTAATAGCTTTACCACAGCAGTCAGAGTTCTTGGACCAAGTGTCCCCTCTCATACTAGAATTAGGATTAAGCTAATTTGTGCATGTCATCTAACCCTCTTAGTCCTGAAATTTAATTTAAAATCTTTTTGAATTTCTGATAAATAGCACCTGCCTCTAATTAGAAACATTATTTAATCAGGTTTCACGTGCTTTCAACCTTATTAGATTCTTGTCACAACCCTGTGTATGATTTGAGCATCTTGCTTGAACACAAACATATTGGCCACCATAATATGCCAAAGATGTCTTCTGATGGCAGAGGTATTTAATGTTTCAGTTACATGATACTAAAGTTCTCACAGCACAGTAACAAAGCACCAGGAGAAAAAAATTGAAGCCACAAGACGAAGAACTTCACAGAAATCTCAAGAGACAGTGATTTTCTCCTGAAAATCTCTCGTGCTACTCAACCTCTAGTCTTCCAGTTTTCCATTTTGAAACCTCACTTTGTTTCATCTGTAACTTGATATTGCAGATATACTATATTGCAGTTTTCAAAGATTAAAGCAAAACTAAGTATTTTGAAAGATCCACATTTAAAAAAATAACAGCCATTTTAAATTTTCTTGTTAGAGATTTTTGTAAAGGAGGGGAGTTGTTCTGTGTACCCTTTCAAAATTTCTAAATACTCCACAAAATAGAATTCCAGTCTTTCATGAAGCTCTCAGGCTATAAATAGACACACTTTGTAATGTAGACATAGCGTATCAATGTAGTCACCAGTGGAAGGTGGTGCAGACCTGCCCTGGGACATGCACTGATTCAGTAGCATGCAGAAACCATACTCGATCCTGTAGTAAACAAGCCACCAGTTGCAAACTGCACCAGAAGCAGCTTTTATATGTACAACAGCAAAGATCCAGAGCAGCTCAACTGAGGTTGATGGATATGACCCTTCGCTTGCTTATTATTGGTGTTATTTTATTAACTACAGAGGAATAAAACCTGAGATGAAAACCAGACTCCAACAAGTAAACTCTCGGCTTGAGCTGCTGCAAGAAAAGGAAGCCCAGTCCATGGAGCAGTGCCAGGGTCTGCCAGGAGCCTCGGCACCTGCAGAGCTGTTATCTGCAGCTCTCGTTCCTCTCTGCTTCTTCCATCTTAGGGTCTGATGAAAAGGTCATTAACATTAGGGGAATCTCTCCAAAGAGAGAGATCTCTCCATTCCAAAGGCATAAGGCTATTTCTCCAGTGCACAAATGCCATTCATCTGGCACACAGGCAGTAAAGTTGCTAAGTGGGTATAGATACCAAGCCCCCGTATCTCGCAACATACCCTACTTTTTTTGTTTTATTCTAGTCAGTAAGTCACAGTGTTGTTAGCAACTCGGGAAATTTGGCCTGTCATCTATAATCTTTGAAGTGCAAACTTCAAAATTCATGCAGAACAGAGAGCAGAAGTGATGTCTGTATTTTCAGGTGAGCAAAGCTGCAGACTTCAAAGGTTCAGTATTAATCTGTGAAGCTTCTTAAAGATTGTCACCTGAGTTTCTCAAAAGCTGGCTGAAAATGCTTCTGTACATCCAGATAAACGTGTTCTTTGATCTGAGTGATAAAAACAACTGTTTTCCTACATGTAAACTCCTTTTTTGTAAATGTTTATGAACTGTGGGAAATTACGTCTCTGCCAGAATTTAAAATAAAGTGATTCAATGGGTTTGCTTTACATTTACCATTCATTATGCTCAATAACATTGCAAGAATCCCAGTGGAGTTTTCAAGGAAGGTTCACAGTGTTGTAGTTACCAGGGAAACACATGATAAATTGTTGCTATCTAAAAACAAAAATCCCCATTAACTTTCTATTAAAAAGCAAGCAATGTGAACTATATGGAGAAATGTCTTTACGGTTACCCTATTAAAATGCTGTATGCTTTGTTTCAAGATTTAACCAAATATTGGCCAAGCTCTGACATTTTTATTCATTGTGAACATCGCCTAGCACTTCACAGTCTGTGGTTTGTCATGCGTTGTTAAAGACAGTCCAGTATTCAGCTGAGTCGGCCCAGGAATAGCAGACACAACGTGATCATTACTGCAGTTAAAATATTTACAGGCAAAGCTTTTTTTGAGAGACATTTGATTCTTCCAAGCTAAGCTAGCAAAACCAGCAGTTTCACACCAAAATGAAAGGGTTTTGCCAACCCCTATGGTTATACAAGATATTCAATCTCAGTAAAATGGTTTACAGGTTGAGCAACGAACTAACTCTGCATGGTATAGACAAGGTTTCTCAACACATGTCTACTTTTTTTTTTTTACTTGGAGCACAATTGTGTATACACAAGTGTCGCAGGTCACAGATCACCTTGGCCCTACAGATCAGTGGTAGAGACAGGGATACTCCAACCCTACCTTGCCCTTGGTGCTTCAGGAAGCGAGAAGAACCACATGACATCACCTAAGTAGACACACCAAGATACTAGAAAACTTCCTTGATCAAGCCCTCTTTGACCTCTTGCAGATCAGGTGGGCAGTTTAAGAAGTAATCATCACCCTCTAACACCACCTTTCAAAGGGTGTTGATGTCCCCACTGTCTTTTGGTCAGTCCCCAGCCTTTGAAACTGACCACAAGAGCTGGTCCAACCTTACTGCAACACGAATAGGCTGCCTAAAAACACCTTCAGCAGAAGCTAAATTAAATCTGGCTTCTTCCACAATAAAATGTCCTAAAAGCACATTTCCTTCCCTGTCCTTTTTTTCATACCCATCAGTTACGGTAGCTCAGCCGAGCAGAAGGTAGCTTCCAAAAAAGAACAGTAATTTCTCTAGCTGCTCCAACCTGATTCACATTTGTCTGCCCATGTCTGCCACACTCAAGCCTTACAGAGTCCCTGTATTACTATAGTGAGTAAAAAGGATTATTCTCATTTAAGAGGTCACCCCTGAATGATGAGACATTCAGGGGCTGACTTCCCCAAGTTTCCACTGTGAATTAACAAGATAGCAGAGATAACGTCCAGTTTCTTGCTACATTATTCCCACTTTGCTACTCTCTGGATTAAGGAAGGCATTAATTTCATTGGTGCTCATATTAGGACATCTAAGCTTTGCACCACAGGAGAGGATTTCTGGCAAATGGAGGCAGTGTTATGGGTCAGATGAATGTAGAAATTAATTTTTCCTTCCTGATGTGACAGAGCAATGACTGGTTCTGAAAGCAGAGACATGCAGCTCATGGTCAACGTGAAGGAGAAAGAGGGTCATGTCAAAGTGAAAGTTGGGAAGATGGTGATACTACAGGGCAGGAATAACAGATGTTGTGCTAAAGGAGAAGTGATATGATGAGAGCTTAGGTGAGAGTTTTAGCTTCTTGGATGACTCAGAAAATCAGGCTTCAAAAGACATCATGCAGAAAGAATATGCAAGATTTAGACACAGCCCAGGCATCAGGATTTAGACGGAATGGAAAGAGCAGTGACAGCTGCAGGCAGGGTAGGGGTGATGACAGAGAGCAACAGGAAGGAAGGTGGGAAAGGAAAGACACAGTGAGCCCAGGAGCACTACTGGCAGGGCTTTTCCTTGGCATATCCGTAGACCCATTCCTGCTCCAGGTCAGACAGGGTGGCCATCTGAAAATGTCTCACACCTCCCCTGTCCCTTCTCTTGTAATAAAAGGCTGGTCCTGCTGATGGTCATATCTCTGAGGCCATAACACTCTAGGGGAGGGAGGGAAATTGGGTTCTCTCTGCAGGCAGTGCACAGGTCCCACCTCCCTTCTCAGCACCCAGGTCACC
This sequence comes from Morus bassanus, assembly GCA_031468815.1. Classification (NCBI taxonomy): domain Eukaryota; kingdom Metazoa; phylum Chordata; class Aves; order Suliformes; family Sulidae; genus Morus; species Morus bassanus. The sequence continues at coordinate 82,900,812 of CM062600.1, forward strand.
TTGCTGGTTCCCCTGAACACCCAATGCCCAATGCATTCTAATAGACATGAGGCACTACTTCAGTCAGATATTTGGCATCATGCAGCTTCACACTGTGTATTTAGCCTTAGCTTTAAATCAGTGTCACCAAGACATAAAAAGATGGAAAGAAAGTCTCATTTTAGTCAGCTGGACTAAAAAGTTGATCTGTTCTCTTTTTCCTCTCCTTATTTTTACTTTTACTGGTTTATTTCTTAAATCCATTCCTAAAACAAGCAAACCTTTTTTGTTTCCATTTGCAAAAGATTTTTTTAAAAGGGGTGGGGGGGTGGGGGGAGACAGACAGACAAAGCCAAAAAGAAACAGAGAATCCAAGTGGAGAGGTATGTGTTATTGGACAAGTGTTTAATTTATGGAACTTGGCCGGCAGAACAAGAGTTTGAATTGTACTTCAATAAGTGGAGCTCTTAGAATAAATGTGGCTTGTAAAGTTGTTTTACAGTCTGCTTTGCCGAGCAGCCAACACCTCATGGAAACCTTTGAAAAACATTCTGTTTAGAAGCGATGGTTTTTATATTTCATATTTTCTCTATTTGTTTTCCCCTCTGGTTTTATAACTGAAACCATATGCAGGAAAACAGGATTTTTGTGTCTTAAAATATCTACCTGGTCTGACTACTTTCATTATTAAAAAAACAGTTAGCATTTTGAAAATTCTTCATGTATTAGGCACTTGGTTCAAACATTAACATGTCCTTGTTTGATACCTCAGTCAGCTACAGATTTCCTGAATGACCTTGAGATAGTCACTTAGCTGGGATTCATCATGCCTCTCCCTACATACATGCGGTGCAGCTGTGTGCATCTGAGCTGTCCGTCTTTCCCATTATAGACAGCAAATGCAACAGAGTTTATAATGTGATTCATCTGTGTAGGATGGTGGGGGATGAATCATGCTCTAGATCCATATATTGACCAGCTATTCACTGGAAGTCAAGGCAAGCTGCTCAGACATAGACACTTAAACTGGAGATACCCACAGTTAGCCACATCAGCCTCATCTTAGTCTCTCATTGCCACTAAAGGGGTGAGACAGACCCCTTGGGAAAGAAATCCATCCCATCCCAAGAACAATGTCTGACCACCTGGGTGAACTGCCCAGAGATGATTCCGATCAGTCTATGTTGACCATAGAGAGTGCCAAAACTATAAGCCTTTAAATGGCTAAAAGTAGTCAAGAGGAATCGCTCTCTACAAACATCATTCAGAAGACCCATGGTAAGGAAGGCAAATGCTCATTCTCCACAGTTACACACACACGCGTATACGTATATACTTACAATCCATATACAAATGGTATCAGCACAACTTCTATGCAATACACTAGGACAACCCATTAAACTAACTATGTGCATCCATTTGGCAGATTGGGAGATACTGCTGCAACAGAGGGAAACGAAGGAGCAGTAAAGAAAAGTATCACCTTGGAGCAAAGCAAAGTATTGCATTACATACTACACAGACTGGGAAAGGAAGGCACAGAAAGACTCCAAGACCACATCGTAAAGGCCAAGTATCTAAATAAGGATGTAAGAGTCATATTTAGTCCAATAAGTTAAACTATTCTGATTACTAACTATTGCATGGTAGTTGTGTTTGTACAGATATGACAGAGCTGCTCTGGAATGTGGCTTTATTTGATGCCTGTGATAAGGAACAAGTTTACTTGAGTATACTTTTTTCCTTTTGGGTGGATTTTTTTTTTTTTTTGTACTTTGAAGGTTTGTGGCTAAGTGTTTCATACATGCTGTCTGGAATTGTATTGCATTCAACCTCAGCGACTGTTCCAAAATGCCCTGCTTTGTTCATTTGTGTTTGGTGTCAGGGGTTGATCCTTGGTAGAGCTTTGCTTGGTAAAGTCATTAGGACTCAGCCAAGCACTCTGTCAGCATTCCAAAGTTTTGCCCTCTAGCTGTTCACTGTATTTCTTTTCTATTTCTTAATGGTTTCTTATGAGAGCAATGTGCTTTTACAAATGGTTTCTTTTCATGGCCCTTGTGAGACCAAGTCCCTTGAAGTCAATGCTTTTCTGATCACCTCTATACTTTCAGCACAGAGGAGGAAAGAGCAAAGGCTTGGCGTCAGATATCTTAGCATAAAGCTAAGCTCCCTACACAAACAGCAGCCCTGGTAGAAAAGTTGTCTGAAGTGTTACGCAACACCCATCATCCTGTTCATGCACCATCCCACTGTTCACAGCCCACCTGCATTGTGGTTGGTTGTTTTTTTTTTTCATGGGGCCACCAGATCACTGCAGGCTGTGTGAGGGTGCTACACTGTGAACATTTTCTCTAGTAGCACAAGTAAAAAAGAAACCCAGTGCTTACTCCGAGAGGCTTAAAAATACAAGGCTCCGTGCTATCAGCATCCTGCACCTCAAAAGCACACTACAACAGCTGTCTGTCTGGGAATGAGCAGGCACAGGTAGGTCTAGAGATGCCTAACTACCGGGCATTACCCTGCAATCTGATAATTGTTCATAAGAAGCAGGACAGCTCATTACCGCACTGATGAATGACTCTTTGCTGACAAAAGACCCTTTTCTCAAGGAATTCCCTATCAGCCCTAGGTGTGCCATAACTGATTCAGGCTCTCATTAGCCCTAATTAGGTAATTGTTCAAATGTTTTCTCTATTATTCATGGAGCCTGTACCACTGAGCACAAGCCTACTGACTGACAGGTGCTCGCTGCAAAGAAATTGTGTTTTTCCAGGGCGATGCTCCTGCAGGGATCATTGTGCCCATCACAGCCCTCCAGGGTTCTAGCTGTTGGAGTCCCTTGGGCTCCTCTGCTGTAAAGCCCCACAGTTCGCTGCTGTGGCAGTATATAGAATTTCAGCATCCCTGTAACTCTTTTTTTGCACTACTCCTTTCCCCAAAAAATTGGTAATTTTTCAGCCGTCTCCTCCAGTCATGTCCCAGGTTGCCTTCCCATCTGGGGTGGCTAGGTTTGATCCCTTCCGAGCAGAGATTTAGTTCCCTTCTCATCCACAGGGAGACAGCAAACAGGAATCACAGGAAGAGGCTGTAATTTTTGTCTTAGCCCCAGAGCTTTGATGCCCTTCTTGATGCAGAGTACAGGCCTGTTACAGATGGCTCAGTGATTTAAAGCACAAGCCTTGGTCTCCAGATCCCACTTCCATAAACTTCAAGGTTGACCGTGGCAAAATCTCTTAGGCTGGAATTTCTCTTGCCTAAAAATAGCCCTCTAAAAGCTTAGCAACCAGAGTCCCTCTGCAGCTGGTGGAAAGAGAGGGACATACATCCTTTTTTTCACATCTCAGGTAGGTATGTAAGAAAAGGGATATGAACCACTCTCTGGAGATACTAGCCTCTCTCTGTATTGACTGCAAAGGGCTTTCACATGACTACTTTGCACTTAACCACTAACGATTAAATTATGTGAGCAAGGACAAGAATTCTAAAAATATACATGCCCCACCTCTCAATTTCAGAGGGAATTGAGCAGTGCAGTCTTGTAAATACAGGCTTTAGAAGCTCTGCAGTGATGCTTCTGCTTTGTAAAACCCAACAGTATTTTCTCCTGGTGAGGTTTAAAATGAGCATGACATTTTCAGGTGCTATGAAGACATCGACACAACCACTCAGCATTTATTCTCCCTGCTGATAACAGCTGCACTCAGTTGTTGGTGGCGGATATTGTTCACAGCAAAGTGGCCACTAACCTTTTTTTACTGATGTGTCCCCGAGACTTCAAGATCCTAAGAGACACTCCAGCCTCCTTTATGTAGATCCACTGGAGCTGTCTGAGCCCACCTCAGCTCTTGAAACCCTTTGGAGAAGGCTTCTGGAAGGAACATGAACAAATAAACAAAATAAGCAACACTGAATATCTCTGATATCAGCCACACCTGTTAAATATGAATATTAAGCTCCAGAGGAAAAGCAACCTCTATGACAGCCAGGTGCAAGCCTGGCATTGCTCTGGAGTCTCTTCTCTGCTAGTGCTGTTGACCTCAGACCCTGTGTCCATCCCAAAAAAGATTGGGTGTTTGAATGGAGCACGCAGGTTGAGCTGTCAAAGAGAAGAACAGGCAGTTTGGAGGGCAGTTCTAAGCCGAGATGGGCTGACGTCCATCTGAAGGTGCCCAAAGCTACACTGACTACCAGGAAGCCCAGGGCAATGACACATCTTACCCAGCTAAGTGTTTATGGGATTAATTCAGGTATAAATACCTGTTTTTCCAGTAGGACCTGTTCTTTTCCTACCTCAGAGGGATGGAAATTCACAATATCTGGCCATAGCAAATTCCCTAAGACTAGAGGACACAGGAGGAGAAAGGGGACTCCTGCTCAGTGTTCCCTACACCAGTGTCCTCCTGGCTAGCCACAAGGAACTAGCCAAAAATGACAGTCACCAAGGGTGCCTTAACTGAAACCAAGGATTGGACTCAGCTTCTGGCCAGAATCAGATTACAGATAGCAAAAAAGAAGGGTGGGGGGCATGGGGAGACGGACCCACACCCTCCCTCTTTTTTTGCTCCTTGCTTATTCCTGCACTGAGTGCAGCTGGGCAGAACCTGAGAACCTCCTTGCTCATGACCACAAGACACTCATGAGGGAGGTTTTGGGGGTGGCTACTCATTGCACAACCCCATTTGTTGCTTTAGACCACTCAATACTTTCTATAATCCTCCCCCCCCCTCCCCCCTTAGGATCAAGCAAACTGAGTGCCGGTTAGGTTTAGTTTTTACAGTTACACAAAACCATATTGCTTGCCCATACACCCAGCCCCAGGCTGATGCTCGTGTACGAAGGTCATCACAAAGACTCTTGCTGCGGTAGGGATGAGCTGCCGGCAGAGAGAGCCAAAGCACTAGACAGCAAGCGCTGTGCAATGCATTTGCAGGGCTGCACTTAGCATTGTGCTGCCAGGGGTGAAGGGAAAACTTCTTTTGATGCTCAAGGACCTTCTTATTAGGACATTCAGAGCCACACATATTTTTACCATCTGCCTGTCAGTGTTCCTCTCTGCAAAAGAGCCTTCCCTCCAGCAAGGCATCCCTTCCCAGACTGTCCTTCTGCTGCTACAGGCTTTAACACTCACAGCCAGCCTGTTTAAGCTACCAAAAAAAAAAGGTTCCCACCAGAAGGTGGTGCCCATATTCCACAAAACACGGGGCAAGCACTTCACAACACAGTCCACTTTTGGGCAACACCTAGAAACCCAGCCACACTTCTACAAAATCGTTACAGCAAAACCAGAGACCAGCCGATGCCAGACTCCCTCAGAAAGCAGGATGACATTTTTTCAGATGTAATCTGCAGTGTAGATCACTAGGGTGCAGTGCAGTGTATTTCCTCTTAAGGGTTTATATCTTAATGGACTTTTTAATGAACAGAACCCTGCAACTGTAATACGGAGTTTATTAAATCCATAATCCTGCCTGGATTCACCTGCTAACTAAAGAGCACAGAGCCCTGAACTGAGGTGCTTATCTTTGTCTAAAGCCACATGTGGATGCTGATTTCTGAGCAATACTTTGATGCTACCCCAGTTTGCTCTTGACGGTCTATCAAAGGCAGATGTGGAATGAGGAGCGTGGAAATGTCATAGATTTGCTGTGATATATGGATGCATCAGCTCAAAACGTCAAAAGGGATAGAGGCTTCAGCCTCTTCTCCAGTATTTTCTTGTCTCCTGCTGTCTGTTACTATATTGGCAATTTGCATTGCTTCCCTCAGCTCGCTGCTAGCCAAATATCATCAGGCTCCCTCCGTGGTCGCTGCAACAGCATGCAGGTACCACTCGGTTACTTGGTAAAGGTTATGTCCCCTGTCCAACCAGCAGCTTCTCACACATTGCATCAGCAGCTGGAGTGAAGGTGGGAGGCTGTAGGGCACCTATGTCATGTCCCTTTTTCCCCCTGCAGCTCTGTGCCACAGCCTCATGACAGCAGTGGGTCATTTCCTGGTCCTCATCCCCAGGAGGAGACACCACTGCCCCAGGCAGCAGTGCACATCACTCTCAGCAGTGGTTCAGGCAGGTCCCTTCTTCATTAAACATCCCATCTTTGAAAAAGGATATCACCATGGGGCTCTAAAGTATAGCAGAAAGATGCCAGGGCACAACTCAAAAGGTTTTCTAACACATGGGCTTTGTGATTTACAGTTACGTCTTCTCACCACCTGAAAGAGATGGAGCTTGGAGAGATTGTTGTGGCTGAACGTCCTGGTGAGAGGCAGTTGTATGAGGAGCAGAAGCCAAGAGGCCAGGACCTCCCAGGGAGAAGTAGAAATCGGATCCACCAAGTTTTCGGGTATCTCACAGGAGAAATGAAAGAATACGGAGAGTGGATGAAAAGTAAGCAGAGGGATATGTTTAGGGCTCTCTGGGTAGGAAGGGCTAGCTGGGAACATCTATATTGCCAACAGTACTTTCAGTGCTGGGGCATGAGTCAAGGGGCCATTTCACTCCCCGAGGAAGAGCAGAGGCAGCGTGGTCTGCGCTCATTGAAAACTTCTGGCCTTTTAACCCAAATCATTTTATTCTCAGGGAGGGGATCTCTCTGCGTCCTCCTGCCATTACCATGGCTGCAGGCATAATTCAGCACAGGCAAAAGACGTCTTTTACAGCTAATCAGTTATATGTCATTAGCATCATGTTCCTTCTAGCAGTGCTCAGAATCACACTTCAGGGCTGGGGATTTAGTCTTCTTTGTAAGTGCTTTGGATCAGCAACCATCTCCTATCCACGTGTGGGCTGGCGTTGGGGACTTGACTTCTGATTGTGTGGGCAAAAGCTCTTGTATTACCAGCCTTAGGGGAGCAATAAGTACTGTGGCTGTTATGTTGCTATAAAATACAAAGCAAGTACTGATCTCAAAGGTTTACTGTCCAGACAGGAACAATACATGAGCAGATGGTCCGCGTTAACCAGAATTATTATGGATTTGGGGCTTTGAGAGGCTACGTAGGACTGTGGGTCCTCTGTCAAGGCTAGGTTCGTTACCAGTACACTCCAGCAATGAGAGAGAAATAAGAGACAGCTGTGTACAGCCAGGCTGTGCAGCGGCTAATGTTGGTGGAGGAGGGTGGCTGAGATGCCTCCAGGCAGGGTGCTCAGCAGGCTGGCGGTGTGATCCCCAGCCACAGGGGAACATCTCCTCCTGCTTTCTCTTTACTCCAGTGGTCCATGCTTGGTATACAGCTTTTCTTACTCAATGTCCTGAAAAGCTTTGGCCACTGCCCACTGGTTGTATTTTAATATGTCCAGTTATATCTGTGTCCAAAACCATGAGCATTGCTGATATATTTCATAGCTCAACACCAAATATTAGTAAAAATTATTTTTGACAAGCCTGGTCATTTTTCTCTAAGAAACTCATTCCTCCCTGGTTGTAGCTGCCTGGCTCCCCAACAATGCACAGCCTCAGGGTTGCTTGCAAAGCCATCCCTGAACTTGCTCTCCAGCCTCTTGGGAGGGCTCTCCCAGTGATGCTGAAAAGATGTAGAGTGGTACCTATCACTTCAAAGATCCTCTATTTAAGCTAATCTCATCAGAAAGCAAAACTTGAGACTGACTGTAAATATAACACAGGGAAGTGGAAAAGGAAGGAGTGCAAAAGAGAGGAGTTTTTAGGAATAAATCATTGCCCAGATTCAAAAAGTAGTCTGGCACTTTATTCTCTGTCTAATTAACAATCTAAACTAACAGAATTAATTTTAAATATTTAAGATGAAAGCTGCATATACACATTGCATGAACATGTTGTGCATGTAAGCAGCACCTCTTTCTCCTTGTATCATGTTTAATAATGCACATCAGTACAGAAATGGTTACACCCTTTCCAGAAGCATGGCAGAAAAAGACTTCAAGTCAATTTGCAGTAGAAGAGCCAGCAGCAAAAAGTTATTGCAGTGCTACAAGACCCTCCTCACACCATGGAGATCAATAGGAGCACTGTACATAGATGCCCTCAGCCCCACACACATCCCACCCCACCCCTGCACTCACCTGAGGTACCCGAGTGTGGTGCCCGTTTGCTCTGTCCAGGTTCTATAGATTTCTCTAAAGAGCAATGGCTCATTGTCCTTTGGAAATGACTCTTTCTGCTGAGTACAGTCCAAGCTATAGTAACTATTCTCTTAATTTAGGTTCTTCAGTTCCCAAAGTACTTTTTAGACACCTTTGACAGTTTGAGCCATCTCTTATATACAATGTACCTCTATGTTCTGGGTCCCTAAAACAGCAAAAGCGTTTCATTTTCATATTTCCCTATCCACATACAAACTAGTTTCAGTCTTTGCCTAAGTTCCTCTTTGCATCTGAATTATACACCAAAAAGGGACTATCTCCTCATTAAATTAATAGCAGAATCTTAAGCAATCTACCATGCAAGGAAGACTGTTCTTTGACCACCATAAATAAACCACTTTTTATGACTCTCTCCATGAACTTTATAGCAGTGCCCAATTCATCCCTATTAGCTTTTCAAGTGCCAGATGCAAAATATGCTCAGACAACAATAAATCAGAGACTGGTTTTACAGTTCTGTTGATATGTCGCCTCTGTTCTGTGGCCAGAAAGCAACTGTAGAGATGAGTGTGCTTTGAGGGAGTCCTGCTGAAATGATGCCTTATCACCAGCATTTTTATTTGATCTCCTCCAGATAAGCCCCTAATGGTCCAGCTGGTGGACTGGATTTTGCGAGGGACCTCTCAGGTGATGTTTGTCAACAACCCTCTCAGCGGGCTGATTATTTTAGCGGGGATCTTCATCCAGAGCCCCTGGTGGATGCTCACAGGCTGTACTGGAACGACCGTGTCAACGTTAACTGCGCTGGCCCTCAGTCAGGACAGGTAGGTGGTACCTCACATCCGGGCGCTTGATAAAAATTGATCCTTAGAGTAACAGGAACCCACTGATGGGTCATAGCCCCACATTTGAGTATATTAGAGACAGCAGACCAGCTTTCCTTATGGATAGTTTGGAAGCAGTTATGTGAGGACAGAGCTGTGGTCCAAGAAGAGCTGGCCTGCCCCCATAGTTGGCTGTCTTTGTGAGAGCAGAAAGTTATCTCTCTCTGGTACCATTGTCACAGTCATGTACGTCCTTTGGATCATGGGAAACCCCCCAGATCATCATCATCCAACAGTGTCCAAACTCCTGCCTTCCACACACCAGTGCAATGCAATATAGCAGTTAACCTCACCACTTTTTCATCCTTCCCTACACTCCCTTCACTGTGAGCAGGACACTTGTATATAGTGTTTCAGGGGGTCCCTGCAACAGGTCACCTTCAGCACAGCTTGCTACCTTGCAAACATTTCTTTCCATCACAGATCAGCCATTGCAGCTGGGCTGCACGGCTATAACGGGATCTTGGTGGGAGTGCTCATAGCCGTCTTCTCCGACAAAGGGGATTACTACTGGTGGCTTCTTCCTCCTGTGGCAGTTATATCAATGGCCTGGTAAGTGCCACTTCTCCTCCTAGAGGCAATTCTTAGAGAATGAGGAGTCCTGCTATATACAGCTTAAACACTTTGGAAGTCCCCTCTACGCCAGCAGCTCCAGCCACAGTGGCACTGGAAAGAGGCATTCAGTGATGCATAGAGCTTGTGAGGCATGTTGGTAGGAGGCCGTGTGTACAGACAACACATTATAGCACATGGACTTCAACTCTCTGCAAATGGCCCTCATCAGCAGGACACACTCAGGGTGGATGTCATTGTGCCCAACACCACAAGGGTTCTTCCTCATCCAGGCACTGAACTGACCTGGTGCTCTCTCTCAGGCTGAATTCAATCTTCCCCCCCCCCCAGACATGTAACCAGTCATGAGAAAAATTAATTCCTTCAAGTAACTCTGAATGCTAGATGATGTCCTTTCAGTATTAAATTTACCATTTCTAAATATGGACCCTAACAGCACTGCAGAATCTATTTAACAGCCTTAGCTGAAATTAATTCAAGAGTCGCATTTTAATCACTGTTAGCGATAAGACGCAAGTCATTATTGCATTTCGTTGTTTTTAAAATCAGATTTTTTTTCATATTTTATTTCTTTAGTCACTCTCAGCAAAGGTCACTTTGTAAGAACCTCTCAAAACCCAGGACACATTGCAAGAATGTTTAGTTTCTCTTCTCTGCCAGAATTCCTTGAGGCTTTTTATTCAAAATTTTCTTTGTTCTTTTAGTTCACAAGACTCAAGGGTAGAGCTAAAAGATTTTGAAATTAGACATTTCAGTGATTTTTTCAACTGATACTTTGAATTGCAGCTTTAGAAGTCAGCATTTCTTTAATTGTTTCTGGTTTTTTCTGACAGGATGTATAATTGGCAGAAGCTTTGTATTTCAGCACAGAAATTAGGACACCATTTTCACTGAACTGCTGATTTTTTTCCTACAGCTACAAGCATGGAAATCTGTAAACTGCTCTGGGAACCAAATTTGTCATAGAGTAATAGGGTTCATTTGAGATTATACAGGGAGAACAAAGCATTTTTTCCACTGATAGTATCTACACAACAGGACACAAGATGTTGCTTTTGAAATGCCAAATAATTCGGGTGGGGTTTTTTATTAGAAACAGCTTAATTACTTTCTAGGACTCAAATGCAGCTTCATGAAAAATTCAAGTCTTTAAAATGAATTTTTGTAAACTGTGCAATGTCCACTGCTACTTGGAGGTTGAGCATAAGAGCTGCTCAGCTCACTTATATCAAGAAAGCTGAGCTGGAAGCAGCAGAACACAGCCTATTGCTATCAAGGATAGGACCTGGCCTTTCACTCTTTTCCACATGCTTTCTGGGCACCATAAAAAAAAACAGGTGTTATCTTACCAATATGCTACCACAAAGACATTCATGCAGGACACCCACTTCAAGTGGAAATAAGGCAGTCTGGAAATGTCCTGAGAAAAGCAGATCTGGTGAAGTTTATACTCTGGGTTCTACAGCCAAGATCTTTGGGAAAAGTCAAGGTTTGCGTGCTTTTTAGTGTTCAGTCTCTAAATATTTTGACAGCCACCCCAAGTAATTTACGTGCTAAATATACTCAATTGTGTTTCTTAAGAAGGAAGCTCAGTTTTCAGAAAATGCTGTATGACTTCGGGTGGTACCTGCGCAGCACGCGGAAACATCAGTCTCATTGACATAAGCAGGAACATCAGTCAAGGTCTGGGTCATGCCTGGCACAACAACCTTTCACAGCTCTGTTACAGTGGTAACTTCGTCTTACACTCTGTGAGGCTCCATATGTCCTAAGGACTCCTCATTCCCCCAAAATAGTGTCTAATATAGTAAATATTTTCCACCTTTCTTAATAGCAGATTTTCCATCTTTTTTGATCACCTCTTTTGCTTTATTCCTCTTCCAGAACCATATTCTGGTATCTTCCAAACTATTTAAACAAAAAAAAAAAAAATAAAGCAAGGTAGGTAATTTCCAACTCCCTCCCACCTCCCTAAGGCAGCAGCTTGTTGGACCATCTAAAGTTCTCCACAGTTCTTCATGTGGCATTCCCAAAATTTGTTCTCCTAGTTTTTGTTAGATTTTTCTACCAAATAAGAAGCCAAATTACCTTTCTCCATCCATGCCTAAATGCTCTACTGGATGCATTTCTTTGTTGTCTTCCTGAGCCTAGCATAGCTAGCAGAGCACTTGCACACTAGCCAGCTGTCCTGAGAGAAAGGAGTGGAGTTTATACCACCCATGAATGGATGTGATAGTTGTTGCAAAAAGATAAACAGCAGTCTGCAACTATTTGTCTGATGCAGGCTAATATATTAAAGGTATTCACTACCTGATGTTTCTGAAAGGAATGGTATTGGCTTGCATTTACTAGAGCTTATGACCAAAGCAGTAGGCTGTTTCATCACTGTAAATGTTATAAACAAGTTATACTTGTTTCTCTTTTCCCTCTGTTCTTAGTCCAATCCTGTCCAGTGCTTTGGGATCCATCTTCAGTAAATGGGACCTTCCTGTTTTCACTCTGCCCTTCAATATTGCGGTGACTTTGTACTTGGCAGCCACAGGACACTACAACCCCTTCTTCCCTACAACTCTCATCAAGCCTGTAGCATCAGTGCCCAATATCACCTGGTCTGCAATCAATGTGCCACTGGTAAGCTTCACTCCAACAAGATTATGCCCTTTCATTAAAAAGGTGAGTGTGAAGGCAGTCATCACTTTCACATGGGTCAGAATGGCTAAATGATATGTACAGCCAGTAGCAATTCATGGAACTACATGGCTTGGTTTAGTCCTTAGAGGACAGTGCCATAAAAGCCCTAGGGAAAGTCCTGGCTGATCCAGTGGAAAGGCTGATAGAGCCTGAGGGAAAAGAGCTGCTGAACCTCTCACTTCACCTAAAATTGTACTGCCCCAAAATGAGTCTTGAGTGCTGTCAGTACAGAAGCACATCTGGATATACACTCTTGCTGGCCGGATGTAGTTAAAAGAACATCAGTGAGACTGTCACTGACAATACGAAAAGACAGAAGAAACATCAGGATTTTGAAGGGACAGAAACTCATTTATACCCAGTCCCCTCAGGTCTAGCTCTAGCTCTGGAGGATGACCTTCCCAAAGCAGCACAAGGGTAACTGATATGCTTCATATAATATATAATAAACTCAAATCAACCAGGCCCATCATAGTATTATTGCCTAGGAAGGTTACCATTTTTCTCCCTCACTAAAGTCACCTAAAAAAAAAAAAAAAAAAAGAAACCACAAAACCCCCACCAGCCCATCCTCAATATTACCATTCCAAAAGAAATAAATGTCCATCTTGGACTGATGAAGTGCAAACCAAACAGTGAACTAACTCTGGTTTGAAAGGCATGAGAGCCCACAGGTACCCATCAGTTCCCCTCAGAGCCAGGGTTGCTTCCTTTCTTTTTAACCAATAGCCTGGACAAAATAACTGCTGTGTCCTTCTCAGTAGAGAGATACAATAGCATGTCCTTTTCTACTGGCTGCTACAGCTCTTGCAATCCATCCCAGTCGGTGTTGGTCAAGTGTATGGTTGTGAAAACCCCTGGACTGGAGGCATCTTCCTTGTTGCTTTACTCATCTCCTCCCCACTTATTTGTTTACATGCTGCAATTGGATCGACAGTGGGGATGTTTGCAGGTAAGAAATATTTGCCAAAGTCATTTTTAGCTAGGGTACCTTGACACTAGCCATTACATGACTGTCCAGACTTTGAAGTTGCATGGGTTTGGATGTACTTGGGATAACACTCCTATTTTTGAAACTCACTCTAAATTTGGAAGGTCTTACCAAAGGCCACACAACATCGTGAAGGCAAGAACAGAAGCAGATTTTCTTTAAGCTTTGAATTAGATTTGTAACTCAGGCAGGTGGTTTGTTCCACCTTGCTTAACCCTCCTGCCATTGGATGTGATGATAAAGAAATCTAGAGAAATAGTTTTGGAACTGATCTCTTGCCACAAGTGTTTTAAATTACCACCACATGCATGTCTACCTCAGAGCTGATCAGTCAATGAAAAGAAACAGACTTCTAGGATGCATTTCATTCTATCCTGCTGCAGACTTGCAAAAATAGCTAAATGAATGCTAAAATGGCCTGTCTCTCCACTAACCAGAGAAACAATCTTAAGAGAGATGAATCTGACCCTTGAAGTTAGACAAGATTAATGCCACTTATGTGACCGATTGTAATAAAAAAATATGATGGAGTAAGTGTAATCTGAGACAACAACCTTGGAAAAGGCACAGTCTTCCAACAATAAGTTCTCTGAGCCCTCAAGCACTTTGTACAAGATGTGAGCTGTCTTTTTTATTTTTTTTTAAACAAAACTATCCACAATTTGTATGGTTAAGAGCATTTGGCAAGTTTTGTAGAGGTCTGATATTTAATCTAGAAGAGAAAGGTCAGGGGAAAGTATCTGGGGATAAGCACAGTGATGAAACAGAAGACAAATGAGGACATTATAGCAGGAAATGTATTAATCTTAAGAGTGACATGATGGTTGCCTGTGCACTACATGTTGTGCTCTTCTTTTTACTGGTATTTCTGAAGCCTTTGAAAAATCCTGCAGAAGTACCTATGAGGTCAGGTTTGGAGCAGACTCTCAGCTCCCAACCCAGCAGAGAATTTCCACAGTAATAATGGAGTGACCACACCTAGTACCTAGACCACATCTAGCAAAGGTCATTAGGAAGAGATGGAAAACCCTGCTTACTCCCACAAAAAACACTCAGCTGTGCCTCTGATATTCAAGATCAGGGTACTTATGAGGTTTAAACAGTGCATGTGAGCACAGCTTTCTGCAAGAAGGACACCCAGGTGAGAAGGTCCTCCTACACCCTGGCTGGATCCTCCATCTGATCATCTGGGGGACTAACTACAACACACTCAGTGCATATGCAGAAAGTTTTGCCTGAAATAAACTTTGACAGTAGGCCAAATTACAACCCTAGGGACATTATCAGAGCTCCAAAATAATGAGCTTCATTTGATTCCATCCTTTTTCTGCATGTGCATGTTATGCAAGTGTGAGCATGGTTAAATTCGTCTAGATGTCAGAGGGAAGAGATGGTCGATTCCCAGCAAGTGACAGGTCCTCCTGTAGATATCTCTCATACCTGACCTCACAGCCTTGCCTTTTGTCTTGCAGCACTGAGCATTGCATCACCATTTGACAGTGTCTACCTTGGCTTACACAATTACAACTGCGCACTCGCGTGCATTGCAATTGGGGGCATGTTCTATGCCCTGACCTGGCAGACTCATCTGCTGTCACTTGCCTGTGGTATGTATCTTTTACATAAAAGGAAGACAAAAATTTATGCAGCTGGGCAGTCTGTGAGTAGTACAGGTTTAGAGTCAACTACCCGTCTGCTGCAAAACCAGGTACTACGCAAGAGCTATTTCTGTGATGGCATCAGAGTTCAGCTTGGATGTGCAAGTTGCAAGTGCAGAGAGAAGGGCCTTTAGGTCCTGATAACATAAAAACATCTAGAAAGGGAGGAAGTACTGATTGTGAAAGGAGCACAAGCTATGCAATGAGGAGAAGTTTAACAACTTAGCAGTTCAACAGATTCATAGAAGCAGCCTTTTCATAACTATATGTATCATTAGAGGAAGAAGAGAGCTGTTGCACAAGGTCAGTTTAAAATCCATCTACCCAAAGACCCCATCTCCAACAGCAGTCAAAAAGAGACTCTTCGGGAAGAATTTAAGAACAGCCATAGCATATATAAAATTCCCATGAAGATTCACCCAGCCTCCAACCATTTGTATTTCAGTAATTTTCTGTACTGAGCACAGTTTCTGGATTGTTCCATAGCTTTCCTTTCCTTGTCTTTGCCCTTGAGTGCCTTATCTCCTGCTTTGCCACCTCTGACATCATGGGGCAAAGAGGCCCATTGCTAACTGCTTGTGGTTTGAAACCACAGGAGAGACACTGGTGGAGAATTTCATAGAATCATAGAATAGAATCATAGAATCATTTAGGTTGGAAAAGACCCTGTATTCCAACCGTTAACCTAACACTACCAAGTCCACTACTAAACCATGTCTCTAAGCACCACATCTACATGTCTTTTAAATACCTCCAGGGGTGATGACTCAACCACTTCCCTGGGCAGCCTGTTCCAGAGCTTGACAGCCCTTTTGGTGAAGAAATTTTTCCTATTAATATTAATTTCCTATTAATATCCAATCTAAACCTCCCCTGACGCAGCTTGAGGCCGTTTCCTCTTGTCCTATCGCTTGTTACTTGGGAGAAGAGACCGACCCCCACCGCACCACAACCTCCTTTCAGGTAGTTGCAGAGAGCGATAAGGTCTCCCCTCAGCCTCCTCTTCTCCAGGCTAAACCCCCCCAGCTCCCTCAGCCGCTCCCCATCACACTTGTTCTCCAGACCCTTCCCCAGCTCCGTTGCCCTTCTCTGGACACGCTCCAGCACCTCCACGTCCTTCTTGTGCCGAGGGGCCCAAAACTGAACACGGCATTCGAGGTGCGGCCTCATAAGTGCCGAGTGCTGGGGGATCCCTGTAATCCCCCACTGCACACAGGTCAAGTTGTGTCAACTAAAAAGAACTTAAAGATAAAAGAAATACCACCATCACTTGCTCTTGACAAAACCACATTCTTCATTCACCATCCATCTCTACAGAGCAGGTAGGAGCACCTGTAGTTCACGTGGCCAGATGCAGCAGTAGGGTATTTTAACTAATTGTTGAATTATAACATGCATCCTCACATCAGGTAGCTGGCAGGATACTTAACTGTGCATTTGGACAATATTACTATTTCTGATAATTTCTTTGGAGAGATGAGCAAGATTTTCCTGATATTGAGCTGCCTTTGGTCTTTTTTTCTCAGCATTATTTTGTGCCTACTCTGGAGCAGCTCTTGCTAATGCCCTATCTCTGGTAAGTCTGAAGGATTTTTAATGGGAGTTTGGTGTGTTTGTTTTAACTGTATTTTGTTTTGTTATGATATAATGCTAAGGAAGTGTCTCAAAATTCTCCATGTCAGTTTTGATAGCATTGAAACAAGAATGCTGTAGCCAAAGATAGGTCTTGTACAGATTCTCTGTCAGTTGAATTGTGCACTTGCAGACTCTGCAGCTGATAATAAGATTTCAAAGACTTTGCAGCATGTTATCCACAGCAGGATTGTGCACGTATATGTCAATTCCAGCAACAGTGAGCAGTTTGAGATGAAACACTTAGTTGCAGTCAATATTTTTGTACAATTACCAATGGTCTAAAATTTTCCTTGCTTCTTCTAAGATCTTTCTGCCACCCTACCCACAGATATTATTTAAGTTTGATCTGGATATGAGAACTAAAACTGCGGGGGGAGACTGTTCTCTTAAATACAAAATCGTCCTATCTGGACAGATCAGGAAAGAGGTGAAGCCAGAAATGCCAACCTTTGCTTCTTTAAGATCTGAGAGATTAAAGCAAAACCATATTTTAATAAAATTGTTTTAGTAACTTAAAAGAAAAAAAAACTTTAGAACTATCAGCTTCATGCATTAAATGTATTCATCTGGCATCCACTCAGTACCGTGTAGGTCCCTGCAGATGGGTTGCTTTGTTAAGCACACCTGCTTTTTGGATGCGTCAGGAAAAAAGAACATTCACTTTTTCTTCTTGTGATTTTGTTTTTGGCAGACCTCAAGTCAGGTCAAGAGGTGGGGTTACAGAGCAGGATGTGATGCCAATAACACATGGGAATAGTACTCTCAGTAGATGACATTTTACAATGACAGTGAGGGTAGGATTCAGCTCATTTATTAGAGAATTTTAATGTCCACATGTAAGCTGGGTGTCTTGGTTTTTGTTACAGTCAGCAAAGCTCTGAAGCCTTATTCAGTTGCTTCCATATTGGTGCCAACTGCCATTCTGGCCAACAGCTGCATCTCCAAAAGGACCGAGATCTCCCATGTGGGATGCCTTATGTAGCCCCATACATTTCCAATAAACTAGATACATCTGTGTGAGCAGCCAAATTGACATTTGGTGGCAGAGGAACTTCCCAGGCCTGCAGTGACCAGCAGGAACCTAGCTCACATGTAGCCACCACCATATAGGCTCCTGCATCTGGGCATCCTCCTCTGGATCCAAATGTTGGATCCTGTATGGGGGCATTCAGGAAGGCATGCCCTGTGTCATATTGTCCTCAGGGAAAGTGCAGGCTCTCCTAGCTTCTCAAATGCAAGAATTTAGCAACAGGCAGAAGTTAGCAAAGGGAACATGCAAAAAGAGGTATCAAAATGCACCTATCTGTCTGTCCTTTCCCCTCCCAGCTTGGGCTGCCACTCTGCACCTGGCCTTTCTGCTTCTCCGCGCTTCTCTTTTTGCTGATAAATTCAGATGACCCAGCCATCTACAAAATCCCCCTCTGCAAAGTCACCTACCCAGAAGCCAACCGGATCTACTACCTGAGAATGAAGGGAAGAGCATCAGAGAGAAGGATGGAAGACCAGAAACAAAAGGAGCAGAAACCTTCCAGCAACTCAGAAATAAGCACGGGAGGCACCCCTCTGTGCACCCCCAAAAGCCGCCATGCTTACTGATTTCAATTGTCTATGAGTGTACAGTTTTGGGGCAGTTTTTCAGATGCTAGCCAAAAACACCATAGCCACAAACACCACCTTTGGCAGCGGTCTGAAGGCTAGGGATTCAGCATCCCACACTCTGGAGGTAAATATGATTTGCCTTTGAGCTAAGCTTTCCAAAAAGCACTCAGGTAACAAAATAATGGCTGCCTTATCAATCCACATGCTGTTAATGTGAAAGTCACCTTTTATCAGTAATAACTGTAAGAATAGGTAGAAGAACATTAACGCTGTATTTAATTTCAGATGTGTAATTTAACAAAATAAATACGCTGAGAAGGACTTGGTATCTAATAATAATACATAATGTAAGAACTACATCAAGAGCTGTACTTCAAATTAAGAACATGTATATTTGAAAGTGGAATAAACAGAGTGATCTCTTCCTTTCTTGTACCTTATCAATGTCTAACCCTCTTAATCCCTCTTAACAGCTATAACATACACAGGTAAATTTTCTTACAGAGTGCATACAATTTTTGGTGCCATCTCCTGACTCCCCGTTAAGCGCCAAGACAGTGAAGGTATAAATATATATCCTTTAATCAGACTAGAAAAGTGTCTAGCTTGCAATGATCAAACATTTTTCTTTTCCTTGCATCATTTTCTGTCTTACAAATAGAAGATCTCTCTTCTGCTGAATGCAGAATAGTAGATCTGATTCCCTACATGCATCCAGTGGGGAAAAGGAAAGCTTCATGTAAAGAATGAGATAAACATTTTCTGCTGGTGGCAGTTACTGCAGTTCTTTCTCTCCTTTTCCTAGGGGAGCAGTTCCCTTGCATTAAGCCATAAGCAATGAACAAGTCAAAAGCTCCCCTTGATATTTGTTGGGTCTCATACTGGGATCTTCTCATGGGCCTTCAGTGTCTGACTTGCCCCAGAGAAACCTCACAAGGCATCATCAGAGTTAGTCATGGGAAGATGAGGACCCTCCTGTCAATGTTCTCCACAGGGGTGGTTTCTAACGGGCATAAGGTGCAAGGAAGACACTGCCACTTTATGCCTTCTCTAAGTCCTTACAACAGGGAAGGGCCAATCATCCTAAAGAGGACTTTTCTTGGGAACCTTTTCCAAAACCTCTGCAAGACAAGCCTGACAGAAAGGCTTCCTTCTTCTAAAGTTGTTTCACATGATCAGTTTAAAATCACAGACCCAAAGGACTTGAAGATTTAAAATGCAAAAAGACTACGCAACCACAGACATTCAGATCAGATGCTGTCCTTTCTGGCTCTTGACATGGGGCGGTTTTGCAGATTCATCTGAGGGTCTTTGAGCAGGTGGGAGCCCAGCTCTCACCTGTATGTGGACCTTTTTAAAAAAGGTGAGCCTGGGTGCTGCTCATGGGACCATTTGTGCAAAAGACCAGCAGCACCAGCAACTGCCATCTCCTCTAAATGTCCCCTAGAAGGAGCATCCAAGACTGAAGTCGGCCTGGGAGACAAAAATATGGTGCCATATAAGTATGTTGAGATGCTTTTTAAGCAGGTTAGGCCATTCCAGACTTCAGTAAAATTTAGGTCCTACTTCCTCCCCTATCTGGATGATGACAGATTTGAGATTCTACCTGGCAGGACAGCCTTACACATGAAGTTAAGTCCAAATTTCAGTAGCCAACATAACACTGTCATTGGACATTTAGGGATCCAGTGAGCTTTGCAGTTGTTTTAGACTGTTCCACCCTCAGACTTGAGCACCTCTGTTAAACCTCTGTCCCATTTTAGACCTCCCGCTAACCTCTGAACCTGACCTTAAAAATGCCTTCCAGGAAAGGACCGAGAGAGTGAGCTGGCATTCCCACATGCCACAAGACTTCTTGGAGATTAATAAAAGACCAAGAATCCCAGCAGTCTCCCTGACATGTTAGCCGTGAGACTTTTTTGCCCCAGGGCAAACTAAGAGGGATGGGACTGACCACAGTTCGATACTTGTCCTATCTGTATTAGAGAGAGGAGGACCTGCCAGACGGTACAACTGCAGCAAGCAGGAAAGCAAACATGCTACAGAGGTCAAAACCTCCCATGCAAATCCCAGCAGCCTTCCAGAGATGCTGAGCTCTGACAAGCACCAGGATCCCAGAGGCACAGGTGTAGTTCTGTAAAACAAGAACAAGAGATGAGAACCGCTAATTTAGGAGAAACGTTTTGTCTGCAAAAAGCAACCTGTGACCCAGGCATTGCACAAAGGCAGTTAAGTCTTAAAGGTATCACAGAGGACTGCTGCAAATGGGTCTACCATCTCAGCCAGTGTTAAAGGGTGTCTGTAGGCTACATGTGCAGCTGCTTATTCCTGCACGGTGACTCCAGAAAAAGCAAAGACACCATCAGAAAAGGTCAGCAGGCAGGGAAGAAAGCGGAGGGCCACAGGGGAACAGACTGCCAAGCTGCCCTTTGAGCCATGATGCCAGCAAACCAATGCTAGTAAAAAAACAGTCTCATCAGGCCACTACAGAATGCAAGATCAGGGACATCCCAGCACTATTGCTGCAGTAGAGAAACAAAGAAAGGCAGAATAACACATGTGGTGATACATAGCTGCCTGAACACCTTGCCTCTATAGTAGTCAATGAAATACAAAGCACATGCAAACCAGCAGGACCTGTTCATCTGCTCTGTGCAGTTTAATTTAGCCCATACACAAATCCAGCATTACAGAAAGATTTGAATAGTAGCAACACAAAGTTACAAAAATACTATAATAGAGTCAGCTAAAATAATGCTAGAACCATATTTTTAAAGAAAAACCTCAACTGTGGTTAGTTATGTCAAGCATATTATTCGTTTTCTTAAAAATAAGAGTAAAGTCCAAGCACAATATGGCTATTGGAAAGAATTTGTCATGGAAGAGCCATTACAGACATTAATTCTTCAGCCACAAGCAAATCCATCCTGAAAGCAATTAGTAAAGCAATCTCTAGAGTTGAAGCCATCCATAAAAAGTAGGGTATAAACAGCTTTATTGAGTCTCTAGCTAATCAAAAGATTTGAGTAACTATAGCCAGTACTAATAATTCTTGAAAACAGCCAAGACAAATCAAGTGTCTCCTGGAAGGGAGCAGTAGACAATAAAAGCACTAACTGACATTATCAATGGTAGCCCCAACAGCCTGCTGTCTATGGAGTTCTGTAAAAAATTTTCATTAAGAGAAAGAAAATGTACAGTTTTCAATGGAACTAATAATTTTTAGACAGTTCCCAGAGATCTAACATAAAAAAAATGTGGCCATAAAAAACCCAAAACCTAAAACCAAAAGCCTCTACTATAGTTTGAGCAGTCACTCCACCCATCTCACTTCCACAGAAAATGAAATAAGTATTCCTGTACAAATCAACACCTAGCCTAGCAGTTGCATATATAAAAACCACCTCCTGAACATTTGCCTTCAAAATCTGAACAGCAGTGGCAGATAGGAGCAGACTAAGCAACAGGCAGGAATTGCAAGGGACCTCCCCAGTAAACAAAGACCACCATCAATCCTGTTATAACTGGAGTCCAATGTAAAAACAGTACATATACTAGGTGGTTCTAAGAAAAATGCTTACTTTATTGCTCCAAATGTCATTTTTTCTTACTCTTCTACTTGGTCCTTACCCCCTAAAAAAAAAAAAAAAAAAAAAAAAAAAAAAACCAACATTGGTGATTCTGTTGATAAGATCAGTCATGGAAGCTCTTACAGGAAAAGCTGAAGCAAGTGCTTTTAATGCCCAAACTATCCTGGCTTGGGTATTGATGACTCCAGAATGGCTTACCTGTTAATCACTCTCCATGAACAATTAGCAAAGCTGGAATGTGGAGGGGAGGGATTTGCCTTCTGGGTGGACATTATTTGTAGCAGAGGTCAGAGCCATGATGCCATCCACACCGAAGCACCGTAGTTGCTGGAGCATGATGTTTACCACCTGATTCCTTCATCTTTTTGAGACTCAGCAACCCCCTCACATACAACTGGGGTCCAGAGCAGACAGAAACAGCAGTACAGAGGGAGGCAACTATAGGAGATGGTGACAACTCTCAGCCCAGGGAGGACACACAAAGCTGTAGGGCTGGAAAACCTGCTGCTATGCCTTCAAACAGTGATGGGGCAAAGTGGCTGCAGCTCTGTATAGGAAGCAAGAGCCAGGCAAAGTGTGATGGTTTAAAATCTGCTGCCAGAGCACATTTGTTTACTTGTCTCTACTCTCAACTCCCAGAGCCGCTCTGCAGCAGAGCCCAGGCCCTTCTCTCCCTGCTCCATTCAATGCTGCTGTGATCTTAAAATAAGTACTGTCATTTTTTCAGCACCTCTTCTTCCCATACCTGCAACTACAGACTGGTGTTTCTATGCAAATAGAGTGCAAAGTTGTCCAACAGGGAGGGCAAAGGTCCCCCTCCCAATTCCTAGGCAGCTTGTGTGTGGAGCCAGCCAGCACCCTGCCAGCCACCAGTAAATATTGGGAAGGGCTTTATGCTCCAGAGCAGTACTCCAGCAACACGGGCCCTCACCACAAGCTGAAAAAACCCAAAACTTTACCATATGTCCAAATAAGATAAGTCCCTAAAATTTCCAGCTGCTGGGAAGTTGCTTTGTGCTTTGTCCATGCCAGATATCTCTGGTCTGCAATGATAGACGCATTCCCCAGCACTGCAGACTGAATAGGTTTTTTGTAGATCACATTTGCCAGGGTTACAGAAATACCACCACTCTGAGAGTGAGATCTGTTTGCCAAACACTGTCCCCTTGCTCCCCTTTCAACAGAAGGGTGTGTTTTAAATTGGAAGATGGAAGGAGTTCAAACAGGAAACAAACCCATGATTGCAGTTGATTTTACAGTTCTCAGGGGGTCTTTTACAAACTTCTGCAGCTGTTGCCACAGCTGGAATTCACACATCCCAGTGGCAGGACAAGAAGACCAAGGATAGCTCTGTGGGAAGCAGAGGTTTCTTGTACCACATTTTCCCTGGGAATTAGTTTGGGCACCTCTGACTGCAGCTCAGCACCTCCTGAGTGCACTCAATTACCTCGGTGCCTTTAGTAGCGTAAGCTGCATGGAGCTGCATCCTCACACCCTTCTCCAGGGACAGCCCTTTGCATAGATAACTGAGGCAGACCCAACTCCGTGCTCCCAAAATGTGCAGCTTCACTCAGCACAGCAGGGCTGAAGCACCGAGTACATGCGGGAGCCCTTCCAAAAACATCCAACGAACTCACTCACCCAAAACGTGCTGGGGTTCAGGCTGCTTAGCACATCTCAGCAGCTGCAAATCAAATTGTGCTGTGCACTGAATTGCAAAAGGTGAAGACAGACAGAGATATCCCTGACCTGTGCAACTTAGGATGATCTGGAGTCTTTTTTCTCCCTCGCTCCAGGGCACCCCAACCTGTACCTGACCACACTTCTCCACACTTCCCTCATTTCAACTAAGTGCTGAAAGCTCCATTGCTCTGTCATCCACAAATCTCTGCACTGCAAAACCACTCAGCCAGAAGCCAGGCAGTGACTTCCTGGCTTTGGAGAAATCCAGAAAGAAAAAGATGGTGACAAACTATCAGCCAGTGTTGGTTTCTTACTGTAGCTGAGTGAGTTTATTTCACTTGTGTAAATTAAATCCTGTTTAGGGCACTTTCCGTTCCCAGAAATTGAGTTATCCAACAGATACGATTTTTCTCTTTTGTCTCTACAAAATGTGCATCTTTACTGCAAATGGATTTATGTCTGCTTGTGTGTGTGCATGAATATGCTGCTCCGTAGTACTGCTTGCAAAACCCCATAAGCATCTACAACCAGTGTAACTCTACCTCTATCAGTTGTACTGATTATTAATTTTCAGTTGTTCCTACTGTCTGCTGGTTCATTTCTGGATGTTACCAGTCTTCTTTCCCTTGTTGATCAGAGCTGCAACCCACGCTATGTACAGCATCCTCCACTTCTATTAAGATCTACTTAGCAAGAAAATAGTAATCACTGGGATTTATATGGTGAAAAAGTTTCTTGTTGGAACTATTATAGTATTCTGCTTTTTGCTAAGACCTGACACATTCATGTCCTACAATGTACAGGTTTGTGAGAATGGATTATTTCCTTGAAAGCAGGCATGCCTGGGTGAGACTCACACCCCCACCATCAGAGCAAAGGAACGGGAAAGGATGTGGAACTCTACCAAGCCGATATTAGATGCAGGGAAGTTAAGTGAACTGATTCTCAAATTGCAAAAGTGGATGAAGCAGCAGAAAAAAACACCTTGCCTTGTGTCATAAAAATGAGGCAAGTCTGGCCATCTTTGTCATTCTTATGGGGATCTTGCTGTCTTGAGGGAGGTCTGGAAAATGAGCCCCTTTGCATTTGGGCTTTTCCCTTGAGCCAGAACAGGAGAGGCATTTGAAGCTGGAATTCAGAATTGTTTGAGTTGCAATTTCCTCTCCAGTCCTGAAATACAGCTATACAATTAACCTCAGGCTTCCAAAACCCTCTAGTATTTCAGCATGTTTCAATACGGCTGACCCAGTCTACAATGCTACAGATGACCAGAAAAACAAACAGCCTTGAGGTTCAGACTCATGGCATGAAGCAGAGAGCTTTTCTCACTACCATCTCCCGGGTCCCAGTGCAAAGAAACAAACAGGATCATGCCAAGGGCCAGGCAGAACTGATACTCCATCCTCCAGAAGAGATGCAGACAACACGGAGAGAAGAGAGGATCCGAAGGTGTCTGAAGCTGAAGATGACCATATGAGAGGCCAGTGTCTTCCAGTGTACATTATCTGGGGAGCCAGTTTGCCATAGTAAGTAACTGGAGCTACAGTCATGATGGTGAAAAGAATGATTTCCAGTGGAGGTGCCATGGGTGCTTGCAACTCAATCTCATTTCCACAAGCATCAAGGCCAGCCTAGAGAAACGCCCATTGCTGATAAGAAAAGTGACAGTGCTGCCTGGAAAAAGGGCAGGGAACACAAAACCAAACAAGGGGAACCAGCTGGATGAATGCACTTGGCTTTTATTTGACCTGTATTTTACTAGGTTTCATGAGAGATATGACTACCTGGTCTTTCTTGGGGTCTCAGAGACTTTTCTGTGCTGGACACCACAGCCACCTCTACACCAGTGAATGGAATGGTGCCAGGTGGCAGCTCATCAGCTCATCATCACCTAAATGTTGAGCCACCAATGCAGTCTTTGGCATGTGTTGGCCTTATCCAGCTTGCTCACTTCCAAGCAATTCTTCACTCCCACTAGCAGTAATGTTTCAAACAAATATCTTGAAAAATCTGCAACTAAAAGATTAGTTGTTTCCTAAACCAGCACTCTTGTATTCAGAGCATCAGCCTACATGAAGAGAGTCTAAACCTCTGCCTGAAGTTGGCACCTATTTGCCATGAAAACGTAGAGCTTTTTTACACCCTACTCTAGCCATAAGACATCTACAATCTGCTCTTCACAAATTCCTGCCCCACTCCTATCCCAGGAGACAGAGACTGTTGCTCTTAATCAATAAGTGCATTTCTGGATAGCAGTTATGCACTCTTGCAGCTGCATGGACTGAGAAGGTGAGTACTGAAGGCATGTCAAGCTGGACAGAAAGGACAGTGGGTCTCCAGAGCAGGTGGGCAGAGGAGGGAGGTAATGTGTGTGCATTAGGAGAAGTGTTTATTTTGGGAGCATACATCAGCAGTATCCGGAACCATACACAAGCCCAGAGCATGGGGAGTTTTTACTGTGCCAACAGGGAACTGCTGTTTATGAGCCCTCTAAAAAAATGGACATCTGAATATTCGCTCTGATTTGCATAACTGCGCATGTGGCTGTGCCGGACACGTACCACGAGAAGGAGCCGGACACCAGAGCCGGAGAGCACTCCTCTACAGCCATCCCTATACCCACTTGCTAAACACCATCCAGTTGTCTCACAGAGGAATGTCAAATAACAGATTTCTCTAGAGAATTTTTACAGGCCAAAAGGAAGGGATAGAAGCTGCCCGTACCAGCGTGGCTTTTGGTCCACTCTGTATAAACTCAAAACTATTTCCCTCAGCAAACAAGTGCAAGATTATGACAGAACCCTTGGTGCTCTGTGCTGAAACAGATTTTTCCACTATGCATTTGCTCATAAAAACAAGATGTTGAAAAGCAACATGGCCACAGATGTTGATGGGAACAGACTTGCTGATGTTGCTCCTCCGGGCACCCTGCCTCTGGAACAGCTCAGTCCTTACCCGGCCAGAGGAGCTGCCTCCTCAGCCAGCACATGGGCTGAACATCACTCTCCCTCAATACACCGTGCAGTTATCTCCCCATCCTGCCATACTTCCATTTCCATTGCCGCCTCTCCACACCCCTCCAGAGAAATCACAGATTGGGAAAAATTCTGGAAGTGAAACGGTAGGTTCAGTCATAGTCAGCCTTACAGCAGGAGGCAAGACCAGATGAGCTGCAGAGATCCCTTACCCTGCTGGAGCAGCTTTTGGAGCATCATCTGGTTTTGACTCTGTCTCCCATAACATCCTCACAGACAAGTTAATGAACTATGGGCTAGATAAGTGGACAGCCAGTTGGATTGAAAGCTGGCTGAATGGTTGGCCTCAGAGAGTTGAAATCAGTGGCACAAATTCCAGCTAGGGGCTACTCATTATTGGTGTAACCCAGGGGTTATACTGGGGCCAAAACTTAATAATTAAACATCTTAATTAATGTTCAGGGTGATGGGATAGAGTGCACCCTCAGCAAATTGGGGGAAGATACAAAAGTGGGAGTCATGTCTGATACAATAGAGGGTTGTGCTGCCATCCAGAGGGTCCTCAACAGGCTGGAAAAATGGGCTGACAAGAACCTCATGAAGTTCAACAAGGAGAAGTGCAAAGTCCTACATCTGAGGAGGAACAATTAATGTACCTGTACGTGCTGGGGGGCCACCCAGCTGGAAAGAAGCTTAGCAGAAAAGGCCCTGGGGGTCCTGGTGGACACCGAGTTGACCATGATCCAGCAATGTGCCCTTAGGGCAAGGAAGGCCAACAGCCTTATTGGCTGCATTAGGAGGAGCTTTGCCAGCAGGTCGAGTGAGGTGATCCTTCCCTTTTACTCAGCACTGGTGAGACACATCTGGGGTATAGTGTCCAGTTTTGGGCTCCCCAGCACAGGATAGACAGGGACATACCAAGCAAGTCCCACAAAGGGCCACAAACATGTTTAAGGGATTGGAGCACCTGTCATACAAGCAGAGGCTGAGAGAGCTGGGACTGTTCAGCCTGGAGAAATGAAGGCTCAGGAGGATCTTACCCATATGTGCAAATGTCTGCTGGGGGAGACTAAAGAAGGCAGAGCCAGACTTTTCTCAGTGGTGCCCTGTGACAGGAGCTCAGCTCCTGGGAGTGATTTCCCCACCAACGAGGAATGATGAGGAACCCACAGACATTGGCTACATTTCACACATCCACAGCCCAACCTAGCAAAGGCAGACCATGACTTGAGTTTTAGCAATCTGCAGAGCTCCATACAAGGATTTATGTAATTTTAAAGCACGTGTTGGAGTCCAAGAGCTGATGCAGCTCCCTGTGCAGACCTAATCCCTGCAGTGCAACCTGAGCCGAGGAGCACGGCCAAAACCAGCAATATAATGGCAATCTGCTACCAGTGGTTTTCAATGCACCTCTTGAAGGCCACTAAGCCTTGAGGGACATGTGAAGACTGAGCGTATGAAGCTGGATTAGGGCCATTAGAGTCTTTCCTGGCAGAGCTGACGAGTTCAAGTGCTGTACCCAGCTAGACAGCTCCTGCCTGGCAAGGTAACAGTCAAGGAACATTCAGGCATTTCTCTGGAACAGCTCAGGTACAAAGTCCAGTTGGGATCCAACCACTAACCCCTATACTGACCATGTCAACCATTGGGCTTGGTCAAAGGGGCATTCTCAGAGCCACCTTCCCACAGAGCACAGAAGGTAGAAGAAACGCATCAACCAGCTTAACCAGCAGAGAGCTGATGAGTTGAACCATAGATTCAGCCCTCCTAAATCACACAGGACTTAGGTGACAGACACCAACCCCAGCTGCCTTGTCCTCAGCACCAAGGGGTCTTCACACATGTCTAAAATCAAGAGGCAACTTGTTAGTCACCTGTAAGTGTTACCTGCATGCTCAGTTTGCACATCATTACCTGGTTACCCAAGAACTCACCCAGAGCTGGTGGCCCACTCTCAGGCAGATGGTACCTGACAGCTACATAACAGGCACACGGCACATCTTGATCCTTTTGACGAGGAATGGCTTTCTGCCGTTTTAGTCTTCCCACCTTGAATCTCAAAGCCCAAAAGACAGGAGTAGATACCCACACCCTTGAGTGCCCAGCACTGGAGGTTAGCGATAGGCACCTGACTTGGCATGGACTGAATTACACCTGGGAGGTTTGGTATCCATTCCCACCTCTCTGCACCAGTCCTATAGGGAATCTCAGTCCTCAGGCAAGCAGGAGTGCTTTGGCCGTCTAAGGCACGCAGCCACAGGCAGACGTTCCTGCACCTGACTCCAGCACCCAACCTGGGATCTGGCCCAGACCTTTTCAGAAGGTAATTGTTGGAAAGTTAGGGATTCCCTAAGGCAGTTGCTGCAGTAGTTAAACCCTCCCTATAGTTGGCTGCACCTATGATCCCATGAACCCATCACATGGCAATGGAGATCATCACTGCTCTGCCTCTACTTCACAGAGCAGGCTGCTGCCAGGGACCTCATTCCCATGTAGGCATCGGCAGACTGTGATCCTGTTACTTATTAACCAGCTCTTCGATAAGCTAAACAAAGCATCGCTCCAAGACATCCATCACAGACCTGCAATCCAGTGGCTTTTTTGTGAATCCCCTCCAACATGTCAACAACCTTTTTAAAGCACCAGAACTGGACAGGGCAATTTCGAATCTGGTTCCCTGGAGGGTGAAGGTGGCTGCTGAGCCTGCAGAGCCACCTCATCGTTCCGCAGATGGAGACAGCACAGCCCGACAGTGAATCCTGCCTGCCCCCTGTGCTGCATCCCTTTCATGGGAGAGCAGAAAAGATGCTGGTTTAAATGACAATGAGGCTGGTGTCTGTTTGATGAGAGGAAGCCTTGCTCATGCAGCAATACTAAGCTGGCAACTGCAGTCAGAAATCTTACTCTTAGAGGGGAAGAAAATAATGCAGTCTCCTGTAAAAAACATCTCTATCAAAAGACAGGCACCCTGGGAATAAACACAGTGAGAATAACATCACTCCAGCTCCTGTAGATGCTGAGGCTGTTTCCACAGGGCTGGTGGAACCAAGGTCATAGAGCTACATGGGTTCTGGTTCAACAGTGAACCATTCGCTCCAGCACTCAGGTGAAGTTGCAGGGTTGCTTCTCTAAGCCATCACTGTAAAAGAGTCCTAAAGTAAATTAAACTGTGGTTTAAATTAGCCTAACAGGTTCCTTAAGTTCGCTAGCTTTTCTCTGCCCTTTCTCCTATAATTCACCCTCTCAAGACTTCCCTCTCCAGCCTCTTCCCTGCCTTTTGCAGCAATTTCACAGCCTTATAAACCTCTCAAATATGCCACACTTCTGATATTCCAGATTCCTTCAGCAAGCCAGGGAGGCCAGATTAAAAAAAGAAGGAAAAATACCCCTTGAATTTCTTAAATAACTGATAAAAAGCAATTAAACAACAGAAGGTCACCAGGTCCTTCGCTCCAGTGCGTTAACAGAATAGTGCCTCCGAAAACTACCCAGAAACAGGAAAACTCGACAGGCTGCTGAACACAACACGCTGTGATGCATGCTCCCAGGTCAGTGTTTTGGGAGGGAAGGACGCTGAGCTGTCCTGGATAGGGAGAGTAAGGCTGGAGAGGTCAAGCTCAGGTATATCAAGAGTCTGCTTTGAAACCTTGAGTCCTTTTAAGTGGTGGAGGAGGAGAAAGGACAGAGTTAAAAGAAAGTTAGTTAAAAATACAAAGAAAAAGCAGAGCAGCAGGGAAGAGGACATTTAGAGACGCTGTTGGCGAGAGACCAAGGACAGAGCAAGAGGAAAGGTGGAGAATTCAAGAGGGAACCTTCTTAACATTTGCTTGGAGCTCACCAAGTGGGAGGAGAAACAAACTAATTATTAATATCAGGACAGCAGACATGCTAGCCTATATAAGCTTGTGGGACATTTTCTTTTTCCCACTGTCTTAGCCCTGTTTTCCTTCTGTGCTAGCCAGAAAAGCAACAGCTACCCCTGAACTCATCGGAGAGGTAAGAGTGCTCTGTTCATTCCCTTTAATGCACAGCAGTAAACATGCACCCTGTTACCGACTTACTGACTTACCTAGATCTTTCTTCTCCCCCAAAACACGTAACAAATGGCATTTGAACAGTCCTCCTGAGTGAGAGCAGCTGAGGCTCAAGAGGAGCACGGAGGTTGGGGAATGTCACAAGAATTTCAATTACTGAGAATTTTCTAGCAAGATGAGGATTTATTAGTACTACTTAGCCCAGCTGGCTGAACCTTTGAGAAAAAAAGGGAGGGGGGGAATCAAACTGGAACTCTTTAACATCTCCTTTTACTGCCTTTCTATTCTGCAAAATGAAAAATGCCCAGATAGTAATAATATGCAGTTAATGTGATAGTATCTCTGGATTTCTTTGTCCCCAAGAGACAGATCTCTGAAAATTGAATTGCGAATGGGCTTAATGAATATTTGGATGTGAGGGATGAGCTTTCTTTTGAACTAATGCTTTGAAATGTGTCTTATGTGGGAACACCTGAACTTTTTTTTCAGCGAGGGTCAAGTGTATTATAACCTCTCTGTTTTGGGGAATGTGCTTGTGCATGCATGTGTTTCTTTACATAACACACCACTATACTTACACAGCTTTACTAAATCCCTGGTAACATTACACAGGCTATGCTGGAATCAGAGTTGCTGAGAATCTGGCCCTTTCCTCCTATTGTACTTGGATGCAGAAATTCCTCTAAAAATGTGCTTCACACAGAGCTGGCTGCCTGCACACTTCACAGCAACAATTCAGAGAATGCAAGATACAATGACTGTAATTGTGCAGTAGCAGTTCCTCAGACAAACAAATACCACACTGTAATTTAAATCCTCTTGATTTACAGAGTAACTTGAATTTTGTCAGGGAGAGAGGAAAATTCCAGAAAGAAGAGAAAGTACTAGATAACTTTGCTGCATTTTCAGAGATAAAAGCCCAACACCTAGCAACACAGGCGCTAGCTTGGAAATCATTATTATCTGGGAGAATCAATTAACCAAATAAAAGCCTCTGTTCTTTTCCAGCTGCATGCACAGCACCACTCTTACAGACATAACACATAATGAATGTGTGACTGGGCTTGTCTCCATTTCAGCACATGAATAAAAAAGTATTTGCAGGCCAGATGTTGCAGGAGTGCAGCACCAGCATAGAGTCTGCTTTGCTGCAGCTTTAACGAGACATTACTGAGATGCTGTAGGTATGGCGTGACATGGAAGAAGTGTACACAAGTGGAAGAGAAATTGATTTAGGGAGACATGAAGTTGCATAACATCAATGCTTTGCTACAGGACACTTATTAACTCTGAAAAGATGATAAAAAAAAACAATAGATTAGTTCCTTGGCCCTGTGATTATTTCATTTTCATGCAAGAGAAACATCTTTTTTTTTCTTTTCTATTCTCACAGGTTCCCTTTCATAGCTGATACAAAAGTATTTAGGTATTTTTAGCTGCAAAACTTTCCTTCTTGCTTACATAAGCATTCTTAGCAAGGATGTCAGAGAGATATTATCCTACAGCACAAAGATATCTAGGCAAGGGGAGGCAGAAAACATGTGGAATCACTGGGGAAAAGCAGCAGTGCCCCAAATCTAGCTCTCACTTTCCATGTCACACCATGGGAAAATAGTTTTAAATAGTTCCTCCGCACTTGCAGCAGAGCACAACTCAGTCCTTGCACCACAGAGATGAAAATCACATTCAGACTCACTCTGCCTGGGTCCTGCTGCTGCTCCTGTATCACACCAGTTACACACCAGCATCAGGAGCCCACACTGCATTTCCCACCAAAAGCTCATCTGGAGCACCTCTCCAGAGCATACATGAGATCAGGCAGTGCACTTCAAGCTGTGTGTCTGAGAACAGGACTTATACAGTCTTTAGTAAGAATCTGAGATCAAAAAACACTTTCCCAGACTAATAGAAATAAAGAATTTTTTTAAATCCTGCCCCCCCTGCAGATGCCAGGCAGTCTGTTCCAGCAGAATAGTCCTTCCACAGTTATTTCCATTTCCTTCCTTTGCGCACTAAGAAAAAAAGCCCACTTTGACTGAAAACTGCATGTTAACCTAACTTCAATTGCAGGTCTTCAAAAGACCTGCTGTAGACTTGACTTCATGCAATCCCTGTCAGAACACACACACTTCAGCTTGAATTAAAATTCAAACACATCTTAAAATTCTCTGAGCATCTCCATTATTCTGGGATGAGGCATCGTTTGTCTTCTGTCCTTTCTTAAACAGCTGCTATTGTCTACTCCCTAAAACAAGGTAATGTGTTAGCAGATCGTTAATCTGAGCATATATGGCAGCTACTGCTTCTTACAATGTCAAAAATTATTAAAAATGCCCAAAAAATTCTATGCTGGTGCCAGTTTCCAAGTTGGTCACTGCTCCTTTATACTTTCTTTGGACAACTAAGCAGAAGTAGTGCTAGTCCTCCGTTTCTGGACAGATGGGACAACCCTCACGGCGGTGGTGATAGCCAAACCACCGCACACAGGAGGCAGCCCTCGCGCAGTGCCTGGGACGTGATGTGGGGTGACAGTGAAGCCAATGAGGCTGGATCTGTTGTGGAGATCCCACCTGAAACCAAAGGTGCTGTTAGCCTACCCACTACAGACCAGGCTGCTCTGCAGCTGATGGGGGTCTTTTGTAATTATTTCCTTCTCCTTTAGCATATATAAGCTGATAGAAAAGATGAACCAAAGTTTGTGTGATCCCTCTCTAGAGAGACACATCACTTGATAGACAGGGACATAATGAACATGAGTTTGACCAGTACTGCTGGCCAGAAGGTACCCATGATTACCCCCTAATCACTGTGATTTTGAATATTCTGGAAAAACAGGTATGCAGGGTATTGACGCAGCCTTCATCAGGAGTAAAGTTCAAGAAGGTTGGTGGAAGTGACTCACCTGGGCACCTGGTCTTTTTACTGTGCCAAGCGCATTAGGCTGACTTCATTTCTGCCCATGAAAACTGAGAGCAAAGGAGTTCTCCAGTCTCAGACTTGCACTGTGCAGTACTGCCTTACACAGCCGCCATGCCAGCAGCACTGCCCATGCACTGCCAAATAGCCTGAATAGCAGATAAAAGGCTTCACATCTCACAGGGGCTTAGAGCATGTAATTATTATATATCCCAGGGTAAAAATTACATTGCACAAGAAAGAAACAAAACTCCACTCAGGTACTCACCACGGGAGAAGTCCTTTCCCATTCATTCTGGTCCTGATTCAGCAAAGCACTGAATTCACATTGCTTCACTGGGAAGTTAAGTATGTGTTTAAGTGCCTTCCTTTGGCAAAGCAACTCAAAGTTTTGATGAATTAGGGCTTCCAATTTGACCCATTTTCTTCTGGCCCACCATGTGAGTGGGCCAGACAGTGGCTCTGACACTTCACATGCATGTTACATCCCACACTGCAAAATGTCTCCAGACTCCTGCGGTGCAAACAGCTCCTCACTCAGCATGCAGGGAAACATATCAGTCCTGTTAGCACTGGACATACAATATCCCTCTGCAAATGCAAATCCAACAGCCCTTGACTTTATGGATTAGCAACAGAGAAAGCCTAAGTTACATAAAGAGGAAGATCCTTTAAATTGAAAATGTAAATGCACTTTTACCAAATGAAAAGCGTTTATCTTGGCTGGAAACTTTGATTTAACTGAAAGTGCATCCAATTCACTTATTCCATTATTTCAGAATAAAATATGAGAAAAGCGAAGGTTAATGAATCAAGGTAATGAATTATAACTGAGCCAGGAAAAAGCCTTCCAGCACCAAGACACCATCCCTAGCAACACTTTCCTCCTTTTCTTTTCTTCCTCCTCTAATTAAGCTCCTTGCCTTCATGTCCTATACAAAGTCAAATGCAACATTTCTACGTAGTGGTCCTGTCTTCACACTGTTTCATGTGGGACCTGTTCTTGCATTAGCAGGGCTCTTCCAGAAGGCAGAAAATGTCTATTTATTATTTGTGCAAATATTTACTACTTCCTGAAACGTCACCATCAACTTTCCAATAACATACTGTAAGAAACTGGCCAGGATGCACATCAACCAGCCATTCCCCCACAAAGACTAAAAGATGCTTAACCACATGTCTGGGTCTGCAAGTGTAATGCCCAGGGGTGAGGCTGTTTTAGCTTAAGTACTCAGCACCTGTATTTCTGAAGTATGAATACTCTTCCCCAGCTGCCAAGAAGGCTTTTACTGAAGTTGCAAGTCAAGGACTACCTCCAATAATTAGGTGTTTGCATCATTTATTCAGACTATTAACTCACAACCTAAATTCTTTACTTCCTGCACAAGCTGTTACTCACCAGTGAGACCTGAAGCAGCTCTGGTTCTGCATTCACTCAACAACATACTTGCCTTGTGTTTTCTTTGTCTTAACAATTACCAAGAATTAGTCCTACTCTTCAGGAAACTGAATAAAGTCGAGGGAAAGGTTTGGCTGTTTTAAATTTGCTGACTTCTTATTAAGAATAGGCCCTTAAACAAATAATAAATTGGCTATAGGACATTGTTTTTAATCTCCAGTGTTTACAGCTAGGTGTAAATCTCTGATCCATGTGCCTGAATAAAGCTTAGTGCTGTATGAGGTGCCAAAGGGTATTCCAGCAGCTCCTAATCCAAAGGGCATGCCTCCCATAGAGGACCCCGTCTCTGCCAGCTCTGCATGGATGCTCCAAACACCTCTGTTTGACCTATAATGTTTCCCTACCTTACTTAAGTCTTGATACAGTGCTTGCTAAATTTAATAAGAGTCTTTTCATTAGCCCCTGAGGATTTCTTACCACAGGTCTCACCGGTAAAGGCCAGTGCAGACCTCATAACACCCTGCTGTACAGCTGGCAGAGAGAAGGCAGCAACATGACTAAGATAGAAGGGAAAGCAAGCACTCTGAATTTGCCTTTTTAGCTCTTAAATCAGTGCTAGGTACTTCTAAAGATGAGGCAGCTAACAGTACAATTCAACACAGAAAAAAAGTGTATGTATGTATGCATGTGAGTAACGGACTAAGGCACCATGAACAACCTCCAAGCTAAGACCATGCCCATGAGAAAAGTTGAGCTCATCCCAGTAGATGACTGTATAAAGATGCATAAACCTAACTTTAGGTACCTATTATTGATGGCTGATGGATAAATTCAAACTGGAAATACGGGTTAAGCAGCAGGGGAAACTTAACTATTGAAGCAGCTTCCTAGGTTCAATTTCTACCAACTTCTGTGTTCAACTTCTACCAATTTGAATCTTGAGGTAAGCTTTAGCTTCTATGAAGCCAGTGTCTCCTAATGCTGTCTTGCTCTTCTTGAAGTCACCCTTTAAATCAAGAGCTGTTTGATTTCTAGAAAACATGGTATAGCTGAGCAGCTTGTTAAAATCAGGTGAAATACCACTATGATACAAGGCTCAGTGGTTCTTTCTGGTGTTCAAATCTATGATTGCATGAAAGTCTGGAAGGACAGCACAGGGTCCCAAAAGCACATGAAGAGAGAATAAGTTCATGCAGACATGAGAATCAGGTGTTCAGAGTAAGGATTTTTCATCTTTCTGGATCCAAAATAACATGTGGTAAGCAATAAT
Source organism: Morus bassanus (assembly GCA_031468815.1). Classification (NCBI taxonomy): domain Eukaryota; kingdom Metazoa; phylum Chordata; class Aves; order Suliformes; family Sulidae; genus Morus; species Morus bassanus. The sequence goes on from CM062600.1 coordinate 82,936,748, forward strand.
ATGTGGTAGAGAGAATAAACAGGGACCAGTAAGAGGCATTGTAAATGAACTCTTTTTTTTTTTTTTCCCCTTGAATTTTACCAGAGTGCCAGAACATCAGCATGGAAAGTAGTGTTGATGTCAAGATAGAAACCAAGGGGGAAAGAAAGCCAATAAAGCAGAATCCACTGACCAAAGCTGGCAAGAGAGTCTGCAGAGCTGTAGGGTACATCACTGGTGACATGAAGGAATTTGGAGCCTGGTTAAAAGGTAAAGCTACTTCATCATGACTAATTAGGGAATTCCAAAGAAGAATTACATCAAAGGAGTAATAACTAACTTCTCAGTAACATGATTCAGGTTGAAGTATTACAGAAACTACCTCTGCCATGATTTATTTCCATTTTGTAGGAAAAAAATCAGCTTTGTGCAGAGATCCACATATTGCTTAAATCTTTAGGATGACTGAGATGACATTTACCTCCAACATGCCATGTACAAAGCAAATTTAGTCCCACAGAACATAACCCAGGATGGTTATTCTGTGCTCTGCCATTCTTCATAACACTCCATGTCCTTTCAGCTGAGCAGTTTCTGTCAAGCCTAATGCCACTGTGAAGTTGAATTACACATCAGAAGGTGTGTTTGGTCCCCATAATAAATCAGCAACGGGATACACACAGGATTTGCCATCTGAGGCACAGACATCATAAATTTGGCCAGTTCATATGAAACTGGTCGAGGGTACTTTATAATAGGGGACCCAGGCAACCACACTGTTCATCTCAGTTTTCCAGATGTAAGACTTCAGTATAGACTATAATAAAACCCAGTCAGGTTTTACAGTCTTGTTGATTCATTGCTTCAGCCATGCTGCCAAGTTCCACTGCCAAAACTCTTCCTGAGTTTCAAAAAAAACATCCCAAATCAGTATCATCTGTGCATTTTGTCTTTTTTATTATTATTATTATTTAATTTGATCTCTTCCAGATAAACCTCTCATGATCCAGTTTATTGACTGGGTGCTGCGTGGGATATCCCAGGGGATGTTTGTCAACAACCCCCTCAGTGGGCTTATCGTAGTTGCTGGTTTCCTAGTGCAGAACCCATGGTGGACACTCACAGGCTGTTTAGGAACGGTTGTCTCAACTTTAACAGCACTTATTCTGGGTCAGGACAGGTAAGTCCATCCTTTTCCCCTTCAAAACCAGACTGTCATTTCAATGCTGACTTAAGTGTTAAGCAAGCAACATGGATGAAAAGCATGTATCTAGCCTATGTATCTGGTCTGGTAGGACCAGACAGATCTTCCCTGCAGCTGCATCTGCTGCAAAGGGACACTGGATGTAACTGCAGAAGGGGTAGCTGGGGCTGAGAGGACAGGGGACTCAAGCATGTAAAATTGAAGGTCAGTGCACGAACCTTGGCAGGTTGTCATCACACAGAGCCACAGCTGCGTGGGAGGGAGAGGGTGATGCAAGCAAAGCACCCGCAGGGGAGAAGATTTCAAGCTGGTTGTTTCTTTCACACAGATCAGCCATTGCAGCAGGTCTGTATGGCTATAACGGGGTCTTGGTGGGACTGCTCATGGCCATCTTCTCTGCTAAGGGAGACTACCACTGGTGGCTTCTGCTGCCGGTAGCACTAGTGTCCATGACATGGTAAGTCAGATGGCTCCTCTGCTTCTTATTCCAGTCCCAATGTCCCCACAGTGAGACTGAGGTGTTTTATTTTTATGCACTATACAGACTACAATGGGAAAGAAACACAACTGGCTCATATGTGTTACTAAATCTGTACCATTATTTGCACTTTTAAACTCAAATGTAATCCCAAAACGAATAAAATACCCACATAATCACAAATAAACCCAACAGGGAAAAGGAAAATCGATGGTTGATCATATGTAATTCAATGCCCTAAATGTTAGCCATATTGCTGCAAGGCGTCAATTCATTTTTGTCTCAAGAGGAACATTATTTTAACCATTCTCTACCATCATCAAGCACAAGTGTTTCATCTATTTAAGCCACCATATAAAAATGTCATGAAAATTTACCTTTCCAGGCACAGAAGCTGTTCAATGGTCCCAAGACATGATGGTTGATGCTAATGAAAACAAACAACTAATAATACTTTACTCATATATATGACACCATAATCTGCTAGGTATTTGGATGGCAAAATTTTGAAAGCTGGTCTTTTGCCCTCAAATATCTAGTTGGAGATTGGTAAACAATGCATATCATCTGTCTGCCTGAAGTTCATGTAGTGTTATACTCATTTTAATAAGTACAACTTTAATGTCAGCCTGTACTTCTGATCCATAAGCTTGAACAAGGACACACAGCCACCTTCAAAATTCACTCAGACCTGGCAAGGGTGTCCTGAATTCAGTCCACTTCAATTACTAAAAAAAAAAAAAAAAAAGAAAAGTAAACACTGAGACTGAGCTGTGGAATAACTCCATTAAATCACTGGATCCTCCATGAGTGGAGGATCTTGGCTCCTTCATGGTCACCAAATTCACCCCATATATTGCATAATATGACAGGAATCTGTACTTTGATAACTGCCCTGGGAAGGGTGGGAAATTTACCGAGTGACCCTAGCATATCTCTGATTTTATCAGAAAGACTGAGGAAATTAAACAGCTTTTTTTTAAAAAATAGAGTGAATTTCCTGCAGATTTTTTTTTGGGGGGGGGGGGATTTTTTTTTTTTTTTTTGCCTAGACAACAAGCTCCCAGTGAGACCATTTTGTTCTTCTTTCAGCCCTGTTTTCACCAGTGCTTTAGGCTCAGTCTTCTGTAAGTGGGATCTGCCTGTTTTCACCTTACCTTTCAACTTGGCCTTGACACTCTATCTGGCTGCATCAGGACCCCATAACCTCTTCTTCCCTACAACTGTCATTCAGCCTGCAACAGCAACACCAAATGTCACCTGGACAGATGCTGAAATGCCAATGGTAGGATGCCCTAAAGATAACAGCCTTCTCCATCTACAAAGAAAACCACTATAGAATCATATTATCTTCCTTCATGTTACTGCATTATGGCCTGCCAATACAAAACAGCATTTATAAGATAGCTATTATCCAAAACATAAAGGTTTACTCTAGGAATTGACATTTTTGATAGCTTGAAAATAAGAATCTTTTTGGTATCTGGTATCTTTCATTTACAGCTGGATCTGAGTTATAATCTTCAAAGAGACTCTAGAATCTAATTACCCATTACTGCATGTATACGGATCAGCGCTGCATAGATAAGGCTGTGCTGAGACTACCAGTTAACTCATAGGTTAATTTTAGTTTTTCATGTAGAGAGTGCTGTGTTTTTAAAATTGCATCTTTCTGATTAGAAATGAGCAAATAGATATTACTATAGAAGAATGGTTACAAACTTGGGTGCAGGCACATGTTCACATATTTTTAGTTAATATTCACGTGGGACCTTTCAAAAAAAAAAAAAATTGTTCTCCTGCATAGCATGGTAAACAACATAGATACCAGACTAACAGCTTTCCCCTAAGGCTCAGTGGGCTATTTTGAGGCATTCCCAGGGAGTGATTAAGAAAAGGAAGTTAATTGACATTAAATAGCAATCCACATGTGTGACATTTCTAAAAGAATGTTTACTACAGTGCATAATTTTATGGGGACCATAAATGGACTGTTCCAAGTGGAGGAACACAACACTTTGATGAAAAGTGTCTTAAAACCATCTCTAAGCTGTAATGAAGTTGGGCTCTGTCCCACCAACCCAGCAACTCTCATTCATATTCCTAGTGAATCCCGAGGGAGTTTCAGGTATATAAACACATCACGGATACAGCCTTGCTGGAGTGAAGTCTTCTAATTCCGGCCAAGGGATTATTGGCTATTTCATCCTCAGATCTGCCCACTCAAGAGGCAAGTATCTTCTCAAAGGCATCATCTACCCGAGCACTTCCATTTCCTAGATTCAGTGTCATAGACCATAACAGCATGGAAAACAGCCAAGTGAGCAGCACATGTAAAGATGATGAGCAAACCCTTCCACATCCTTTCACAAAAGACATTTACCTTTGATATTAAAGCAAAAACCCAGTAGAGGAGCTCATGGCTAGGGAACAAGGCATGGCTCATTTTCATCAAAGGGGAAACCCTGCGGAAATGCCCTGCTGTTTTCCAAGAAGTGCTCAAACTTTCCACTTACAGTCCAGAAAGAGAGACCACATCCAATATATGCAGAACACGAACGTGGCCAAGAAAAATAGGTAAGGAAAAAAAAAAAAGAAATTACAAAGCTAATAACAAATTGGTTTTTGTTTGTTTTTTATTTTTTTTTTAATTCCTGCAGCTCCTGCAATCCATTCCAGTCGGGGTGGGTCAGGTTTATGGATGCAATAACCCTTGGACTGGGGGAATTTTCCTAATTGCTTTATTTATCTCTTCTCCACTCATTTGTCTGCATGCAGCAATTGGATCAGCAGTGGGGATGCTGGCAGGTAAGGATTTGACTTGTGTCACAGATTTATATAAAAGCATGGAGAATAAAAGAGGAACTGCAATGAGTAGAACATTTACAGTCACAAATGTTTCTTCCTTTGGAGAATGACTGCTTGAAAAAAAAATATACACTTCTGTATTAAGAATTCTTTTGATTGACTTCCCCATTCTCTTACCTCATTTTATGGTGGAAATCTTCAGAAGAGAAGTATTTTTGGCTGAAATGAATTTTCATCATTAAATACTTCATTTCTGAATATATTCTGATGGTTTTAGGAGCAGCTTAATAAAAGCCATAGCCATCAGTCTGAATGTGCAGGCCTCAGGGATGCATTTAGAGTTCACACGTACGTGCGTTCACTCATATATCTTCTGCTGAAATCGTATGGCCAGATTCAGCTCAGCAGCACCAGGGAAATTCTGCCATGATTGCATTAGATTAAAGTGGCTTTAGTCTTAGACGGTAGCAACACAACTACAAATACTCGGTGTATGTATGCAGGCTAGAGCCCAAGAAAGTTGAATTCATGCCATTTCTAGCTGCTTTTATCTCTTTGGCCAAGAAATGACACATCTTTGACTTATTTTGCAGCACTGAGCTTAGCAACACCTTTTAGCAAAATCTACTCTGGCTTGTGGGGCTACAACAGCTCCCTCTCATGCGTTGCGATCGGAGGCATGTTCTATGCTTTCACCTGGCAGACACATTTGCTGGCAATTGCCTGTGGTACGTACCCTATGGATTTTCACTACTGCCATGTTTCCTTTCGAAGTGAGACAAGATGCATTTATACTGGAGATGGGCTGAAGCCAGATGGCCACCTCTAGACAGGCAGATGGACTTAGGCGAGACTGACAAATGATGGAGACTGATGTTGGAGTCATTGCTCTAACATACCCTGACAAAATAAAAGCAGTGCTTTCGCTTTCAGCCAAAAGTTGTGTTCGAAAAAAAGAGGTGCGATCAGTGGATGCTGATTAAGGTCTCTGAAATTAGATGCTTAGTTTTGACGCTTTAATTGTGTTCATTGCTGGATCATTGCTGGATGAATCATATTGGGTTTTCCAATCACAGATACCAGCTCAAATTCCTTCTCTGGAGAAGGACATATCTAAACTTTGAGAAAACTGGAGCTCAAGATCAGTCTACACCTGGAGTTAGATAGCACAGTTTCCCCATTCTATTGAAATGGATACCAAAGGCACGAGCTAAGCAACTCAGAATGATTGAAGAATTATTTATAAGGCAATTCCATATGAAATTTCAATATCACAGTGAGCTGGGTCTGAAACTATTGCTCATTCAGTGCTCATATATAAAAGTTTTAGCTTTGTATTACATTGACCCACCTTCTAGCCCTAGAGGCAGGAGAGATGGGGGTGGAAGGGTTATTTTCCTGTTTAACCCTATCCATCAAGCTTACCACATCACTGCATTTTTCAAAAGCCTCTGTTTCTATAGTCACACTTTTCATCACTCCATTTCTTTTTTTGTTTTGCCCTTTCCATGAGCTCCAGAGAGGACACAGTGCAAAGGAAAGAGCTTTAAGAGGGCGCTGTCCAGGCATGGTCACAAATATTGGTTGAGCTACCCAAGGCAGTGTGAGAGATGTTTCTCGTTGCTGTTTTCCTCCATGAGCAACTGAACTCACCAGGAACTAACTTTCTTTTTCACAGCGCTCTTCAGTGCCTATCTGGGAGCAACAGTGACTAACATGTTGTCTGTGGTAAGTAGTGTACCAGCTAAGGTCTTGTTTCCAACAGTAGATGTGAACACTGTATATTTTCCTGGCTTGTCAGGCAAGGCTAAGAGAACAATTCTGCCAAAGGCAGAGCTGATCCAGGAGAGAGGAGACTATCTGCACAGGCGGTTGGTGTGGTTCCCATGAAACAGGCCACTTACAATCATCACTTACCACTTTTCATCCCCAGAGCTTGCATGAACTTCCACAGCTCAGCCCTCAACATCTCTGAGATAATTATATGTCTATACTTTGTGCCTGAAGCAATTGAGAAAAGGGGTCTCCATATGTGTAAAGAAACCTCAAATTTGGTTTAATTGCTTTGCCCAAATGCCAAAAGGTAGTCTGTACAGCAGCCCATGGAAAAGCTGCATGCTTCTGGTATCACCTCCTGTCTCATCTGCATCCACTCATCTCACCTTCATCCAAGACCACTGCAGATGTACAAAGAGAAGGCAGCCTTCTCACCAGAGCTGGTAGATGTTGCAGGTTAATGCACAATGTCAAGATCTCATAAAGAAATCCTGCCTCCCCAGGGAGAGACTCCATGCAAAACCAAGTCAAGACTTCCTTGATAAAGCTTGTTCCAAGCTGCCTGGCTCTGAGTTTTGTTCAAGGGCTGGGGGATCAAATGAAAGGAAGACACATAGTAAATAGGTGGTTTGTATTTTCCTTTGCAGTTGGGGGTGCCATCAGGAACCTGGTCTTTTTGCTTGTCTGCGCTTACCTTCCTGTTAATAACCACAAATAACTCTGCCATCTACAAGCTACCTCTCTCCAAAGTAACCTATCCGGAAGCCAACCGAGCTTATTATCTGAAGATGAAGCAACATCAGAGGTCTTGCTGTGAGGTGTAAAGACCCAAGAAGAGAGATACTTTGCAGATTTTAAGGCAAGAGTGCAAGGTGTTTCCCCGAAAAAACATGATTTGTGTGCTACAAAGTCAAAAGACCAAAAAAAAGATCACCACCTTTTGAGTGGAGAGACTTTTTACACTACCTTAATTTGTTCTATCCTGATTAGATAGGACTGTGCTGTGCTGGAAGGACCTTTCCCAAGACCAATCTGTAATGATTTAAAAGCACACATGCCTGAAAAGACACTTGGATGTTAAGCAGTGGGGAAATGAGTTCTGTTTATGAAATCCAAGTCACAGCAATCAGATGTCAAGCAATAAAGAGCAGAGCATCTCTCAGCATTTGATGGGACTCCTAATTAATGGCTAAAACCAGCTTACAACAGCAATAGGATACATCTTACAGAGCTTCATAGTAGCAGAGAAGTGGAATAAAGAGAACCCTTTGCTAAGTAGAAAATAGGTGATGAAGAATCTGCCTGGAGGATCTCTCAAGCCCTGTGGAGGGAGATCATCACACACAAGATGGACACGGATAAATTGCAGGCAGCATTGCTAACACTTGCAAGACTTGTGGTAAAAATCACAATAATTGCAGGGACAACGTGTCTATAAGCCCCAGCTTTTGGATGTTCTACTTTGCACTAGGCTCTAACATTTCATGAAAAAAATGTTTTAGCCTACCCAGTTGTAGAGAAAAGTCTGTAAACCCAAGGTCAAGAAAGCAAATGCCAGTGAAAAGAACATTTTCTACCAAAAAAAGTAAGAAATTTCATCATTTTATGTTAATCTCATGATTTTTCTTAATACTTGAACTTGGTCATGGGTTAACAAAGGGGGGGACAGCAGAAAAGTCATTGCTGTCCTTTTCCTATGCATAATGGCTCAGTTCAGTGGATGCACAAGTAGAACAAATTTGAGCTTCTCTTCTTGATCTCCCTCCCTACACCATCTCCATCAGTCCACAAATGTCAAGCACCAAAACGGTGCACTGTCCCAGTCTGCTGCCGAAGTTGCTGGTCTGCCATCAACCCTCACACCATGATGGAAAGAGGATGGTTGGAGGACTGGTGGACATGGCAGAGCTCTGCAGCAGATGAGCCTTGTGCCATCTTTGCACAGGCTCCCAGGGTCTGCAGGTAGGGAAGGAGGAAGTTGATCTTGCACCCAACAGTGCTGGTCACCTCAATGGGTGTTAACTCAGCCACTTTTCTGCCTGGCTCATCGAGATACTTCATCTCATGACAAAGCTGACATCTTCACCACAAATACTCCATATGCTCAGGTCCTTCAGTTGGCATTAGCCTACGTGCAGTAATGTCACTTCTGGGAAAGCAGAACAAAACCTATTCCTCTTGTAGCAGAGGAAATAAAAAGTAGCCTGTGAATAGTGCTACTGCTGATTTTTGAGGTTGGGGAAAAAAACATGTCTTTTTATGAACACCAAAAAGATCTGAATGAAAAATATTTGCGATGAACTGCTGGCAGTATTTTCTGGTGAAGTGTTAGGTTTTCAGATGTTTGACAGTATTTCTGTATGACTGACATTCCAGAGATCACTTGTAAAAATGTACCATTTGCTGTGTTTTACTTGGTAAATACCTACATAATATTGTGTGGATTTGATTTTTAAAACAAATATTCATATTTCTTTGAGTTTGATATAAGTTTTCCTCTATTTATCATCACTAAGCTATTCCGAAGATAGGTTACCTCTTAAATAAGTAGTCTAGAAGATGTTGGAAGACAAAATTATAAAATCGGTGTATGGGGGATATTTAGGAAACTTCTAACCTCTGCTCTTTGTACTTACGGCATTTTGCTGCATCAATACCTTCTTAAATGTACAAGTGCAAATTCTGCCTCTATACAGGAGGTACGATCAGCTGAAGACACAGTGTTGTGCCTGCAGACCTACAGTCAGGGCTGGAAACCTCCTTGAGACCAGATGAGGACTTGTTCCTAAGGGAGATGCTGAACAGACCCCCCCCAGATTAGGGTTAGACAAGGTCATGTTCTATCCAGAGGATGCACCTCTCCATTTGCCAAACTGTGATGGAAAAGGATATCTGTTGGAGACTGAACTGACATCTCCCCACCCAAGAACATGTGTGCCCCAGAAAGGTAAACCTAAAAGGCTAGCTTTCTGTCTTATGTCAAAATCTGCACTTGGGTAAGAGCATACACTTTATGACCAGTGTAAATCAGCAGAGTTCCTCTGACTGGTGCTATTTCAGCTTACTGTTGCTGAGCAACAGGGATATTTTGGCAGTACTGTAAAGAAACCATATGCACAGAGAGAAAAACAACAAAAGATGAAGGTCATGTCTCAGCTATTAGAAAGACTTTGCAAATCATTCAGAATGAATTCTTCATTTTACGCTGTCCAGAGAATTCATTCTTCCCATCACCCCATGCAAAATAAGTTATTTGGTGATTTGACATATATATCAGTCAGAATATGCTTATCATGCTTTTTTCCATTATCATTCATAACAGTCTTTGCTAACAGGACTAATTTTTCTTATTATTGAAACTGTTCTTTTTTCTTTCTTTTTCCCCTTTACATGAAATAAATGTTATTCAAGTCACAAATTTTTTTCAAGCACTCTTTGTGGATTCTTGTTTTTGGCACACAGGTGATATGAGACTCAGAGGGGGTCTTTCCTGGACTGCTTCCCTCTCAGTGCCAGCAGAACATAGCAAAAGAGATGTCACTGTGTTTAACATTTCTAAAATAAAAAAATAAATAAAAATAAAACAAAAAAACCCCTAACAAACCACTTGAAAACAATGACATCTGCTTAGAAAACAGATTTCATCCAAAAGTCTAACTCAAATGAACTGCCTCACTGGCATTTCCTAGACCACTCTCATTGCTTCTGTCTGACGTGCACAATTCTCTCCAAGACTGCCAGTTCCATATCAAGCAACTGCCCCAGCCCACCAATTGACACTGGCATGTCTCCTGCCCCCCAGTACCTTCTGCTGCAGTTCAGCTGCCCACTAGCCCTGGCTGCAGCCACACACTTTAGTCCTGCATGGGGTTTGCTATTGGACATAAGGGGAGGGAAAGCATGAATGACAACTTAAGATAAGCAGTCATGGGATGCTGAGCAAGGACCAGTGGCTCTTTTGTCAGCAGACTTCACTCCTGTCCCCTCCCAAAGCAGTGCTGCTTCTTCACGGAGCCCAGGGCATGCTGGCAACACCAGCAGTGGTACCAAGAGGTGGGCTACAGCCCTAATGTCCCCTTCCCCCCAGCAAACCAGTATCTGGGCAAGTGCACAAGAGGCCAACATCTAGCTGTGCAGCGAAGACGCTACACCCTTGGTGATGTTGAACTGGGAGGAGGAAACATTCAGCCCAGGTCACCTGAAGACCAGACCCAAGAGTCGGCTGCAGAAGCAGGACTGAAACCAGGAGCTATGAGTACAGTACAGCAGCATTCTAGATGCTCAAATCTGGGGACATGCAACATACAGCATACAACCTCCTTTATCTGATCCTCCAGGTCTGTTGTGGGTTTTGTTTGGTTTTACCATGTTGTACCTGAAATACAAACAGTATAAGGAATGCTTGTGTTGGTAATTATCTAATCTTTTAAATCTTGACATTTAGTATAAAGGGTAGAATTCACACAGAATTTGGCCATAGCTAGGAATAATTCACCCACTAAGAAAGACTCCAGCCAGGAGGAAGCAGGGCTGTGCATTCAAAAGAAATACTTGATTATTTCCCACTCCCTCACAGTCTAAACATTGCAAAGGCTACTATGGCAAGTGAATCACTAGACACAAAAGAACATCTTTCTGATGCTTTCTCTTCGTCTTTCAATGGAAATGTGCCTTCAGGTGGTAAAGCCTTTTTTTGTTACCAGGATTTCAGCTCACCTGAGATGTTGAATGAGGTGGGGAAACAGTATAACTCTGAAAGCAAAAAAAACCCAATGACTTCAGACCCTCACTCTGCTTATTCTCAAAGGCACAGACAGACCATGGTAATTAGCAATTAGTTTCCCATGCATATAAATGGAAAGTGTTTAAGCAAGAGTTGGAAGCCTTAATGTTTCATAGAACTGGGCCAGAAGACTTGGGCTTAGGTCCCCAAAGGTTACATCCATGCTGGTAAATGAAAAGGATCAGGTGCTGGCACACAGACACCCACCCTGCTTGACTGAGCATACATGCCCTGGCATGGTCCCAGCCTTTGTCAACCAGCATCCCCAAGACAGTGCCTAGACACAGCTCAGCAAGCAGCGTGGACCTCTCTTGGCTCCCCAGTACTTCCTACACCAGCTAATATTTAAAAATATTTCACTTGCAAAGGGGCTCTGTATTACCTACCCCGAGGCTGACCCCTGACTTGCTATCACACTTCAATGCAAAGTAAACCAAATTTGCTTGATAGCGTTCCTGCGCTTTTCATCAGCGAGAGCCCTTTCATGCCTAACTGTTTGCACGTGCAGCCTCCTGGTCCTGCACAGGCTGGGGTTTAGTTCCTGCACTGTGGGGCTGCTGCCCACTCTGCCTCGATCATTGGGGCCAAAAATTTCCTTGGCACACACAAGGGGCACACCACAGGAGACAGCAGCACTGAAGCCCTGACCTTTGCCTGACAAAGAAGCACTCATCTGGGGTAGAATGATGAACAGAAAGAGAGGGAGGGGGGAAACAAGAGTAACTCTGCAACTTGGTGGTTCTGGGCATCACCCAAAGCTAACGCTGAAGAAGGATGCCACCAAGAACCAGCAAAAGGGAGGCTGAAAGCGCAAACATGTGACAGAGGAGCTTATTTGCTTCATGTGCTACAGTAAGAGCCTCACAGACTGGGGCAACAAGATCCAGTCTGAGACCAGATGAAATCCTGCCCACAATACCAGTATTTCAAACTGCCCTAGGAAACGATGCAGCTTGAAACCTGGCCCCAAATGCAGAGCATATTTAACCACCATGAGAAGAATTCCTCACAACAAATTCAAAATGCTTAAAAGTGAACAACAAAGTCAATCCTATGATCAAACAGAAGTACCTGTGTGGGGAAAATACGACTCAGTTGCACTTGTAACATCAGAGCAATTGCTTCCACTTTTAGGCCCAGTAAGGTCAACAAGATTTTTTTTTCAGTAAAATAAAACTGCATGTGCACATCATTGCAAAATTGGGAGTTCAAATCCAAACACTTTCTCGGAAAATCTGTATCTTCCTTTCTCTTGCCTCCTGTGAAAATATAAGATTGGAAAATGGATGGGAACCGTGGGCTTGGAAAATTGACAAACTACAAATCCCCTCACTTTAGATTAAACATTCTTGGATCAGTCATCAGTTTAATCAGATAAGGCTGTGATCAGTGGGAAGTTAAGGATCAGATTTGCTAATTAGTATAATTCAAGAAATAATACTAGGAAAAGCATGCCCCTGGCATGGTGCACTGGGAAGGAAAAGAAGGAATTTTTTCAAGTGGAATTTTCCAGCAAGCAGTCCTGGATTGCCATTATTGTCATGCCTTGATCTTCATTAAAGTGGGCATCTAGTTGCCCTCAGCCCCTTTTGTGGTCAACAGAGAAAGATAAGCTGCTCCTACTTAGCCAGCTATTTTAGAAAAGGTGGTATTATTTTATTGAAGTGCTTCTCTCTCTGCCTTGATCCTCTCTCTCTCTCTCCATGAATTGTATAAAGTGTTTGTAGCTACCAGACTACAAAGTCTGGCATTTCAACACAAGTCTCTGAAGTCAAACAGGGTCCATCTAGGCCTTAGTGGGGCAGCGTTTGGTGAGAACAATTGGGAGACAATCAAGTTAGGTGGGACAAATCTGGGATTTAATTGTAGATCCACAAATGGTCTACATCCACAATGAAACACCTCCCAAAAGATACTGCATGACTCCGGCTAACAGCCAGCTTAAGCCTAAATTCAAGATTAGATCCTCAAAACCCCTGCCTAACCGTGTTTTACCCATAAAGTATCCAGAAGACCGCATATTAAGAACACTAAATTTAGGTGTGTACATGTAGGCATATACATGTTTATTAAGTGTCAAAGTCTTACTCTAGTCAATGGAGATCAAATCAATGCAATCCATGGAGTCCAGACAGCAACTGAGCTGGCCAAATGTGGGGGTCAATTTTAGGGTGTGCTGAATCGCTGTCTAGACCCCATGGACAATATTGACTAGAACTACACTGATCCTAACAAAAGCCTGGATGACTACTCACGTGCATACACCAGCAAGTACGTTTGTCATCTTGGGAGATGACCCCACCCACATGCACAGCATCTTGCTCTTGGACATGTCCAGAACCATCTGCATCCTGAGCCACTCATGCCTGGCCACTAACCCTCTTGAATGAAGTGCTCCTTCCACTTAACTTGCCTGAAGGGTCTAATCCAGCAGGAAGCATGAGCATCTCAGAGAATGCTCACAGACCCACGTATACAAGAGGAGGAAGAAGTGGTGTTCCTTTCTCTATCCTGAACAGGTACCTGTATTCAGCACCATACCACACAGACATATACTACCCTTATCTACCTTGCTATATGCTCTAACTATCTCACATTATGTATTCATTTGAACAGAGACTGAAGTCTCCATCCTACTGTGTCATGAGTATTGGAAGTCTACTGAGAAAACATGGAACAGCTTAGTGGCCTAATTCTAGGTGGTAGCTCAGGGAATGGGCAAAGGCTCTGAGGGACTTATGCCACATCTTCCCCAAAGCCTTCCTACTGGGTAATCCAGGAAGCTCCCTGCCCACCATGATGTTCTCTAGGTTCCCTGGTCATGCCAGTGAATCATGAGCAAAGCACTTGGAGGCTAAGAGGTGGACCAGTGAGGATCCCAGGATTTCTGCCCTTCTGAGAAATGAGCTTTCATATGATAAATAGCACCACAATCTAGGGAGTTAGATACTACGGAGGAGAGCAGAATCCATTTAGTTCCGTTTCAGGCTGCGATTCTGAACTCCAGTTTCTCACACAAGGAAAGAGAGAGGGAGGTGGAAAGTCACGTTACTTTGGAGAAAGCAAGAACACAATTTCTAAGTAGAAAATTCCTATTCTCTAAATAAAACTGGGACTGGGTCTTTATTACTCTTCAAAAAAACAATGGAATTACACACTCAAAATATTACATTTTCTGGGCTTTAACTTTTCATGGGAGAAACAAATACAATATTGATTTCTTTGTCTGAGATGCTAAAACATGAATTGGACTCTCAGCAAGCAGTCAATGGGCATCTGTCTAAGGCCCCTTCACTGCTTGTCTATATAAATGCTGTCACCTCATCTGTCGCCCCTAGTGAACTGGTCACTCATCTCATTAGCCATCCTGAAGCTGAACACCTTTTGTGGGGGTAAAAAAGGTAGATAAGGTTTTGTTAGTGATGACAAACAGGCCACTTAAGTAGTAGCTTGTGTTACATCTGTCTCCCCTGACCTGAACCTTCTCTCGTCTGCAGGACAAGAAAATAAGAAAACCTCCTCCTCCTATATCTGGAATTGCTATATACTTTTCATTACACATTCCCAGCTCATCCCCATCTTCTCTTCGCTCTCTGTTGTTTTCCTCTACTCACATGACAGAGAACACCTACAGGAAGTGGCAGCATCTGACAGCAAATGCAGGATCCTCAGTCACCTCCTGCTACCAGAAATGTCCTGCCTTTACTTTCAGCCAGAGGAAGATACAACCCTTCCCTACTTTCATGCACTCCCTGCATACAAAGCAGCAATTTTCACCTGAATAGGAAGATCCAGAATTATAACCCTCTTAACACATCTCTCCAATTCCCTTCAGCGTAACCCAACAGATAACTTACCTTCAACTTACCTGTATCTAAACTGTATAAGTGACTCAACCCACTGTGCACAGAATATCTTCAAAATACAAACTCTCCCTCCCTGGAGAGAGAAATCCCACTTAACAGCAAGGGTTGTGTGGTGGTGGATTAGTAACAAGATGCACCTCTGTGTGTAACTTCTCTGCCAGGCACCATGAGCAGCTAGCAAGCTTGCTATGTGTAATAAACCCAAGTTCTATCCAGGAGACAAGGAACACAGCAACAATTTGGACAAACTGCAAGTTCAAAACAATTCCCCTAAGGAGATATTGAACTTCTGTCCTTCACCCCAAGAAACCCCTTCCCATTTTGGCCATCCTACCATGAACGGCTCTTTAAGCTCTTGCTCCCTTTTACATTTCCCTGTTCCTGGTTTGCTCGCGGTGTGTTGCTGGTGATGGACATCATCACCAGCCCCTCTGGGGAAGCGTTCTAGCCTCTCCAGCACCACCAACCACTTTGACTTCACTAACCCTTGAATATCCTCAGCCACGAGCCCCTCCAGTTGCTACCAGAGCTCGCTCTGGGCCTCTCCCTGCACCCACATTCCTGCCACAGCAGTGTCCATCCATAGGTGTCCACGAGCAGGACCCTCACTGTCGTTCACTCAATCCTTGCTGCCCTCTGCCCATTGGAAAGTACATACCATTCATTTCTTTCCTGAAACACCTAAATGCACAAGATTTCATCTCATGGGGTGGAGAATGATGAAAAATGTGTGACCTGGCAAGAAAGTCCACAGCACCAGAGACTTGCTCCATCCAGATACAGGAGCAGTGCTCCCAGAGGGCTAGGACAGCAACAAAACTGTTACAGAGACATTCAGTTAAGATTTCATGCAGGCAGATTACATACCATTTGGTCACCCTTCATCCACACGATACAGAAGACACTGTTTGATTACACTAATTTAAGTGGAAAAGACAAAAAATTGATTCAGGAAAGGGAGAATCCACGCAGCAGTGCAGCAGACAGACTGGCCCACCCAAAGTCTAGCAGGCATTTTACATAAGGGAGCATGTGATTACGTTTAGCCAAAACATGCATGATACAGCTTTGGGATGAATTTGCCACATTATAATCTTTTATTTTACTAAGCCAAAGCTGAAAGCTGATACAAAGCAGAGAGAGAACTAGATTAGTTTTGAAAGGGCAAATGCCCACTAACATGCCAAATGATAGATGTTGTGAACTGAAAGTCATGCTGGGGATTAAGAGCTGAATAGCAAGAAAAGAGCAGAAAAGGAGATCTATCCTTATCCTTGAGATGTCTGCAGATGTGATGAAAACAAACAAAGGGCTGTCACACAACTAGGTTACACTAAATGTGCTTGAGAAATGGACTCAGTTGGATTGAGACATCCAGATTTTCTCCACTGAATACCAAAAGCTTTTTCCTTTTTTCTTTAGTACAGAACTGTTTTATATTTTGCCTGCAATGAAAATTTCAGAAGAAAAACTCCCCTGACTGATACCTCCTGGAAGCTGAAGTTGTCTCTCATCTTCAGCACAAGCAAGCAGCAGGTGCCAAAGAAGAAAATACACGAGAGGGATGCGGTATTCATAGCTTCAGCCTAAATTTTGCTGGAACCTTGTGGAACAATCCTTCAAAGCAAGTCGAACCACCCATCAGCTCCTTTTCAGTATATCTGCAAACCACAGCTGTAAGCATTTCACTGCCTCCCAGGGAGGCAATTCTGCAAACAAGCAGGAATCCACAAGACTCACATAGACCAGCCAGGCAAAACCAGTGCCACCCTTCAATCTAGAGCACATGGCAGGTCAAGGACTTCTGAAGCCTACAATAGCAGAGGAGGAATGTCAGCAAGAATGCTTTGCAGGCAAGGCACATTGTCCTTACAACAATCCTTCTCCCAGAGGAGGCCGCTAACCTGTATGTTGCAGATTTACGTAATGAGGCAAAGGAGGTAAGAGGCCCCATTTGGGATGTGACCAATAATCACGCCAGTGAGTTTTGCATGTTTGTTTGTTCCATTGTCCTTTCAAAGAATGGTTATTTGTAAGACTTGCAGAAACCTGTGCCTTTAGATGAAGCTGTGACCAAGCAACAAAAGAAATCTACCCAAGTAGCTCTGACTTCAGACATGTGGGGTTGTTCATGTGCTCCTCAAATACACATAACCATTTCTCTTGATCATGGGAGAGGTAACCACATACCGGTGCTGGAGAAGGCAGCTGCCTGTCACGAAGCCATCCAGGATTTAAGTTCTTCTGGGAACCCATCCAAAAGCATTCAAAAGTTAACTGAGAATCATTTATACACTCAGAGAAAAAGGGCCAGAGGCCTGATTATTCAAAATAATCAAGCCTGACAGGCAAGTGAGTGACGGCACATCAGAGGATGCATGTCTGTTCTTCCTTCCCTTATTAAATCATGGACTAATCTTTCTACAGTATGATTATCTGTAACAAAGTAATGCCTTTTGCCTACAAGGACTTGGCTCTGTTTCACCAACATGGGCTAGATCAAAACCCCTCCATATGACACGGTCACCTGCAGTCTACTCCATGAAAGCCTACCTGTGGATGGCCTTAGTCACCCAGCTCCCTAACAGAAAGAGAAATCTCCTTTCTCCTCTTGCTGCTGAAAACTACAACAGGGGTGATCTAGGGTCACGTATTTTCAACTCTTTACATACTTAAGGACATGCTGCAACAAGGCACAATGATTTTCAAACACAACAAGATAAGCTCACACCCAACCCAATGGACTGTGGAAACCCCAGGAAGAGTTTGCCTTCAGGGTCTGCAAAGCCTCTCTAGTTCACTTAGCTAAGGTCTCTGAAGACATCACGTGAGAAGCAGGTATCTGTGAGAAACCGGCCTGCCCCGCCTGCCAAGAAGTGCTGTAACTGCTCATTCCATTCATCACGTCCACTCCTAACCAGCACATTCCCCTCCCACCTGCTTTACCCGATTCCCAGCTTTAGCCTACCAGTATTTTATTTACCCTGCAGCATGACTAAATTTCATTTCACTGATGCCCTGGCTCCATCCTACTGTGCTTTAAGGCAACCTCTTTGCAAAAGACACCATGACCAAAGGTCACAACCCATAAAGGGAGTTCAAGATTGGAGAGGAGAGAAATGATTGTACGCAAATGTCCACCTCATGGGAGGGCCATCCTCCCCTCATCCCCCATGCTCTGCTATTCTCCAACATTGTACATTGTCTTTGCCCAACCCCAAGCTGCATCTCTTCTCCCCACTTGCCCGCCACCTCAGCTTCACTCACTTTGCCACCTCTGTGCCAAGCAGCTTCCCTCCTCCGGTGCAACTCCATTTTCTAATCTTGCCTGGACAGGAACACTGAGCTTTCAGCAAGGTCCTGCTGGTGAGTCAACAGCCCCTTGCATACATGGTTGTGAGCAGGGTGTATTAAGCGATGTAAATTGATCTATTGTTTGCTTCAACCCCATGTGTGGTGAGAACTGATAAGAACAATGTACTCCCCATAACACTTCTCCTCCACTTTATCAGCCTCTGATCTTAATCCCAGGAGTCAATGTCATAATCCATCACTGTTAATGAGCATGAGCTCCCCTAGGCAGGGGGCCTTATCTCATTTGGTATCTAAAGGGCCATACGAGGTTATGGCAATAGTGCAATTAAGTAAAGGTTACATTGGCCTGAAAGTGTTAGCATTGGCTCTTCGGGAACACTTCTGTGTTATCAGAAACCAGAGGAAGCAAAAGTAAATGCCTTAATGTGCTACAACTCACATGTCTCTTCCTGGCACTTCCATCACTGGGACATTCTGACCCAGCAGATCCAGTACCAACAACACAGAAAGAGAAACTGCCAGCTTTAGGCACCTGCCAACACAGACACACACAAGTGTTGTGGTTTGAAGGCAGGATTGAGCATGCTGGAGACGTGCTCAAAACAGCTTGCCATTTATTGACACTAAATGTTCCATTTACTACCAGAAATGTTTCCTGAGGTGAAAGTAAACAGTAAACCACAGGCAGTAATACTTTATCAGTATGTCCTGTTTAGCTCTGTTGCCTGCATCGGTCAAAATATCACACCCATCAAGCAAATTGAACTCTAGAAGAACAACCCCAAATAAGATAAAACAGTAACACAATCCCATCTTCATTCTGTCTTCCGGGGAACTCTTGCCATAGAAGGCAAAAATAATTCCTTCTCCTGACTCTTCCAGGGGCAGGTCACTCCATCAGGGCAAAGACAGTTGCTGCCTTCATCTCACCTCATTTGTGTCCCACTAGAAAGGAGCTGATCTTGCACTGACAGGCTGTGCCAAGAATTCAAGTAAAGGCCTCCTCTTTCAATAGTACCTACACTTCCTGCCCTTCATACAGGTCATGAGCTACCTACAAAAATTATTTGCAGTGGTACCCTTAAAGGCAAAAGTGTCTACAATGCCCTTAAAACACACTTGCCTCTGCCTGTGGCTCAGCTGCAGATTTCACTGCAGTGTAGACAATCCTGGAATAATCAGGTCAAGGTTGTCAAAGAATATTGCCTCTGGACACAGTTCATTGGAAAGAGTGATCGTTCAGCCTTGCCTCATTTATTACCTCAAGAGCTTGGCTTCATGTCTGCAACTCACCTTTTCTCCCGCACCTGCCCAGTGTGGCTGGGCAGGGGCTGCAGGCACTGTGCCTTCCCTCATTCCTTCCTACCACATACGGTATTACAGTACCAATACAAGTTTTGGAATTCAGTTCAGAAGCATACAGATGAAAACAATCTATGTTATACCAGAAGTGATATACGAGGTCGGATTAGATGGTGCAGTAGTCTCTGGCTATTCAACCCACCCTTGAAAGCCATAACTTTCAAACACATGTTGGGCTATATTTAAGAGCAAGCATGATGGTGAGATACCCATGCAGGATGGAGAGCCTGGGGCTCACACTTACAGGTGGGGGAGCTGAGGAGCAGCCAAAGCATTTATGGAGCTGTACAGTGGCAGATAGTGCCAAGAGGAGAAATTCAGCTGAAGTTTGCCAGTGAGCGAGGGGAAACGGCTGAATAGTCCAGGCCTTAATCAAATTTCAGATACATGACAGCTTGGGCCACTAAAGTTAAAAACAAAACAAAACAACCAAACAAACAAAAAACAAAACAGAACAAAAAAACCACTATTTACATCATCACAGTTATATTCTGCATTTGGATCAATGAAACACTATGGTCTATCAGACACTAGGAAGGACAAAGGACAACAGAACGGGATGTTTCTCAGACAAGATGCCACACTAAACTTCAGTCTAGAGAGGCTGGATACAAGGTCTCAGGCAATGCAGAGTGTGAGTTAAAACAAGAGGTAGAGAGGTATTCTTCAGGGGCACATCCTAGAGAGATGTGTTTCTATTCATTGCCACAGATCTAAGTCTAAGTGCTTTTGAATCTGCTTTAGGTCTAAGAATTGAGACAGCACAAACATGGTGGTGGCCAGAGCTCAGACATGCATCAGCTCCATTGCTTCACCGGCCAAGAGTGTTGTGTCGAGTGAAAGTTCAGGACCTGCTTCAGTTATCGTGTGCGGACTGATGGATATAACCAGTCCACACTCCTTCCCAAGCTGCAGCATAAGGGAGTGCATCTCTCCTCCCAGAGAAAGGCTATGAAATCCACAGCTGAAGGAGCATAAATCTCTTAAATCACGAGCTGCACTCATTCAGCAGAAAAAGACAGAGAACATAAATCATCACAGGCTCACTTTCCATAGGAAGGGTGGGCAGGGACTTCTTTTCTGGTGGTATTTCAAGCATCTTTAATCAGACACGTCATTCAGATTAGGCTAAAGGACAAATTCAGTGTCTCTGTTTTGCCAACTGGCTCACCCCCATGCTCAGGCTAATCCTAGCGTCACACAGAGACCAGACCTTTAGTGCTTATTTGGATGACAGGATGACCAGGGTAGGGGAGGACAGTCAGTGGTTGGTAAGCTCACTTGGGTCCGAGGAACATTGGGTTCAGTCCTAAAACTTTCTACTGCTATCATTAAGCAAGTACACATATATCCCTTGTGAGTCAAAGGTCTCTTAGGGTTGTCACTCTGAATGGCCACATCAGGCATTTCAGGGCAAAGCATTAATTAAATCAGGTGTATCTACACTGTTGGTGAAGCTCGGGACCAAGCCCAGTGCTGAGATGAGACAACCCTACTGTAAACTCTGCAAGCCTGTAATAAAAGGTTGCCTTATCCTGAGCTCTGGTTCTGCCTGGATAAGGTGGGCACTAGCGTTATCATGTCCCCATGCTCATTCTCTCATTGGTTTGACCTACCTTGGTACTGGCAAAGTTGAGCATACCATGTCCCTGACTGTCCATAAGTGTCCCAAACCCAGTTCCTCCTCGTCATAGCAGAGGCTTTGTACAGGCAGCAGTGGGAACAGAAACGCACAGGTCTGGGAGATCAGACCTCTTCTTACATGGACATGACTGCAGAAGTCAACAGACAACAAGTTATGAGAGACTATTTCTTCTTCCATCCCTGACGCTCTGCCCATAGTAAGATGCAAGCTATGTTTTTCATACAGTGATTGCCCACTAGGTGAAACGTACCCAAATATGCATCTAACTTTCTTTAGTTGACATTCATGAGAGGCGACAAGGGCTCACCAGCATCCCCTTTGCTGCTCTATCAATTCGTCACTGCAGCTTTGGTGATGGAACCGCCCAAGACCTTGCAGCGATGATATGGCAGGCAGAAGAGTTTCCCAGGTAAGGAGCATTTGTAAGGGGTTAAGCAAACACCACAGGTGAGCAACCCAACCTGTAGACATTCAAATTGATTCAGCAGGAGCTCAACGCAGTGGTGACCATGCTCTACAGCAGCACTCAGTGCCAGGAACCAGGATCAATGTCACCTACAGGAATGGTGCCTGGCTTTGACACCCTCCATCCCTCCCACCCCTTCTACTTTCCTTGCACTGTAGGTACACCTGTTGATTTTTATTTTTCCCCTCCAGCTTGGTGAGGATGAAGTGGGCACAGAGGGGAGATCAGCAGCCCACAGTAGCTACCTGAGAAGCTCAGTACGGCTCAGCTTTCTCCTGCTCGGCTGGCAGAGACCAGGCGGAGAGAAAATTCCTCTGGCCTCCCAGCTTCACCTCCGAGCTACTTTACAGACCCAATCCTTTCAGGGAACAGTGCCAGATTTTACAAAACATAAGGCTTTTGCATCGAACATGTGCAGGCTGGCACATTCGAAGGACATGGGGCAGGACTTACAGATGCTGCTGAAGTAATTGAAGTAGAAAACCTTGGAGCTGGAATTAAGACCCAAAGGGAGGGAGGGCCAACAACTGGCTCCATTCTGGTCCTTGAATAAGCAGCTGCATTATCAGCACAGGTACAACCACACAAAAAAAGCTCATTGTGGACATCCTCAGCAACAAACATGGAGCCAGGAGGCATGAGCTCTGCTGTGCCTATCTTCAGCTACATGTTGCAACCCGGGTGCACATCACCACCCCCCAAGACTGGACAGATGCTCATATTGAAGCAGTTTAACACGGCAGTTGGTGGAGAAGCGTGCAAGGTGGCATGGAGCAGCTTCTGACAACTCAAAAGGGCTCAGCTAACAAGCTGCTGTCTGCCAACGCATGTGGTGCAAGCCGTATCACTGAAAGGAGGGCAAATCTGCTAAGAAATCATCCTAACATGTTTCTGGGTCACCCTGCAAGTTTTGTCAACCATCCATCATAAAACACTGTGGGAATTTCTAAGGGAGTTAGGAGAGGTGAACACTCTGTAAGAGGCTAGCCTCTACAAGAATTCAGCCAACCAGGAAAGGTTAAAAGCAGCTGGGAAATGCTGCTGGTCCAGGAAAACATTTGCATTAGCAAGATACACTGACCACCTCAATCAGTTTATTTCAACACCATTCTCCCCTCCTTCTGTGCATTCTCCATCAGATCACGCCTTTAAATTGCAACCTATATGGTATGGTATGTAACTCCTTGCACAGCCACTAACACATAGTTACGGTAGTCAAAGCAACACCCAGACACCACACATCTCTCTCTTTTCTCAGTGCCTCATGAGGTCATCACCTGGATTCCGGGCAGACAGAGGAGGCGAAGTCCAAGGAGCAAAGGCTGATGTTGGCACTTGCTGAAGGCAGTTTGATTTGGTCGGTACCACCTTCCAAAGGTAACCTTCAAAACCCAGGACTGCAGTTCACAGGACCAGATGCAGCCATAACAGTGATGGGGACATGAGATACTCCCCTTCAGCTGCCAAAAAGCACGCCATGAGCTGGCCATACCATTGGCAGGATGGACAGATATCTCCCTATCCTTGGCTAAAAATTTGCCACTAGCCTACGTTTGATTGATACTTACTTGTATTTACAGGTTCCTCTAGTTTTATTTACAGGTTCTTTTTATTTAAATAGGTTAATCCATTTTCAGAGTGGGAGAACCTACAAATTTCCATTCTCTTCTCTTTCTCCAGATTCCAAGTATTTTCATTGCACAAGAAAGCACCAGAAACTGAGGGGGCTCTGGGATCAGACCTGTGATTGTTGCTTCTGTACAAGCACTGAGGGAAGATATTAGTAAAGTAGCACAACAATTGCTGCCATTACTTACAGCCCTTAAAAAAAGATTTACCAGGAAAAAAAAACAGAATTTGATGAATATGGTTCTGGTGTTGGACCAGAAGCAGCTGTCCTTTCAGAAATCTTAGATACTATTTAAGCATAGAACTGGAAAAAAAAGTCACAGATAACAGAGTCTGTGGATCATACAGCCATGGATGGTTTTGTTTACAAAATTTTTGGGCTGATTCAAATAGCTTGCAAACATTTTAAGCTATACATTTTCAACTCCGCATTTTCAAACATTAAAAAGCTTCTTTAGCAAATAGCTATCTCATGGTCTAAAAATAAAATCAGTTTAGAGATAAAACCTAAAGGATTCATACTTCTGCATT
The DNA here is from genome assembly GCA_031468815.1 of Morus bassanus. Lineage (NCBI taxonomy): Eukaryota > Metazoa > Chordata > Aves > Suliformes > Sulidae > Morus > Morus bassanus. The sequence continues at coordinate 82,960,590 of CM062600.1, forward strand.
GATTTACCACATATTTGACTAGAAGATGCTGGAGTAAAACATTAGAGAGGGAGAGGTTCATACTAACTGGTACCTACAGCTATTCTTTACATTGATCATTTATGCTTCACTGTAACAACATGTTTTAAGCATGGATTTCACTAATCTTTTACTTCAATCCACTGAGACCTGCTAGGCCAAGAAGGGTGAAATGCCTCAAGATAGTCACAACACCAAAAAGTTTACATCACAAATAGATGTAAATCAAACAGTATATGGAGGAAAATGGGGAAGGTACACAGGAAAGACACATAACACGGACGGGATAAGGATAGAGGTCTTTTATTCGCTGTTTCCACCACCCATACCCTCAGGTTTCTCTGCTGACAATGGCATGTATTTTTTCTTACAGCTATTAAAGACAGTTTGCAAAGTAGTTAGAGCACTGGGTCCTAATACTCCTGCTCCGTGAGGACATGCATAGGGATTGAGCAGGGCTGTAAGTCATTAGTTGAAATAACACCACCCTCTGCTGCATAGTGACAGGTCCAAGTCACCATAAATAATAGCTAGGTACTCTCAGAGCCTCCTTCAGAAAGTCTGGAAAAACAGAAATCCCTCCCTTCACAGACACTGGGAGAGTAATTCTAACTGTGACCAGAACAAAGGAAGAATTTGGAAAGCAGCAAACACACTTAATACTACCAAATCTCCAAGTCCCTCTTCTGGGAGCTTTTGCACAGCAAGTTAAGAAGGGAACATATATGGAGAGTTTAAGAAGAGGTGGGGAGCAAAGGGGAGCCCTGGCATCTCTGCTGGGGGAAGGTGCTGGCTCTTGGCACAGCAAAAGTGGCAGCAGCTACTAAGCAGCAGCATCTTATACTGGCTCTGGGAGCCCTCCAGTGGCTGCATACACACCGCTGCCTACAGCAGGAATCATGTGGGTGCTGCTGTCCCCATCCCCAAAACAGGAGACAGGTGGCACAACCCTCCAGCTGCATAGCTGCCGAGATGAGACGGGGGAGTCAGACATCAGCCCTTCCTCTGATCTGAAGCAAAAGCAGCAAAGTTCAAGCTAAGCCCTAATAGGGAATACACGCTCCAAGGCTAAACTTAACAATGTCATGGGATCACTGTATGGGACATCACATGGAAGGGAGCATGGTCAGCACTCCACAAGCCCAGAGCTCTGCAGATTAGCAAACTGCAGAGCAAGTCTGCTAAAGCTAAATCCAGAAAGAAAGAGCAAGCATTTGCACAAGGATTCTGGGCAAAAGCTGGAGCTCAGCTTATTTCAAACACGTGTTAACAACAAAGAGAATGACTTGCAAATCATCAGGGTCATAGGAGTCCAGTCAGAGCAGAGTACCAGGAGACTCCAGAGCACTCTTCCACTGCTGAACCTTGGCACAAGAGCTCAGCGGATTTTGAAAGAAGAGGGTGGTTTTTTACACTGAGGGATGACAATAACCAGTGAGCATAAGGGGTAGAACACAGTTGGCTTGCAGGCTCTGGGTTCGGAACATGAACTACCTCAAGCCAGAAGAGCAAGGGTCTCACTTGCCACCTCCTTAGGCAGATTGCAAGCACTTCCTCCAGCTCAGTGAGTTGGTAGCACTTGAAAGCCATCCCCTCTTGCACCATCATACACATAGAGTGGGTGTTTGCAGCCCAGATCTGCAGTCCCCTTGCTTTAGATGGAAAATGGTAATACTCTGATTCCCCCTGTTGGATTTTTCACATGACTGACCACAAAACTATTATTATCTGACTCCAGAGCCGGTTCAGCTAGACAACTCATTCCCTCCAAGGAGAAGAAAACCACAACTTCTTCCATCCCTGGAAAAACCTTTTGTGACTCCAAGACCAGCAGCTCAGATGTAGTAGAGACAGTTCAGGTTTGCTGATACACCTCCGTGGAGAATGTCAACCAGCATGAGAGAGTTTGGTTTGTTTCTTCTGTGCCTTCTTCACATCTCCAGGAAGGGTGAGTTCTGAGCTTGCTACAAATCCCTGCCTGATCAAGGCTTTTCTTCTTTCTCTAGTCAAATACCAGGTGAATTGACTGGTATAATACACTCTCCAAGAATTGTACCATCCATCATGTTGCTTAAAAGGATCCTCAAGTTCCAGGTGCATGTGAGAATACTGGAAAAACTCAAAGGCTTGACTCTGCAATTGTCAGAGAGGTCTTTGGCTTGGGTTTTTTTGCATTTTTTGCTTTTTTAACTTGTGCGGGGAGTTAATCTAACATTTCCCCTGCATTGTCAATTGGATGCAGCATTCCCATCACCATCCAGAAGTGCTGTTTCATGTTCCTAGGAGTTATTATGCAATGGATACAATTTGCTCCAGTTCCACTGAGCACTTAAGCTCAAATTTAACTTGAAGTATACACTTAAGTTCCATTAAACTCAATAGGATTTGCTTAGAGCAAGGCTGTGGTGTCTGTGGTGGTCTTCAGCAAAAATGTCTTCACTGCAAGAGTAGTCAGGCACTGGAACAGGCTGCCCAGAGAGGTGGTGGAGTCACCATCCCTGGGGGTGTTCAAACAATGTGCAGACGTGGCACCTGGGGACATGGTTTAGGAGGTCTGGGGGTGCTGGGTTGGCAGTTGGGCTTGATGATCCCAGAGGTCTTTTCCAACCTTAATCATTCTATGATTCTATGATCTTGCTATTGTGTTTGTGACCTCAAGTCCTGTCCATTGACATCCAGCAGATACACAGACCTGACAGCTCCTTTCAGGAGTTATCTTATGTAAGGTGTAGGCTATTTGCTTATGACCTTCTCTGTTTCTTATAAGAGCTTCAATCCCAGGAAGAAATGGGTAAGAGGAAGCCATGGAAGACCCACCATGCTGAAGCTTTAAGGTTAAGGTTAAATTATACACAAGATGCTGACAATTCCCTCCACTCATAACCTTGGCAAACTATTTCCATAGAAATGGGTGGAGCTGGTGACATTGAAAACACTTATTTTTAACATTATTTCTCATGTGGAAGGCAAAAAAAAAAATGTTGTTTGCTTAAGATTAAAATAAAATGCAAACCAAAAAGGTGTCAGAGAAAAGCAAATCATGTACTCAAAAGCACATGATCTGCAGTTCTCCAGAAGTAAAAGGTTACAGTGACATGCTGTAAAATAAGCAAAATAACATGAATTAAACTAGAAAGCAATAGCATTTTCCATTTTCATTGCCAGGTCTTTGTGCTCAAAGTCCATGAGCTTCCTGAAGCTTCCGTGGCCATGTAGCCTTGTGTATTAGATTACCTAGCCTGCAAAAGGTACTCGTATGGTTATAATGAATGACAAGGCAGCCCGACTCCAGATCTCAGTAATCAAAATACCAGCTTGGCACTGATTCCAGATAACAGCAGAAAACTGGTCCTACATTGGCCTTTGTCCTTTGTGCAGTGCACAATATATCAATATGAGCTGCACCAACACTGAGGTATTTATCAAATATTATGGAGAACAGACATATGAACAAGCAACAAATCTTCTCTTCAAGTTTATGTGATTAACCCGACAGCTGAATGCCCACAGACCACAGTGAAGTCAGCTAGACCAGGGATGGGTGGCAATTATTTACAGGACGCCTTTACATTTTTCACAGTTATTCTCAGCTATTGAGGGGAAAGTTCCTGATTTAATGAAGCCATCAAGTGAGTTTTATAAGGCAGGAATATAGTCACAGACCTTCCTGAAGCCACAGTCTGCTGCTACAGCTGTTGCAGTTAGCAACACAGGGGATAGATACGCATATCTGTATGGAAAGCACTGCCTACAGGTGCTGTTTGTTGACACTGTTGGTTCCTGGGGAAGGAAAACAGATGAGACATTGAGTTTTCCCTACATACTTCCAAAATGGGGAGTGTCCATTCAGGTGAAGGCTGTTTTCATTACTGGACAGAAACAATCAGACTGGGTCTGGTGGCAGTGATGTTCAGCTCCCCAGACTGCACTAGGATTTACCGTGACCAAATTAAGCCAAGAGAACAAAATTCCAGTCATTTGTGACATCTCAGCTGGAAAGCTCAGGATTTCCCCTGCCATGACAGCAGGACAAGGCCTGTCTGGGAAGATACTGGCAGCTAGCATCCATGTAGCAACAACCTGCTCTGCTAACAGGGAGATGCTTTCTGTACTGTCACTGGCATCCTCCTTCCTATAACAGGAGCTGATACAGGGAACTTGCCTGTTCTTACCAGCTCTTGTAAGACGAGTATCTCCAAGTGTTTATTCAGATCCTGTCGTGTCTTACGAGTAAGATGCTACCTTGTGATGATAGCAGCGCTGATTGTTAGAAACATCAACTGTCACTACCTTCCCCAGGAGTAATGCAACCACCAACCGATTAATATAACGAATACTGTAACGTAGGAGCGTGTGTGTGCATGCACCCAAATGCAGGGCTGCTACCCTTACTGCATTTCAGTGCCTAAAGCCACCAGATAAATGCAAAACTTTTATTTTTAGCTTTTTTTTTAAGAAAAAAGAAGCCTGCTCCTCCAAGCACATAAATGTCTGCTAACTGCAAAACGCTGTGTCAAACAACTTAACGTGTTACTGTTTACTTTATAAATGAGAAGCCTGTTTAGGAATTATATCACTTTCAACATGAGCTGGTCAGTCCCCTTAGCTCTGCTGCAGACTGGTACCAAATCTAGCCACAGTAACTCAAAATCATCTGCAAGTCCTCAGCAAGAACACCAAGCAGCACAGGGCCCACCACAGGAACAGAACATCCATTTTCTGACCAACAACAGAGCAGATGCAGGAAGAATGCCCAATTTCCCTCTTAAACACTCCAGATAAATCAGTCTTGATCACGTCTTTTTGCTTCTAGGTGTGCAGTCCAATGGCTGGTCTGTTCATGTCCCATCTGATGTTACTGGTGAACTTGGGAAGATGGTCATCCTGCCCTGTACTTTCACACACCCCTACAAAACATTTGACCGGACCCTCACTGCCATTTGGAGGATCAAGGAACCTTACAACGGCACGATAGTTTTCAAGTGCGTTAGTCAGAGCACCAGTGAGCTCTGCAAGACTGCTATCAGCTACAAAAATAAATACAAACTGCTTGGCAACCCCCGGCACAAGGACCTTTCCATCAGGATTGACAATCTGACCTGGAGCGACAGCGAGAGATACTTCTGCCGCGTGGAGTTGTCCGGAGATATCCACGACAAGTACGAAAGCAGGAATGGGATAAAGCTGCATTTGATTGGTAAGAGGGCATGACAGCCAAAGGAGGCAAAGCCACCCCATAGGGAAGCGAGCACCACAAGATGTAAAACCTGATGAGATGGTAAAAGAAAATTAACTGAGATGGTCTTCCAAAGGGTTGGCTTTTCCAGGTCTGTGGATAGTTTATAACATTTGGGCAGGAAATACTGATTGCCTTCTGCAGCCTTCCAGTATGAGGTGATGAATGCAATGCACGGAAGGGAGTAGGAACAAAACTGGTAAGGAAGTAGCCAGGCTCCAGCTGCAAGGGTAAAAACCAGCCAAGTTCTGGGCATCCCCCTTTGTCCCTGCAGCACTGGATCTGCACAAGCAGCAGAGAGGCAAGCTGGGGTCAGCAGCCCATGGGGTGGGGTTAAAGACATCTTCTTCATCAGAATCTAAACTGGAGAGCCTGGGTGCTGAGCACGTGTTAGCAAATGTAAGCATCAGAAGGCCTGGATGGTAACAGGGGATTGGAAAGACAAGATACCTGGTACCCATGTGCCATAGGTCCAACGTCCTCTGGAGCAGGAAATATTAAATACAAACAGCCTGAAAAATCAGCTCAGCTCAACAGATGTCAAACGTTAATCCCATTTCCCAGGGTGCACTCACAGATTGAGGGAGTGCTAGGTGGCCTTGGGGACGGACTCAGACCTTACCCGTGAGTGCAAAGGTGCCATGTGTTGGATGACATTGCTTGCGAAGTGAAACCGCCTTATGCCTCTTGTGCGCTGCGGGCGTCCAGACGGGACCTGAGAATGAGCTCGGTTACTTGGGAAGTTCTGCACAGTCGAGGCTCTCCTTCACTTGGAGCAGCTCCTGAACACACACACCACACACACACAGAGCATGACCAGGGCTCTCTTTCATTTGCAGCAGCTCCTAAACACCCACACACAGCATGACCAGGGCAGGGTGGCAGCAAAATCTGTCTCTCAGGGGCTGCCTAGATTTTAACACCAGAGGAATTGTAACATAAGCAGATATGGTACGCAGGCTGCACCCCGCCTTGGGACTGGGCCCAAACACTATGAATGGGAGGGGTTAAATAATGCTTAAAAGGTTAATATAAACACCAAAACATGCAGACACATGACAACTAACACAGCTAGCTTTCTTACCGATCAGTCCTCCAGCCTCAAACCTGCATTACATAGACAAGGGAGAAGATGTGCTGTAGGTGGTTGCAAGCTATGCATTTGCTGTCCAGCCTGACAAAAAATGAGACAAATATTGAAATCCTGCCTTTCCTCCATGACGACACTTATTTAGTTCCCTTCAGTTTCCACAATGTCTTTAGGAACCAAATGCATGAAATGGGTCAAGAGGTCCAGCAGGAGAGGGTCGATGAGTAAGACAAGCTTGGTCATATCAGCTACGCTTCCTTAGAGGACTAGATCAAAGCCATCATGTTCTACAGTCCATCTCAACATTTTACATCCCCCAAATTATCTTTGCCATTGTTTATTCAGTCACGCAATCCTGTATGCTGCAAATACAGGACACACATTTAGTGGCTCTGTCTTGGTATCGGTATGCTACCCTAAAGCAACGAGGAACCTACACCAGCTGTTGGGTGTTCACTACAAGGTTGGCGAAAAACATCAAAAATAGGTTGTAGCAAGAAGTGTAAATGTTCCCTGACAATAATTTGACAAAACTGTAAAGTGTCTGGCACTGAGCAAAGGGCTCACACAAATGGATCTCTCCATGTGTGCTTGGAGGTCAGAGACCAAGGAAACAGCCATGAGATGCTTCCAGGAGAGCACTGGTTGCCTTGTCCTTGACCATGTGGAGATGCAGCCAGTCCGAAAAGGTCACCAGTTACACCTGTGCCTGCATCACAGACAGCACAGGGCTGCAATTCACAGTGCAACTGCAGAGAGCAACCCATCTTCATGGGTGATTGCCCTGCTACAGCACAGTGCCACTGTCTTCTGCCACCATGGAAGGTCACAACAGCTGAAGTTGACCAAAGCTCAGAAAACTGTGTAAGGCATTACAGGGATAAAACACAAATAAAGTACACATGCTTGCACCCAGGCTTTGCTGGGTGAATCCCCCTGCAACATAGGCAGAGTGGGGAAATCTAGGGAAAGAAAGTGCTGAGAAAAACAAGAAAGGCGAGTTTTGATCCCAACGTTACCCTGATATAACGTGCTGAGGGTCCATCAAGATCAAGCACTCATTCCAGGTGTATTGTGTTAGACCTGCCTCTGAAACCTGATGCACTTTCCCTCCCATGTTGTGATTTCTGCAGCTGCCCCCAGGATCATTAATATCACCGTCAGCTCCAACGGGGATCGCACCTTCCAGGCACGCTGCACCGCCGAGGGGGAGCCAGCGCCCGCTCTGACGTGGACCGGACCACCCTACAGCAACCTAACCTCCACCACCAGCATGAACCACCGCGTCACCAAGGAGCTCCGGTACCTGACCCACGACGGAAAATACACCTGTACTGCTGTCAACAGCCACGGGAGAGCAGAGGGGGCTGTGTACTTCTATAAATTCAAAGCATCCAACAGCTCCTTCTTCCTGATCCTGATCTTTGTGCCACTGGGAATTAAAGTGCTCATTTTGCTGGTGATATTGGGCTTCACTGTTTTCTCGAGAGGAGGTACGTATCACTATTTCCTTCAATAATCTTCCTCCATCAGACAGGTAACCAGCGAAAGGATGCAGCAGATAAAGTCAGGCAGGATTGGGTTTGTTTGGCATTTTTTTTAACGATTTTATGATTTTCCACCCTAGGAGAAAGACATTTCTAATGGGAAATCTAAGAACAAGTAAGAGGGACCTCCTGACTGGCTGATCACAGCCTGCAGCAGAACGTCTCCTTTGGGAAGGGACCTTTGAAAAGACAGAGGGAGCAGGAGTTTCCCTGCGCCTGAGGAGAAAGGTTAATAAACTAACAGATGGACAATCAGCAAAGAACTCACCACCTACATGACCAGATTTTTAATTTTTTTTTTGCTTGAACCAGACTAATTACTACCTCTTCCCCTGTAGCCTGTGGGCAGGATTTACCTTTGCTGCATCCCACACAGCAGTTTAATCTCCTGGGGTGGGCATCCTCGTTTTACAGACTGCCCATCTCGGTCCCTTGGGCCTCACTACCCAGGTGCTTCCCAATCGTCAGTGAAATCCCACCTTCCAGCAGACCAAGGCCATGAGAGCAGGGAAACCCCGACTCGTAGGAGATGAGCATGGAGATCATGGAGCTCAGTCCATGAGCTCATAGACTGAGGGATAAGACCTCCCAAGAAGCCTGGAGGCCACTGGCCCCCAGGCCACCATCCCTGCTGTGCAATGGCATGGGGAGGGCGGACTCTGGGCTCTGCCGCTCAGGCTGGACAAGATGTCACATCACCGTGACTCATCTGTAGAGACAGTCTGATGTGAACACCCGGCAAAAACCACCGCTTGCCTCAACCTGTAGAAGCTGTAAGACAAATCAGAAACGTTTTGTTCTTTATATTCCAGTGCCAAATTCCCACCCTCATGAAGGGGACCACACACCTGACAAAAGGTGTTCTCCCCACTCGCTGGGGTGTCGCAACCACCCTCCAGAGCAACTTCCCAACAGCTCTAGGTCAGTCCTGGCTCCCCAGCTCACTCTGACCACATTGCTAACCCACGTCTTCCTTCCCACTTCACAGGTCCCTCCTCTGCCCCATCCAGCCTGGCCCGGTAAGGATGTTCTGCCTTCTACTCATGTTATCAAGCAGGAGGGTAGAGACGGCTAAGGAGAGAAATACAACATGTCCTTGGTCTTGGCAATAACCTTCCAGCCCGAGAGCAGGCTCCTGGGACAAGGACAGGGTTGGGCTGATGGCCAGGCGAGCCGGTGTGAGGGACCAAGGCTTGGGCACTGCTGGGAGGAGGCTCTGGCTTGGGTACCACTGAGACGAGACCCCACTGATGTGAGGACAAGTGACTGGGGCAGCAGACTGCAGAGACCACGGCACATGGATGCTGCAGCAGCAAGGGGCTAGCAGAAGTTTAGGTGAGCCACAGGCCCAGAGTGTGGTAGGAAGCCACTGAACTAGCAAAAGAACCACCCACCTGAGGGACAGGTGAAGGGATCAGGCTGGGGTGGCACTTGTGGCAGGCTGATGATGAATGAGGGAGGGAAACTGTGCAACAGAAAGCTTCCCCCCACCCCCATGCGAAACCATGACAACACTCCAGTCTCCAGTGGGGTAGAAAAAGGGCCCACATCAAAGCTGATAAGCTCTGCCAAGTGTGGAAGTGGTATGGAGATGCCAAACAGCCCACCTCAGAGCCAGCTCAGGTGTGGCGGGGCCCGGTTCTTTGGCTGGTATCCATACGATGCTCCCAGAGTACCCCTGGCATTTCCCATTACCCAGCAGAACACCATTCTTGGACACTCCTGACAGCTGTGGCAGCCAAGCTAGAAAGGGATGGGGAAAAAAAACTAAAAAACCAAAAACAATACTTAGGCTAAGCCTAAAGAAGCTGTATCTGCAGTCAGCGTAATTACATCTGCTTGGGGCTGCTTCCTTCCAACCTTAGTTATCCTTATGTGACGTCTCCTTCCCCCATCTTACCCAAGAAAGATGGCCACTTCAGCAGGACAGTCAAGTGTACAGCATCAGGACACAGCCAAAGAGGCAACAGGGAATTTAATCCTACAGTTAAATTTGTAATAATTATTTGCAAAAGCATAGTTTTTGCCAATTTAACAGTGTCAAAACCATACTGTACCCTTTGATAATATTTTTATAGATGCATACATAGATGAAAGCTTAAAAACCAAGATCCTCCACGCTCTACATGAGAAGATCCTTCTCAGGAGAAGTTTGCACAACCTCCCGAGGCTCTGAGCAGCAGGAAAGTAGTAGGAGTTAATGCTAACAGTGTAGGAGATCAGTCTGGATGCTTCAAGATGTAAAACATTAGATGTAACTCAGACACTTAAAAACTACCTGCTGCAGAGGGGAGGATCCACACCATACAGTATTGCAGACACTTATTCTGACACTCCTTAACTACTAGTTGAAGACACTTACAAAGTCCAGAGCAGCCAGGAATGTGTCTTCACCTTATTCACTTCTTCCACTGCCAGGCCACAGCTGCAAGACTCCACCTATGAGAACTTTGACCGCAGATATGGCGGCAGCCAGACTTCGCCGACAGAAGGAACAGCATCGAGACACAGCTGAGGACCTGGGCGGTCTCATCTGCACTCGCTTGCACGGTTGAAATTCCTGTCTGCTCTGTACAAGGGTGCCCATTCCCAGTGAACATAAGACTGACGTTGACTGATGCACAGAAGGTCAAACAGGCCTTGTAAGAGCATGTTTTCCATCCCTGTTGCTGCTTACAAGCAAGAGAAAGCCTTTAAAGGGAAGACAGAAGAAAGAAAAAAGAAAACAAAGAGGGATGGAGCTGGAAGAGCAGAAGAGGATCTACATAGGATGTCAGTTCTAACCAACCTGTGTGTTTTTAGCCCATATCAGATAGTGTTTAGCAAGCAGTTAACAGTTTACCATTTTCTCCCATCTTTTTGCTTTGGCATTTTTCACACGTTACTTCAAAAAGCAGTTTTCACCACTCCACTTGTCAAACCACACGCAGCTTCCTAGAGCCAGCAAGGGAAGTATTTTCATGTTTCAAATACCAACTGTGAAAAAATGCTACCGGAGTTTCTGCAGGTTTTTTTTTTAATTATTATTATTATTCCTTAACTTCCCAAAGAGTTTATTTAAGAGTTTAAAGGAAATCCTAACTTTCAAGAGGAGTCCAAGCAAAAAGGAAAATAGTTTTTCCAAAAGCAGGTACAGCTGAAAGCAAGGTATTCAAAGGGTGGTCCGTATTGTAACTCTGCTGCAGCTCCTAGGGCTCATGTGCACACGCAAGCAGAATCTCAGAGCTTTGTGATAAATAGGCTGTGAAAATGTTCTAATAAACCAAACTGGCTTTTTAAAGAAAAAAAATATTTCTAAACAATTTCCATCTCTGTGTTACATGAAAAAGTTCCTTTAAGGCCTGACTGCTCATCTCTTAAATTCTTCTGAGATGAAGTCACTACTACAAAGTTACTGGCCATGCACAGACAAGCCACTAACCCCAGTGTGAACACGCTCCAAGTCCAGGTGAGGAGACCCAGGTTATGGTACAGGATGACACAAGTCAACCTGGAGTCTTGGTCAAGCAGACAAAGGTCCAGGAGAGGGCTGTGAAGAGCAATGGGTTGGCATAAAGGAGGAGGAGATAGCATGCAAAGACAAAAAAAGGAGCGACAAGAACCTGCTTTCAGGTTTATATCACAGGATTTGATGCTCTGTGGAATCATTCCAGTGCAGCAGCTCTTTTCCTAACGATGCCGCTTCTGGTAACAACCACCGCTGGCCAGGAGCCCAAGCTGCTACTGAATTACCATCAAGCCTGTGTTCCTGCTTGCAAGCTCAATCCCAGCCTGGGAATTGATATTTTAAAGTTCACTTCTTCATAACATCTGCACTGGGAAAGTAAAGCACAACTTTAAATGACTTGGCCAGGATAACAAGGAGAAGAAAAGAAAAAAAATAAATGTAAGGAAATATTTGAGCCTGATCTTTTAAATCTCAGTTTAAAATCCCAGCAGTGACAAAGCCAGGTTTAATAAAAAAGGGAAAAGATGCAAAGAGGAAAAGGAAGTTAATAGCAAACAGCATGGTCATGGACCAGTAAGCTCACTTTCACAGGAAGAAAGAGACGTCAGAGATATTAACTGGACAAACTGAATTGAATTTCTCAGCCCTTATGATTTATAGACATACATTAGAGTAATGAGAACCCATTTCTACCTGTGTATGGGATTGAAGCTTCACTTACAAGATTTTTCTCTTGAAAACTACTTCTTTAACTCAAGTAGTTTGAGACCAGATAGAAGCATCAGACCTCGTGCCCCAAAACCACTGAGTGTGCCCTGTAGCATGTCATCAGCACCCTACGTGCTGCCAGTAAATGCATGTCACGGAACAGCTGCAGTAACTTAGATGTGAGGAAACTCATGGATTCACACTGTCCAACTTTTACTTACTCGGCTTCCAGAGCACAGCCCACATTAGTGCAGCAAACAGGAGAACAAGGGTGTCCAGATGCAGGAACCCACCACAGCTCTGGACATTGGGAAAGGCACAGAAATGAGTTTGCCTGAATCCTGACCCCTCCCCAGTGTGGGACCTCTTTAACCCATCCAAACGCCTGCAAGACTGATCTTCAATGGAAAGAGCCTGCTCTCAGCATTTCCATCTCACTACCCGCCGTTTTGTCCTTTGGAAAGCAAAAGGTGTGGGATGGTGTGTGGAGGAGAGACCTTGCAATCAACAAAGCGGAGTGAAGGAGCCCACTTCTGTGTACATACACAATAAAGAAGTGCCTACAGGACAGCGCTGTGGGAAAGCTCTCACACCTTTTCTGCGAGATCAGCACAACCAGGTGCCTCTCAAGTGGGGGAACAAGGAGGAATTAAGAGGTCCATGTGCAGTTGCAGGGCTACAATCGCACTGGGGTGACAGAGATGCTGCGGGACAGCTCACAAGCCTGGAGTGCTGCTGTGGATGGATACAGCCTCTTCAGGAAGGACAAGCTGGGACAGTGAGGACGAGGAGTTGTCCTTTATGTGAGAGCCCAGCGGGAATGCACAGTGCACTGGCCGGGGTGGATGATAAGCCAGCTGACAGCTTACAGGTCAGCATTAGCAGGCCAACACACACAGGTGATGGTGTGGTGGGTGTCCACTGCAGACCACCTGCCCAGGAAGTACATAAGGAAGAAGCCCCATGTCGGCAGGCCCTGGTCCTCATGGGGGACTCAAACCACCCACTCAAACCAGTATGTACTGGAAGGACACAACACAGTAGGGCACATGCCAGGAGGTTCCTACTACTGACCTCATTTGGCCTAACAAGTGTGTTCCAGTTCCTCTCTGTTTTTTCCCCCCCGCCGTTTATGCATCATCAGGGTTTGGGAGGATTTGGCCATTGCTCTGTTAAGCACTTTAGCTTCCAGAGTAAACGATACCAACTCCCATCACCACACCACCACGGCCCCTGTGGGATGCTGTAGAGTCAGCCCACATAGGAAGCACTGTCTGCATGTTTCATGCATCTTGCTGCTCAGACTTCTGTTTTTCCATTCCACTGACTTACGTTAATGCCACATTCAGCTGTTATGTCCATTTCCCTATTTGGCCTTATTTTCTTACTAAGTACTTAAGCTGCAATCCACAGGCAACAATTCATCCCACTGCAACAACTGCTGTGTGAGTCAAACATTCAAAAGGCCACAGATATTCAATCTCCAACTAAATCGCATGAATTATCTAAAAGGCACACTTGTTATTAAGTAGCTGACATTCTGATTTCATCCTTTCCACTGCAATCTACAGCATGAAAAACAACACAAAACTCAGTTTTCCTCTGAGATTACCTGGTTACATTTATGATGTGAAAAAGAACACTGCAGTTTTGGGTAGGAGGGAGGGTGGGAGATACTGAAAATGTGGAAGTCTTTCTAGTAAAACTAGAAGAAACATAAAGTCAATCTGTTGGGCACTATTTGGAGAATGAGACTCCAAGCCCTGGAGTGCACATTTGTGACAGAGACCAGCCAGTGGATCTGTTAGTTGATAAAACTTTTCCCCTGTATTTGAGGAAAGCATGGGTTCAGACTTCCACCACTCTCCAAGAAGCCAGCAGATTGGTTGTGGGTAACATGTACATCAAAAATAGCAGCTCACTGTGAATTCTATTTCTTAAGATCTACCATACCATAGTATTATTTAATTCCATTTTACATATGGGGAATGGTATTCCATTTTGCATCCGGAGGGTAGTGGTCAACAGCTCATTGTCCAGATGGAGACCGGTGATGAGTGGTGTGCCCCAGGGGTCTGTATTGGGACCAGTACTGTTCAATATCTTCATCAATAACATAGACAGTGGGATCAAGTGCACCCTCCGCAAGTTTGCAGATGACACCAAGCTGAGTGGTGCAGCTGACACACCAGGAGGACGGGATGTCATGCAGAGGGACCTGAACACGCTGGAGAGGCGGGCCTGTGAGAACCTCATGAGGTTCAACAAGGCCAAGTGCAAGGTCCTGCACCTGGGTCGGGGCAACCCCTGGTATCAATACAGGCTGGGGGATGGAGGGATGGAGAGCAGCCCTGCCGAGAAGGACTTGGGAATGCTGGTGGGTGAAAAGCTGGACATGAGCTGGCAATGTGCGCTCGCAGCCCAGAAAGCCAACCGTATCCTGGGCTGCATCCAAAGCAACGTGGGCAGCAGCTCGAGGGAGGGGATTCTGCCCCTCGGCTCCGCTCTGGTGAGACCCCCCTGCAGCGCTGCGTCCAGCTCTGGGGTCCTCAGCACAGGACAGACATGGACCTGTTGGAGCGGGGCCAGAGGAGGGATCAAAAATGATCCGAGGGCTGGAGCAGCTCTGCTGTGAGGCCAGGCTGAGAGAGTTGTGGTTGTTCAGCCTGGAGAAGAGAAGGCTGTGGGGAGACCTTACTGCGGCCTTTCAGTACTTAAAGGGGGACTATAGGAAGGATGGGGACAGTCTCTTTAGCAGGGTCTGTTGTGACAGGACAAGGGGTAATAGGGGGGACATTTAGACTGGATGTAAGGAAGAAATATTTTATGATGAGGGTGGTGAAACCCTGGCCCAGGTTGCCCAGAGAGGCGGTCAATGCCCCATCCCTGGAAACATCCAAGGTCAGGCTGGACGGGGCTCTGAGCAACCTGATCGGGTTGGGGATGTCCCTGCTCCCTGCAGGGGGGTTGGACTAGATGACCTCGAAAGGTCCCTTCCCACCCAAACCATCCTGTAATTCTGTGATTACTCAGAGAGTACTTTAACCATCATAAACCAATTCATTTTCATCACAATTATTAGACTGAGAAATGGGGAAAAAGTCAACAGCATCATTTCTATTACATTTTAAGCAGCAAGTTATTAAAGAAGCTGTTTCAATGGTCGAGACAAATGGACATGATGATAGTGTCAATGGTGTTTGCTGACAGCAGTGATCCCAGCCTGGTCTGGCGCTGCCCACCAGCAAAGCCCTCAGCAAGAATGTTGTACCACCAGCACTGGAGGCACAGTTTTCCCCTACTTCCCCGCTCACCACCAGCCTTCCCCTCATTTGGGATACATACCAAATTCCACAGTCTGGGCCAGCTGTGAGTGCTGAAAGACCTGAACCAGTGCATCATCCTGTGGCCACATTATCACAGAGGTTTGGGGAATTTTGCCAGGACAGAGAAACATTCTTTCTTCCATTACATAGATAAGTTTTCTCCTGGGTTCTGGGCACAAAAATAGGCTGTTGTATCACATATGTGTTAAATCCAGGATGTTAGAGAAGAGTCTCCAAATCTCCATCAACTGAGCAACTGCGTGGCATTCTCCCATCATACTTTCATTTCTATGAACAATTATGTATTACCTGATGTGGATTCTTCCAGCAAGTTGAAAATATCATGGTGCTTGTCACAAATTAGTTGATTTTTTCATTTTTATTTTGCATGGTCTTTGCAGACAAAGCATGTTATAAATACCACATTTGTAAAAACTCAACAGCTGACACAATACCTCATTTTAAAAGTGCATGTCAAACACGTATTTCCAACTTTTTCAAATTTTTATGCAGCTCATCAATAATATTTAATCTAATAAAACCAATGCTTTTAAGTCTTTGGGGGGAAAAAGGCAGCAGAATGTATTCTTCCAGACATGAATTTTCCAAAAGACTCTGTTAAAAAACATGCTGCATCAATATCTGGTTAATATACAGAGGGGTGGACGTGTGTGTGTGTGTGTGTGTCTGTGTGTGTGTCTGTGTGTGTGTGCGTGTGTGCGTGCGTGTAGCAAAGAACTCTAAGACCATATTAAGATGAAGGGGATCTAATGACCCAGCTGGCAGAGTTAGCAGAATCTGTCAAGAAGAAAAAGGTGATTTGTTCTCCAGCACCAGAACCACAGTTAAGAACAACATTTCGAAGCATTATTGACCAGACAGTAGGTAGCACATTTCCTTCCCCTAGCGACCACAACTAATGTTTTAATGTGTAACTATGTTCTAAAAATAAAGGCACAATTAATGGAGGAAGAGAAGAAGTGATCACTGTTCCTTCACAGAGTTGTACAGATTGGGACAGCAGGACCTTGGGCCACCTCAAATAGATGAGTGATAAAAGGGACAACATTAGACAAGCAACTGGGGAAAACTTGCCTTCTGCTTTCCCTGAATAAAGGTGCATCTTATGATCAGACAAGGCAACAAAACCAGTGATCATTCAAGCTGAAACAATAGACTTACAGGCTCATGGTTCATGCTTTGGCAATAGAATTTTAACGAGTTTACCTACAAATCAAATTTCCTACAAGATAAATACCTTTTCACAGTGTCATCTAAAATCCTGTCGTGTCATGCCCAGCTAGGAAGAAAATAATAAACTTAAGTGGTGGTTGTCCACTTGTTAAACCACTATTTCCTAAACAACCAGACTTTCAAAATTAAGGAATCCTACCTAACGTGAACATAACTCTCTGTTTCTGCCCCAGACAACGGGAATCCAGAAAATCTGTCTCTGGATTTAAACCACCTGACTTAAAAATAACTTGGCTAGAAATTACTTGCATTTAATCAAGCAATATGGATGTAGACTCACGAATATTTAAAAAAAAGGAAAAACCAAAGTTCTTTAGTTCAAATTTTAGTTTGTATTTACAGAAGTGGGAGAAGATTGTAGACATGCCTTTCAACTACAGACTTCTGTGGGAGAGCAAAAAAAGTCAAAATTTAAAATACTATCTTTCCCAATACAGTGATTTCACAAGTCTCCAACACACACTCACAATAAGATTTAGAGGTATCGTGGTTAAGAAAGTCAAAACATCTTTTATACACAACCCTCCGCTCACTTGGAACTGGCCTGAATGATGACACATTGGACAATAAAAAAGGCACAAAAAAAAACTTGAGATGCTAAAGGATGAGCTTTGCTGTATAATGATTTGTACATTTATCCCCAAGTATCCTCCTCTTATATGTGCACCATACACAGGAAGATATTAATGTGTTTTCAGTCAACAAAAACTGAGCAATTCCACAGACCTACAAATCAAAAAGAAAGAAAACCTTAAGTAGGAGAAAACTTGCCAGTGTGCAGTTCCCATTCACACTTTTTACTTAATTAAAGGGAACTCTAAAGGTAAAAATTACTTGTGCAATAACAACATTATATGTAAACCAGAGTAATCAGCATTGCATGATGATTCTGTGAGCTCCGTGCTGCTATCGTATGCTGTCCAAATAATGCACTTCTGGGTACAGGGCATTAATAAGGAGAGCCAAGAGATCATTGCCATCTTGAAGACAATGTTCTGGATGCTTGATGAACTGAGAAGCCTGGGAGAGCTGCTCTTGATAATCCATATATTGTTTGTTTGATGCCATAGTTTCAAGAGCATTCAGTGCCTATAGATACAAGGGAAAATTCTGTTAGGTGTCTGTACTTTGGTCCATAACAAACCAGTTCATGAACCACCATATTCACAACTCCACTAGAAGATCCTTATTTACCTGAGATCCTGGAGTATTTGGAATAAAACATTTGTACAAGACAGTCACTTAATAGTGATTCAAGTCATCTCATACTCTTCAAGCTGTTCCTTCTTCAAGATCAACAAAACTGCTCTACCAAGGCTTGCTAGGATTCTTTAACGCAAATATTGTTAAGACATTTACTTCATGAGCTCAAGACATGGTTTCAAGGAAGTTACACCAAACTACAAATTGCAACACACTTAACTATTCACTTCAGGTTTTTCTTATGAGCATCTTTGACTTTCAAAGAAGTATTATTTGCCTTCTATTAACATTACAGAGACAACGTTCAGTTAGAAATTACACATAAAAGACACTATGCTGGCAGTACCAGACAGGGAAAATGCTGGAAGTATGTCTGAACAAGTTTCATTCATTTCTTAGAAGAGAAACAAGTTATAACAGGTAAGTTAATTTGCTGTGGTTTCTAATCAACTTCTCCCTCCTCTTCTCATGCACATACTGAAACAATAACACTGCTAGTGCATGTGCTAAAGAAGGAATGTTTATTTGTCATAGGGCTTTTAAGCCCTGATCTCGCATAAACAAATGTTAGTGTGAACCGAGTCCTGCTTTATCACTGAAAAGCAGGGCAATCACAACAGCATTGTTTTTTCCTCGTTGTTTTAAATTCCTTATACCTGTTATACTCTGAAGTTTCTGAACTCAGGGTTTAGAGATGTAAGTTCACCTGCACCTTTCCAGTGTATAACATTAGAAACTGATGCCTTCATATTAATACAGAATGCTGTATAAACAGTTTTACCTATGATCACTTTAGGTTAGGGCTCAGACACACAGTCCTGCTACCAGACTTCAGCAAACTCGCATCATCGCCTGGCCTATGCTGCACCTGGCCTTGTCCTTGGCAAATTCCAAGATGGTGTTTTGATGTATAACAAAACAAAACACAAGTTTGTGATACACCCCCTTCCCTAAGAAGACAAACAAGAGCAACAAGCTACTTCTGAAATTCAGAATTTAGAGCCAGGTGTAAAGCAGTAGCAAAAAAAGATTGAGGGCATTCAGCACCAAATAAAATCAACAAGTAGGATTAGAGTAGGATTTAGCTTGAAGCAATGCTTGCAGTGACTGGTATAAGCCTCAGCCCATGACCTGAGCAAGCATGCAAAGAGGACACGTCAAGAAGCCAGCAACTGGCACACACTACCTGCTGGGCCTTCTGGGATAGCTTTGGCTCTGACCCGGCTTTCAGGCGGACTTGAGTCTCTGCAGGAATCTGCACCAAGAGGAAGGCAGACAAACTGCGGGCAACCACCCGAAACCTTGCACAGGGAAAAGCACAGAGAGAGAAGGTGGTATCAAATTTGCAGTCCTCAGCAGCAGATAAACGAGATGTTCTATCCCAAGAGATATCTCTTGCGTGAGGAACATAGTAAAGGTTTTACAGGACGTTTTTCAATGCATCAGAAAAAAGAAATCGCTTTAATATATACATAATAGTATATCATACATACTTGAGGATAATACCATACAGACAAAATGTTACACCTGTTCTAAGCTTAGCTGCAGCCTTGAGGCCACATATGAAATGCTCCTCCACTTCACAGCCTTTGAAACATCCACATCAGCCAATCAAGGGATGAGTTGAAAGACACTAAGATTTCAGAACAATTTTAACAGGATTGCCTCCCAGGTCCTCTTTATAAACATACAGTTATGTTTAGGTACTGTGCTGAATTGGTGCTCCACAAACATTTATGTATTTTTTCCTGGCATTCTTTCCATAGTAAACTTCATTTTAATACTTAACAACCAAACTCGGTGTCTCTCTTTAGAAGGTAAAGTGAATAACAAGCAAGCACATATTTCTTTGAGCTTCTTGTAACATTTTCAACACCTCAAGGTTAAGATGGAAAAGGAAACATGCATGTGATCATACAAAATTCTTGTGAGGTCAGCTGGAACAGTCTTCTACAGACCAGGTGAAAGAATTTTCCTCTAACAAACAGTCTCCCTACAAACTTTCCTGGAGATGGACATTAAGCCAGAATCACAACTGCATTTTCTTTCCTTTTCCACCACAAACTTGGCAGAAGTTCACATTCACTTCTTAACCACATTAAAACACTCACTGTATTTTTCCTGTGATGGGCCCAAACGAATTTATAGATCTGGGGACAGCATAGATTCAGCATATCTTTTGACATTGCACTGTGCAGTCTGGATCCAGGCTGCAGCTTTTTTAACATGGCGACTCATATTAAATCAACTTATTCACTGTACCTTCAACCCTTACCTGGGTGACAAAGGAGACCTTCTGCCTAGCCCAATAGCACCCAGTATTCCAGAAGTCAGTCTCTCCTCAGCCAGCTGACTCTGCCTGCCCTGGATTGACAGCAGCGTCCGAATGACAGATTCAATCAGAATGGTGTCATCTTGCTCCATCTGAATCAAGGATAACTGCATGGCTTTATGCCACCAAAGAAACAGCTTTGCCTCTTCCTTTGCTGAGCTTTAGGTAAGATTTGAAGAATAAAAACAAAACAAAATATAAATGGAAAAAAAAGAAGTCAGATGCATAGGTTAAGAAGTTTGTATCTCTCCCCATTAGGCCCATGAAGAATTCAGATGGTTAATTAATGACAGCTAATCTTACTGTATGAGGATAGCATAACTATACTACCCCACCAGTTATTACACTGCTGTAACTGCTATTGTTATGGATTTGATGGAGACATCAGCTAGCAGGTTTTAAGGGCCTGTAAAAGGACAAAGAACAATACTTCCTTTTAAGCTTTACAACTGAAAATAAATGATATTGCAGCCATAAGTGGATGTAAACTTGTCTTAGACGTGGTATAAAAGGAACGAAACTGTATCTCTACTCTTTTTTTTTTCCCTTTACTTACCAATAAAACACTTCAGGAAGCACTAGCTGTTGTTTCCACAATTTAGACTTTTAATATGAACTTTGAAGTTTTTTGTTGAGCAAAGCACAAAGTGAAGTTCCCCCTATGATATTTTTAATCTTTCCCCAAACAGTTTGCAGTTTAAGTAAACAAGCTCAGATTTTCCACATAAAGCATCAGCACGAGTTTCCTGCATCAGACTATCCTCACAGTTACCCCGCCCACTCATTTCCGATCTCAGGCACCCTCAACTTTCATGTTTAGAGCAAGGTTTAATTTACTGTGTATGGTGGCTTTGCTGTCTTCTTCACACTTTGGCAATCAAATTACTATGGTACCTACAGAAGTCAAAGTATTCTTTGAATTTCAGGAAACAGTGGGAACGTACATTTTCCCAAAATGTTCTTTCACAGCAAATATGAACATTATCAATATTAATATGGAAAAATATTCACCACATTTGCTATATTCTTGCAATTTCAGCAGCAACTGTAAATACAGTGGTTACATACTTCAAGTACAAAGTATTATCATTTTAACCCCAAAGCTATCCCTCCTTTCCCACCAGAACCTGGTTACCTAATAAGTTGTTTTATAGCAACAGAGGCCATTAACTCTGGGCACCCCACCAGATCCACTGGGTTCAGATTTGGTTCAGAGCTGCTGACAGTCCCCACTGAGCAGCTTTGAACACCAGGTCTCTCAGGAATGTCAAACTGAGTATTCGGCATATAACTCATCCCACCTAGTGGACATTCTGGGAAGTAGAACCTACAGCGATTTAGGGTTTGCTTAAAGTAATTTTAACCGAGCACAAATCCAGGCTGCCACTGAAATCAAGCTTCTCTGACTGAAAACTGACCAAAACTGCACCAGAATTGTTCAAGTAAATAGAACTCTTTCTTCTGTTTAACCACAACAACTATTAGTGTTGGCACTGGGATTGGGCAGAGTCCATAACAGTGGATATAGAAAGATCGGCCATTTCATGCAAGCAGCCCCTGGCCACCTAACTATACCAGCTATACAACTATAGCCTTATTTAAAAGTCAAGGCATATTCAGAAGCCCTGAGATTCGTACCTTGGGTACACTTGCTCCAGCCATTTGCTGATGGTTAGCAGGATCTTCATTTCATTGGAAAGAGTTTGGTCAGTGTTTAGACATTGCAGCAGGTAGACATACAGGGTCAAGTAGCTTCCTAAAGACAGACACTCCTGCAGGAATTCTTCCATGGTTAGCTCAGGAACTTGGAGGGAGGCGAGTATAGGGCCCCAGCCTAAATCCTGGTGGTGAGGACAATCTATAAAGAAAGCAAAAGTACAGAACAAAGAGCGTGTGAGAGAGCAGCACTTAGTAAAACCTAAGAACTAGAACTACTTCACTGTGTTCCTGTAAGTTACAGAATTTGGGATGATTTAGCTGTTTTCCAGGTAATCAGTTTTTCATGCAACTCTGATGGAGAGAAGAGGAAACCTCTACTATCATAGGGCACCTCCTTGAGGTCAAGGCGAGATATTTTCCCAGCATTTAGTCAGGATTAAGTTTGAAAATTTTGGCAATGGAATTTTAAATATTTCCTTCAGGTGTACTGAAATCTGACCACACAGAACGTGGAAGAAATCAAAATGTAGTTCCACAAGGATTATGTAAACAAAAAGAAAAAAAAACCCACACCATGGAATTTCAGAGTTTTACCAATCGAGTATTTTTTTTCCTAAATTAGCCTACAGAACACTAGAGGAAGGGACAAATACCCGTTTTGTTCTCTTGGGATGATTCTTTTTAAAAAAAGTCCTCCTCTTTAGCTGGAAAACTGGCAACCATTACACAGAGCAAATCGGTTTGCACAGAGAAAAGTACAGTTCTTAAGAAAATACACAGTTAGAGCAGCTGAAAAACCCAAACCAGAATGGCCTAACTTTTCTACATCTAGTTACTAGAGCACAGGTATGTGTGACAGTTGGGAGCCATCACATACAAAAAAAGGAGCTCTGATTATGGAAACCAGATTACAACCCAGTTCCAGAACTGGGCAGTGCGAAGCTATAAGGATTCCAGACGATTTGTATTTAATGGGCATCCAAGTCTGATCAAAGTTTTTGAGAAAAACAGCAGAAGACAGGCTCCTACCTTCGTTGAAGTAAGCAGTGATACAGGCTTCTGTTGTCTCTGCCATGTGTCGGACAGAGGCCAGGCTCTGACACGCTGCTGTGAGAAGGGGCATTGCTAGCAACCCGTGCACTTTGCTGTCAATCCACTTTCGTAAGCTTCCCCGTAGCGACTCAGCTGTTGTAACGCTAGAATTGTTCATCATCATCAGCGTTTCTGTAAAGAGACTGCTGAGGGCCATATGGCGTGTTTGCAGATCCATATCTGAAAGTCAGAAATAAGAAAACCATTTCAGTAAATAGACACTAGAACCCAATTTCAACTTCACCACCAAACACTTTCTGTAGACACTGGGAAAAACCTCTTGCTCATTACACACCTCAATTCCTTGCCTGTGCTCACAGAACTACAGTGAGACACCCATTCCTCACAGTCTCTTCCCTTGATGAGACAGTTCATCATTCATTAAACAGAGAGACAGCTGATAAGACTGTACAGCAGAGTACACTGGAGCCCATCTTTCACCTAGGGTCTTTTACTGTGATTACAGTGCAAATAAATTGAATTATAAAGCATGTTTACAGTCCTGAAGAAAACTCGGGTATTACAACACAGTTTAAAGCACAGCTTAGAGTGAAACCAAGATTTTAGATGATTCAATTTGAAATATGACCAAGATGAGCCCAGAAATGTTGCAATCCCCTCATGCATTTCCAGGATTCTAGATTTCCTGCTAATCCCAGTGTTCAGCCCCAGAATAATTTTTTGAAACCATTTCTTAGCGTTGCCTGAGCATGTTATCACGGGCCACCTCTAACAGTACACTCAAAGCACAAACATTTTCCGTGCTTGGCTCTTAAAAGTCTAACTACAGAGTAGACCTTTGCATATATTGATGAAAAAAAGCCGCCATTGTTATAAAAGAAAATTTTCAAGCAACATCAGGCATTGTAGAAGGAAAAATTTCAACTGGTTATGAAGAAAAGTTGTGCACAAAGAGGGATTAATCACTGGAAATACATCGCCAAAAGAGACAGAGACCTCCACATTTGCAAGTATTTGCAAGCTCACCTGATAAGGCCCTGAACAACCTGATTTAACTTTGAAGCTAGCCCTGGTTTGAGGGGGAGGTTGGACTACAGGCCACCAGAGGTCCCTTCCAAACTAAGCTATTCTGTTTGCATCATCCACCCATGAAGGGCGGGGGACGAGAGGAAAGCAAACCCCAAAAGTCATCTGTCATGGCACAGCTCTCCAGTAAGGTAAAAATCTTATCACAGACCAAATGAGAAAGACAATGCCAGGAGGTTAACTGACTTACCTAAGGTCACAACTAGTTTTAAGCCAAGTCCCACTCCACAGGCTGCAGACCACCCACCAGGGTCCAGAAGATCCCCTGGGACAAGTCCTGGCACAGAGCACATGCCAGAAGCCCAGCTTTCTCCTCTTCAGCTGTTGTCAACAGAAGGTGCTGCCCCAGAAGCTCTTCCAAAAACCTCCAGCAGTCCCCTCCAAACTTCACAGAGAAGCTAAATATGATACACACCATCCCTTTCCTGCCACTCTGCATCAGTGATCCTCCTGCACTCCACAGCCTGGTTGAGCAACACGGAGCATTCTCTCTTTGAGCCCTTTAACACATACAAGCATGCACAGGCGTTCGTTCATGAAACAGAGCTGCTCCGCTTACACTGGAGCTCCTGTTTCCTCCAAAATTTCTCGGCTACAAGGAGTGTCAGCAGCAACAGGCAAGCCTTCACTTCTCTTCAAGTCACAAAGAGTTTTACTGGCTATGGGGCTGTCCTACAGAGCTTTCCCAAATAGCAATACAAGTACAGAGAGGCACTTATCACTCTCACAGGTTTTCAGACAACTCCTGTTCACTCTTGCTAGCACATCTGTGTGGGTCACGGACAGGAAGAGACATGACTCCTGACAGTACTTCTGTGTAGTACAGTGAGACAACTGATTTCACCTCAAGTTTTGGTTTGACAGAGGAAGCTC
The DNA here is from genome assembly GCA_031468815.1 of Morus bassanus. Classification (NCBI taxonomy): domain Eukaryota; kingdom Metazoa; phylum Chordata; class Aves; order Suliformes; family Sulidae; genus Morus; species Morus bassanus. The sequence goes on from CM062600.1 coordinate 82,985,423, forward strand.
AGGATGGTACTAGTACTAAAACTGACATCAATATAAATGCTACGGGTGTGGACACACCATACTACTAGTGCACATGAATATAATTCCCCTACTTCAAAACAGTCAGTTTTCTCAATTGCACACAGTTTAGAACCCTTTCTTAGAACCGAATCCCTCAGGACCAAGAGAGTGTATTTGTGTCATCGTTCCTTTTTAAAAAGATGCAAAAGCCAAATAAAATTTAAAAAGATTAAAAAACTAGAAACTAGACGAGCTCCTGTACATTGGTCAGTTTTACTCACAACATAACCCCTGTTTTTTCTGTTGGTTCTGTCACTCTTGACAGCTCTATGGGGTAACATTCATGTCTCTGTTTTGTGCTAATGACTTTATAGTCATGCAAGTAATTACATAGTCACAGATGTTCAACAATCCATGCAGTAGAATAAAAGATCTTGACAGCTTTAAAGTAATTTGCCACTTCTTTAACACAAACCTGGAGGATTAAAGATGACTACATC